>CM046878.1:437294420-437909134 GCA_025667525.1 Glebionis coronaria | reverse complement strand
GTAGTCTATGCCTTCTTGTTGACGGTATCCCTTAACCACAAGACGAGATTTGTTTTTGATGATGGTTTGTTCTTCATCCAGTTTGTTTTTCCAGATCCATTTGAAATCTAAAATTGACATTCCATAGGGTCGGTCAACAAGTTCCCAAACATTTAGGCGTTCAAACTGATGAATTTCGTCTTGCATTGATTCAATCCACGCATGATCAGTCATGGCTTGTTTGATGTTTGTAGGTACAGTTGAACTTACGGTGAGTGCATACATACACACATCGCCATCGGTTTCGAGTTGTCTGCGTGTTCGAACCGGTTGTGAAGGATTTCCAATGACTTGCTCCAATGGATGATCACGTGTCCAATGGTGAGTGGATGGATATGGTTGGTAGAATGTATGCATGTTGGACGGATCAACATGTTGAGTAGAAGACTCTCCGACTTCGTGTACCGGTGTACCGAACGAATTGATAAATTCTTCATCGTCGGGTTGTGCATCGACTGCTTGATTGTTGTTTCCTCCTTCAGCATTGACGGTTGGTGATGTTGGTTGTATGACAGTTTCTTGAGTTTGTTGAGTATCCACTGGAATTGTCTCTTGAGCAACGGTTGCTGAAGTAGAGGCAGTTGTGTCTTGTTGATTTTGTTCAGGTGCATCAGCAGTATTGACAGCGGAAGGCTTTGACACAACTTGATTGTTTCCATAGTAATATTCATCAAACATAGGATCATATAAGTCAACCAACTCATTCATATGTGTTTTATCCGTCGAGTCTGCTGTAGGAGTACTTTGTTGACATTCTTGCACGGGACGTACACTGTTTTGTGTAGGTGCCATTGCTGGACATTGAGGTGCGGGACTTGAGCTGTTGTGATCAAGTACCATTTGTGGCAATTCGTCAAAGTTCACATGAATTGTTTCGACAATAATCTTTGTTCTCTTGTTATAGACCCGATATCCTTTCGACAATGTAGCATACCCCATAAAAATACATGCATCACCTTTTTCTTTCATCTTGTCGAGATTCTCACCGTCTTTAAGGATGTAGCATAAAGATCCAAATACGTGAAAGAATTTTACAGTAGGTTTCCTGCCATTGATGATGTGGTAAGGTGTCTTTTCATGTCTAGGGATGACGAGAGAACGATTCTGAGTATAACAGGCAGTTGCAATTGCTTCAGCCCAGAAGAATAGCGGTAATTTTGAAGCAGAAAGCATTGTTCGAGCAGCCTCAACCAAAGTACGGTTCCGTCTTTCGACAACGCCGTTTTGTTCAGGAGTTCGAGCAATAGACGTTTGATGTTCGATGCCTTCTTCTTGAAAGTAAGATTGCAAGTTCTTGTTCAAAAATTCAGTACCCCTATCCGTTCTTACAGTTAAGACTTGAGCTTGAAGATTGCGTTGTATCATCTTGAGAAAGTTTTTGAGAACTTCTGGTGTTTCATCTTTGGACCTTAAGAAGAAAGTCCATGTGTATCTAGAGTAATCATCAACAATCACTAGAATATACTTTTTTCCCGTTAATACTCTCTACACGCATGGGACCACATAAATCCATGTGTAGAAGTTCCAATCGTCCTTTTGAGCTAGGGGTAGTCTTTGTTTTGAAAGACTTCCGTTTTGCTTTCCCCAACTCACAAGAAGAACAAAGATGGTCTTTGACGAATTTCAACTTAGGAAGACCGGTCACAATATCATTCTTAGAAAGCAAGTTGATGGTGTCAAAATTGAGATGTGACAATCGTTGATGCCATAACCATGCTTGAGATGATGATGCTTTAGCCATTAAGCAAATTGGATTTGTTGAAGATGTGTCTTGAAGAGTTACTGTGTAGAGATCAGAACCACGAGAACCTGTAAGAAGGTCATTCCCATCGTAGTCTCTAACATAGCAAGTAGATTTCCGAAAAGCCACTTCCAAATCCGCATCACAAAATTGACCAACCGAGAATAAATTGTGATTCAGTCCCTCGACGTAATAAACCCGTTTTATAGTGATATTCCCTTGAACCAAGTCTCCATATCCGAGTATCGGTGCAAATTGATCATTTCCAAACCGTACCGTACCCAGAAACTTCTCCACGAAGTTAATGAGAAGCTTGAGATTGCCCGTCATGTGCTTTGTGCACCCGGAGTCCATTATGAATAGGATGAGTTCGACGAGCTGCAGAAGAATTAGAAGACAATGTAGCATTTGACAAATGGGAGCCCTTGATAGAAACGGGTTCCAAAATAGTAGTGGACCTAGATTCTAAAGGCAAGCTAACATTCATAGACCCAATTAGAATGGGGGTTGTCTTAGGTACCCATTTGTATCCGGGTGGTGTAAATCTCGAATACCCCCGTGTACATGTCCTAATCATGTTCTCATAAAGCTTCTTTAACCTGCTTTGTTTACATAGAGTAGTGGATTCTAACGCACTTAGTTTCTTAAGTGGTTGCTCAGTGGATTGGTTCAAAGTTCTTGTGGGTTCACTAGTACTAGTGGGCATACGAATAGGCTTCCTAGTTCTAGTATTCACGCCATTATAATTAAGAGCACAAGCATCATGATTGAAAGTACGGACACATTTGCCACTGTCAACACAAACAAATTCAACATTCGAGGTCTTAGCATTTAAACTGTCATTACATGCAGTTACAAACGTTTTATTCTTAGAAAACTTAAAATTCCTACGGTGATCTTCTACTTCCAACTTCTTTCCTTGACTATTGTTAGGCATGACCTTATCGTGCATTCTATCGCTCTTAAGCTGTGGTCCGCTAACGCTAGTAGTGGGGATTACTCCTGTAGAAGAAGACACACGTTGATTAGTTTTCTTAATATTCTCAGTTAACCGCGATGTTCCAGTTTGAGTGGGCTTAGTGTTCATCTTATACATTCCTGGTGCTAGCACATTTGTACTCTTATCATTTCCTATCTTAGGCAAAGTCTGTGGGGATTGTCCCAAAATAGATGATTTAGGGCATTTAACCGCATTCGGTTGACGAACGGCGGATGGTTTACCCAAAACAGACTTTCCTTTGATTTTCTCAATGAGTTTCTGTAACTCACTTATGGCAATGTCCCTTTCTTTTAGCTGAGCTTTCAAATCATTTATTTCGAAATCTTTTTCATTTAGTAGACGAAACGAAGAAGCTGACATTTCTTGACACTTTTTATGATTATGAGATTTTTCACCTTTTTGTAAAGCAAGTTCAAGAGAAATGGAGTGTTTCTCAAGTTGAGAAAAACTTTTCGGAAGTTTGTTATATGACTGAATTTGTTTCGAAAGCTCTACTTCAAGATTGCGACATTTCGCGTCCGATTCTGACACTAGACATGCTACATGACAATATTGATCCAGATCGGTATACACACCAAGTATAGCATTCATATGGTCAGCATAAAAATATTCCTTGGAAAGTCGATCAATTTCGTTAGAAAGTTGGTGTTCTTGTGTCTTTAATTTAATTTGAAGAAAATCAACTTCATCTTCAAGAGATTTGACATAGCTTAAATCAGTTAACATTTCCTCAGTGAGAGCATTATAAAACATTTCCACATTTTTTGAAAGATCATCAATGGTTGGAACAATGCATTGTTGGATGACGACTTCTACTTGTGGGTTAGGTTTAATATTCCAAATGGTATCCCTAGAAACTTTTTCATAGTCGACGACACCTTTGTACAAATTTAAAACCCCTTGTTTTATAAACTCAAATTGCTGAACACTTTTGCTTTTCTCATCCCATTTACGTTTTTCATCCAAAATTCGCTTTTCTAACAAAATTGATTGCTTTTTGAAACTCCTTTTTAAAGAAACTTTCTTTTGTGGTTCATCACTTGGTGGTGGAACACTATTATACATCTTTTGTTCTTTTGAAAGTTCTTTTTTAGGGACAAACTTAATATGATTGTTAGAATCAGAAAGGTTTATTAAATCACTTAAGTTTGATCGACTTTCTTCTTGTTGACGAATGATTTCGTCGCAGTCAGGGGAAAGCATAAGAGCAAGATTATCAACATAACAACCGATATCATAAAGAGCAGGCTTGGTACTTTGAGCTTTCTTGAGATATTCAGGCTTGACAAAACTCGTTTTCATATTTCTATTGAGCATATTCATAGTTTGAATAGACTGACCCGTTTTGTAAACAATGTTGTTTAACGTGTCGACTCTCTTTTCCAAATCAAGAATTTTTTCAATATCATTTTCTTCACGAGTTTTATAAAGCTCAGTTTGTTCTTTGTTAACCGACTCTAATTCAGTAATTTGGAGTTTATGTAGCAGCAGTTGTTCTTCAAGTTCCGATATCTTCTGTTTTGACATATGAATTTCGTGTGTTACTTCAGAACAATATTGTTCATTGAGCACCTTACGTTCATATACCAAACCATTAGCTATTGCAACCCGTCGATCAGCTTCTTTTACATAATCACACTCTTTAAGCCTGTCTATCTCCTCGGCTAAGGATGTGTTTGCTTGCTTCAAACGTTTATTAGCTTCTTTGTTTTCATCAATTTCACGTTTTAAAGAATCAATTATAGACGCAAGCAAATCACGGTCCTCGTCCGAGTCAGTATCTTGAACAGCTTTTCCGTCATCATTACACATATGCTGTGAATCCGTAGAGATATTGTTATCCTCCGTGTCCATTACATATGTGTCATTGATGCTTTCGGGTTGCTCAGGATGCCGTCGTTCATTAGCAAACACATTATAGTTATCATGTGATGGTACCTTTTCAAGTGGCTCAGAATCATAGATGGGTCCAGAAGTATCATCAGTCTCTGGGATCACTTCTTGAATCTTTGCCATGTACACATAATGTGCCTCTAACTCTTGATCATCGGCTTCATCATCAGTGTCATCACGCCAGTCAACTTCATCTGCTGTGAGTGGAATTCCTGCTTCTTCTTTCTTGCACAGCAACATCTTTTCCTTGTGATATCCCGAATCCTTAACCCGTTTTGGCTTCTTACATTCCCTAGCCATGTGACCAAATCCCTTGCAGTTGAAGCATTGAATCCCAGTCTTTTGCACCACCGGAGTGCCTACAGTATCTCTAGCCCCAACTTGATTCAGCATCCTCTGATTATCATACCTAGCATCACGATCATACCGAGGTGCATGATCAACTTCCTTATATCTAGCATTGGATGATGATCTGAGGTTGTTGTTGGTAGGTTTGTAGATCTTCTTATAAGTTGTGGTGAGTAAAGACATGAGTTCTTCAATCTTCTTGTCCCTTGAAGTTTGTTCATCATCACTGTCTCCATCTGACTCGGTGTCATACTTTGGAGGTGGAGTGGGGACAATTGCTTTTGCTTTGTGTTTAGCAGCAGCTAGAGGTTTGGTGGATGAGCTTGATGACTTCGAGGAATGATTAGGTGGTTGTTGACGAGGAACGGGTTTTGTTGAAGTAGCAGCCACAAAAGCAATAGAATTAGCAGACCGTTCTGCCTTTTCAGCCCTTAGTTCATTCACTTCATTCTGATGTTGTTTCAAGATATCATAAAGTTTGTGGTAAGATATAGTCTTGATATCCTCCCTTTGTTTGACCAAAGTCACAAACCTTTGCCATTCCGGTTTGAGTTGAAGTAGAAACTGAACATTGGCATGATTGGAGATGGTGCACTGATTTCTTACAAGCTCATTCATCATTTTGTAGAATCTCGAGTAATATGAGTCAATGGATTCACCATCTTCAGATGTGAATTTTCCAAACTCCCAAAGTAGATTAGTCTCGAGATCTTGAACATTGATTGACTCACCTTGCTTCAATCTATGAATTGCATTCCACATTTCCGTAGCATTAGGACATGCATCAACTGTGGAATAGATATCATTATCAATTCCAGTGAGTATGAAATTTACAGCATCAGCTTCAGCTTGGAGGAGTTTCTTTTTCTCAGCAGAACATGTGTCAAAATCCTCCATAGCTCGTATAGTTGATGAAGTACCATCCTCTGCCTGTGTTGTAATTGGTTTGAATTCAAAAACTGGAGGTGGGTTCTCAAGGCAGTGACGAAGAGCAGTTCGGTTTTCTTTTCCATCGAGAAATCTAAGAAAACGAGATCTCCATTGAACGTAGCAACCGGCAGTGAGCACAGGTGGGTTACCGTTGCCACCTTGTTCCAAACGAATTTGATTAGCAGTTGCAATGTTGATGTTGTTGTTAGACATGGTGAATACTTGTGGATGAATTGCAGATCTTAGTGGATTTGTTGTGATGATGTGTGGTTAAAATTGAAATTCCGAAAATTCAAAAATTTTCCTCAGTCCGACAATTAAATTCCTCAGTCTGACAAAACGGTAAGCCGAAAAATTTTGTATCGCCAAATTTTGAATTTGAGTTAGAAATAGCCAAAAACTAGAAGGGAAAAAATTTGAATTTACTTGACCTAAAAATTTTAACTCTTTTTTTTTTTTTTTTTTTTTTTAATCTTCATGTAAACTACGTTCCGAAACTAGTCTAGATAGTGGGTAAGTCTAAAAATTACTCAAACAAAATACCCATCGGAATGTCCATCGGAATACTTATCGGAATGTCCAGATCGGAATGCTCAATCGGAATGCTCAATCGCAATGCTCAGATCGCAATGCTCAGATCGTAATGTCCAGATCGCAAAGCCTATCGGAATGTCCAGATCGCAATGTGGCTGTCAAAATTCAAGCAGAGTAACGACTTAAAATACTTCCTTATACCCGTCGGAATCCAGATCGCAAAGTACGATCGGAATGTCCAGATCGGAATAAGTAATAAAACCCCACGATCGCAATGTAGAACCAAACCCTTTCCGATGGTAAGGTTATTGCGATGGAAGCCCAAGTACAATTTGTACTTTCCGATGGAAGTTTCTGCTAGAATTTCGGAATGAAGAACAAGAAGAAATTTCGCAACTTTTGATCCAAAAGATTTGTGTTTTAGCCAAAACCAAGATACCCAAATCACTACTACTAGTATGTATATGATTTGTATCGAGAAAAGACCATAAAAACATAAAAAGAAAAAATGGGACGTGAGATATGGATCAAAGAAGCCACGAAAAATCAAGAACACCACACACGAATCTTCAATCACCTATCCACTATTGGCTCTGATACCAAATGTTGTTCCTTATTAATCCATAACACAAGATTCTTAGAGAGAGAAAGAGAAGAAAAGTAGAAAGAGAAAGTAGAGAGAGAAGTGGAAGGTTTACACTAAAACTATGTGTTTAATGAAATGAACCAACACCCTCTTTCACATGTGAAAGAGGGTTATATACCCCACGGCTCTAAGGCCTTTGTGGGCTTCATCTTGGGCCGGGCTTGGCTTTCTTTTGGGCTTACGCCCCTAACTTATACAATATTAGCTTAAAGTCCAAGCCCGGTTTTCCCGGCTAACCTATTACAATACAAGACCATTTAACGACTGAGATGACCTATTACATTCTTGTTCGACTATATAAAATATAGGGCTAACAATTAATTTATTCACAAACAAAAGGCTTATAGTATATTCAGGTATCACCAACACATCAAATAAAACCACATTGTTGGTAAGTATAAGGTTACCAACATAATTAATATTAGCAACAGTCTCGTTAGGATGCCTAACAGTGATGTTTAAATCAGAAATGTCAACCACATTAGTCATGTTTTTAGTGGAATTAGTAATGTGTTGGTTAGCCTCGGGTGGGGTTATTATAAAAATAATTTTATAATAAAAAAGGTAGGGTGAGATCCTAGCCTTTGGATCAAATCCACCAAGATTACAAAAATTATAAGAAAAAAACGGTGCCATAATTATAAATACATTAAACTTGAAGGTCATTTATATAAAATAAAAAAAAATATACCCACATTTTACACAGACAAACTAAAACAGTCGTCTTTCTCTCTCTTTCTCTGTTTGTTAAAAACACACACAATAAACCTAACCAATCTCACACATAAATCAATTTCACACATACTAAAACCTAACAAATCTACCAATCAAACATGGTGACATTGATGCAGAAGAGTGAAGATGATCAAACATGGTGACATCGATCGATGATGGTGTTGTCGAGGGTTTCGGTGATTGAAAACCGTCTTCGATAATCGGAGAAGAGAAATTGATGAAGGTCGATGATATTAATGGTGCTTGATGTTGTAGTAGTATATGAAACATGTAGAATATTATGTGTAAGTATGTGTTTATGATTGATGTATACAAAGTGTTTGATATAATGTCTCTATAAGACGTCATTATTGTAGTGCATACTTTTACATTCTGATGCTCTAGAAATGAAACTGTAATGCAGTAAGTTATTACACTAAGTTACTATGATTTTGTGAAAATTGATTGATTATGCTTGATAATGTGTGTAATGTGCTAAAAAGTAATGAGATGCAATAGGTTATTGTTGGTCTTCATATTGACGATACATGCTAAAAGTGAGTTGCCATTTTTGTTAATATTAATTCTTTTTGGTTGAATATGTGTTTAATGTAGTAGAAAATTAACTGAGATGGAGTAGGTTATAGTTATTGTTTATATTGCTTATTTTGGGTTAAAATTGAGTTATCGATTTTAATAAAGTTAATTGTTTGTGCCTAAGTATGTGTGTAATGTGTTTGTATGATTGATTATATGTTGATGCAATTGATTTTGAACTGTAATGCAGTAAGTCTTGAGTTTTTATGTATAACAGGATGCATTAGGATAATTGTAGTTTACATTATTTGTTTGGTTAGTTATATGTGTGATGTGCTAATTAATGAAGCGTAATGTGGTAGGTTATTGTTGGAGTAAAAAACATTTATAATGAATTGTGATGGAGTAGAAATTACATTGTAATGCAGTAGAAAATGCATTGTCATGCAATAGGTTATTAGGAACGGTTTAGTGTAAATGTAGCTTGGTGTTTATAATGAAACTAACTTTGTTTGCCTGCTTTTGCATGTGACGTGATAAAAAAAATAAAATGTAATGCAGTGGAATGTAAACTAGTGTTTGTCTATGTGTTTCTATATATGATGCAGTTGGTATAAATAAATAATGCAGCATGATTTTTTTGTAGTGTACTTTTAAGGTGTTTTACATGTAAAAAAATCATCCGTGTAAACGTGTATGCATGATGCAGCTGATGTAATCAAGTGATGCGGTAGGGTCTTGTTTGTGCAATATGCGGTTAGATTAGTTTACGTGCAGAGGGTTTTATGTGTAGAAAATTGTTTGTGTATAAGTGTATATTCTACTACATCACACTATTATTACATTGTGATGTATTAGAAAATAAATTGTAATTCATTAAATTATCATTGGTGTTTATACGAATGTGTTGGGCTAAATGATGTTTGGTGTTTGTGAAAATGATTGAGTGTGAATGATTATGCTTGTGATGTAATAGAGAATAAATTGCAATGAAGTAGAATGTAAATTGATATTTTTTTGTAAAAAATATGTGTTTTTGGTTGAATATGTGTTCAACGCAGTAGAAAGTTAATTCAGATGCAATAGCTTATAGTTATTATTCATATGGCTAATTTTGTATTAAAAGTGAGTAGCTGATTTTTTCAAAATTGATTGTTTGTGCCTGAGTATGTGTAATGTGTTAAAACAAGTACTAAAATGCAATAGTTTATGATTGGTGTTCACATTGATGATACAAGTTAAAAGTGAGGTGCCAATTTTTGTTAAATTTGATTGTTGGCGGTTGAGCATGTGTCTGATGTAGTAAATAATTAACTAAGATGCAGTAGGATATAGTTACTATTCGCATGGATGGTTTAGGTTAAAAGTGAGTTGCCGGTTTTGGGAAAATTGATTGTTTGTGCATGAGTATGCGCGTAATGACCTAAAAGGGTAATTGTAACAATCGCGAATTTTGAACTATTTATTTTAATGTTAAACGCAACGTTTACGGGCTAGACTTGTGTGTCTATTGAAATTCCTGAATGTTTCCGCGAAAATCATGTACGAATTAAACTTTTATGGGTATGATTCATGAAATTTCCTACTTGGATGTATTTTTAGTTCCATTACGTCATGCCATGAACTATTTAGTAACCACATTTACGTAAACCAACTCATATCTAGTCGACGCGAATTTATTTAAATTTTTACGACACACGAATAACTATTCACCCGAAATGAGTATAAACGTACTTAGAAATTTATACATCTTCCTCTTAAACGTAAACTAAACAAACCGATTCTACTCATATTTCACTCACAACCCTCACAAACTTCCCTCTATTTACACAAATAAAACATTTCAACTTTACAAATATATGAAAATAAAAAATAAAACTCGATATACACGCATCTTTACTTCACCAAACCATTATGAAGAGAGTACTTGTGGTCTCCCCTTTGTCTTCCATACCCACTGTTTATCTCCTTTACACATGGTTTTCTTTGATTTCCAACTTGTACAAATAATTAAGTCAGGGAAAGTACCCAACCTTTTCTCTCTTGCCTGCCAAAGACGTACCCAAGATGCTCCTTCCCTCTTTCCCAATAAATTACAACTTCCCATGGTACTACTTGGTTTCTCCTACTAGTTGCAAACGAACTAGAAACCTTGGAAACCCTAACTAGAACAATTACTCCTTGATTCACTTAGACTCCCCTATAAATAGCAACAAACATCACCCCTAAACACATTTACAATACACATAAAATACAAAGTGTATTCTCTCCCTGTGGTTCGCTGGCTAAAGAAAGAAAGAAAAAGACTTTGAGTTATTTAAGAAACTACAAATGGTAAAAGACTAAGTTGTTGATTCAGGTTATGATAAGTAGAATGCGTGGGCTTATCCTTCTACGCCTCTCGTTTGTGCTAGGACCCTTGTAAGTCACCTTGACCTTTTTCTTTTCTCAACATTTGGTTGATAACATACTTGCTATAACTTCTTGAATCTAAAACAATACTACACGAACAATAGTCACGGGTTAAGGTGAGGGGTGTTTTACTTGATGAACTAAATCACTTTTTGAACTATATAAGATGTAAAGAGACCACGACTTGGAAGGTTACCTAATGACCTAAACCTTTGAAAACAAACAAACTATGTACGTATGGTTCTATGTGAAGAACAGAGAAACATGTTTGATTTTATGTGCTCTTGTAACACGGACGAAGATGTGTACGTATACTAAGCTTAAATACGATTGGCGTGATGTATGAGTATGTCTTGCATATTGGGGTAATACCACGAATATATGACTGTATGTGTACATGAATTTCCTGCATGCATGCAATTCAGATGTATAGTAACCGTGTGATATATGTAGGTTGTGTGTATGTGTATGTAAGAGAGAACATGCGAGTGTATTGCTTAAGAATGAGTCCTGATTGATAAATAGTAACACATAAGAGAAAACTGGACATTTGCGTGTGTTGTTGTACGTGTGTATGATTGCATGTTTGAATAAGCAGGAAAGGGTAATACTTAATAAGGTTGATAGTTGCTTCACTTTAAAAAAAACAAGTACAAATGCTTCTCCAAAAGGGTATGATGTGTGCGTTAAGTATGAAACCACGACGGAAGATGTCCATAATGTGTGTATGTGTTGCGTGTGTGTGCTACAAACAGAAGGTGCATTTGTGTGTGTCAAGAAACCATGAACCCAAAACAAGAAATGGTGAAGATATATATGTTTGTAAATGGTAAGTAAAAGCTTATTGATGGTCCCCTTATTTTTCATTCCTGTTTAGTGTGAATGGGAGAAAGAAGTCAGCTCTAGTACTAGTCCCACTGTAGTAAAACCAGCTATATGCGTGTGTGTTATGTAGGCTCATGAATGATACTAATAATTTTGACACAAGCTGCGAACAGCAGGTGCACAACCAAATGGGTTTCGCATTTTTTTTTCTGCTAATTGTATTGTACAATATAGTAAGTACTATTTTGTCATGAGTAGTGTATATGTATGATGCATGAAGTATGGTACATGTAGAAACCCACTTTAGGACCACCTTTCTTTTCTTCCCTGATGTTGTCAGCGAGACCTATGCAAAACAACAAATCTCTTCATTTCGTTGATCTATTATGGTGAAGGATATGTATGCAAATGATTTAAGGAATGCTCCATTTGAAAAATGATAATAGTGTATGTATGCGCATAAGCTAATACTTGTGTTTTGATGCATGATAAGTAAACATTGAAAACAAAAGGGACTATTTCCTCTTTCTTCCTTGTGCACCTACGAAACAGTAGACCACAAACAACAGCAGTAGATGTCTTGTTATTTACTTTGACTTGCTGTATGGAATATGTGTAAAATGTATGCTCATGTATGTACATGCGATTGCAATAATATGAAGACAAATGAGACCACCACATCCCTTGGTAGCCTGCGTAGGACAGAATGCAGTAGGACAAACTCATGCCATGTAAAACGCTTTCAAAGATTCACACAAGTCATTTTGGTGGGATATATTTTACCCGAATCACCTGCTTTGCACCCATTTTTAAACGACCAAATGAACTTCGCCCAAAGATATAAAAATAGATTGTTAAAGGTGACACGGCCTAGTTTCCAAAACAGTTTTCCGTTTGTCTTGAGGGTAAGTAACGAACCCGCAATTAATTTCCAAAAATGCTTATTTGACACTTTATAATAATAGGACATTACTTGTTTTTTAGAATTCGAGTGCACTACTTTGACCAATTGTTTGCTATACATAGAGACTTCATAAAAATGTGATATTTATCAAATATCAAAGACCTCGCGGTCTAGTTTTTATAATGAGAACCCGTTTATTTTTTTTTTTGAACTATTATTGAATAAGTTATCGAGACCCAAAGTTGACCCCGTGACTAAAATGGTTGAACGAGAAAAATGTATAAAAACATTTTATAAATCTATAGCAAGTATAAATTATCAACCAAGTGCATTGTACGTTATTATTTATTGTATTTAGCCTAAGTACGGATATTTTACTTAGGTTACGAGTAGATCGTTTGCGCATTGTTTTGCGTGCCTTGATATTCCCGTGCTATCTTTATTGATCATATTCACTACTTCATCGAGGTGAGTTTCATAGCCCCACTTTTAATTGCTTTAACTATTTTGGGGTGAGAACATTGCTTGTTTTAAACGGATGAACATAAAACTTGATACGTTTGCCTACATGATGTCTAAGTAGCGATATCCCTAAATGCTTTAGCCCACTATCGTGAACCGTTAATTACTTTGTGTAAGCGCGAATGTTATGGATAGATCTATCGGGACTAACCTCCCTATCTAATTTGGTTGTGTGGCCAAAGTTAGATACACTTACATTTGAGGATTTACAAATGCTTCAGGATAGGCATTTGCTCGGGCTCTTATTATTTCTTGTTGGTTGAGGTTAACGCTTCGGTGTCACGAGCTTAGGCGTAGGTGATTAAAACGTATACTTTTGATTATAATCTTGTATTTGTTATAAGATTATATGCTGGTTGCCTTAGAAAATCTTATGGTTCATCACACTATTTAAACTTAAACCTATGAACTCACCAACCTTTGTGTTGACGCTTTAGCAATGTTTTTCTCAGGTATCAAGACGGAGGAGTGACGTGGTTATGCATGGGAGATTTTTAATTGAAAATGGTCGTGACTAGTGTATGGATATTTGGATCAATGTTAAAGTCTTTTGAAATAATGTTTTATTACGATCTTGTGTAATTCGCTTCCGAAACAAGTTTTATGCTTTTAATTAAATTAAAACGGCTTTTTTAGTCGTTCTTTGTATCTATGTCTTGTGATAGTCATGACCGTCGCACCCCATTGTGTTGTATTACTCTGATAAATTGGGGGTGTGACAGATTGGTATCAGAGCTGTAGTTATAGAGAACTAGGTTATTTTATAAAACGATTTTTATAAACGTGAGTCAAAAATTTTATTGTTGGAAAAATAATTCTAGACTATAACTGTCTCTCAAAAATCTCCAAGAACCACTTCACTCCACGTCTTCGATACAAGTAAGTTATGACTTGAGATAGTTAAGATTTTTGCAACGCTAAGTTTTGAATGTGATTTCTAAGTGTTATTAGCATTAGGTATTCCCTTCCCATGTTTGAGTGATAACCATAGGGATATGTAATAAAACGATTTTTTTTATAAAAACATCCTTGTACGGATTACTACGATACGCAAATGGTTTGTGCCATATTCATTTGAATGGTTTGTGCCATTTTTTAAATGGTTTGTGCCATATTTATTTGAATGGTTTGTGCCATATTTATTTGAATGGTTTGTGCCATATATATATATATATATTTTCCTTTGAGATTAAACGTACGCATACTTATGCTCAACATATTTTAGATAGTCCGCGAGACTATTATCGACTATCGAAACGTTTTGTGTTTCATATCACTGTACGCCGAATTAAAAATATCGACATGATTCCTAGAACGAAAACTATACGAGTATATTTACTTACCATGTGTTTGGTAGTATGTTAATTTGTAGTAATACTTGAATCAAGCGATACTATTATAAATGTCGAGAAGAGCAACTATTTATTGGGTTCGGTAAATTGTTACTCCACTAAACATTTATAATAGACTTGGTTGAGAAAAAGTGACCTACATTAATTAACGGTTTCGAAATTGAAATTGAATGCGTAAGTTATCATTTCAAATAATTATTTTGAACACGACCGAGGAACGACGACGACGTCACTACTTAAGATGACATATGACGATAAAATACTTATTACAAGTATTACTCTTGTAATGCTCCAAACAATACTACAATTCAAAGAACAAATAAATTTCGCAATATATGAACTGTCCATAAATACGCTGACGTGTAAGTCAAATGGTTATCAAAGAATTTTTTTTTATTGGAAATAAATTACGCAAAGATGAATCAAAGTTTTTATTAGTCCATTGGTTGTGACTAAGTTATCATGACTTTATTTTAAATTTCGAAGTTACGATATCGATATAAATTAAAGGGTTTACCCTTGGTTAAACAATTATGCCAATTTCTACTTCAAAGGGATTATCGCGTTGCGCGATATTTGAGAACCCTAGATGGGAAATGTGGGCCTATATTGATATCTTAAATACAAGGTATAAATATATAACAATGACTATAAAGTTTATCTAAGATTGCGAGCAAAACGCTAGACGAGAGCAAGATAAACGAAACATATAAGATATAACGGAACATATTCCAAAATCAGAGAAATTCTTGTGATAAAATTTAGTAATTGCTCGAATTGAACATTTTGAACGATTACGGATTAAAAACATATGGAACAATTCTTGTGATGAAATTTTTGTGATAAAATTTTAGTATTCGACTCGTTTAAATCAAATCAACCATCTTTCAAGGTGTAAGAATTGTCGAAAGTGTACGAACTAGCAATACTAAGTTAAGAAAAGACTTATGAATGAACAAGAACTAGTACGGGCTACGTAATAGCCATAAGCCGATAAAACCTCAAAACATACTTACTCATCCGAGTTGCAAGTAATAGACATTTAACAAGAGGAAATTGCACAAAAATAAACGTCGGAATAGACCTAAACTGATGAAAGAATTAATTAAGGATAATTGTATTTATCCATCCGTGCATAATCACTACTAAGAGAAAGTACAAATAATAAGTATGTGGAAGAACATGTTAGAGGACTTTAACATTCCACGATTCACTTATTGTTTTCCATATAAGGACTACTTGGACATTTAAGTAGACTGGTGGATCGATGTACGAGAACTCACTCTAAATAAAAGAAACATTTACAAGACATCATACAACTCATTTCTATTTTTAAAACTTTAGAAAAAATACTTCGCTTCCACCTATCTAATAACTGTCGTTTTACATTTGGTGACAGGCGAAAAAGTAAAAATTCCTCTCATTCCGTTTGTCATTTTGCAATCCGAATCCGACAAGGAAATTACCCCCATCCGGAGCGTAATCACAATAAATTCGGATGATGAGCAAGATTCGCCTGTCATGATGCCAAATGTCACTACGGGACTTCCCTCCACCATCCCAAATATTCCTACTACTATTATGCCAATCCCTACTCTTATGCCCTCACCATTACCTGGAACTTCTAGAAAAAGAAACCGTACATCTTCACCACCACCTAATGTTGCACATTCCCCAGAAGACGAGTCTACTTTAGAAGCACTTGAATTCGATGTTGAACATATCATAGGCCGTCTGGAGGATGTAGAGGGTGATGTGGATCACCTTATCGAGCAAGATGAAGACAAGGACTTAGTGATAGCCGAGTTACGTGAGTCTCTTGAGGCTGCTAAGTCCGAGATTGCAATTTTACAAATGAGGAACAATGATATCGAGGCTAGGCAAGCCGCGGATCATGCTCAGATTCAAGAAATCCTACACCATCTAGGTCTTTAGGATTTTCTCGCCTTTCTAATAAAAGTATGATGTTTTGTAATAAATGTATGACGTTTTGTCAAGACAAAAAGAAGCCATTCATTGGTTGAATGGGAATTTTGTACTCTAAACTCCAAAACTATGTGTGGGACGAAATTTAGGAATGAAATGTACGAACTTATATGATATGATCCCTTGATCATTGTATTACAATAATTGTGAGAAAAGCTCGGACAAATTTAAACAATCGTAAGAATTGATAACAATGAAAGAACTAACAAAAATATACATCGTTCGTTCGTTAATGATACACAGAAAAATTGAAATGACAGAACAAGGTTACAAGGACCTCAAAGAGGTCATCACTCGTCAATACCAAAATGCCATTAGGGCCGTTGGTGCGTTCGAAGCTAGTATCCGCACGGTTGACCGGACCATGAATCCTAGTATTTACGAAAAAGCTAAGGAAACAATTGTTACTCCGGTTAACACTTTTGGACCTCGAAAGACCCCTTCAAAAACTAAGGTAAATCATACCGTTAGTGGAAGAAAAGGGCCTTATGAGAGGAAATTGCTATATGTTGAAGAACCACTCAAGGTTTAACACCATGAAGCAAGGTGCTGAAAGGTTTAACCCTCACCCTATGACTAAACCAAATAATCACTCGTTGAAAGCGCCACATGTTCACCAAGGAAAAACCTTACCACCCTCTACTTGTTGGGCAAGGACAAATTTCCGGGAGGATGTTCCTAAAAATCCCATCTTGAACAAGAACTTTCTCGGCAACCTTCCATATTGCCACAAGTGTGACTACCACCACAAAGGTAGTTGCGCGAACCATTGCATGCTTTGTGATGAATTTGGGTACTTGGAGGGTGATTGCCGAGTGGTAAAGTCCCATGAGAAGAATACGAAGGAATGCTACATGGAAAAATGTCATTTAAGACAAGAATTACTCCAAAAAGGGAAGGAAATTGCCCAAGAAGGAAGCTCGAGGGCAAAGAGCGCCCAGTACCCCACCAACGTTTTAGACCTGTTATCTTTCAAAAAAGATGCGCCGATAATCTTCAAGTATCAACCCAAAGGTTTCTACCCTCGTCATGGATAGAGCGTGGAAATTTATGTAATATGAACTATTTTACTTTTATGCAAATCAAGTGACTCGACATCCGTCGATGTTACCATCAACAAACTTAATTATGTAATCGAACTCTAAGTCTTCAAATGAATTGTGTTGTTTTATCTTTAAAACCTCTTTTGGTTAACCAACAAGAAAATTTTATTTTATCTTACTTATTTATTTTTCATGTGTCGGAGAAAAATTCATCCACAAAATTTTTTTTACTTAAGAAAGGGTTTTCTTCTACATATCTTCTTTACCTATTGAAGAGAAATAAATAAAGTAAACTTTTACTAAATGATTTTTGGAAAAATATTCTTTAGAAAATATCAAAATTTATTTTTACTATAAGAAATCACCGTCAGAAATACTTATTAGTGGGAATAATAACAATCGTGATGACGTAAGTTGGAACATTAGTAAACTAGTCAAATGCCGCAACTAATAGCGAAATATTTTGGTAAGAACTACCACGTAAAGTTTTGGAACTTGGTTTGACGACCAGATCAATGTAGAGAACAAAAACTATTGATAAACTTGACAAGAACTAGTACGAATAATTATGGGAATTATTTCGTCGATTGTGAAAAGTGAGCAATGGTTACAAATGAAATGAACTATGCACTAATTTGTTGATTATGGAGTGAACAACGTAACGAACGAAATGTACTATGGACTACCAATATATAATTACGACCTCAAAGAGTCAAATTATGATGAAAAAGAGGATACAACCGTTTGTCTCGAGACGTACGTAGCCTGATCAACTACGTATGATCGTGGTCGAACGCGAGTATGCTCATAGTAGTCGTCTTAAATATATATATATATATATATATATATATATATATATATATATATATATATATATATATATATATATATATATATATATATATATATATTAGTACTAGAAAAATATATTCAAGTTGCCCTATTCGACAAAGAAAAATTTATTATGTGCTATGAACGTCAAACATTTTTATATCGTCTTAAGTAAAAGCGTCGAGTACGCGATACGTGTAAACCTAGTATAATTATTTTTCTTCGCCACTATTTCATACAAGGGCGTATGTGACACGCAAGTACTAAGAGCGCCATATTGATTTTGACGACAATTAGACTCAAATAGATTAGAGTTGGAAAATCAGAAACAACTTTCAAATAATAATGAGAAGAACGAAACGTCGTCGTTTGAGTAAAATCCAAATTTAACGGATATCCAGAATTCGTCATAACATGACCCATGTTAAGGAACAATTGTGTCAAAATGAGCACGCTTTTGTATATAATTGGAATACCGAAACCATTTGAACAAAAATATATTTTACCTAACGATGTCTGAGCATCACACCATACTTATAAGCGTAAGAAATATCATATGCTTCCTTCATAGAAGGAAACCTAAACGAACTATGATTTAAATATATTGTAAATTGTACACCCGTTTTTCCTCTCCATGAAAACGGAGATAAACGAAGAGGAACGCAAACTAAATTGATTAATTAACGCAATTATCTATTATGGAATATCACATAAACGGAAGAAACGTCTTGACCACCATGTGTTAGGACGCTAAATTGTCCTAGATATTTGAGAAACCGATTCAAAAAAAACGTTGACGCATACGCTACTTATCTCTACCAAGTAGACGGTTAATGTGAACGTGAAATAATCAAACTATGTGGAACGATTTTAAAATGTGCGATATATAGTCATCTAGGCGAAAAATGACAATACGTGACACTTTAGAGTGAAAGTAATACGCGGGACGACGCGAAGGTTAATAATGAGAAAACTCACAAAACAAAACCGACGTCACGCTATAGAACCATGTACAAGTCGGAAGAAATTTTCGTTCGTTTTAGTCCTAACAAGGAAGATAAAAATTTAATTGACCTCTTGTTTCGATAATGACATCGACGTGCTAGTTTTGAGGACAAAACTCAATTTAAGGGATTACGAATGTAACAATCGCGAATTTTGAACTATTTATTTTAATGTTAAACGCAACGTTTACGGGTTAGACTTGTGTGTCTATTGAAATTCCTGAATGTTTCCGCGAAAATCATGTACGAATTAAACTTTTATGGGTATGATTCATGAAATTTCCTACTTGGATGTATTTTTAGTTCCATTACGTCATGCCATGAACTATTTAGTAACCACATTTACGTAAACCAACTCATATCTAGTCGACGCGAATTTATTTAAATTTTTACGACACACGAATAACTATTCACCCGAAATGAGTATAAACTTACTTAGAAATTTATACATCTTCCTCTTAAACGTAAACTAAACAAACCAATTCTACTCATATTTCACTCACAACCCTCACAAACTTCCCTCTATTTACACAAATAAAACATTTCAACTTTACAAATATATGAAAATCAAAAATAAAACTCGATATACATGCATCTTTACTTCACCAAACCATTATGAAGAGAGTACTTGTGGTCTCCCCTTTGTCTTCCATACCCACTGTGTATCTCCTTTACACATGGTTTTCTTTGATTTCCAACTTGTACAAATAATTAAGTCAGGGAAAGTACCCAACCTTTTCTCTCTTGCCTGCCAAAGACGTACCCAAGATGCTCCTTCCCTCTTTCCCAATAAATTACAACTTCCCATGGTACTACTTGGTTTCTCCTACTAGTTGCAAACGAACTAGAAACCTTGGAAACCCTAACTAGAACAATTACTCCTTGATTCACTTAGACTCCCCTATAAATAGCAACAAACTTCACCCCTAAACACATTTACAATACACATAAAATACAAAGTGTATTCTCTCCCTGTGGTTCGCTGGCTAAAGAAAGAAAGAAAAAGACTTTGAGTTATTTAAGAAACTACAAATGGTAAAAGACTAAGTTGTTGATTCAGGTTACGATAAGTAGAATGCGTGGGCTTATCCTTCTACGCCTCTCGTTTGTGCTAGGACCCTTGTAAGTCACCTTGACCTTTTTCTTTTCTCAACATTTGGTTGATAACATACTTGCTATAACTTCTTGAATCTAAAACAATACTACACGAACAATAGTCACGGGTTAAGGCGAGGGGTGTTTTACTTGATGAACTAAACCACTTTTTGAACTATATAAGATGTAAAGAGACCACGACTTGGAAGGTTACCTAATGACCTAAACCTTTGAAAACAAACAAACTATGTACGTATGGTTCTATGTGAAGAACAGAGAAACATGTTTGATTTTATGTGCTCTTGTAACACGGACGAAGATGTGTACGTATACTAAGCTTAAATACGATTGGCGTGATGTATGAGTATGTCTTGCATATTGGGGTAATACCACGAATATATGATTATATGTGTACATGAATTTCCTGCATGCATGCAATTCAGATGTATAGTGAAATGTGTATAATGCAAGTTCGTTTTCTCAGTTCTTAACCAATAGAAAGTCCAATCAATATCAGATTTATAATTGTTTTTGGTTGTTCAAGCTTGCTTGGTAATCTATTGCTAATTCAAACAACACTATGTAAAAATGAAAAATATAAACCTACTTATACGTAAAACAAGTTGCAAGTACCAAATTTTATTCAAACAAAATATAAAATGCAAAACTTGAAACTAAAAGGACTGAAAATGTAAATTCTAGGAAAATTAAATGCTTGAAAATTAAATTCTAACAACTTTAGGGACTAAAAATGCAAAACAGTTAACTAAAAGGACCAATTATGTGAAAACTTTAACAAACTAACCAAATAGTAACAAACTAACAAACTTGATAACTGAAATGTAACAAATTCCAAAGTTCAGGGACTAACTTTAAGCAAACCCTAATAACTTGGAAGTTTAGCCAAGTTTTGAAACTGATTAAAATTCTAGGGACTTAAGTGCAATTAACCTAGATTTTCAAGTAAAAACGGGACAAAGGGAAGAATAAGCTCGTTTGAGCTTAATACTCAACCAAATAAGCTGAAACAACTTGCAAAACTCTTAAAATCCCATTTAAGCTATGTGTGTCTGAGGAATCTAGCTAAAAGTCAAAAATAAGCAATTGAGTGCTTATTAATAAGCAGAAAATAAGCTACAGCTTATTCCAATCAGTCACAACCTGATTTTTGTGATTAAACTGATTAAGTACTTGATTACAAGAACGGGAAATCAAACTAGAACCATTTTCATCCAGTAATGAAGAAGAAATCTGAAATAAGCTCTTTTGAGCTTATGTTGACCAAGTTTGACCGATTTTTATGAAAAAGCTCAAAATTTCAAAATTTAATATTCAACACTAACTAAATGGATTTGTGAAAGAAAACAACAACTTTTGTGAACTAGATTAAGAGAACCAAGAAAACAGTCATCAATTTATCACAGAGAATGACAAATGCTCAGGCTTGAGCTAAAAAGCTTATTACCAGCTTAATTCTTAATACTGTAGATTTTCCTTTTAGAAACTGAAAGTTTATGATGTAAGCTAGAAATAGAAACAAGTTTGAAGAAATTTCATCAAAGATTAAAGGAGAAATCAGCAAGTGAAATTGGCAAGTTTTGGCTATCAAAGCTGAAATAAGGCTAACCCAAACAATTTTTATACCAATTGCCTTTTTGACTATTTTTATGACTTGTAAAAAGCTGAAAACTACTTGTTAACTCCTAATGACTAGAAATGAACTCCTAAACACCAAATCTTAACACTTGAAAACCACTTAATAGCTACTACCAAACACTCCTTTATCTGATTTTAACAAAATTTAACAAAGACTTATTGAGTATTAGTTAAAACTGATTCAAAAGCTTTAACAGACTAGTTTTAGTGGACAAAATGAAGTGAATTCAAGCTAAGAACAAGCAATAACCAAAGCTAGAACTGAAAGTGAGCTATAAGGCTAAAAAGTTACTGAAAGTATGCAGAAACTACAAATCAGATCACAAGAATGCTAGAACTGAACTACCATCACTTAAATCACAATCAGACAACAACAACTATCAAATATATCATATAGCCATCAAGATTTAACTAGAGAATTGAGCATGCAATTGACTGATTTAGAGGAACAAAAATCAAGAATTATAGAACCTATTGTAGAAGTCCTTTGGGAAGAAGAGGAGCGCTGAGCTCTCTTGCACTAGTGATACCACCACCTATCACTAGTATTCAACTAAAATCATCAATCTAATCAGCTACAATCATCTACATTCATCATCCTGCTACTAATCTTCAAAGGAACAAAGGATTGACTTGAATTCTGAACAAACAGCTACAAAACTCCTCCAATGTAAACTATGATCAATGGTTGATCATAACATACATCAAACAGCAACAAGAACTCTTAACAGCAACAAGAATCAACAGGAATTTGAATAACAGAATTTGGCGGGAAAAGGAAATTTGAATTTTATTGAGTGAATTCAGTTACAAAAGTGGTTACAAGCTACTAACTAACTAACTGACTCAAGAGTTTGTCAGACTCTTGAGTAGTTAGGGGAAAAGTGAGGGATAAATGGAAAGGAAAGATTTAACTATGTGTTTTACAAATTTAAGCTACAATTAGAAATGAGGTACATCCTAGCTATTTATAGGCATGAGAGGAGATTCTGTTGGGGTTTGTGACGTGGCAGATCCAATCATAGCTTGACACGTGGAAGAATTCTGCATTTACTCTTTGAAGGTGATGAACTAATTTGGGTGTTTTTGATTTAGTGGATAATTTGTTAATTGGATTGCACCATTGAATTCCTCTCTTCAAAACGAGCAATATTGGTGTTTTGATCTTCTCATGAAACGGCCTCTATCAAAAACCCGATCCTGGAAATATTTTTGTTAAAGAAGATGGACACGTGGCGGCCTTTGATTTGTTGTGAGGGTGTGTTGCGGATTGTACTGTTGTGATTTTATAATAAATGAAAAGCGGCGGTAGTGGGTAATAATGAGGGTGAAGTGGCAATCCGGGTCATGTCTTTTCTCTCTTCTCATTGGTTAAACTCTTGACACATGGATTCAACTTTGCAAAACTTTCCCATCTTGGCAAAACAAGTCCCTCTTCTTGGCAGTTTGCTATTTAAGGCCAGAATCTTTATTCCTTTGTCATTTTTGGTCCTTCAACTTTAATTCTTCAACAAAATGGCCTTTTGATTGAGTTGACTTTGTAGTTGACCAGATTTGACTTGAATCTTGACTTTTCATAATTTGCACTTTAAGTCCTTCAACTTTCACAAATTGTCAAGATAGGTCCTTGAACTTCAAAGTCTTGTCACTTTTGATCCTCTTTTGTCTTTTTCATCCATTTGAGCTTGATTTTTCCTTGTTTGCTTGAAATTGTATCCTTTTACCTACATAAGATCACACAAACACAACATACCACATAATACTGCTTTTTACAAGATAAATGGGTATTTTGCTTCATATTTTAGGGTTATTTGTTGATAAAAGGATATGAGTTTAAGCTCATATAAAATTCCCCTACACTTGAGCATTGCCATGTCCTCATGCAATATTATATTTCAAGGTTTAAAAATTTACATTTCCCTCATAATTAATCCACCTTGGCCATATGAGATGCATCTACACTACTCTAAACTAGATGATGCATGATTTTGACTTTTAATAATGCAATGAATCAAAATTCAATTCTATCTATATCTTTTTGATTTTTCTTGAAATGGTTTTGATGGAAATAACTCATAAAGAATTCAATGACTTGGATTAGGGCTTGGATACCATGAACATTTATCACCCTCAAGTTTCACTTTCCCCATACCAAGCTAATAAATGGGATCATTGCATTCACAAGTAAAAAGTGCATCAACGTATTCATGACAATTAAATGTGGAACCGGTTATTAATTGAGCAAATTGCTTGTGGGCAAATTTGTCATTATTAAAGTGTGAAATATAAGAAATGTAAAATCCAAAAATAAGGAAGCACGGTTTTAATCCTAAGTAATCTTCTCATCCATTACTTGAAAAACCGCTCACAATTAATACAAGTCCGTATTAAGAGTAATAAGTCATTCGCCTTATGTGTAAAATCCTCATGTCATGCTTTCATAAGTAACTACACACTCGCTAAGGAAAGAAAAATAAAACTCACGCAATAATTTACATCCGCATCTTTTTGAGATTTTGGATCTTCAACCCCGCAACCCGTCAAGGTAATATTGGATTGGAGCAATCTATTGAATCCCCGCAACCCGTCAAGGTAATATTGGAACTCAATAGTCACTATAATTAACACCACACTGCCCCTCTTGGGAGTCTTGTATTATTTTTTTTTTCTTTTTTTTTTTTTTTTTTTCTAGCCACTCATTTTTTTTCATAAGCCGCTCTTATTTTTCTTTATTCCTCACCAAGAAATTTGCAAAGAAGAAAAGGAAAAACACCCGCTAAATATGGAGCATGACACAAGTCTAGTACACATAAAATGTGCTAACTTAGAATCTTAAGACGTACTCATATCAACCATGAATGATTAGCAAAAAATGCATAAGAGATTACAAAACAATTAAAACCGTACTTGATTATTTATTAACAATTATATACATGCGAAGAAACTAGAGGTAGAGAAGAGAAGGGTTTAGCCACAAGTAATTGCCATGAAGTCTATCTAGCCCTTTTACACTTGCTTCAACTCTATCATTTCCCATTCTCCACAAATTTAAAATTTCAAATAATGAAATTGGTGGAAGCTTAGCCTAATAGACCAATGAAGGACTACATGGTTAAGGATACTAGCTAGAGAGTGCTAAAATAAGCAAACTCGGGTTGAGTCAAAATATCCATGGCGGGCCTAATATGTCAAAGAAGTCTAAACTTGTTAAAACCATGTTTTATTATATTTTTCCTTTTTATATATTTTTGATGAAAACTAAAAGAAGAAATATATACAATGCAAATGTGATATGCAAATGAAAAATGATTGAGGCAAAAATTATGAATGCATATTTTTGTTGGCCAAAGTAGATCAAAAATTTGAAAAATGTTTAAAATTCAATTTTTCATGTTATCATGCAAGACAATGACAAGTTCTAGGTAAGGTCACTTCGATAGAAGACCCCCCTACACTTAAGCTAAACATTGTCCTCAATGTTTAAGAGCATGGAAGTATAAAAACTTCCCCTACACTTATGACAATGAATAGACTTTGCTTAACCCAAGTTAAGGAAAGGACTACTATTAGTGAAATCATGTTTAAGCACAAGGTGTCAATGAAAAATCACTAAAGTAACGAAGTGAACCGGATACAAGGGCCTCCTCCATAAGCTCCAAAGCATGAGATGAGTGAGCAACCCTACAAACAAGCATGAAGACAAAAGAAGGTCTCCCCTACACTTATCTCCAAATCTATGCCTTTATTTCTAACCTACAACACTCTAACCCTAGTTATACGATGCTTGAGTTAATGAGTCTCTAGCTCGACTCGTCCCTCAATGAATTAATTCATGGGGAAAATGGGGACCTCTTGGACCATTTCAACGGAAATGTCCTCCCCAAAGTAATGCTTAACACGGTGACCATTCACTTTAAAATTTGGACCATCGGGTTGGGACAACTCAAGAGTTCCATATGGAAACACTTGAGCAATAGTGAATGGACCGGACCATCTCGACTTAAGCTTGCCCGCAAAAAGCTTCAATCTTGAGTTAAAGAGGAGAACCGGCTCTCCAACTTTGAACTCACGATTCTTGATCTTAGCATCATGCAATTTCTTAGTCTTTTCCTTGTAAAGCAAAGAATTCTCATAGGCATTGGCTCTCAACTCATCCATCTCATTGATTTGATCTTTCCTATGTGAACCGGCTTGGTTTAAATCAAAGTTAGCCCACTTGAGAGCCCAAGATGCCTTATGTTCTAACTCAAATGGGAGGTGGCACGCTTTTCCATAGACAAGCCTATAAGGAGTACAACCAATTGGTGTCTTAAAAGCCGTCCTAAACGCCCACAAAGCATCATCAAGCTTATCCGACCAAGAAGCTCTATGCTCTCCCACCGTTCTCTCTAAAATCCTCTTTAAACCACGATTTGTGACCTCGGTTTGACCATTTGTTTGAGGATGATACGCGGTAGAAAGTCTATGATTCACTCCATATTTCTTCATAACTCTCGTGAATTGATCATTACAAAAGTGCGTACCACGATCACTTATGATGGCCCGAGGTACACCAAATCTAGCAAACAATTGTTTCAAGAACTTTACAACCACTCTAGCATCATTAGTAGGTAAGGCTTTAGCCTCCACCCACTTGGACACATAATCCACCGCCACAAGTATATACTTGTTTCCCTTAGAGGATGGAAAAGGTCCCATGAAATCTATTCCCCATACATCAAATATCTCACACTCTTGGATAAAATTTTGTGGCATTTCATCACGTTGTGTAATTTTTCCTTGTCTTTGACAAACATCACAAAATTTCACCATCTCTTGAGCATCCTTGTAAATGGAAGGCCAATAATAACCCGAATCAAAGACTTTCTTGGCGGTGTAGTTAGGCCCAAAATGTCCACCCGTAGGTCCTTTATGACATGCCTCTAAGATTTTAAATGCCTCGGGCCCATCTACACACCGTCTAATGATTTGGTCCGCACATTGCCTAAAAAGATATGGATCATCCCAAAAGTAATACTTAACTTCCTTAAGAAACTTTTTCTTTTGTTGGTAAGTAAGACCCTCAATAAGCACATTGCCCACAAGATAGTTTGCAATATCCGCAAACCAAGGTGTGGCATCCTCTTGGGAAGAGATAGACATGAGCTCCTCTAATGGAAAGGATTCATTGATTTCTTGATGTGGGAAATCTCCTTGAAAAGGATGCTCAAGTCTACTCAAATGATCCGCCGCTAAATTCTCGGCCCCTTTTTTATCACGAATCTCGATCTTAAACTCTTGAAGCAACAAAACCCATCTCAAAAGCCTAGGCTTAGCATCTTGTTTTGTCATAAGATACTTGAGAGCGGAATGATCCGTATACACTATGGTCTTGGAAAGCACAAGGTATGGTCTAAACTTCTCAAAAGCATATACTATAGCAAGCAACTCTTTTTCCGTGGTAGTGTAATGAAGTTGTGCACCGGTCATGGTTTTACTCGCATAGTGTATAGGTTGGAAATGCTTATTAACTCTTTGTCCTAAGACGGCCCCCACCGCATAATCACTAGCGTCACACATAAGCTCAAAAGGTAATTCCCAATTTGGAGAAACCAAAACGGGAGCCTTTGTCAATTTTTCCTTAAGTGTCTCAAAAGATTCTAAACAAGCTTGGTCAAAAATGAAAGGAGCCTCTTTCTCCAAGAGATGAGTCATCGGTCTAGCTATCTTAGAGAAATCTTGTATAAAGCGCCTATAAAAACCCGCATGACCTAAGAAACTCCTCACACCTTTAACCGAGGTGGGTGGGGGAAGCTTAGCAATCACATCAATTTTGGCTCGATCAACTTCTAATCCCTTATTGGATATCTTGTGTCCTAAAACAATCCCCTCTTTCACCATAAAGTGACATTTCTCCCAATTAAGCACCAAACGTGTTTCCTCACAACGCTTAAGCATTCTCTCAAGATTGGTGAGACAAGAGCTAAAGGAGTTCCCAAATACGGAAAAGTCATCCATAAAAACCTCCATGGTTTGCTCTATCATGTCATGGAAAATCGCCATCATGCACCTTTGAAACGTCCCCGGTGCATTACATAGGCCAAAAGGCATCCTCTTGTAAGCAAATGTACCGTATGGACAAGTGAATGTGGTCTTTTCTTGATCCTTAGGGTCAATGGGTATTTGAAAATAACCCGAAAAGCCATCAAGAAAACAATAGTACTCATTTCCCGCTAAGCGTTCAAGCATTTGATCCATAAAGGGAAGCGGAAAATGGTCTTTCCTAGTTGCCTCATTTAGTTTTCTATAGTCAATGCAAACTCTCCAACCGGTTACAAGTCTCGTGGGAATAAGCTCATTGTTCTCATTAGGCACCACGGTGATTCCACCCTTCTTTGGAACACAATGAACCGGGCTAACCCATGGAGAGTCGGAAATGGGGTAAATCATACCCGCATCTAAGAGTTTAATCACTTCCTTCTTAATAACCTCATGAATTTTTGGGTTAACTCTCCTTTGGTTTTGAATGGCGGGTTTATAATCATCCTCCATAAGGATTTTGTGAGTACAAAAATGTGGATCAATTCCCCTTATGTCGGATATTTTCCATGCTAAGGCTTTCTTATGTTTCTTAAGGACTTCAATAAGTTGCTCTTTCTCATCCTCTTTCAATTCCTTAGCAATAATCACCGGTAATTGGTCTTTTCCTTCTAAGAAAGCATATTCTAAGTGGGATGGAAGTTCCTTAAGTTCAATGGGAGGTGGACTCTCTATGGAAGGTTTTACTATGGAAGGTTCCTCAATGGTAATCTCTTGTGGAATAGGGGAAGGAATAGGGTCCTCATTGAGCAACTTTTGGATTGTAAGAATATCTTCTTCCCAATTAATGGGAGAATCATCATCACCAAGAAAGTTGGACTCAAATTCCTCCAAGAGGAAATCACTCTCTCCAAAAGGTGTTAAAGAGGGAGCAATTGAGGCCACGGTTTCAACATGTGGAATCTCATCACTAGAATTCTTACAAGCATCATGAAAGTGTTCATTACACACTTCATCTAGCACATCCACAATGTTAATCGTCTCACAAGGTCTAGACTCCTTAACCTCTTTTCTATCACAAACTTTCCCTAACTTAAACACCACTTTCTCATCCTCTACTCTCATAATTAATTCTCCTTCCGCCACATCTATCAAGGTACGACCCGTTCTCAAAAACGGTCTACCAACAATCAAAGGCACTCTAGGATCCATGTCATAATCGACCACTACAAAGTCGGCCGGAAAGGTAAACTTATCCACACCTACAAATACATCTTCCGCTATACCTACGGGGTGAGCTATGGTTCGGTTGGCTAGTTCAAGAGTCATCCTAGTGGGAGTGAGCTCGGGAAGAGATAGTTGTTTCCAAACCGATAAAGGCATGAGATTTATGCTTGCCCCTAAATCCGCCAAAGCCATGCAATTTTCAACACCGGAAAAATTACAAGGTATCAAGAAGCGCCCCGGATCTCCAAGTTTTGTTGGTAAGGTTTTAAGTAACACCGCGGAACAATTTTCATTAAGTGATGTGTTGGGCAAATCAACCAATTTTTCTTTGTTTGAGAGCAAATCCTTGAACATCTTAGCAAACTTTGGCATATAAGCAAGAGCTTCCGCAAAGGATATGTTGATATTGAGTTGCTTGAACATCCTTAAGAAATTGGAGACTTGTATGTCATCTTTGTTCTTTAACTTGTCCTTTTTCAACATTGAAGGGTATGGAAGAGTAGGTTTGGGTGTAGGTGGAATAGGTGTTGTAGTGGAAGATTTGTCTTTGTTAGCCTCTTCATTGGGAAGTGTGGAAGGTAAAGGAGAAGTATGAGGTGGTTGAGAAGGTATGTTTGAGTGAATAGGAGCACTTTGAGGAGGTGGAGTAGAAGTAGAAGGCTTATCACAAGTAGGAGCACAAGTGGGTTGAACAATAGTAGGTTTAGGAGGTGAAGGATCCTTTGTTGTTGTACCACTCCTTGTTGTAATAGCATTAACATTGGCCCTAGGATTTGTTTGTGTGTTGGAAGGTAAAGCCCCTTGTGGTCTTTGATTTAATGCCATCAAAAGCTTATTGAATTGGTCATTCATTTTCTTGTCTATAGCTTGGAATTTCTTTTCATTCTCTTGATTCATCTTTTGCAAAAGATCCATTGTATTTAACTCTTGTGGCACATAACCTTGAAAACCTTGAGGTTGGAAAGGTAAAGGTTGGGAGTTAAATCCTTGATTCGGTGGATAAAAGGTACTTGCTTGAGGTTGAAATTGATTTGGTGCCTTGTAGTTATTTCCTTGGTATGGTTGTCTTTGCCCTTGATTCCTTGCTAAAATTTGAGGAGGATTTTGTGGAATTTGGGTGGGTGGTTGGGGTGGGAAGCCGGGTGGAGTAAGGTAATTTTGGGATTTGTAAGAAAGGTTATTTGGATTGATGTTAGGCTTAAAGTGTTCACGGTGTTCCTCTTGATAAGCATAACATTCCCCTTGATACCCTTGTACCTTGTCACATTGTTCATAAGAGTGGGGACCTCCACAAGTAACACAAGAAATGGTGATGGCATTCACATTGTTTGAGGAATTGTTCAATGTCATGCTCTTAAAGGCTTGAACTAACTCTTGAGTCATTTCTTGTTGTCCTTGTTTGACTTGTTGAAGGATCTCTTGGTGATATTTAAGGAATTGGTTATCACAAGGTGTTTGAGAAGTGTTTTGGATAACATGAACTCTTTCTTCAAATGGATCGTTTGTTTGAACCATTGCCTTAGTCTCAATAATGTTCAAAGCGTCATGGTATGTCTTGAAATGAATACTCCCTCCCGCGGAAGCATTTAGTGAATCTTGGTGGTGAGGTTTAAGGCCATTATAGAAGGTATTGATTTGGCCTAGATCATCCATTCCATGGTTAGGGCATCGCCTCAACAACTCACTATACTCTTCCCAAGCATCACCAAAGGATTGACTAGGTTTTTGTGTAAAGCCCATAATCAAATTCCTCAAAGCCATAGTCTTTTGTGGAGGAAAGAATTTGTTCAAAAACTTAGTGGTAAAATCATCCCATGTGGTGATACTATCGGGTGGTTGGGTGTCTAACCAATGCTTAGCACTCCCATCTAAGGAAAATGACACTAACATCAATCTAATGACCTCATGTGGAACCCTATTATGCTTAATGGTGTTGCAAAGTGAAAGGAATCTCTTAAGGTGAGCATGGGGATCCTCATTTTGTTTTCCAAAGAAAGGTGATGCAGAAACCATATTGATCATAGATGTATGTAGCTCAAATGTGTTAGCGGGAAAGTCGGGAATCTTAATGGCACTAACATATCCATGAATGTTGGATTGCATACGTTCATACAAAGTACGGTTATCAATAGCCATGGCTTCTTGTGGTGGTGACAAAGCACGATTCTCGTGATCGGCTTGGTGGACGGTGGTGGTCTTACTCTTTCTCTTTTTCTTCCTTTTCGGAGGAAGAGGTTGTACACCAATCGGTATTTGTGCACGCCCGCGAGTGAGCATGCAACTCAATACGAGGAATGAGAGAGAAGCTCTCGTGTGACTTTGAAAAGAATAAGATTATCCTCTTCGAGTTTCGATATTAAATATCCACAAGAAAATAACAATATATGTATTACTACTTTGGGTGCAAGACCCTCAATGAAGCTTTCCTTCTTAGAATACTCCCAAGTGAACGGGGGGTTAGGTGGCGCGAAGCACTTAAGTACCTATTGACCCTTAGATGGCATTTTATAGCACATCGCCTTTCTATTCACTTAAATGTTCGTATTCTTCGAATTATTGCTTATTGAGAGTATTTATCTATTCTTGCTTTATTTTGTTTGATCGATACGCGTGTCAAGGACCGGAACGCCCCTCAACACGGTGTATTGCCTCGGCAATACTTATGGAAGATATGTAGATTGATTGTTCTTATACGTATACGTATTTACTTATAATAATATATGGAAAATATTTTTGTATTTATGAGTTTTTAAAGAAAAATACTATATGTACATAAAAACCGAGAGAATCCAATAATATATATTTTTGGGTGCAATCTCTTAGGAAAAAGATTGCTTTTTGGATTTTTTAATTTTTTTGGTCAATTCTTTAGGAAAAGAATTGTTTTGTTAATTTTTTAGTTTTTATATATTTTTATATTTTTGATTTTTTTTTATTTGTTTTTGATTTATGATACGTAAAAATAACGTTCACCAAATGAACGGATCCCAAAAGCCAATGAAAACCGTCAATCGATAGTCTCTCGTGTAGTCAAAGAACCGGCAGCGGCGCCATTTGAAATGTGTATAATGCAAGTTCGTTTTCTCAGTTCTTAACCAATAGAAAGTCCAATCAATATCAGATTTATAATTGTTTTTGGTTGTTCAAGCTTGCTTGGTAATCTATTGCTAATTCAAACAACACTATGTAAAAATGAAAAATATAAACCTACTTATACGTAAAACAAGTTGCAAGTACCAAATTTTATTCAAACAAAATATAAAATGCAAAACTTGAAACTAAAAGGACTGAAAATGTAAATTCTAGGAAAATTAAATGCTTGAAAATTAAATTCTAACAACTTTAGGGACTAAAAATGCAAAACAGTTAACTAAAAGGACCAATTATGTGAAAACTTTAACAAACTAACCAAATAGTAACAAACTAACAAACTTGATAACTGAAATGTAACAAATTCCAAAGTTCAGGGACTAACTTTAAGCAAACCCTAATAACTTGGAAGTTTAGCCAAGTTTTGAAACTGATTAAAATTCTAGGGACTTAAGTGCAATTAACCTAGATTTTCAAGTAAAAACGGGACAAAGGGAAGAATAAGCTCGTTTGAGCTTAATACTCAACCAAATAAGCTGAAACAACTTGCAAAACTCTTAAAATCCCATTTAAGCTATGTGTGTCTGAGGAATCTAGCTAAAAGTCAAAAATAAGCAATTGAGTGCTTATTAATAAGCACAAAATAAGCTACAGCTTATTCCAATCAGTCACAACCTGATTTTTGTGATTAAACTGATTAAGTACTTGATTACAAGAACGGGAAATCAAACTAGAACCATTTTCATCCAGTAATGAAGAAGAAATCTGAAATAAGCTCTTTTGAGCTTATGTTGACCAAGTTTGACCGATTTTTATGAAAAAGCTCAAAATTTCAAAATTTAATATTCAACACTAACTAAATGGATTTGTGAAAGAAAACAACAACTTTTGTGAACTAGATTAAGAGAACCAAGAAAACAGTCATCAATTTATCACAGCGAATGACAAATGCTCAGGCTTGAGCTAAAAAGCTTATTACCAGCTTAATTCTTAATACTGTAGATTTTCCTTTTAGAAACTGAAAGTTTATGATGTAAGCTAGAAATAGAAACAAGTTTGAAGAAATTTCATCAAAGATTAAAGGAGAAATCAGCAAGTGAAATTGGCAAGTTTTGGCTATCAAAGCTGAAATAAGGCTAACCTAAACAATTTTTATACCAATTGCCTTTTTGACTATTTTTATGACTTGTAAAAAGCTGAAAACTACTTGTTAACTCCTAATGACTAGAAATGAACTCCTAAACACCAAATCTTAACACTTGAAAACCACTTAATAGCTACTACCAAACACTCCTTTATCTGATTTTAACAAAATTTAACAAAGACTTATTGAGTATTAGTTAAAACTGATTCAAAAGCTTTAACAGACTAGTTTTAGTGGACAAAATGAAGTGAATTCAAGCTAAGAACAAGCAATAACCAAAGCTAGAACTGAAAGTGAGCTATAAGGCTAAAAAGTTACTGAAAGTATGCAGAAACTACAAATCAGATCACAAGAATGCTAGAACTGAACTACCATCACTTAAATCACAATCAGACAACAACAACTATCAAATATATCATATAGCCATCAAGATTTAACTAGAGAATTGAGCATGCAATTGACTGATTTAGAGGAACAAAAATCAAGAATTATAGAACCTATTGTAGAAGTCCTTTGGGAAGAAGAGGAGCGCTGAGCTCTCTTGCACTAGTGATACCACCACCTATCACTAGTATTCAACTAAAATCATCAATCTAATCAGCTACAATCATCTACATTCATCATCCTGCTACTAATCTTCAAAGGAACAAAGGATTGACTTGAATTCTGAACAAACAGCTACAAAACTCCTCCAATGTAAACTATGATCAATGGTTGATCATAACATACATCAAACAGCAACAAGAACTCTTAACAGCAACAAGAATCAACAGGAATTTGAATAACAGAATTTGGCGGGAAAAGGAAATTTGAATTTTATTGAGTGAATTCAGTTACAAAAGTGGTTACAAGCTACTAACTAACTAACTGACTCAAGAGTTTGTCAGACTCTTGAGTAGTTAGGGGAAAAGTGAGGGATAAATGGAAAGGAAAGATTTAACTATGTGTTTTACAAATTTAAGCTACAATTAGAAATGAGGTACATCCTAGCTATTTATAGGCATGAGAGGAGATTCTGTTGGGGTTTGTGACGTGGCAGATCCAATCATAGCTTGACACGTGGAAGAATTCTGCATTTACTCTTTGAAGGTGATGAACTAATTTGGGTGTTTTTGATTTAGTGGATAATTTGTTAATTGGATTGCACCATTGAATTCCTCTCTTCAAAACGAGCAATATTGGTGTTTTGATCTTCTCATGAAACGGCCTCTATCAAAAACCCGATCCTGGAAATATTTTTGTTAAAGAAGATGGACACGTGGCGGCCTTTGATTTGTTGTGAGGGTGTGTTGCGGATTGTACTGTTGTGATTTTATAATAAATGAAAAGCGGCGGTAGTGGGTAATAATGAGGGTGAAGTGGCAATCCGGGTCATGTCTTTTCTCTCTTCTCATTGGTTAAACTCTTGACACATGGATTCAACTTTGCAAAACTTTCCCATCTTGGCAAAACAAGTCCCTCTTCTTGGCAGTTTGCTATTTAAGGCCAGAATCTTTATTCCTTTGTCATTTTTGGTCCTTCAACTTTAATTCTTCAACAAAATGGCCTTTTGATTGAGTTGACTTTGTAGTTGACCAGATTTGACTTGAATCTTGACTTTTCATAATTTGCACTTTAAGTCCTTCAACTTTCACAAATTGTCAAGATAGGTCCTTGAACTTCAAAGTCTTGTCACTTTTGATCCTCTTTTGTCTTTTTCATCCATTTGAGCTTGATTTTTCCTTGTTTGCTTGAAATTGTATCCTTTTACCTACATAAGATCACACAAACACAACATACCACATAATACTGCTTTTTACAAGATAAATGGGTATTTTGCTTCATGTTTTAGGGTTATTTGTTGATAAAAGGATATGAGTTTAAGCTCATATCATATAGTAACCGTGTGATATATGTAGGTTGTGTGTATGTGTATGTAAGAGAGAACATGCGAGTGTATTTCTTAAGAATGAGTCCTGATTGATAAATAGTAACACATAAGAGAAAACTGGACATTTGCGTGTGTTGTTATACGTGTGTATGATTGCATGTTTGAATAAGCAGGAAAGGGTAATACATAATAAGGTTAATAGTTGCTTCACTTTAAAAAAACAAGTACAAATGCTTCTCCAAAAGGGTATGATGTGTGCGTTAAGTATGAAACCACGACGGAAGATGTCCATAATGTGTGTATGTGTTGCGTGTGTGTGCTACAAACAGAAGGTGCATTTGTGTGTGTCAAGAAACCATGAACCCAAAACAAGAAATGGTGAAGATATATATGTATGTAAATGGTAAGTAAAAGCTTATTGATGGTCCCCTTATTTTTCATTCCTGTTTAGTGTGAATGGGAGAAAGAAGTCAGCTCTAGTACTAGTCCCACTGTAGTAAAACCAGCTGTATGCGTGTGTGTTATGTAGGCTCATGAATGATACTAATAATTTTGACACAAGCTGCGAACAGCAGGTGCACAACCAAATGGGTTTCACATTTTTTTTCTGCTAATTGTATTGTACAATATAGTAAGTACTATTTTGTCATGAGTAGTGTATATGTGTGATGCATGAAGTATGGTACATGTAGAAACCCACTTTAGGACCACCTTTCTTTTCTTCCCTGATGTTGTCAGCGAGACATATGCAAAACAACAAATCTCTTCATTTCGTTGATCTATTATGGTGAAGGATATGTATGCAAATGATTTAAGGAATGCTCCATTTGAAAAATGATAATAGTGTATGTATGCGCATAAGCTAATACTTGTGTTTTGATGCATGATAAGTAAACATTGAAAACAAAAGGGACTATTTCCTCTTTCTTCCTTGTGCACCTACGAAACAGTAGACCACAAACAACAGCAGTAGATGTCTTGTTATTTACCTTGACTTGCTGTATGGAATATGTGTAAAATGTATGCTCATGTATGTACATGGGATTGCAATAATATGAAGACAAATGAGACCACCCCATCCCTTGGTAGCCTGCGTAGGACAGAATGCAGTAGGACAAACTCATGCCATGTAAAACGCTTTCAAAGATTCACACAAGTCATTTTGGTGGGATATATTTTACCCGAATCACCTGCTTTGCACCCATTTTTAAACGACCAAATGAAATTCGCCCAAAGATATAAAAATAGATTGTTAAAGGTGACACGGCCTAGTTTCCAAAACAGTTTTCCGTTTGTCTTGAGGGTAAATAACGAACCCGCAATTAATTTCCAAAAATGCTTATTTGACACTTTATAATAATAGGACATTACTTGTTTATTTAGAATTCGAGTGCAGTACTTTGACCAATTGTTTGCTATACATAGAGACTTCATAAAAATGTGATATTTATCAAATATCAAAGACCTCGCGGTCTAGTTTTTATAATGAGAACCCGTTTATTTTTTTTGAACTATTATTGAATAAGTTATCGAGACCCAAAGTTGACCCCGTGACTAAAATGGTTGAACGAGAAAAATGTATAAAAACATTTTATAAATCTATAGCAAGTATAAATTATCAACCAAGTGCATTGTACGTTATTATTTATTGTATTTAGCCTAAATACGGATATTTTATTTAGGTTACGAGTAGGTCGTTTGCGCATTGTTTTACGTGCCTTGATATTCCCGTGCTATCTTTATTGATCATATTCACTACTTCATCGAGGTGAGTTTCATAGCCCCACTTTTAATTGCTTTAACTATTTTGGGGTGAGAACATTGCTTGTTTTAAACGGATGAACATAAAACTTGATACGTTTGCCTACATGATGTCTAAGTAGCGATATCCCTAAATGCTTTAGCCCACTATCGTGAACCGTTAATTACTTTGTGTAAGCGCGAATGTTATGGATAGATCTATCGGGACTAACCTCCCTATCTAATTTGGTTGTGTGGCCAAAGTTAGATACACTTACATTTGAGGATTTACAAATGCTTCGGGATAGGCATTTGCTCGGGCTCTTATTATTTCTTGTTGGTTGAGGTTAACGCTTCGGTGTCACGAGCTTAGGCGTAGGTGATTAAAACGTATACTTTTGATTATAATCTTGTATTTGTTATAAGATTATATGCTGGTTGCCTTGGAAAATCTTATGGTTCATCACACTATTTAAACTTAAACCTATGAACTCACCAACCTTTGTGTTGACGCTTTAGCAATGTTTTTCTCAGGTATCAAGACGGAGGAGTGACGTGGTTATGCATGGGAGATTTTTAATTGAAAATGGTCGTGACTAGTGTATGGATATTTGGATCAATGTTAAAGTCTTTTGAAATAATGTTTTATTACGATCTTGTGTAATTCACTTCCGAAACAAGTTTTATGCTTTTAATTAAATTAAAACGGCTTTTTAGTCGTTCTTTGTATCTATGTCTTGTGATAGTCATGACCGTCGCACCCCATTGTGTTGTATTACTCTGATAAATTGGGGGTGTGACAGTAATGAGATGCAATATGTTATATTTGGCGTTCATATTAATGATACACGTTAAAAGTGAGTAGAAAACAAACTCAGATGCAGGTGAAAATAAGAAACTCAGATTTTTTTCGAAAATTCATTGTTTGTGGTTGAAAATGTGTTTGATGCAGTAGAAAACTAACTGGGATGAAGTAAAAAATAACTGAGATGCAGTAGAAAATTACTTGAGATGCAAGAGGTTGTTTGTTGCTGATCATAGAATTGACTTGACATTTTTGCAAAAAGTGAGTAAATGTTACTGAATATTACATGTTAGCTGCAGTGCATCATAGTAGATCTATGTAGTGCATTGTAGTTTAATGTATTAACTTTAGTGCATTATAGTACTGAAATGTACTGCATTGTAGTGCTAAAGTTTAGGGTTAACAAAATCTTATATATTTTCCCAAGTTGATTCATTTATCAATTATCTTGGAAGTATAAAGAACCGAAAACTAGTAGCGTTTTAAATGGTCATCCAAGAGAAGTGAAGATGAGTTGGAGGATTACTAAAAATGTTGTCGACTGTGGAGTGTTTGTAATGACGCATATGTAAATGTATAACGGTGGCGATATATGGTTGAATACCTTGAGAAGATAAAGGTCCAAACCAATATTAATTTCTTTCGTGTAAAGTACTTGGCAAAGACTCTGCTAATGCCTTATATTATAAAGAAGATGGAATTACTCAAAGCAGTAGAAAAAACTAGAAGAAGCAACAAAAGAAGTCAAAGCTTGTAACAAATATGGATATCGTAATATGATCAAGAAGTTCAACTCAACATGCAAAAGGCATATGATGCATGATTGCAAAGCTGTGTTGGAATTACTAAAAACTGAAATGTTTTAATTATGTATTGAAGAATTATGAGTATTTGTATGTGACTTTCACATGTGTATAATGTTGGTAAATGTTGGAATAATTTTTTGTTTTAAACAACAGTTTTCATTTGTATATATCGAATATCTGTTTAATAATATTACTGAATTACAAGTTCTATATTACTGTTGAATAATGTTGGTGAATTCCAGTATATTACTATATACAAAAATTAGGTTATATATTGGTTTTAACTACTATAATGCACTAGGATTAATACTATAATATACTAGGATTATCAAATACACATTATGTTTAAAATCGTCTATAATCTCTAATGTACTAGGATTAACAAACACTAATGTAATAGGATTAACGCTATAATGCACAAGATTAAAACTATAATTCATTAAGAAAAAACCTATAATGTACTAGCATAAACTATAATGCACCACGATTAAAACTATAATGCACTAGAAATAACTATATCATGCAGTAGGAATATAACTACAATGCACTAGAAAAATTAGAATCAAAAAAGAAACTTGTGCAGTTATGATATATAGGAATGTACCATTCGTTTTATAATTCATCACAATATATAATCCACTGCCTTACAATATATAAGCTACTGCATCATAATGTATAAGAAATTGCATTGCTATGTAAATGCAATTTCAATACAATAAAGAAAATAACATAATGTAGAATTTAATATTGAGAAGAAAAGATACAAAGAGTATTTCAAAAACAAATAGGATATTATTGTCTTGCAGTTTAGTAAAAATATATACGTCCCTCAAAAAATTCTTGTAAGCAATCCTTGAATATTTACATTGTTGTTTGGAGAATTTCTTAAGAAAATAATAATCTAGAAATCATGTTGGAAACTGCTTAGATCTTCTCAGACCAGTTCTTGTCGGCTGTAAAGTTTTCATGATTTTCTTAAATGGTTGCAATGGTTTTGTAGTATTGAAAGGCTTGGCATCCTCTAACCATATTCCATGTAGTGCTTAGAGCTACATCCAACTTCCATTACAGATTTGCAAAAATCAACCTGCAAAATATTTAAATTAAAAACATGTTGCATTATAGTCAAACCTTAGTGCATTACAGTATAAAATCTACTGCATGAAAGTATAAAAGCTATTGTATGACAATAAAAACCTACTGCATTAACCATGAAAGAAAACAAATAGAAACTTTAGTAATCCTAACTACACATCAACCAAAAGTTTTGAGACACAGTCACATAAACTGTAATGTCGTAGTAATAAAACTTTGATGCGCTACTAGAAAATTATGTACTTCATATAAATTTCTTTGAATCTTTCTAATCCTACAAACAAACCAATATTTTTGGGATACAATAATATAAAGTGATGGTAAGGCAAGATGTTGAAATCATAAATGAAAACAATACTTTTGAAATATAGGCCAAACATGCATCAAAAGTATCACAGTCTTTTAACAATGACCAACTCCAATTTGCTTAATCACAACCTCCTAGGAACTATTCAGCCACTATATATAATGTTATAACTATTAAATATGGAAACTCAACACCTACTTCATCATAGTTGAAAATCAAGTACATCAGACAAATAAGCAAGCATAGAAATACGTTTTACAGACATAATGAAACTACCTTTAACCTACATCATGTTTATATGTAGAAGCTCAAAACTTATTGCATCGCAATTTATATTCGAAGGCATAAAAATCGAGCATACAAACTTATTTACTCACACAACCTACTGAATTATAATACAACAAAATTGATATATTAAATATTGTAGTGTAAGTGATCTATATACTTCTCTTTTTATTCTACTTGATTACAGTATTATATTCTACTGCATTAGAGTTATTATATACTTCATTAAAATTATCTTCTACTGTATTACAATTATTTATATTCTACTGCATTATAGTTTTATATTCTAATGCACTACAATATTATATTCTAGTGCATTATAGTTAAAATATCTCTTGCACTAGATATGACACTGTGACTCACTAAATGGGATATTGACATTGTGATGCACTGCGTCATAATTTAAAATCTAATGTATCACATGACCTATACAGAGCATAATTCAGTCGTACATACAACAATAATAAGGTAGTGCATTGCAATCTAATTCTAGTGCATCACAGAGTAAAAACTAGTGCAAGAGAGTTATAAAAATCTCATTAACATATTTTATCAAACACCTTGTGTGTAGCTTTCTAAAACATGTTTTATATCAATTTGCTTCTCAAGGCATTTCCTGATCTATAATAAAACTCCAAATCAAACATATTTATATTGATAAAAACACAAAAACTAAACAAAGTGTGCCATAATACGATCGACACACAACAAATACATGAAAATTAAACATAGATACACCATCTTAATCAATTGTAACTAAAAAGAACGACAACAAAAACTTGCTTTCAAAGTTTAACGAAGAACCTTACACGTCGCATCTTCAACAACAATGATGATGATAAACAACAATGAACGATCGTAAAGATGCTAAGAAGGCAGTGGTTCACGGTCGGGGAGGTGACGCTTAACGAAGAGGAAGTGAGGAAAGTGGTAGTTAACAAGAGGATCAGAGTACTATGTGAAAAATATGATCGTGAATATGAGATATGTGAAAAAGAAAACATATTATATAGGCCTAAAGTTTAATTTACAAAAATCCCCCTCGAGTTTAAGATAAAAAGACAAAAACACCCCTAGAGTTATTAAAAAAAGGTGGGAGGATTATGGGACACGTGGCAGCACGTGGTTCTACCATAATATTTTTATTATTAAATCTTTTTTATTTTACCCCAATTCGGTTTGCCCCTGAATCAATAATCCATCCAAAATTAAAATTGAACCCATCAATTTTAATATTGGCACAAAAAAAACTTGTAAAAGTGATTGTTGAAGAAAACATTACCTTTAAAAAAACTGATATTATTACCTGTCATATTATCTTGAACACTAGAATTTTCCTTTTCACCAATTAAACTAATGAGTTTAGCAATTTGATCATTAGAGAAAGGTAAAGTGGTGTTGGAGGTCTGCACATCAACATTATTACTGGAGCCAACCCTATTGTTAACTTTAAAAGGGACCCTATTGTTACCAACATTAGAAATCTTTTTATAACCCGGAGGGTATCCAATTAACTCAAAACATCTGTCAGTGGTGTGGCCTTTCATGTTACAATTAGTACAAGTCAAAGAATTGTACTGATTTATGTTTCCCCCATTATTGCTATTAAAAACCGATTTGATTGATTTCTGTTGCCCCCATTGTTCCCATTAAAAGAATGATTCTGATTTCTGTTTTGTTATTGTTAAAATTTCTGTTTTGACCTTTTGAAAAATCATTAGTCTTGGCAGCAAAAGAGCTAACATGGGGTTTGGAAACCCCAGGGTTGGAACCAAGACCCCTATGAGACTCTTCTATATAAACAATAACAAACGCATCCTTAACATCAAGCAAGATAGGTTGGGTCAACAAGGAACTTCTAATGGGTTGATACACTTCATCCAAACCCATTAGGAACTGCATTAACTTCATTAACTGTTGGTGTTTACTAGACTCGGTTCTAGCATTACAAGTGCAAGGAGAAAATTTTGTGAGAATGTCAAATTCTCTCCATAGAGAATTCAACTTGTGATAATATTTAGACACATGCAAACTTGCTTAAAGTTATTAATATTCTAAATTGAATTAAACAAAATAGAACCATCAAGTTTGTCATAAGTATCTTTAAGCTCATTCCAAAATTCAACAACATTTTTAGAGTAAACTTGACTCAAATAAAGATCTTCAAAAATACATCCTAACAACCAAGATAACACAACGGCATTGCACCTATCCCATTGATTGGAAAGAGGTGCACTGCTAGCATAACAGACTTAACACAACTAGCATAAACAAATCCCATTTTATTTCTAGCTTGCAAAGCAATCTTAACAGCATTACCCCAAAGTCTATAATTTTCACACCTAGTAAGTTTAATATTAACTAAAGTCCCAATGTTATTATCATTAGGCTGCAAATGCAAAGGGTTACCAACATCTAAAGAACTAATCAAATCAGGACTAGAGGTAGTCATGATAGCAACCAATCAGGCACAAACACAGATAAACAGGTAAACAACATCTAATGAAAGCAATAACACAAAGCAGACAAAAAAACAAGAAATAAAAAAAACAAGGAAGAAGACAAGAGAGAAAAAGCTTGAATCCCAAAACCACCAATACTAGTCTAGTGGACTAGGGTTGGCCAGAGCAGGTATCCACACCAGTCACGCTGGAGGGTCAAGGTGTTAACCGAACTCGTTTGCACCCACATAGACTAGATCAATGATCCCTAAAAGAAACAAGCTACTTACAGTGCTTAAAGCGGAAATAATGAACCACTTGTGCTCTTGATTCACTTAGTCAAGAGACACATGTAGCAATATAAGAGAAAAGGTCCACCAGAACAATTAAACCTCATTAAGCGACGATTAGGGTTTTACAAACCCTAATATTAAGCCACACGGAGTGATAGAACTACCAGGAACAAAACCCCCCAAAAGTTATCAATTAGGGTTTCACAAACCCTAATATCGAACCAACAATCAATAGAAAGTACCAGGAACAGAAACCTCCGAATAGTACCAAATTAGGGTTTCACAAACTGTAATATCAAACAAAAAATCAATAGAAAGCACCAGGAACAAAAAACCCCCCAAATAGTACCAAATTAGGGTTTCATAAACCCTAATTTTGAAACTTCAAAAACCAACATCAGATCCAACCTCCAAATAGCAAGAAACCACCAAATCGAGCAAGGACACCAAGATCAAGATCTGATCAAGCCTTGCTCTAATACCATGTTAAATTATGAAACCAAACACCAAGAGATTACTGAACCTTAAATAAATAGAATGAGTAGTCTCCAACTGGATGCTACTCTACATATAAAAGAAAATCGATAGTCCCCAAATGGATGCTATCTCAAATACATCAAGAATAATACAAAAGAACAAGTAACTAATCTAAGTAAGAACCAAACGTTTACACTGGTTTACGTTTGGTTCTAGGTTTGGATGATTTGTGGATAAGATTTATGAAGTGAGAGAGAGTGAATGAATGTGTTTGTGTTTTTCTCAAAGGTTGCGTATTCAAGTTCTGTCAAACCCTAGTCAAAGATGGGAGCGTATATGCCAGCATAAGAGAATCCAAAATAGGCAGAAGAAGCCCCTACACAATACACAAACAACCAAAGACAGCCTAACGGCTATAAGTCATAAAAATAAGTTACATAAGAACCCCTCAAAGCTTATGGACTTGCCATAACATACCGAATTTAACACTTACATATAGTATGAAAAAGCTTTCGCACGAGCTTATTGTCCAGAAACTCGAAATTCCCATTTAAAATATCAAGAGGATTAGAAAAGGAAGACCTCCTCCATCGGCTCATAAAAATGTGAATCTAAATTATGGTTATAGAAGTTTAACATGATTAACCTCTAGGTTTTTAAAATTTTATAAAACTTAATTCATAATATAGATATTTTAACAAAAATCTTAAAGAAATTCGAGATCGCCTACCTCTAGCACTATAAAACCATGCAACTTTAATCGAGTTAATTCCTTGGTTTTGCAAACCAAAGAACACTTTTCTAAATTGGAATATCTTAAATATATATAAAGTCAATGAACATAATTATATTCTACTAAAAATTTAGCCCATAATATTGAGATAAAAAAGCTAAAAACAAATAAAAAGTCTAAAAAAAGTTTCAAAAAAGATGTCAACCTCGTCCACTTGGTAATGATTTGGAAAGTGAAATGCAATGTTTGTAAGTTGAAATTTCGTGTTTTATTAAAGAAGATACAAACCTCATTATTTTCCTTTATACAGTATTTCGTAAAAGTAAACAAAAGACAAAAAGGACTTTATGAATTATGACCAAAATTACAAGAGTAGTAAGTGGGAATACAATCATTATCAGTCATCACCAGTCTTCTTATTGTTTTTGTCCACTAATTTTCGAGGAAGTCATGTCAACATTTTTACACACTAAAAAGCTACTTTCTTCACCAGCAAACTTTAGCTGGATTGACTGGTTCTAAAAAAAATGCATGCTCCAAGTTCAACAAAAACTAGATGACAAACGCATTCGAAACCGATAGAGAAAACTGTATCAGAAAAAAACTGATGGAGAAAACTAAAACCCAAACCGATTGGATCGGGTTTGGAGTTGAGTTGGTGGGTTTGGATGCAGATTCGGGTTGAGATATTTTATTTTTCACGAATATGGGGTTGGGTTCGAGTTTTAGTAATACCCGCCCCGTTTACCCGTATATACACCCGCTTATCAAAACACATACCATTTATTGCTTCTTTATATAATTTTTAAAATTTGTGCGAAGTAGTAAACGAATATTATTAAAAAAAAATGCTTATATAGTTATATTTTTTATGCATTAAGATGTTTGTGTCAAACATATTTATATTTTGCAACTTTAAATAAAAACAATAATTTATTCGATACATTAAATTGTATCATATGATATTTTAAAAATTTTAAAAAATATATTAGGGTATTTTGATTGTTTTTTATTGATTTTTAAAATTTATACGTACAATTATGTCTGACGAAATTTAATTGTGGATACCCGATACCCGTGGGTAAAAAGCCGAAACCCGATGAATAATACTAATCGGGTATCCGTCGAATATTAGAAGACGGATGCAAGTTTAAATATTAAAAACGAATACAGGTACGAGTTCATTAAAACTCGAGCCGTCGCCATCCTAACAAAAACAAATAAAAAAAAGCACATAAGTTAAAGCAAACATTTAGGGAGTTTGTGTCATCTTATCCACAATGATTACGACGAGCTTATGAATTAGAAAAAGCTCACAAATCCATTTTTTCCAGCTATATGCCCAGCTTGATAAGTCTAGAAACTAGATAATGAACTTTTGAACCTTTTTCAAATTTACGTAAACTCATAAGCCTGTAAATAAGCTAACGTAAATACCCCTTACGCTCTTTTGGATAGATAAACAACTCATTTTGATGGAAAATAATAGTTCGAACTGACAGTTCCGTTCCCTTAGAAACGCTATATAGTATATACTGTAGTACTGTACTACATAACGTCGACAACAGACCTTTTAACAAGCAAAACAAAGGCAAGAATTCAACATCAAACTAAACCAATAAAAACTCCAAGGTGGTTGTTGCAAGGACAACAAAGCCATATGTTTAAGGTATACTGATAAATATCCAAATAACTGTCATAAAGATGGAAACTTAACACAGCCAAGATGAGTGCTCTAAGAAGCAGGGTCGCTTTTTGGCTGTTGCTCCCCAACCGGGGGTAAGAGTAGGGCGAGACGGTCTTTGTACCTTTCAATTTTTTGTAGCCTTTGATTTCTTAGTCTGCAAAAAGAAAAAAAAAATGCAAAGATGTGTGTTAATTAATGTATCCATCATGAGGGAGAGAGTTGTATGTAGTTACAACGTATACGATATATAATGAAACTCGTCATTAAGAAAACATACCTCGCTCGAACCTTCTTAGCACGCTCAACATGCTGCTGCAACAGTTCCTTAGCAGATAAATTCTCAACATTTTCTGGGCTCTGAGACAAAAAAAAAAGGCAAAGCAGTCATTTTATAGTGACACTTGAAAAACACGGCACGCGTGTGCATTCTGCGTAAATATACATAATCACACACACACACACACACACACACACATACCTCCTCCATCTCCGTATCGTCATCCTTTGTTGGTTCTACAATGGGTGCAGGCGGCAATGGCTTTGGGAGAGATATTCCGCGGTCCACATATTGCGGCTATCAAAAAGCATCCAATATAATTTATTAGTCTGAATAGAACACACAATATTCACAAAAATATAGTAAAAGACAGCATCACAAAATTTGAGGTTTCTGATTTGTACATCACAACTGTATAAAAATGCATTTAACAAACTAAAGGCGTTAATGGTGAAAGGATGCAGTAAGGTCATCAGCTTAATCAAATGCATTTAACGGGTTTTTGTCTTTTTGAACCATCATAATCGGATATTGATAGCAAACGAATCATTGTTAAATGAAACTGGAACATAATAAACACCACATTCTGCAAGACAAATAAGCATTCTTGAACTAAAACTCCCTTTGAATTTAAAAATTCCATCCAGTATCACTCTTTATACAAATTAGAACACATGCTCTTGGTTTCATTCACAATCCTAGATACAATGTAGAACCTCAAATTTGCCAAAAAAAAAACGTATACTTCTTTCGTTCCACGGAAAAGGTGTATACTTCCCTAATTTAGTAATTTCCATGCTAACCTTACTTATATTTATCTATTGTCACTATTCCTATTGCCCAAGTCATTTATCTGATCCTTGTTGAAAGATATTACAGATAACACAAAGGGTCATTACTTAAACTATATGTAATGTAAATTTTGCATTTACAAACTCGACCACAACAAAATTAACTTATGGAAAACTCTTATTATGATTTCAAGTTGCAGAGAAAAACTGCTCTTGGTATTTCTGTCTGAGTGAAAATAGCTTTTGATTATTTACATACAATCATTTTGTGATTAGCTGCATGAAAATGGAGTAGCCAAGGAAAAACTAAATTCAACAGGGTATTCGTTTAGGGGATAGGCTGAATTTATGTAACATTTTTGTTCAAATTAACTAATGTACGCAAGATACATTTTTTATTCTATATCTACGCAACATACTTTCAAATACTTAATAATCTATAGCAATATTGACCAAAATGTGACTTGTTTGACCGGTTACCAATTAGAAAAGTTACAGTTTGGTCCTTTGGTCTACGTGCACTTCCCTCGTTAGTCCTTTGACATTTTTTTCGTTAAAAACTTAGTAATGATACTTTGACTTTAATACACACTTTTTTATACGTGCAATTATATACACGTTTTTATATGCGAGAAAGTTTGAACTTTGACAGATGATTTTAGCGTCAAAACTGATCCCGTAGACTCCGAAAATCTCGCGTTAAGTCAATGTATACGTTCTCTACAACTTTCATGTTTTATGTTTTTCATGAAAAAGATATTTAGATGGTCGAAACCTCGATTTAAAACTGTGACAACAATACTAGTATTTTCGGTAATTAAGTAAATCCGAATTTCGACAATCTCGTTTTGTGCTAAAAACTTACTTTTAAGTCTCTAAACCTATCAGTGACTAAATATAGACCGTCTATATATAAAATATTATTAAATAAAGTTTAAAACTTATAACAATAGTAGTATGATAAAAAAATGGAAAATTAATAAGCGCATATCGATTCCATTACGTATCTGAAAAATATAACAGTGAAAAGAAATTGCTCGAAAAACTTCCCGTTTAAATTTTTACACAAACACATAACATGCGTCTAAAAATGTGTATCGAAGTGTGTGTATACAAACGTGTATAAAAACGAGTGTATAAAAAAGTAAATAATCATATAAATCTTCCTTATGCTACTGTACAAGAAGAATGTGATCCAGGATTTTGGTTAAAAATGAACATTATTGCGAGAATAACTCGATGGACATTGTCATCATCTTCTTCCCCGGGCCTTCACCGTCTTGTCTTATAATAGGTTTTTGGTGAAGGCCTCAACTATGTACTTATTTACAATTGATATTTCTGATCAAGTTTAACTAATATATTGTTCATGCAGCTAGTTAATGTTCTCTTATGTTCAGAAATAAGTTAATGGGCATATGTGCCGGCCCAAGCCCATTCCTAAAAATCTCAGTTTGATTCAGGCCCAGCCGGTCCTTTTCCAGACCAACATCCAGTTCCAAACCCAGCTTTAAGAGGTTACCGTACTAGAAAGAGAGCTCCTACTAATTGCTATAGCCTTTCTCGTGAAAAAGATACAATTTATTGAAATATATAATAGATGGCAACAACAACAAAAAAATCAAACTTATTTAATCCTTAAATAATCAGCTTAAGATCTGATTTTACAATAGAAGCACAACCAAACACTCTCTCTTATGCCTAGTAGTGAAACAGCTGATTATATTGATTTTGATTATGATTATTCAAACACCACGAACTATCTTTTTTTTTAAACCGGAGTTCTGGTCATGAGATTCCAACAGAAAGAGGCATGGGAAGAATGAATAGGCTAGTCAAGTAAAAGTGTAAAACACAAGACAATGGAAAAAGTGTGGCATATGGCAATAAGGAGGGCCATATAAACCTGGGCAAAGACACAATGACAGGACAAAACTCTGAGGTCAAGATAGCCGGTCCACAAGTGACAGGTTTAGTGGGGACAGCGTTTGATGCCACACAGTGGGAGTGACACTAACTGGATTGGCAACCCTGACTGGAAAGTTCTACTACCCGGCCTGCCACACTCTTTAGGACGAAACAACTAGAAAACTGCTGGAAAACGGCCTGAAACACGGAACTGCCACATGAGACAGAGATGGCGACTAGGGTGGCAATGATGGAAGTTGGCAATGGCTATATCTTAGGACTGGGATATATAACAATATTTAATTATGGACAAATATCTATAATAAAGATTGGAGATAAGTATTAATATTCGTATTATATTTTATATAGGTAATTTCATGTTCATATTTGCATATTCTCTAACCAGGTCTTACTAAAATGGTATCAGGACACTAAAAGAAAATGTAAACAACCTTTAGGACGAGAAACGCACACTGGAAACTAGGTGTCACCTTTTACCGGATTTGAGGTCTCATAAGATTGGGTTCAAACAATGGATGAGGAATTTATTTAGAATGCCACGAATAAAGAACTTCAGAGATAGAAAGAAGTTCAAGTGTTTGTTAAAAACGGTGAAGCAGACGGGTACGAGGTCTCGAGTAAATGAAATAACAGGGAAAATTGGAAGTTTTTTGGGCTCTGTGATCAAACTTGGAACGGACCCAGTGAAGTAAGAGGAATGCAGTGTGCTTGGACATTCATAGTGCATATGTTTGAGGTGGAGATGTCTTATTGTGGCTGATAATCAGTGTAGTCAAAAGCGAGAAAAGCGAGCGCAAAAGCGAAGAAGCGAAGCGAAGCGCCCTAAAGCGCTTTGATTCCAAAGAAGCGAGGCGTTTTACTAAAGCGAGAAAAAGCGTGGTCAAGCGACAGAAAAGCGACAGAAAAGCGCTCGCTTTTTTGTATAACGAATAATTTTTGATTTTTTTTAGCTAATGAAGTTGTACAACCACCCTAATCTTCTAAATTAGGTCAAATAATTATAAAACTAACCCTTTATGATGAGTCCGAGGCATTACACTAACTTGGGGTACTGTAGCGTGTGCTAGTTACTAGTGGTGTATATGAGCCCAGGCATTATACAAGAAGAAATGCATTAGTCTCTAAAAAGGAGGACACCCTATGATAAATCCAGCAATGATCTTGTAGATGAAGATGAAATAGTGGAACTCGGAAACAATGGAGAAACAAGAAATGAGAACTTAGACGATTATTGAGAATAAAAATAGTAGAAGTATATATTTGAATAAACTTCTCTTTTGCGGTCTTTTTATATTAAAAATGAAGATTTTAAGATAATTATGTTTTTATGTATCATTGTTTATGCTAGACACTATTATATGCACAAAGGGTAAGAAGTTAACTGAAGCGCTCGCTTTTGTCGCTTCTCGCTTCTCGCTTTAGAAAAAGGCATGTCGCTTCGAGGTCGCTTTCGCCTTTAATTACCTCGCTGATTCAAGACGAGGGTCATTTCAAGGTAAGTGAGTTGACGGTATACAAGGAGCTCAAAGTCAGGGGACCCTTTAGGAAAGAAATGGTGCTTTGGTATGTCAAGAGCTAATACTCTTTTAAGACATGACAAGACTCTATGGAGCAGATCTTCAAACATTTTCGAGGCTCACAAAATGATTAACTTATGGATTTCAGGCTAACAAAAGTGATAATATAACTAACAAGATGAATCAAGAGGGTAGCCAGAGCTCATACCTGATTTTCCACAGTATATCCGTTCTTTAACCATGAGCGGCATTGGGCATAAAGAGAAGTACCCTCAGATATTGGAACCTATAAACATCAAATTAAAAGAGAACAGCATCAGCAAGAAATACTGAGAAATAATGATTAGTGACGTATATTTATAACGAGGGAAAGTATTCATAAGATCAAATAGGATGCACAGAGTAATGCTTGTCCTCTAAGTTAGCCTTTAAAGATATAAGGCAATCTTTAAGTTGGGATAATGATTTAATGCAATATTTTATCATATAATTATTGTATTCCAGAAAGCTATTCCATGAGTAGTTTTCGTTTGCCTATATGCCAAAACCAAGAGATGATCAACTAGCAAATATGCTTATACACCTTTCTGTCTCTGACAAGGGCAAAAGCATCATCTCCATTCTTATCCCTACAAAGCCATAATGGATTCAAGATTGCTATCAGTTGAAGAAAAGATGAAGAAAAACGACTGAAGACAAACAAAATAAGATATGACATAAAAAAACCTGATATTACCTTATATCTTTCAAACTATCATTAGCACCTGATGATTGACCAGCAGTCCCCTACAGTAGATAAAACATTATGTTATAGCAAATATCACCAAAGGACGTGCTAAATAAAAATAAACTATTTGAATTTAGATTAGAAAACAAATAAATAAGGTATATCACAGATATATATAAATAATATCGCCTAACATTACATATGTGCGCTGAAGAAGATTAGTCAGAGTGTCAAACCTTTCGATATGGTTACTCTTTTTCCATTCAACATATCATATCAACTTTACAACTAATAGGCTACATATAAAGATTCAACTTGTGTGCTTCAAAATCACAAGTTATTTTTAATCCATCTAAGTGTTACCTTTGGTTGATAATTTGGATCTACTATGTCATCTTCTTCTGGCCGTTCATTTAAATCAAATAACCGTTTAGCCACTCCGCTGCCCCTTCCGATGGCCTTATTCAAGCTTAGTACTCTATCCATGGCAGAAAAACTTGAAAAAACTTATGATCTAAACCTAAGGTATGCTCTTGAGTCTAGGATTAATGCAGGTGGAAAGTTTTTCCTGAATGACATTGATTGAATATATTTATTACGGACTTTGATTTATGTGTGTAATCCAAAGGTAATGTGAAAATCATGCATTAACTCGGGTCCTTTAATAAGTGCCTTTTAATTGAGAATAATTATGAATCGATTTTATTCTTCTTTTTGCCTGAGCATTGAATAATTTTCAAAGTATCTACGACTCATTAATCATACGATATTCTTTTCGCTTAATTTAACATTTGCATCGTAATGATCATGAGCTTTTCTGCAGCATTTATGTTAATAAATAAACACTCATCATGTTTTCTGAAGAGACGACCAATATAACTAAATAACACAAACATCTCAATCCCCAAATTCTACATTTTACCAAGTAGAATTTCATAGGGAATGCGTGCTGAAATATATTTACAGCTTTAGATACTAATTCATAATAAAAGTTGAAGTCTTTAAATAAGAAAACTGAATGAAACTTTTAAGATAAGGATGTAAGCTCAAAAACTCATACTCGTTATATGATTCTTTAAGTGACGATCTTTGCACACCCAAACCCCCTTTAGGGGGGTTTGTGCTTCTAAAGTGTTTATTGCAGCTTAAAGGCACAATGATCATTTTTGAATGCTGACAGAAGCTGATTTTGAGTTTCTAAAATTTAGTGCCAAAATTTGGAGAATCACCTCAGGAGTCGTAAAAAGTAGGAAATTAACTTCCCTCCAACTCTAATCATAAGACTATTCAAGAGGCTATAACCAATCTCAAAATGCACATACAAACACCCCATAAGTAGTACCTATCTTAGCACCGGACCAAAATGATAATCGTATGGGGAATGTTTCAACTAAAAATCACAATAATCACATTGGAGATTCTAATTCTGTGAATATTTAGAGCCAAAACAATCAAATTTAAAGAAGCAAGTAAGAAGATTTATTAGAAACCTCGTTATTGATTGAGAAACCTTAAAAAAATTTATCAACTATCTCCATCTTCATTCAAGTAACTATATGATTCTTCAAATAGCAATAACCAGTCTAAAAATGGACATCCAACCCCATTTAAGTAGTACTTATCATACCATAGCACCAAAGTTATAGCTTTTCAGGGTTACAAGATAAGCGTCTAATTTGCTTACTGCAACTTTATGTCGCAATAATCAGTACCAAGTGCTAAAAAATATTGGTTCTTGTTTTACGCTTAATCAGGGCCACAACATTCACATTCGCAGAATCAGATAAGACTTTGTGGTATGAAAATTATTAAGACAGCTGTTGAAGAACTTAACTATCTTAAACCATAACCAACTAACCTTAGAATCCTTCTGGTGACAAAAATACACATTAAGGGGGTGTTTGCTTTGGCTTATATGTGGGTTTATGAGCTTATTTGATTTCAGCTTAAATTTCATAAGCCCCAATTTTCCAGCTTAATCTGAGACTTGTGGGCTTATATAAGTTTATTACAATGTAATAAACTTATATAAGCCCACAACTCTCAAAATAAGCCGGAAAATTGGGGCATATGTATATAAGCCGAAATCAAAGCTCAAAAGCCCACATATAAGCCGAACACATACCCCCTAAAATGCCACCTACATTTTTTTCTCCAAGCTCCACTTACGTCATCTATAGTTCCAATATAGAATATACTTGAAAAGTAACTATTTGAAATCCGTAACATATAACATTAACGTATATTTGAATGCAAACAACAATTTTTAAAGTACTGAATTCAGCTTATAAGTCCCTATTTCCAAGCAGAACCGCAACAAGATACACAATCCCGAAACAACCTCATATTTAAGAAGTTACCAATTAATAATACTCAAGCACTAAAAGCATTTTATACACAAAAAACGCAAGAAACTAAAAATGAAATCTTGATAAAAATTGAACCTTTAGATTAGCAGAAAGCGAAACTAATATAACATCAGTGTATAATTGCTTAAAAATACGTAATCCGCAAACACCCTCATATTTACGAAGTTACCACTTGTATTCGGAAACTAATCTAACACACAACTTGTTCTAATGTATAGCGCGCCAATTAATAGATTTAATACTAGTACACTAAAAGCATAAAACTTTAAACACAAACAACAACTACAACAACAAACTACATAAAAATGAAATCTTGTAAAAATAAACCTTTGAATGAGCAGAAAGTGAACATGAGACATCATCGCGTATCAGTACTTATATATTCGAAAACTAATCTAAGTCACAACTTGTTCTTATAGTAGAGCACGCCAATTAATACTAGTACACTAAAAGCATTAAACTTTAAACACAAACACAGCAAGAAACTATATAAAAATAAAATCTTTTCTTTTTTTAATCAAAATAAAGCTTATAAACACCATCTATGTTTATTTCTCCAAGCTCCAGTTACGTCATCTATAGTTCCAATATAGAATATACTTGAAACATTATATTCGAAATCCGAAACTAATATAACATTAACGTATAATTGCATTTTTTACATATAATATTTGAATCCAAACCAATTTTCTAAAGTAGTCAAGTAGTTTTATAAGTACTGTACTTGTATATACGGAAACTCATCTAACACCCACCCTACCTTTCAACTTTACTGGCGGTGAGAAACTTACCACCACTAAATACCCAACACACCCACAAACTAATAAACTAAACTAAAAAAAATTAAAAGAAAAAAAAGGGTCCCACAACATGTAACTCACCTATGTGAGGAATCCACCCTTTGACCACCAACTCGCGAGTGAGTTATATATATGGCTGGGGTGGCAACTCACGCGTGAGTTTGTCACTCATCTCGCAAACTCACTACCACTTCATCCAGCCTTACGGTATAGCACGTGCACCAATTGATGCTACTAGTACACTCAAAGCATAAAACATGCAAACAACGCAAGAAATTATATAAAAATAAATCCTGATAAAGATTACACCTTTGGATTAGCAGAAAGCAAAACTAATATATCATCAGCATATAATTGGATTCGGAAACTAATCTAACACACAACTTGTTGTTACAGTATAGCGCGCCAATTCATACTAGTACACCAAAAGCATAAACACAAAAAACCGCAATAAATTACATAGAAATGAAATCTGTTTAGAAAAAAAAAAAAAAAAAAACCTTTCACCTTTGGATTAGCAGAAAGCGAAACACCAACATGGATTTGACCGGGATTGGAATACCCATAAGGGCGAGACGGGTGATTCGACACGGGTCGATCAAGAAAGGCGCCTCTGCCAGAAGAAGCAACAGGGTAAGGTGGTTGTTGTTGTTGGGTTCTTGAATAAGGTTGTTGTTGGGGGTTGTTGTTGTTGTTGCTATAGACTGATGGATGAACGGGGTTTCTGGGTTGTTGTTGTTGTTGTTGAGGTTGTTGTCGTGAGGGAGATGACATGGTGATGGTGGTTCAGGGTTTTGAAAATTCAATATGGGGGCTTTGATTTTTGGGGAAGCTTTTGGTTTAGCGGCTTTTTATTTTTAAAATATTATATTTTATTAGGGAAAAGGGTAACCCAATTTTCCAAACTTACATCTTGTAGGGTTTTGGGTAAACTGTGTTGGAGTGCTATTGAAAAAATCAAATCTTTCACTAAAAACTTCAGTTTTGTCATGGAGAATCGTCAAAATATGTGTGTGTAACGGCGTGCATGGGAAAGAGTAGATGGTGTGTTGGAGTATACGTCGTTAAATTGTGTGAAACGTACACTAATTTATTGTCATCATATCCATGTTTACTAAAAGGAGTATGCGAGAAGCTAGAAATCGATGCTAATAGTTGTTTTATGGTAACATGCAATATGGGTAATGTGGAATCCTAACACGACTCCTATATCGTTGTTAAGACTTGTATATGATATAAACATATAAAATAAACATCTGCGCAGCGGAATAAGAACAATAACAATGATGTTTTCCAAGGTTTTCTTTATTAGCTACAACTCCAAGATCATCATATCGTTGAGGATAAACTAACTATCACATAGATGCTAATCACACATCTACTACTAACAAACTATACTAACTAACACATACACACGTGTGTTTTATTATTAGACGCCCACATCTCTTTATATACTAGAGATGCTAGGGTTTACAAGAAAACCTAGCTTACATAACAAGCTAACTTAATACTTCACATTAAATCCTTTTTGTTTCATCTATTTGTAATCATCAAATCTCATATCCCAACAATCTTCTCCTATTTTATATTACAAAACAATCTTCAATAAATTCTTCCCCTTGACTTAAGATCTTCTTGAACATGTCGCCACACAAAATAAGATTCAAATCAATAAATCTATAATCTTTTTCCCATTTTTGTAATCATCCAATATGGGTCTTCTGTAGATAAGCAACTTGTGAACACTTCCCCTCAAGCGATGCATGTAGATGAATGAACATTTAATCAATAAGCTTCCCCTGAAACCAATATTTTTACCATCTCATGAATCTCGAACTCAATAAGCTCCGAGTAGTGATTAATCATGAAGAAAACCGTATATAACGAATTTGATGAAGAAGTAGAATCTCACAAACTTGTGTCTTATGTCTTGCACTATCCACGTGACATCGTACTCATACCAAAGGGAAAAGTGTAAGTATACCGCAACCTCTTTACAAAATCCTCATTTATGATAGAGGTGACCAATGAGGGGCCAGAAATGATAGATGTGACCAATGAGAAGGTTGCAATCGCCAAGGCGAAGCTGCAGGAAGCTCGTGCTAGTCAAAAGAGCTATGCTGATAAACATCGTAGAGCTTTAGAATTCCAGTCTGGTGAACATGTTTTCCTTAAGGTATCACCAGCACGTGGCGTCAAGCGTTTTGGACTCAATGGCAAGCTCAATCCTCGTTTCATCGGACCGTTTGAAATCCTTGAACGTGTCGGTGAAGTATGGTATCGTCTAGCATTACCTCCTCAGCTATCTCATGTTCATAGTGTGTTCCATGTATCCTTACTCAGAGGTTACAATTACCATCCGTTGCACGCAGTTTCGTATCCTTTCGAGCAGATTCGTGAGGATCTATCCTATATTGAGGAACCCGTAGCAGTTCTCGACAGTCAGGATCGAGTCATGAGGAGAAAGACGATCCCATTCGTCAAAATCCTTTGGAGGGACCATTCTGAGCGGGAAGCCACTTGGGAAACGGATGAGTCTATCCGGACTTCTTACCCTCATTTTCAGCTATGATTCGGGTATGTCATTTTCAGCTTATCGTATCTCTAATTCGAGGACGGATTATTCTTTTAGAGGGGAAGTGTTAGCCCTATATTTTATATAGTCGAACAAGAATGTAATAGGTCATCTTAGTCGTTAAAAGGTCTTGTATTGTAATAGGTTAGTCGGGAAAACCGGGCTTGGACTTTAAGCTAATATTGTCTAAGTTAGGGGCGTAAGCCCAAGACTAAGCCAAGCCCGGCCCAAGTCACAAACCCACGGCCCATGGAAAGCCCATTGGTTCGTGGGGTATATAACCCTCTTTCACATGTGAAAGAGGGTGTTGGTTCATTTCATTAAACACATAGTTTTAGTGTAAACCTTCCACTTCTTTCTCTACTCTCTCTCTCTACTTTCTCCTCTTTCTCTCTCTAAGAATCTTGTGTTATGGATTAAATGGGAATAACATTTGGTATCAAGAGCCTATAGTGGATAGGTGATTGAAGATTCGTGTGTGGTGTTCTTGAATTTTCGTGGCCTTTTTGATCCATATCTCACGTCCCATATCTTTTTTTTTTGTGTTTTTATGGTCTTTTCTTGATACAAATCATCTACATACTAGTAGTAGTGATTTAGGTATCTTGGTTTTGGCTAAAACACAAATTTTTTGGATCAAAAGTTGCGAAATCTCTTGTTTTTCTTCATTCCGAAATTCTAGCAGAAACTTCCATCGGAAAGTACAAATTGTACTTGGGCTTCCATCGCAATAACCTTACCATCGGAAAGGGTTTGGTTCTACATTGCGATCGTGGGTTTTTGTTACTTATTCCGATCTGGACATTCCAATCGTACTTTGCGATCTGGATTCCGACGGGTATAAGGAAGTATTTTAAGTCGTTACTCTGCTTGAATTTTGACAGCCACATTGCGATCTGGACATTCCGATAGGCTTTGCGATCTGGACATTCCGATAGGCTTTGCGATCTGAGTATTCCGACAGGCTTTCCGATCTGGACATTACGATCTGGACATTACGATCTGGACATTACGATCTGAGCATTGCGATTGAGCATTCCGATTGAGCATTCCGATCTGGACATTCCGATAAGTATTCCGATGGACATTCCGATGGGTATTTTGTTTGAGTAATTTTTAGACTTAGCCACTATCTAGACTAGTTTCGGAATTTCAATTTTAACCACACATCATCACAACAAATCCACTAAGATCTGCAATTCATCCACAAGTATTCACCATGTCTAACAACAACATCAACATTGCAACTGCTAATCAAATTCGTTTGGAACAAGGTGGCAACGGTAACCCACCTGTGCTCACTGCCGGTTGCTACGTTCAATGGAGATCTCGTTTTCTTAGATTTCTCGATGGAAAAGAAAACCGAACTGCTCTTCGTCACTGCCTTGAGAACCCACCTCCAGTTTTTGAATTCAAACCAATTACAACACAGGCAGAGGATGGTACTTCATCAACTATACGAGCTATGGAGGATTTTGACACATGTTATGCTGAGAAAAAGAAACTCATCCAAGCTGAAGCTGATGCTGTAAATTTCATACTCACTGGAATTGATAATGATATCTATTCCACAGTTGATGCATGTCCTAATGCTATGGAAATGTGGAATGCAATTCATCGATTGAAGCAAGGTGAGTCAATCAATGTTCAAGATCTCGAGACTAATCTACTTTGGGAGTTTGGAAAATTCACATCTGAAGATGGTGAATCCATTGACTCATATTACTCGAGATTCTACAAAATGATGAATGAGCTTGTAAGAAATCAGTGCACCATCTCCAATCATCATGCCAATGTTCAGTTTTTACTTCAACTCAAACCGGAATGGCAAAGGTTTGTGACTTTGGTCAAACAAAGGGAGGATATCAAGACTATATCTTACCACAAACTTTATGATATCTTGAAACAACATCAGAATGAAGTGAATGAACTAAGGGCTGAAAAGGCAGAACGGTCTGCTAATTCTATTGCTTTTGTGGCTGCTACTTCAACAAAACCCGTTCCTCGTCAACAACCACCTAATCATTCCTCGAAGTCATCAAGCTCATCCACCAAACCTCTAGCTGCTGCTAAACATAAAGCAAAAGCAATTGTCCCCACTCCACCTCCAAAGTATGACACCGAGTCAGATGGAGACAGTGATGATGAACAAACTTCAAGGGACAAGAAGATTGAAGAACTCATGTCTTTACTCACCACAACTTATAAGAAGATATACAAACCTACCAACAACAACCTCAGATCATCATCTAATGCTAGATATAAGGAAGTTGATCATGCACCTAGGTATGATCGTGATGCTAGGTATGATAATCAGAGGATGCTGAATCAAGTTGGGGCTAGAGATACTGTAGGCACTCCGGTGGTGCAGAAGACTGGGATTCAATGCTTCAACTGCAAGGGATTTGGTCACATGGCTAGGGAATGTAAGAAGCCAAAACGGGTTAAGGATTCGGGATATCACAAGGAAAAGATGTTGCTGTGCAAGAAAGAAGAAGCAGGAATTCCACTCACAGCAGATGAAGTTGACTGGCGTGATGACACTGATGATGAAGCCGATGATCAAGAGTTAGAGGCACATTATGTGTACATGGCAAAGATTCAAGAAGTGATCCCAGAGACTGATGATACTTCTGGACCCATCTATGATTCTGAGCCACTTGAAAAGGTACCATCACATGATAACTATAATGTGTTTGCTAATGAACGACGGCATCCTGAGCAACCCGAAAGCATCAATGACACATATGTAATGGACACGGAGGATAGCAATATCTCTACGGATTCACAGCATATGTGTAATGATGACGGAAAAGCTGTTCAAGATACTGACTCGGATGAGGACCGTGATTTGCTTGCGTCTATTATTAATTCTTTAAAACGTGAAATTGATGAAAACAAAGAAGCTAATAAACGTTTAAAGCAAGCAAACACATCCTTAGCGTAGGAGATAGACAGGCTTAAAGAGTGTGATTATGTAAAAGAAGCTGATCGACGGGTTGCAATAGCTAATGGTTTGGTATATGAACGTAAGGTGCTCAACGAACAATATTGTTCTGAAGTAACACACGAAATTCATATGTCAAAACAGAAGATATCGGAACTTGAAGAACAACTGCTGCTACATAAACTCCAAATTACTGAATTAGAGTCGGTTAACAAAGAACAAACTGAGCTTTATAAAACTCGTGAAGAAAAGGATATTGAAAAAATTCTTGTTTTGGAAAAGAGAGTCGACACGTTAAACAACATTGTTTACAAAACGGGTCAGTCTATTCAAACTATGAATATGCTCAATAGAAACATGAAAACGAGTTTTGTCAAGCCTGAATATCTCAAGAAAGCTCAAAGTACCAAGCCTGCTCTTTATGATATCGGTTGTTATGTTGATAATCTTGCTCTTATGCTTTCCCCTGACTGCGACGAAATCATTCGTCAACAAGAAGAAAGTCGATCAAACTTAAGTGATTTAATAAACCTTTCTGATTCTAACAATCATATTAAGTTTGTCCCTCAAAAAGAACTTTCAAAGGATCAAAAGATGTATAATAGTGTTCCACCACCAAGTGATGAACCACAAAAGAAAGTTTCTTTAAAAAGGAGTTTCAAAAATCAATCAATTTTGTTAGAAAAGCGAATTTTGGATGAAAAACGTAAATGGAATGAGAAAAGCAAAAGTGTTCAGCAATTTGAGTTTATAAAACAAGGGGTTTTAAATTTGTACAAAGGTGTCGTCGACTATGAAAAAGTTTCTAGGGATACCATTTGGAATATTAAACCTAACCCACAAGTAGAAGTCGTCATCCAACAATGCATTGTTCCAACCATTGATGATCTTTCAAAAAATGTGGAAATGTTTTATAATGCTCTCACTGAGGAAATGTTAACTGATTTAAGCTATGTCAAATCTCTTGAAGATGAAGTTGATTTTCTTCAAATTAAATTAAAGACACAAGAACACCAACTTTCTAACGAAATTGATCGACTTTCCAAGGAATATTTTTATGCTGACCATATGAATGCTATACTTGGTGTGTATACCGATCTGGATCAATATTGTCATGTAGCATGTTTAGTGTCAGAATCGGACGTGAAATGTCGCAATCTTGAAGTAGAGCTTTCGAAACAAATTCAGTCATATAACAAACTTTCGAAAAGTTTTTCTCAACTTGAGAAACACTCCATTTCTCTTGAACTTGCTTTACAAAAAGGTGAAAAATCTCATAATCATAAAAAGTGTCAAGAAATGTCAGCTTCTTCGTTTCGTCTACTAAATGAAAAAGATTTCGAAATAAATGATTTGAAAGCTCAGCTAAAAGAAAGGGACATTGCCATTAGTGAGTTACAGAAACTCATTGAGAAAATGAAAGGAGAGTCTGTTTTGGGTAAACCATCTGCCGTTCGTCAACCGAATGCGGTTAAATGCCCTAAAACATCTATTTTGGGACAACCCCCACAGACTTTGCCTAAGATAGGAAATGATAAGAGCACTAATGTGATAGCACCTGGAATGTATAAGATGAACACTAGGTCCACTCAAACTGGAACAACGCAGTTACCTCAAAATACTAGGAAAACTAATCAACGTGTGTCTTCTTCTACAGGAGTAAATCCCACTACTAGTGTTAGCGGACCACAGCTTAAGAGCACTAGAATTGAAGATAGAGTCATGCCTAACAATAGTCAAGGGAAGAAGAATGAAGTAGAAGATCACCGTAGGAATTTTAAGTTTTCTAAGAATAAAACGTCTGTAACTGCATGTAATGACAGTTTAAATGCTAAGACCTCGAATGTTGAATTTGTTTGTGTTGAATGTGGCAAATGTGTTCGTACTTTCAATCATGATGCTTGTGCTCTTAATTATAATGGCGTGAATACTAGAACTAGGAAGCCTATTCGTATGCCCACTAGTACTAGTAAACCCACAAGAACTTTGAACCAATCCACTGAGCAACCACTTAAGAAACTAAGTGCGTTAGAATCCACTACTCTACGTAAACAAAGCAGGTTAAAGAAGCTTTATGAGAACATGATTAGGACATGTACACGGGGGTATTCGAGATTTACACCACCCGGATACAAATGGGTACCTAAGACAACCCCCATTCTAATTGGGTCTATGAATGTTAGCTTGCCTTTAGAATCTAGGTCCACTACTATTTTGGAACCCGTTTCTATCAAGGGCTCCCATTTGTCAAATGCTACATTGTCTTCTAATTCTTCTGCAGCTCGTCGAACTCATCCTATTCATAATGGACTCCGGGTGCACAAAGCACATGACGGGCAATCTCAAGCTTCTCATTAACTTCGTGGAGAAGTTTCTGGGTACGGTACGGTTTGGAAATGATCAATTTGCACCGATACTCGGATATGGAGACTTGGTTCAAGGGAATATCACTATAAAACGGGTTTATTACGTCGAGGGACTGAATCACAATTTATTCTCGGTTGGTCAATTTTGTGATGCGGATTTGGAAGTGGCTTTTCGGAAATCTACTTGCTATGTTAGAGACTACGATGGGAATGACCTTCTTACAGGTTCTCGTGGTTCTGATCTCTACACAGTAACTCTTCAAGACACATCTTCAACAAATCCAATTTGCTTAATGGCTAAAGCATCATCATCTCAAGCATGGTTATGGCATCAACGATTGTCACATCTCAATTTTGACACCATCAACTTGCTTTCTAAGAATGATATTGTGACCGGTCTTCCTAAGTTGAAATTCGTCAAAGACCATCTTTGTTCTTCTTGTGAGTTGGGGAAAGCAAAACGGAAGTCTTTCAAAACAAAGACTACCCCTAGCTCAAAAGGACGATTGGAACTTCTACACATGGATTTATGTGGTCCCATGCGTGTAGAGAGTATTAACGGGAAAAAGTATATTCTAGTGATTGTTGATGATTACTCTAGATACACATGGACTTTCTTCTTAAGGTCCAAAGATGAAACACCAGAGGTTCTCAAAAACTTTCTCAAGATGATACAACGCAATCTTCAAGCTCAAGTCTTAACCGTAAGAACGGATAGGGGTACTGAATTTTTGAACAGGAACTTGCAATCTTACTTTCAAGAAGAAGGCATCGAACATCAAACGTCTATTGCTCGAACTCCTGAACAAAACGGCGTTGTCGAAAGACGGAACCGTACTTTGGTTGAGGCTGCTCGAACGATGCTTTCTGCTTCAAAATTACCGATATTCTTCTGGGCTGAAGCAATTGCAACTGCCTGTTATACTCAGAATCGTTCTCTCGTCATCCCTAGACATGAAAAGACACCTTACCACATCATCAATGGCAGGAAACCTACTGTAAAATTCTTTCACGTATTTGGATCTTTATGCTACATCCTTAAAGACGGTGAGAATCTCGACAAGATGAAAGAAAAAGGTGATGCATGTATTTTTGTGGGGTATGCTACATTGTCGAAAGGATATCGGGTCTATAACAAGAGAACAAAGATCATTGTCGAAACAATTCATGTGAACTTTGACGAATTGCCACTAATGGTACTTGATCACAACAGCTCAAGTCCCGCACCTCAATGTCCAGCAATGGCACCTACACAAAACAGTGTACGTCCCGTGCAAGAATGTCAACAAAGTACTCCTACAGCAGACTCGATGGATACGACACATATGAATGAGTTGGTTGACTTATATGATCCAATGTTTGATGAATATTACTATGGAAACAATCAAGTTGTGTCAAAGCCTTCCGCTGTCAATACTGCTGATGCACCTGAACAAAATCAACAAGACACAACTGCCTCTACTTCAGCAACCGTTGCTCAAGAGACAATTCCAGTGGATACTCAACAAACTCAAGAAACTGTCATACAACCAACATCACCAACCGTCAATGCTGAAGGAGGAAACAACAATCAAGCAGTCGATGCACAACCTGACGATGAAGAATTTATCAATCCGTTCGGTACACCGGTACACGAAGTCGGAGAGTCTTCTACTCAAAATGTTGATCCGTCCAACATGCATACATTCTACCAACCATATCCATCCACTCACCATTGGACACGTGATCATCCAATGGTGCAAGTCATTGGAAATCCTTCACAACCGGTTCGAACACGCAGACAACTCGAAACCGATGGCGATGTGTGTATGTATGCACTCACCGTGAGTTCAACTGTACCTACAAACATCAAACAAGCCATGACTGATCATGCGTGGATTGAATCAATGCAAGACGAAATTCATCAGTTTGAACGCCTAAATGTTTGGGAACTTGTTGACCGACCCTATGGAATGTCAATTTTAGATTTCAAATGGATCTGGAAAAACAAACTGGATGAAGAACAAACCATCATCAAAAACAAATCTCGTCTTGTGGTTAAGGGATACCGTCAACAAGAAGGAATAGACTACGATGAATCATTCGCTCCAGTCGCTCGTTTGGAAGCAGTCAGGATATTCCTTGCTTATGCTGCACATAAGGGCTTCACGGTTTTTCAAATGGACGTCAAAACAGCTTTTCTCAACGGTCATTTGAAGGAAGAAGTGTATGTGAATCAGCCGGAAGGATTCGTCGATCCTCATCATCCTGACAAAGTCTATCGTCTCAAGAAGGCTGTATATGGACTTAAACAAGCTCCAAGGGCATGGTACGAAGAACTTTTAAACTTCTTGGTATCCAAAGGATTCTCCAAAGGTTCTATTGATCCTACTCTCTTTACTAATAAATATGGGGATGACATAATGCTGGTGCAAGTTTATGTTGATGACATTATTTTTGGTTCTACGAACCCAAAACTTTCAAAACATTTTGAAAAATTAATGCACAGCAGATTTGAAATGTCAATGATGGGGGAGCTAAAATTCTTTTTAGGCCTCCAGATTCATCAATCCCCACGTGGTATCTTCATTAACCAAGCTAAGTATGCTCAAGAGATACTTAAAAAGCATGGTATGACCTCATGTGCTCGCGTTGGTACACCATTGTCGACCACATCCCTAGACGCTGACTTGTACTCATATCTCGTAGATCAAACGCGATATCGCAGTATGATCGGGTCACTTATGTACCTTACAGCCAGCAGGCCTGATATTCATCATGCCACATGCTATTGTGCACGATATCAAGCCCGACCTACTCAAAAGCACCTCAAAGAGGTTAAACGGATCTTTCGGTACCTTAAGAATACCATTCACATGGGACTCTGGTATCCGAGGGAAACCGGTTTTCATCTAACGGCTTTTTCAGATTCTGATCACGCAGGTTGTCTTGATAGTCGTAAAATCACTTCTGGTAGCATACAATTTCTAGGGGAAGACAAGCTTGTCAGATGGTCGTCAAAGAAGTAGGATTGCACTTCGCTCTCATCAGCTGAAGCAGAATATGTGGCTCTATCCGCGTGTTGTGCTCAAGTCCTCTGGATGAGAACTCAACTCACGGATTATGGCTTCCACTTTGATAAAATACCTATGTATTGTGACTCAAAGTCGGCCATAGCCATATCTTGCAATCCGGTTCAGCACTCCCGCACCAAGCACATCGATGTCAGATATCACTTCATCAAGGAACAAGTAGAACGCGGCATCGTGGAATTATACTTTGTCAGAACTGAGTACCAGCTGGCAGACTTGTTTACAAAAGCTCTATCGAAAGATAGGTTTGCGTATCTCGTTGGCCGTCTTGGTATGAAGTATATGACTCCAGAAGACTTGGAGGTTTTGGCAAATGAAGGTGCTTGATATTCTCTCACAATGACTTCTAGGCGCATCACAGCTTAGAACTCGGACCTCAACTAAGGAAAGTTTATCTCGGACGATAACTTATCCTTCTCAACGGGAAATTCATATTTCTCGGTCATGAGCTTCTCATAAAAACATTCAAAGTTTTTAAGTTCATGAAAACGATTTCTAAGTAAATGTCATCTTAGAACTCGAACTACAACTTAAGGAAAGTTTATCACGGATGATAACTTATCCTTCACAACGGGAAATTTATTTTTCTCGGTCATGAGCTAGTCACAAAACAATCAAAGTTTTGAGCTCATGAAAAACGGACCCGAAAGGGGAGTGTACGTTTCAGTGCGCTTTCCCTAAGCAATAGAAGAGAAGTCTTCTATCCTGATTATTTTAAAACCGTTGAACACAATTTTTCAAGAATTTCTCAAAAGGTTTTTCTAAATCTTTCAAAATTGTGTGTTCAACACTCCCTTCCTCATAAGTGGTTTTTATATCTCAAAATTGTCATATGTTATTTTTGATCAATTTTTGAGGGGGAGCGTTTTAAAATCAAGCCTTTTAATGTTGTTGGGTACATCTCTAAAATTGTCATATTTTATGTATCCAACACATTCCGAAAATGATATAAAATTGTCAAATGTAATATATTATATCGGAAAAGGCATCTCAACTCCGTACCTCAACATATTTTGTGGTGTCGTTTTTCTAAAATTTTGTCAAATTTTGTCTCAAGACACACATATATTGTTGAGGGGGAGCGACCCGACTGAAAATGTTCCATGATTCATGCGTGCACACATGTTTCTCTCCCAACGATTTTTCGGAAAATGTCATATTTTAATCAATTGGTATCTCTAATATTATATTTTTATATTAGAGATAGGGGGAGAAAATGTGATTAAAATGTAATATATCGCAACATGTGATCTTAAAGACTCAAGTGCAACTCTTTCCTTCACATGCCAAACTATTTCGTATATCGATGCATGTGTGTAGGGGGAGCTTTTCGGAAATGTAAAACTTTCAAGTGTTAAAAGTTTTGATTTTTATCAAGCACTTTGAATGGTTTTCAATGGTTTTATGGTTACGATCTTTACCCAAAACAACCTACTATCCACGACGGAACGATGGAGTCAAAAGGTGGTTTAGGATAGGAAACTAAGTCCTATGATCCAACCAGAACCGGAGGGATCTACCCAAGGACATTCCATAGCTAGAAATAGTTGTCCTTAGGAAAGATGGAGTGGAATGAAGCTGAATGCGGACCAAGTACTTAAGTTAGCACTGGAACAATCACAACAAGGTGCTAATGATGACGTATTGGTAAGCATTGAAGGAGTTGAATATTCTATGCAACTTAGGCAGAAACCGGGTCAATACATCTATTGAAGACAAGTCATCATGGACCCAGTGATGCAATGCACAACCCTTCCCAGCCATTCGAGTTTCTCTCAAAAGAAACTTGTCTCATTGTCACGGAGATCAACACGTATCTATTGACTTTCTCACTCCGAGTCAGTTAATATTGAAAAGGTGGCAGTCTGCTCCAGCCTCCGATTACCAAAATGCACTTATTGAGTCTAGAGCCAAACGAGATCAATTTATCATCTCATTAGGACACAATCGAGTCCTACGCATTATCCTTGTGATATTGCCAGAACATCTGAGTGATACGATTCACAATGAAGATGGAAATCCTGCTTGAGCCAGCATTAAACAAGCTCATGGTAGGTAACTTGTGCGATTCTACACGAATCAAACTTGTGAGAACTGGAAAGCAACTAAGTTTCGATTCTTAATTGATTCAAACTTGATTCCAGGTTTCTTCGCAAAATCCATGTGATCTTGCCAGAACATTCAGAGTGACACTCTTTAGTGTTCACAGTGACGAATGGAAATCCTTCCAGTGTCAACATCAAACAGCACTGCGGTAGGTAACATGCAAGATTCTTATGAATCGAGCTTGTGGAAAACTGGAAAGCAACAATGGTGCGATTCTTACAGAATCAAACTTGTTCCAGGAATTCTGAATTGACGACTCTAATCAAACGGATAACCGTATCCTTATGATTCACTCTTTACGTTCGCAGTCTGCTTTGAGACGGTCGAGTAAAGAGAACTGGCTACTACCGCCGGGAAACCCTGTCAAGGAGGTTCTTAATCGAATCTACCTGATCACAGGTACCGTATTTTAATGCCGTTTAACGGTCTTCACCGACCGGAGGTAAAATGCTACCGAGTTAGGATGAAATGTTCAAAGCCATTTTATCCGTGTCTATATGTGTTGCTGCATATCAAGAAGGTGGCGTAGCTGTGTAACCGATGTCGATTCAGAAGTCACAAGAGCACAAGATGGCGATAATCAAGATACCTAAGAATGTAAGAATGTAATAGGTCATCTTAGTCACAAGGAGTACAGATGAAGATCTCAAGCACTCAAAGTCAAATGACAAAGGCTCAAGATAAAGAACACAAAAGCATGAAGGAACAATGCTGTTACAAACAAGATCAAGACCAAGATACAAGACCAAAGCAAGAAGATCTCCTCTACAAGAATGTATTCACTCAACCATCTTATGCTTTTTAAGCATTTTAAGATTACCGATACATTGGGGGAGATTGTTAGCCCTATATTTTATATAGTCGAACAAGAATGTAATAGGTCATCTTAGTCGTTAAAAGGTCTTGTATTGTAATAGGTTAGTCGGGAAAACCGGGCTTGGACTTTAAGCTAATATTGTCTAAGTTAGGGGCGTAAGCCCAAGACTAAGCCAAGCCCGGCCCAAGTCACAAACCCACGACCCATGGAAAGCCCATTGGTTCGTGGGGTATATAACCCTCTTTCACATGTGAAAGAGGGTGTTGGTTCATTTCATTAAACACATAGTTTTAGTGTAAACCTTCCACTTCTCTCTCTACTCTCTCTCTCTACTTTCTCCTCTTTCTCTCTCTAAGAATCTTGTGTTATGGATTAAATGGGAATAACAGGAAGAGTTGTAAAACCCGCCTTAAAGTACCTTAGAATATTAAATCCATGAAAATACGGTTAAATTAAAACTTTACAGTTAATTAATATACGACACGAATCATGAACATTTAATACGAATATTACGTATATTAATTGATTACTGCAAGTATTACGTATATTAATATTATTATTAATACATGATAAGTATTTACGTATAATACTTAAAACATTACAAGAAATAAAACACGGCCCTAAAATACGAACACACATGATAAATAATTAAGCACGTAAATCAAAACGAAAGTATGTAACTGTGTGTGTGTTTGGACGACAAGAAGAGAGAGTAACAAAGGAGCCTTTTGGCCCGGCCCATTAAGCAATTCTAGTTATTAACCAAAACAACTCCCAGGGATCTCATAATACCAGTTTTACAGAAAACATTAAAAACCCTAAAAGTTTATCTCCTTCTTCCTTTTGGCCGCGGCACACAAACCCACACAAGGATGATTTTTGGCTTTTTGATCTTTGAATAATAACGGTATTGTGTTCGTGATCTAAACCTTAAACCAATCACGCATTCAGTATCTCTAATATTTTAATCTTTTTAATTGTTTATGTTCATTGTTCAAGATTCATTAATAAACAATTATTAAAAACATGTTATAAAAGATTAAACATGGGAATTAAGGGTTTTGGGTTTGGTTTGTTTCGGGTTCATGCAAACCGAGACCAAAGATGGTCTCGGTGGTGGGTTTTGGTAACCGGTCGCAACCCCATAAGGGGGCGGTGGTGGTTTTTTTCGGCCAACCGCAAGCACCAACACCCCCAGCGGGGGCTGTTGGCTTCCAACAGTGGCAAACTGATAGGTCCCAACCAAGAGCTTAAATTAAAAAGGATAGTATTCTCTTAGGGTGAGAATGAACCACAAGTTTTTTGATAATAATTTTCTTATTTTTTTTTCATCTTATTTCATGGTTTAAATACATGAAGGAAGACAATCAAGAGTTGTAACCATCCCATGATTAAACTAGGAAGACAAACAAAACAAGTATTAAAGCTAGAAAGATAATGACACTACATTAAGGCTAACATGATAAATAAATATGACAACTTAAATCTCATAACTTTATTTAGACCCATCATTACCCACCTCTTAAAAAGAACCTCGCCCTCAAGGTTCACGTTGGTAAAAATATGTTTCGCAATCGCCCTCGTCTCGTCATGAACTGAGCCCGTGCCACTTCTTTCACTTTCTCTTGGTAAGCCTTACGTAACCACGGCCACCATTGGTTTTCTTCATCTTGCAAATGGTATGAAACAAACTTCACCTTTTGTGTTATTGGGGTTGGCACCTTTTGTCTTATCGGGGTGCCTGCTTGTTTGTAGTTATCATGACTTTTTTGAAAATAACCGCATCTGGAAATTTCTTAACAATGTCCTCCAAGTGTTGAAACTTATCGGCGAACCCGATTTTCGTCTTAGCAATACCATTTTTGAGTTGTCCTAACGCAACCTCCAAGTTCTCGATTTGATCCTTGTGTGTTGCCATAGCTCTGGTACCAATGGATAGGTTCCAACCAAGAGCTTAAATTAAAAAGGATAGTATTCTCTTAGGGTGAGAATGAACCATAAGTTTTTTTATAATAATTTTATTATTTTTTCCATCTTATTTCATGGGTTTAAATACATAAAGGATGATAACCAAGAGTAGTAATCATCCCATGATTAAACTAGGAAGACAAACAAAACAAGTACTAAAGCTAGAAAGATTATGACACTACATTAAGGTTAACATGTGAAATAAATATGACAACTTAAATCTCATAACTTTATTTAGACCCATCATTACCCGCCTCTTAAAAAGAACCTTGCCCTCAAGGTTCACTTTGGTAAAAATATGTTTCGCAATCGCCCTCGTCTCGTCATAAAAATTGAGCATGTGCCACTTCTTTCACTTTCTCTTGGTAAGCCTTACGTAACCACTGCCACCATTGGTTTTCTTCATCTTGCAAATGGTATGAAAAAAATAGCACCTTTTGTGTTATTGGGGTTGGCACCTTTTGTCTTATCGGGGTGCCTACTTGTTTGTAGTTATCATGACTTTTTTTTGAAAATAACCGCATCTGAAAATTTCTTAACAGTGTCCTCCAAGTGTTGAAACTTATCGGTGAACCCGATTTTCGTCTCATCAATACTATTTTTGAGTTGTCCTAATGCAACCTCCAAGTTCTCGATTTGATCCTTGTGTGTTGCCATAGCTCTGGTACCAATTGATAGGTCCCAACCAAGAGCTTAAATTAAAAAGGATAGTATTCTCTTGGGGTGAGAATGAACCACAAGTTTTTTGATAATAATTTTATTTTTTTTCCATCTTATTTCATGGGTTTAAGTACATGAAGGATGACAACCAAGAGTTGTAACCATCCCATGATTAAACTAGGAAGACAAACAAAAGAAGTACTAAAGCTAGAAAGATAATGACACTACATTAAGGCTAACATGAGAAATAAATATGACAACTTAAATCTCATAACTTTATTTAGACCCATCACAAACCGAGAGCATAATGCTCTCGAAGAGAAGGTTGGTCGCGACAGGGGCCCCGACGTAAGCCGGGAGGTGGTTTTGGGCAGCAGTGGCACCAGCTAACTGCCGGTGGCTGCTGTGGTGGTCGGCAGCAATCCACAGCCTTGCGGCTGTGGTGTTGTTGTATTTTCGAGGCAAAGTCAAGACCTCCAAGGGTCTCGGTGGGGTCTCGTAGGGGCTCGGTTAGAACCAAACACACCAAGGGGTGTGTTTGGCTAAATTTTGCTAAAACATGTTATTTTATTTTGTTATTTAATTTGTTAAGTTAATACATGGTTAATTTAATTGATTAATAAACAAGACTTAGGTTATAATTGACATGGTCATATAAATAAACTTTATGTTATATTAATTTTTAAAAATAATTATTCATGTTATAAGTACGTATAGATTTAATTAATTTATTTAAGAACTTAGCTTAATAAACTAATTACATTATTAACCAAGGTTTAATTAAACTAATAACTATACTTTAATTTAATTACATAATAAATCATTTAAGATAAAGTTTAATTATTATAATCATATAATATTATTAATTAATAATTACTTATAATATCATGTATTATTATTATTAATTAATAATCATATGTTAAGACTAAGTATTAAATATTATTAAACTTTACTATATAATAGTCATGACATATAATATGCTTATTTAAATTATAGCTTATATCATTTCACTTATTTAATAAGCTTATTATTAATTATGGAAACATGTTAAATATGGAAATATAATAATTATGGAAATATATTAAATACGGAAACATGCTATTTATTGAAACATACTAGATATGGAAACATGCTATTTACGGAAACATACTAAATATGGAAACATGCTATTTATGAAAACATACTAAATATGAAAACTTTCTATTTTTGGAAACTTACTATTTATGCGAACTTGCTATTTTTGGAAAGTTACTATATATGGAAACCTGCTATTTTTGAAAAGTTACTATATATAGAAACCTTCTATTTTTAGAAAGTTACTCATTATGTTATAAAAAGTACTATAACACTTAAAAACATGAAATACACTAATCAATAACACATGAAACACTAAGAATCACATAAAAAAACAAGAACAAGTATAATAAGTAATGAACACGCCAAGTGAACCAATAATCAGTAAATAGAAGTTAAACATACGACGTATTCATGTCCCTTTTATTATGTAGCTATCGTGAAGTTAGAGTGATCTTCCCCTTTCGTTTTATCATCAATACTGTTAGGAATAATGTATTTAGAAGTTACTCCTGGTCATATTACAGTTCTTATTGGAGTACTTCGTTCATCCTGGCAGCATCCAGTTCCTCCTAGTCGTATTATAAAGTTGAAAGAAGATTATAGAAGATATATGATTAAGGAAGATTATAGAAGATAAGATCAAATACTAAGTCTTCATATTCTTATGGAAAGTATTAGAACAAGATAAGTATGATGAGAAGATTACAAGTTTGTTGAGAAAACTATTAAAGGATATTAATGTATAATACTTAGGCAAGTATTAATTATATTGTAACCAACTAGGACCCCTTGAACTAAAGGTGTATGTGCGTTCATGTTGGATCCTGACAGCAACAAGAGCAGATTTGATAATCCTTTACCAAGTAGCTACTCACTCTTGGGCTAGCCAGTCTTTTGGTGGAATCATGACATCACCCTAGGAGACTAGTACCCAGTCCAACTCTTGGAACGTGAATCATCGGTGAGTTGAAGTACCTTGATGATTTTGGGCAAATAATCACAACCATCAACGGATTTGACAAAAGCATTTACTAAGAGCCGTACCCTCTTGGACTAGCCAACTCTCAGCAACGAAGCATGGGTGAGTTGATGACCCTATGGTTTTGAGCAAACCATTACAGTTGTCAACGGATTTGAGAAAGTCTTTGCCACAAACTGTTTGCTTGTGGACTAACCACTCTTTAGTCTAGGACCAAGGCGAGTGGAAACCGTCCAATTATTGGTAAATTGTCAACCATCAACGGATTTGATAGTCGCACAAGAGCCGTACCCTCATGGTGAATCAACTCTTTCTTGTCGGTTAGACATGGTGAGTTGGACACCATTTGCTGTGTGGAGGCCAACCAACGCCAAAGTACCAGACAAAAGGAGCCCAATAAGTGAAATACATACAAAGGTATTTTGAATCTAATGTGTTTCTTCTTCTTTTTTCTTTTTTTTAATGACTCAAAGACTATGAGTCAACCAACAGGAACGTAGAATGCACTAGGAAGAACAATCGTTCTCCAGAATCAGGATGAGTGCAACCAGGAGGAACGATTGGTCGACTAGGAGCAACTTTGTTCTACTAGGAGGAACCATATCCACCAACACCAATGTCAATCTGCAAAATTGATTAGACAGAAAAACACAAGAATATACACAGTTATACATACAACAAGCCTCCCCTTAGGCTAAAACCTCCCCTCAAACGGAGCTAAGTATTCACCATGAAGGATCTTTTTTTTCTTTGTTTAATTTTTTTATAAGACTTATCTTTTCCTGCAAAAAGTTAGTTCACACAGATATAGAAAATACAAATCATAGTAATTTACAATCACACTCGCTATAAAATAAACACAAACTAAGTAAAGATTAGTGCTTATGGAAGTCCCAAGCCAAAACAGACTTGAATCTTCCAAAGACATCAACATAGTCATATCTTGTTAAGGTCTTTGATGCACGATTTTGTTTGGAGACATGTTGTAAACCATCTTGTTTAGGTTTCCAAACCCACCTAGCTAAGGCTTTAAGAGTATTAACCTTTGTTTTTGACCGTGCAGACTCAACCCTTGTACCCTTAACATTGTTAAAACATCTTAGGTGTGGAATTATATTATTTTTAGGATTGGGGTGAAAAACTCTACCAAAGTTCTTGTGATCCACCCGTCTTGAGTTATTCCATACCGGTTTAACTAGTTGTTGATCATTAATTTTTCTCTTGTGTTTACAAGTATATTGCAAGTGATCAAAACTACCACACACATAGAAATCCTTACTTTTAAACTCAAAGTTATCACCTAATTTCTGAGTCATCATGCCATTCCAACCTCTTTGATTACCTCTAGGATTCTTATTATTTTTCCTAGGGTTATCTGCTTTCCTATTACTTTCATTCTTAGCACAAAAATAATGAGGATAGAACTTAGGTGATTCAGCACTTAAGGTAGAATTGCATGAGGCATATTTGCTAGTCATGGGTTCAACTATAACAGGTTCAAGCACAGACTCAAGTGTTTCAACACTAGAGTCGGACTCACAAGAGTCAAGGTCACTAGTCTTAGGTTCTAAAGACTTGTCAATAGAGTTACAAGAGATAAAGTCATTAGACACATAACTAGTTTCAATTAAGCCAGTGGACCTTGTATCATATGTCATTTGTGATTCATCAAAGTCAAAGTGGTCTGAGATAGGCATGAATGTCCCTATGAGAGGTGGAGGAACAGCATGCATCTCTGCAGCTGGTTATCCTATTGAAAATAGGCCTACCTTCCACATCTTCAGGGGTAGTGTCAAACACACTAGACAAAGAGGAGTCAAAAACATCATTTGGCCCAATATAGTTTTTAAATCCTAAGCCAATTTTGGTTCTACCAGACATAGAGCTATCTACTAATTTGACTAAGTTTTTAGATGAACTTTTCCATTTATCAAACCTAGCCAAAGCATTATCTAGTTTAGTCTGTAGCTCCTGCTTCTCTTTATTTACCTCAGTATTAAGTTTTTCAGAATATTTCAGTAGATTAGATGTGTTCTCTAAGTCTATACTTAACACCCTAATCTTTTCTTCATACTCTAATTGGGTATTTTGAAACCACTTTTTCTGTTGTTCCAAGGTTTTAAGAGAATTCTTATATGCCTGAACTTCTAGATAATATTTATCATTTTCAGCATTCATATCAGCATATTGTTTTTGAAGTTCAAAATATTTATGTTCATATGTTTCAGAACAACTAATTACTAAGTCATAGTTGTTATAAGCATGCATATTATTCTTTAATTTTACATTATATTCTCTAGCTTCAGATTCTGTCATAAGAATTACCTAATTGTTTGAAATTAAAGTTCTGCACGCCATGTCTTCTTCAGCAACACCTTAATTAGGATTTTCTTGAAAAACTTTAAAATCAGAGCCTTTAGCGACACTAATTCTGTCACAGAACTGTTACTGATCTATCACAGAACTGGCAAACCATCGCTAATCTGTTGCTAAACTGTCGCAAATTTTGAGCACAGCTTCACTTCACAGCAACACGAATGTAGAAATCTTGTTCTTCTCAATCAAAACTTCTCAACGAGGCTCTGATACCAATTGTTGAGTTTACTTCATGAAGGATCTTTGAAACCTTGATCACAATACAAAGACTGAGCGGAAACCAATCTTTATATATAAGAAGGACAATAGAATTAACCAAACGTTCAAGCCTCAATATATTAATACGATTACTCTAAATAGTGATAGGGTTTACAACCTTGAAGCTATAACAAATAATGAGCGAAATGTGTAGAGAATATGTGTGTGTAGAAGTGTATTTGTCTCTACACCCTAGGACCTCCTTTTATATTGCAAGGGGTCCTAGGTGGTTATAATATAATTAATACTTGCCTAAGTATTATACATTAACTAGCAGGGTACCCGCGCGATGCGGCTACGGGTACCTTAAACATAATTTCGATGAGCAATATTTTAACTTTACGTCTTTTAACAACAACATTTCAAAAATCAAAAATTTAAGGTATATGTAACTTTATCTAATTGTCTAACCAAATTCTCTTATTCTCAGTTGAAACCGTTAATCTGGTTTGATATTGAAACTTGTAATTGTAAATATATATGTTTTAAATTGTTTTGTAAGGTGAATATAAAATTGTATATTTGAGTAATGAGGTGTATTAATTATATGTTTATTGTTATTAATTAATTTTGAAAAAAAGATGTAGTGATATTTGTTGTTTTGTACAATATGTTACTTTATTTGTAAATTATGGTAATGAAGTGTTTTAATTATAATATTAATTACATTTTAATGATAGTTTTAAATGTGATATGTTATAAAAGTTCTTATACTTATTGTGGTTGTACATATGCGTTAATAAGTTGTATTACTTATTTTTTAGTTTGTTATTGGCATTAATAAGTTGTACATTATGCTTTATTTGTTGTACTACTTAAATTTTTTGTATTTATTGAAGAGAGAGATACCAATTTGTTTTATAAGGTGTATATATATCCTTTAATAGTTTCCTAAACAAACTTGTAACCTTCTCATCATACTTATCTTGTTTTAATACTTTCCATAAGAATATGAAGACTTAGTATTAGATCATATCTTCTACAATCTTCCTTAATCATATCTTCTATAATCTTCTTTCAACTAATACGACTAGGAGGAACTGGATGCTGCCAGGAGGAACGAAGTACTCTAGTAGGAACTGCTATATGACCAGGAGTAACTTCTAAATATATTATTCCTAACAATTACTAGACATAAGGGACGGATATTCCATCCTTTAGTAAGGACATTCTCTTCCTATACTTAGATTTCCCCATTTGCAGTCATCTGTTTTCCCCAGTAGTTTACTTAAACTAAACAGTAATTATATGATTAATATTTTAGATTTTCCTGAGTTATATACATGCATGACCAGTTCCACCTAGTTATGGAGGTACCATAACCATAACACTAGAGACACCGGTGTTATGACTCTTCCGCGATGAGAGTGATTGCTCACGGCGTCCCTTTCGGTTATTGGCATATTTTATTATTATCATGTGGAGCGAATGGGTGAATCCTAGGACAAGTTTAGCAAGATTACATGGTAACTGTGGTGTGTGCCTTACATCCGTTACATGGAGCTGATCCCTCCACCCAGACTATTATAATTAGAGGCAACCCCTCTAATTGCATGATGAGGTCACCCCTCTAAGTATTCATGCACGTTGATACTTCATGACCTATATAGGCTCCGGGCATATTTAAAATATATTTTTTCAGTATTAAATAAACATAAGTCTTTATAGAGTATAAAACAGTTTATAAACATACACTGGGTTTTCCAGGACTTACAATTATTCCGATGTACTTCATTTCATTTCTTGCTTATGTTTATGATTTACATTTCATTGTCATATATCCGCATACTGAGCGTATTGCTCAGCCGTATTTTCTTTCCATGTCCCAATATGGCAGGTATTAAAGGGCAAAGCTAGGATTTATCAAGAATACGTGCCTTTGGATGGAGGCTCCCTTGTCTTCACTTCTTTTAGTACATTTACATATTTTTGCTTTGCTAGACATTGTTTAGTCCTTTCATACATTCTTTACTTATGCATTGTGTGTGGAGCATATGTTTGGAACCGATGTTTGTTTCAGATTTATTTTATGGTCATTTAATGTTTTAGACATTTACCTTGCATGCCTTGATGACATGCCATAATTACTACGTAACGGTTCACTTATCCAAGTGGGGTGTTACAATTATGGTATCAGAGCCAAGGTTTTGACCTATAGGCTCTTAAAATTGACCTATGTTGTCCCATATTATTATGATGATTATACATGAATTAAAGAAGAAAGATAGATGAAAGTAGACGAATTCTAGAGAGAGAAAGTAGAGAGAGAAAAGAGAGAGAAGTGTGAAACTTAGGGAGGATTAGATTAAGAAAAATGAAAATGGCTAACCCTTCCTAACATGCTAGGAACGGATTTATATAGTCTGCCTATATGTGGGCTTTCTATGAACTATATGTTTGGGTCGGGCTTGAATAAATGATTAGTACCTTGAAAGAGGCCTTTTAAGCTAGCCATCAAGATCGTATTGTCACGACTATTATACTACCTATTACATCGTTCTAATAAACAATACATAATAAACCTATGACCGATCATTCTTGTTTGACTCAATATTTTGAGGCTAACAATCTCCCCAAATGAGAGGTCATTCCCCTTCGACATTTGGAGATTTGTAAAGATTACTAATCTCGCCATAGCTGAGTCTTGAACGTGTAATAGTAGTCTTGTTCCTTCATGCTGTGATCTTTGAGCATTTGTAGTTGTCTTTTGACTTTGTCTTTTAATCTTGAGATCTTCAAACCATCCTTGACTTGTCTTTTCCATCTTGCGATCTTGTGTGTTCATCCACATACTCACACTATGCACCATCTTGAAGGCTTGCTAACAATCTACTTTGAAGAGAGGTCATTCCTCTACATTAATAGTTAAGGAAGATTTTGATCATCAGAGTTGCAGAAGTCTTTAGCTTTCTTGATTGTTGAATATGTCTTTGGGCATGGGTATGTGGTTTTGAACCTTCGACTTTGCTGAGTACCCCGTAACGACACCTTCTTGAGACAAAACATGGACACAGACTAAATGGCTTTGACATTCGTCCTAAATCGGTAGCGTTTTACCTCCGGTCGGTGAACACCGTTAGAGATATCAAATATCGTACCTGTGATTAAGTAGATTCAATTAAGAACCTCCTTGACAGGGTTTCGCGGCTGTACTAGCCGTTCTCTTTACTCGATCGTCTCAAAGCAAGACTGCGAACATAAAGAGTGAATCAATTGGATTGACATCCTCTTGATTATAGTGATCAATTCAGATTCCTAGAACAAGTTTGATTCATAAAGAATCTTACCATTTTTGCTTTCTAGTTGACACAAGCTTGATCCATAAAGAATCTCGCAAATCACCTACCGTAACGCTGTTTAAGGTTGACGCTAGAAGGATTTCCATTCGTCACTGTGAATATCAATGAATATCACTCTGAATGTTCTGGCAAGACCATAAAGATATTACGTAGAAACTTGAAACGAGTTTGAATTGATTAAGAATCAAACCATTGTTGCTTTTCAGTTTTGTACATGTTTAATTCATAAAGAATCTTATACATGACCTACCACAGTGCTGTTTGATGTTAACAATGGAAGGATTTCCACTCATCATTGTGAATACTAAGTAGTATCACTCTGAGTGTTCTAGCAATATCTCAAGGATATAGTGTAAGACTCTCTTTATCATTATTCCGTGCGTCCTAACGAGATTTGATTGATCTCTTGGCTCTAGACTCGATTTGTGCACTTTTAGTGGTCGGAGGCTGGAGCAGATGCCACCTATTCAATATCAACTATCTCGGAGTGAGAAAGTCAATAGAAGTCGTGTTGATCTTCGTGACAATACAACAAACTTCTTTTGAGAGAAGCCTGAGTCAGTTGGGGAGGGGTTGTGCATTACATCACTGGGTCCATGATGTGTAGTCTTTATGATGTGTTGACCTGGTTTCTGCCTAAGTTGTTGGAGGGATTCTTTCTTTTCGCCCTTTATCCTTACATTTCTTTTTCATTCTTCAACCTCTTCAATGCATACCAAGACGTCATCACTAGCACCTTGTTGTGATTGTTCCAGTGATAGCTTAAGTACTTAGTCAGCATTCAGCTACTTTTACAATCTACTCCATCTTTCCCAAGAACTTCTAATTGTTGGGAATAAATATAAGTGTTAGTTCCCCCTGCTGGTTGGTCAGAGTTTCCCCTGCTAGAGTATGTTCCCCCTGCTAAATAAAAAAGGCAGGGGGATTGGTCCCCCTGCTGAAGTCAAAGACCCTGCTACTAAGATAAACTTGGAAGAGATTATGACGTGTTTCAGTTACTACTTCAAGATAGCTTCCTAGTTTGTTAGTAGAGATCTTGTACGTGAGTCCTTGTGCTATAAAAGGACTCACTAGGTTGTCATGTAAATCACATCTTTCTCTGTTCATTTCATTTCATACTTTAAGGTTTTGTAACCCTAATAACACTATTGGGTATTCGTATATCTATGATATATTAAAGTTCAATGTTTGATTTAAACATTTCTTCTTGTGCTAAACACTATATTCCGCATCTTGTTTAGTTACTTTGTGTTGCAAAGTTTATCTAGTGTTGGATTGAATTTATTCTTTCTATCACAACCCTTAAACAAGCTAAGGTTTAAGATCTGAGTTTGGGATCAACAAGTGGTATCAGAGCTTGTTGAGAAACTTTGATTAAACCAAGAACAAAACATCTCTCACAACCAACATCAACCATGTCTTCAGATTCTCACTCATCCTCAACCAACAACAACTCTCTCAAACTACCCATTCTGGATCCTGAAAACTTTGAATTATGGGAATTTAGGATTCAACAATACCTCAAGATCGAACACTATGTTCTATGGGAGATCATAGAGTTTGGTGATTAATTTTAGAAAACTATAGCAGTTGAAGAAAAAGATAAGGGAGAGGAAAAAGGTGAAAGCAAGAAGAAATCTGCTGCTCTTGCTGACAAGGAGATACTAGCAAGAAGTCATGATTTCAGAGCTCACAGTTCTTTGCTGTTGGCTCTACCTGATAGACATCAGCTAAGGTTCAGAAAGTATAAGACGGCTAAGGAACTTTGGGAAGCCATAGGTAATACATTTGGAGGAAATGAGGCAACCAAGAAGAAGAAAAAAAATTAGATGATAGACCAATTTGCTTCTTTTAAAGCAAATGGTGATGAAGCAATTGGTTCAATCTACAATAGGATTCAAGATCTAGTTGCCCAATTGGAATTCTTTGATATTGAGGTGTCTAGAGAACAAGTGAATGCTAGATTCCTTAACAGTTTACAAAAAGAATGGTTTGTCTACAAAGCCATTTGGCAAAACAAAGATGACCTTGATGATAAGAACATTGATGACATCTACAACAACCTGAAGGTCTTTGAGCCTGTGGTCAATGAGATGAAGGCATTAGGTACTATTCCCACAAATTCAAGTGGAACTGCTGATCCCCCTGCTAACATGGCATTTATATCTCACAGTAGTGGGATCTCTAAAGGCAGTGGAATTGAAGTTTCCCCTGCTAACCATTCCCCTTCTACAAGATCTGGACCATCGTATGATGAAGAAAGGCCTGCAACCTTCAGTCTTGATACTACTTGTGCTTTCATAGCATCTCAAGGATCTACTGTGTTACATGAAGATATGAATCAAATCATCAAGCAAGGACTGGAGGAGATGGACATTAAGTGGAACATGGCTCTACTCAGCATGAGAGCCAACATATTTTACAAGAAGTATGAGAAGAAGATTTCCACCAATCCTTCTGATATAGCTGGATTTGACAAAACAAAGGTAGAATGCTACAACTGTGGCAAGAAAGGCCATTTTGCTAGGGAGTGCAGAGGGACAAAGAATGGAAGCAGCTATAGGAAGGAAAACAAGTATGGTGATTATGGTGCTAAGGCTATGGTAGCCATGCAAGGAATAGATGGAGCAGGTGGATGGGACTGGAGTGCTATGACAGAGAGTGTTGAAAGAAATCAAGCATTAGTTGCTGAAGAGAAAGAGGAAGATTTTTCTCTTATGGCTATGTCAAGCTCTAGTTCAGACAATGAGGTATATGATGATTCATATTGTACCAAATCTTGTAGAAAAAAATACTGAGTCATTGAATGATCAAATAAGAAGGTTAAAAGTTGATTGCATTAATTGTGATAATGACCTAGTTAACTAAAAACGTGCTTTAGAACAGTTAGAGTCCACCATAAGAGAGTATAAACAAAGAGAAAATGATTACAGAGATCATATTGTCATATTAGAGAGAGATGCTAAAGAAAATGATGATTCCATCAAGGAATTAACTACTGAATTAGAAGTTTTTAGATCTAACAAGAAGATAGATGAACAAACTGTTGAAAAATTTGGAAAAGCTTCTAAAGATTTAACTAAGGCAGTTGAAATTGGGCAGTCTCCTAGGGACAAAATAGGTTTTGGTGTCAAAAATAAACATGCTACTATTCCACCACCACCTGCCAATATACATGCACCCATGCCTAGGAAAGATTTGTCTTGGACTGGTCTTTCTTGTTTCAAAAAGTAGGAAGATATTGAATTTAACTTAAATGCATACATACCAAAGAATGTAGAAACAGAAGAACCTCTAGTAAAAACTAGTGCTATTAGGGACTTTGAAAAGGAACAAATTGCTTTAAAACAGTGGAAAATAGATAATCATCTCTTTTCAAGAGAAGGATTATTTGGAAGTAATTCAAGTTATAAGAGTAGTTCATCCAGAACCTCTAGCAGATCTAAATCAAAATCAAAGCCCCCTAAGACTACTGTTAAATATGCTGGTATGTATAGGCCCATTAGAGGTAATTAGAGGAATTAGAACAACCAAAAGTCTCATCAATTAGGAGAAGAATTTGTGGAAAACACCAAACCTTGTTTCACATGTGGCAGTTTAGATCACACTTATCAAGACTGTCAAGCACCAATGGAATTGGTGGCTGCAAATCCTTTAAAGGATATGAAACCAAAAGCCATTATATTGAATGCAAGGGTAAAATCTTTTTCCCCTGCTAAGTATTTTGCACTTGCTTTGAGAAAACAAGGTATCTGATAAGTATGTAGTTCCTGCACTAAGAAAGGTGAATGATGCATGTCCCAAGTCTAGCTCTTATATGACCAAACTAGAACCTCATACTGCATATAAATCTGTTTATAGACCCTACCAACACGCCAATAGAGGCCAAAACAAAAGATTGGTTCCCTCTGCTAAGCATAGGGATTCCCCTACTAAGTCTAAGGTATCCCCTGTTGGCAAAGTTTTGCCCTCTAGAAACATGGGAAGATGGGGAAAAGCTGTGAAAGCCTCAACTCGTTGGGTTTGGGTACCCAAAAGGGGTACTCAATCCAATGGTGTATCTCTAGTATTTGACAAGTTATCTTACATTGATACACGACGTAGATCTAAGTCAATAATGGCTTGGGTCCCCAAGAGAAACTAAATTGTTTTTCTTTTTGCAGGTGACAAAGCCGACCAAGAATGATAAAGCATATTGGGATAGTGGATGCTCAAGGAGTATTATTGGACATAAATCCTATCTATCTAACTTTGTTCCCCTGCATGACAATGATGGTGTTTCTTTTGGAGATAGGCATGGAACAATCACAGGAAAAGGAACTATTGTCACCAATGGAATGACATTTGATAATGTTTACTTGGTGAAAGAGCTAAAGTACAATCTTTTAAGTGTGTCTCAAATGACTGATAACAAGAATTTTGTCCTTTTTATTGATACTGAATGTCTTGTATTAGGGAAGGAGTTTGTTTTACCACCAAACACTCCTATTGTGCTCAGAACCCCAAGACAGAAGAATATGTACACAATTGATTTAAAGGACATCTCTCTTCAAGACAATGAAAACTGTTTCATTTCCAAAGCATCAGTTGATGAATGCAAGAAATGACATAGAAGACTTGGTCATCTTAACTTCAAGAACATGAACAAGCTGGTCAAGTATAATCTTGTTAATGGTCTTCCTTCCAAGTCCTTTGCCAATGATCATACTTGTGCTGCTTGCCTGAAAGGGAAGCAACACAAAGCCTCTTGCAAGTCAAAAACAAGCTTGTCCACTACCAAGCCATTGGAATTACTGCACATGGATCTGTTTGGTCCTACTTCTGTGGCAAGCATAATGAATAAATGGCACTATCTGGTGATTACTGATGATTTTTCAAGGTTCACATGGACATTCTTTCTGTTTGAAAAGAGTGACACAACAGATGTACTCATAGGTTTTATCAGTCAGATTGAACTTTCCAAAAGTATGAAGGTAGTGACCACGAGATCAGACAATGGTGGTGAGTTCGGAAACAAGAAGCTGGACACTTTCTGCACAAACAAAGGAATAAGGAGGGAATACAGTATAGCAAGAACACCTCAACAAAATGGAGTTGCAGAAAGAAGAAACAGGACACTTATTGAAGCTGCAAGGACTATGCTGTCTGATTCCAAGCTTCCAGTTATCTTTTGGGCTAAAGCTGTAGCCACTGCTTGTTATGTTCAAAACAGGGCCTTGGTGGTAAAGGCACACAACAAGATCCCTTATCAGCTGTTCAATGGCAGACCCCCTTTGATTGACTTCTTCAGACCATTTGGTTGTCATGTGATCATTCTAAACACAATTGAGAATTTAGGCAAGTTCAATGAAAAGGGGGATGATGGGTACTTTATAGGTTATTCATTAAACATCAAGGGATATAAGGTTTTCAACATGAGACAAGCAAAGTGACAGAAAATATCCATGTAGATTTTCTTGAAGACAAGCCTGAAGATATACAAACAGTTCCTGATTGGTTCTTTGACATTGAAGTACTTTCAAAATCCATGAATTATGTGCCTGTTGCTTTGCAGAATACTAACATTTCAGGTACAAACGAACCAACTAATGTGGAGAATCCACCAATGAGGTACATGAATGTACCCTCATTGTTTCCCATGGATGGTGCTGCTACAAAAACAGGTGAAGAAGATGACACATCTCAAAGGAAGGAGCAGTCAATCCCTTCCCCTGCTAAGTCAATTCCTGAAAGCAGAGGAATGGATAAAAATAGTGGAATCCAGGATTCCCCTGCTGGACCAAATGTTTCCCCTACTGCTAAAGAACCAGTTGTCAATGATGTTAATGATGAAGAAAGAGAATCCCCACTCATTTCCTCATATTCACCTATCACTTTCTCTAGCAGTGGAAGCAAAATAATTAGGAATGGAGGTCCAAGTTATTCAGAGCTACATTCAGCTCATCAGCATCCATCCCTCGGTCATGCAGTATCATTTGGAAGCTCTTTTGAGGATTTCTTTCCCAATCAAGATAGCTTTATAAATCCTGATTTGGAAGAGGATAAAAAACAGAAGTAATCATTAGCATGCAACCTACGTACAGAGTCAATAAAGATCACCCCCAATCACAAATCATAGGTGATCTTGAGACTCCCAGACAAACAAAGTATTCAACAAAGGAACACAACTTCATTGCCAACATTACTATGAAGTTTAACCATGACAATATGCAATGCTGTCTGTTTACTGCCTTTTTGTCACAAGAAGAGCCAAAGAAGATCTTTCAGGCTCTCAATGATCCAAGCTGGGTTGAAGCTATGCAAGAAGAACTCTTACAGTTTGACATCTAAGAAGTGTGGATTTTGGTAGATTATCCAAAATGGGCAAGGCCCATCAGGACAAAGTGGGTGATCAAGAACAAAAAGGATGATAGGGGTATTATAGTCGGAAACAAAGCAAGACTGGTAGCACATGGATATACTCAGGAAGAAGGTATTGATTATGAAGAAGTCTTTGCTCTAGTAGCCAGGATTGAAGCCATCAGATTGTTTTTGGCTTATGCTTCCTTCATGGACTTCACAGTATACCAAATGGATGTTAAGAGTACCTTTTTATATGGCACCATTGATGAAGAAGTTTATGTTATGCAACCTCTAGGGTTTGAAGACCCAGAACACCTAGACAAAGTTTACAAGGTGAAGAAGGCTATGTATGGACTTCATCAAGCTCCTAGGTCCTGGTATAGAACTCTTTCTAAATATCTGTTGGATAATGGCTTCAACAGGGGGAAAATTGACCAGACCCCGTTTATTAAGAAACAAAAGGGCGGCTTCCTTTTGGTGCAAGTATATGTGGATGACATCATCTTTGGATCCACAAACTCTATGCTCAACAAAGAGTTTGCCAAGTTGATGCAAGATAAATTTCAAATGAGTGCAATGGGTGAACTCAACTTCTTTTTGGGGTTACAAGTTCAGCAGAGGAAAGATGGGATCTTCATCTTACAAGACAAGTATGTTGCTGAAATTGTGAAGAAGTTTGGAATGTGTGAAGGAAAAAAAGTCTCCACTCCAATGGATAAGGAGCATCCTTGGGGCAAATATGGCCCTGGAAAGCTTATTGATATCAGGAACTATAGGTCCATGATTGGATCTCTCATATACCTTACAGCTTCAAGACCTGACATCATGTTTGCAGTCTGTTTATGTGCAAGATACCAAGTGGCACCCACATAGTGTCATCTGTTTGCTGTGAAGAGAATTTTTAGGTATCTGAAGTGTCATCCAACTTTAGGACTTTGGTATCCCAAGGAGTCACCATTTGAGTTGGTATCCTATTCAGATAGTGATTATGCTGGTGATAACAATGATAGGAAGCTACAACAGGTGGATGTCAGTTTTTGGGAAGCAGGCTTATATCTTGGTAGTGTAAAAAGCAGACTATTCTGGCCACATCCACTACTAAAGCCGAATATGTAGCAACTGCTGCATGTTGTGGACAAGTTCTTTGGGTTCAGAACCAGCTGCTTGATTATGGGTACAATTTCCTTAAAACCAAGATATTCATTGACAATAACAGCACCATTTTCATTATTAAAAATCTTGTTTTTCATAGAGAGACTAAACATATTGAAATCAGACATCATTTTATTAGAGATTGTTTTGAAAAAGGATTGATTGTCCCAGAGGCAATTGATACAGAACTTAATGTTGCTGATCTTTTGATAAAAGCTTTTGATTCGGGGAGGTTTCAGTACTTGGTTGCAAGTATTGGAATTGTCACTCCCTAAAAATCGATGTCTAAATTGTCTTGTATATTCAAGATTACTTTATTGCTGTTGTTGTACATATGTTAGTCACTTTTTCATAATTCTTCATTCCACTGCTTTCGAACAAAGATTCCCCTGCTGGGGTTCATTCCCCTGCTAAGGCATTTTTCCCTGCTAAGAGTTTTTCTCTTAAGTTGGGTTTGTTCTTTTTAAAGTGGTTATATGTGGTTTTTAGACTAACAATGCTGAGATCCAAATGGAGCATACTATATTATGGGAGGATCAGGTATATGCTCTATGTTTCAGGGGAGGTTAGGTCACACCTTTAGGATTTAGGGTATCTTAGGATACTTGATAGGTGTGTAAACACCCATCCTTTTTACCACTTAATTACAATAATAACCGAGCCAAAACGTGTATTTTATGTCTTTTATGTCAGAATTATGCGTGGTTTGTGTTTTTGTTGTGATTTAGGACGAAATTGTGAAAAGTGGAGAAAACACGGGCATTCACGGGCTTTTATTGAAGAAAAAGACGAAAGACGAAGTCAAGAAGTCAAGAGTGCAAAAAGAACGGAAGTCCAAGACCAATTCTGAAGATTTATCGAAGAAAAAGTCAAAAGACGGAAGTTTACTAAAAGCCGAAGAACTCAAGTCTTATTTATTGAAGAATTAAAAGACGAGTCCAAAGAAATCCCGAGCCAAAAGTCATTAAAGTCCAAGATTTGAGAAGATTAAAAGGCTTAAGGACTAATGGTGCAATTAACAAAAGATTAAGAAGAGAAGGACCTAATGATGCAATTAAGAAGAAATGAAGGAGGGGAGGAAGCTTCCTAAGCACTCCTTAACCTCCCCTATATATAGTTTAGGATCTTAATCATTTTTTTGGTTGACTAATAGTGACAATTAGTTCTTCCATTTTACTTACCTTGTCATTTACTTTTCATGTCCATTTAAATACCTTGTCTTGCACCTTAATTACCTTTAATTTCAAGTAAGTTTCCATTTAATTCTTGTCAATCTTTACTTTATCTTGTTAATTGATACTTTGATTTTGCTAGGTTCAATTTTACTCTCGATATCCTCTCGAATTGATCTAGGTCTTAAGTGGAATGATTGTTCTTGGTTACTAAAGAAAAGGGGTTTGGTTTTCTAGTCTAATAAGAAGTGGAAATGAAAATTTAAATCAAAGATAATTACCTTAATTATGATTAACAAAGACTTGTATTAAACTCAAGATTAAAATTAAGATTAAAATTAAATTTGAAATTAAAGTTCACTAAACATAAAGAAATAGTAAAGTAGACAAACAGTAACCTAAAGGGAAAACTTGATTCGGAACTTTTAAACCTTGATTCGGAACTTACTCATGCGGAACGTACTGATTCGGAAGTAACTATTCACTCACTCATTCAGAACTTCTTGCTTGATTCGGAAGTTTCCGGATGTAGGTTGATTCGAAAGTTTCCGGATGAGGGGTTGATTCGGAACCTTCCGGATGAAGGTTGTTGATTCGGAACTTGCTGGTTCGGAAATAACTGGTTCGGAACTTTCAGTCTGGTTCGGAAGATTTTGCTTGACTCGGAACTTACTGGTTCGGAAATCACTGATCCGGAACTTAATGCTTGGTTCGGAAGTTTCCGAATGAAGGCTTCATTCGGAACTTTTAGCTGATTCGGAAGTTTTGAAACCCAGATACAGTAGCAGGTAACGAAGAACACGGAGCGGGAATTTTAATCAAAATCAAACCAAATACTTAAAAAGGATTTACCAAATTAAACACAAATCATTTAGACACCATAAACAACGAATCCCACTTATAAAAACACAAATTCCATCAACTTTTGAAGATCAAATCAAGAAAAATAAAAACTTAAGAACTTGAAGATAAAGATGAAGATGAACAAGATTAAATGGAAAGATTAAACAAAAGCTTTGTATTGAATGATTAATGTTTTGACAAGATAAACCAAAGATTAAAATTACAAGATTGGAAAGACAAAGATAAAAATCACCAATCACCCTAGTGGTGATGGTGTTCTACGAAACCGGGAGAAGAAAGAGTGGGGAAAAAGAAAAATGAAAAGCTAGCCTAAAATGTGTGAGGGGAAGGCTATTTATAGCCTTGTCCTTTGGTTGGTGAGTGGGCTTTCTCCCGTTCTTCTTGTATTTTCGTCTTTTCAGAAAAGTTTCCGTTTTTGATTCTGATTCGGGATTTGTCGTCGATTAAATTCAACTCGTCTTTTAATTTCTTTGTTTAATAGACTTGAGTTTCTTCGACTTATATAAATCTTCCATCTTTGGTCCTTTTCTTCGATAAATCTTCGAATAGGCCCAGTGACTTCAAATCTTTTGCATCTCTTGGACAATAGACTTTATCTTGAGTCTTTTTCTTCAGTAAAACCCGTGCAATCCCATGTTTTCTTCAGTATTCATCCGGTTGGCTCTGAAAATACAATAAACACAAAAACCACGCATAATTCCAAACAAATGATATTAAATACGTGTTTTGGTCTCGTTTTAGCCCGAATTAAGTGGTCAAAGGATGGGTGTTTACACACCTATCAAATCCCCTACACGTAACCATTGCCATGCCCTCATGCAATGCTTAGTGATAAAGCAAATTTACATTTTTCTCATAATTAATCAACCTTGGCCTTATTTAAATTCTACTAAACAAAAATTAAAGGAATAAAACTTCAAAGATAACAAAGGGATAGAAAACCGTTTTTACTTGAAAATACCTACATGGAAATAACTTGCAAAGAAATTGATGACTTACATTAGGGCTTTGGTGCTGCAAAGATTTATCACCCTCAAGTTTCACGTTCCCCAAACTAAGCTTAAAAACGAGATCATTGTTATTATAAGTTAGCAATTCAAACACTTACACACATGGCTTAATTAAATGCTTAAACTCCCTTATTCCTAGGTGTATCTCTTATATTTTATTTTTGTCTTAGAATGATCATGAAGATGCATTTTTGGACTTATTTCGATAGTTTATTAGGGCTGAAAGCAAAGTAGGACGATTTGATCAATAGTTAGCTAAAGGAAAAAATCTCTTAAAACTGCTTCTCGGGATATCAAAAAGTTCATATCTTGGCATAACTTGGTTCACGATTTGAGACCTTTCTCGGGCCGATATTTGGCATGTACTTCATACTTCATATCTTCGAGAGACGTTCTTGAGATAATGGTCTTCTCATCATAATAGAGTTTCTTCACTTGGAGACTTTTGAGGGGTACTCCAACTTTGTTGACCACGACTTCATGATTATTTCTTCAATCTCTAATTGGGATTTTGAGATACAACGATCCGCCTCCTTTTCGGACTTGGATCTATTTATCCTCATACCTTGTTAGGGTCTTTTCGGATAGACTTCTCCATGATCTTTATGGGAGTTGATTGCTTTTCGTCGTGAGTCTTGATCCTTCATATTGACTTTAGGAATAATGCTTTTCACATCACTTTGGATCTTCAGCAATAAAATTGAATCCTCATGCCTTGTTAGGGCCTTTTCGGACTCGCCAATCTTCGCGCCCCGCTTCATAAGTTATGCCTTGGCTATGAACTCTTATCATTACCGAGCAACTTTTAAATGATCTTGGGCTAGAAGCTAAGTAACTTTTCAAATCGTAAGACCTTACTTATTGCAGATAAATTATTAGCAAGTGATGGGAGAATAGGCAAATAATTACACCAAGTGAGCTTGCGCAAGAATACCGACTTATAATTGACTCTATCATTTCTCGTCCTCCACAATTTAAAATCTCAAGTAATGAGACTTGTGGATACTTAGCCTAATAAACCAATTAAGGTCTACATGGTTAAGGATACTAGCTAGAATAAACTTGGATAAGTCTATTCGGGTTGAGTCAAAATAAACGCAACGGGCCTAATATGTCAAAGACTTCTAAACTAGCTACACCACTTTATTAATATTTGACTTTATTGCGGGATATATACATATGAAAGCAACGATAAAAATTTAAAAATTACAACTAAATGGCCAAAGTTAATAAAAATTTGAAAAATGTTGAAAAATAGGATTTTCCGGTTAATTGAAGGCATTTTCATGGAAAAGACCACTTAAAACTTCGATAGAAGTCCCCCCTACACTTAAGATAAACATTGTCCTCAATGTTTAAGCATGTGGGAAAAGTTTCCCCTACACTTATGACATTGTGCACGTTGGTTAACTCAAGTTAAGGAAGAGACGACTAAAGTGATCAATTTCAAATGTGAGTATGAAGAAAATTGAATCACGATAGTTGAGAGATAGAACCGGATTTCGGATAAACACGGGAGCACAGTTCTTCAAAGATTCCAAGAGTGCACTTATCCCTGTAATCACATCACCACACAAAGGCAAACATATAGAAGTCCCCCCTACACTTAGGGGATTAAAATATAAAAGGATAGATACTCGGGCTGCCTCCCGAGGAGCGCTTGTTTTTGATAACCGAGTCACGAGCCTGACTCGACCCAAAATTAGTTCATGGGGAACGTGGTGAGGGATGGAAGCACCTCCTGAGAGGTGTCCTCACCAAAGTACAACTTCACTCGTTGGCCATTCACCTTAAAATTTGGTCCATCAGGTTGAGCGAGCTCGAGAGTACCATATGGAAAAATTTGGGCAATGGTGAATGGGCCGGACCAACGAGATTTGAGCTTGCCCGAAAAGATTTTCAACCGAGAGTTAAAAAGTAAGACTTTGTCTCCAACATGGAACTCTCGGTTTTTGATCTTAGAGTCGTGAATGAGCTTAGTTCTTTCCTTATAGATCAAAGAATTTTCATAAGCCTCATTACGTAGTTCATTCAGCTCATTGAGTTGGATCTTGCGTAGGTCACCGGCTTTGTTTATATCAAAATTAGCCCACTTCAAGGCCCAATAAGCCTTGTGCTCCAACTCAATGGGGAGGTGGCACGCTTTCCCGTACACAAGACGATAAGGCGTACAGCCGATTGGGGTCTTGTGAGCAGTACGGAAAGCCCACAAAGCATCATCCAGTTTATCAGCCCATGAGGCACGATGCTCTCCCACAGTCCTTTCAAGAATTTGCTTCAGCCCTCGGTTGGATATTTCAGCCTGGCCATTAGTTTGTGGGTGGTAGGCTGTGGAAAGACGATGATTTACACCGTACTTAGCCATGACTCGAGCAAATTGGTCATTGCAGAAATGAGTCCCACGATCACTAATAATGGCGCGAGGCACACCGAATCTAGCGAAAAGAGCTTTCAAAAAGTTACAAACCACCCTTGCGTCATTAGTAGGTAAAGCTTTGGCTTCAACCCACTTTGAAACGTAGTCAACGGCTACAAGGATGTATTTGTTTCCTTTAGACGAAGGGAATGGCCCCATAAAGTCGATACTCCAAACATCAAAAATTTCACACTCTTGAATAAAATTCTGAGGCATCTCGTCTTTATGTGTGATTTTGCCTTGCTTTTGGCAAACATCACATTGTTTAACCATATTGTGAGCGTCACGATATATGGAGGGCCAATAAAATCCCGAATCAAACACTTTCTTGGCGGTGTAGTTGGGACCAAAGTGACCACCGGTGGGTCCTTTGTGGCAAGCATTAAGGATTTCAGACGCTGCCGGTCCATCAACACATCGTCAAATAATCAGTTCGGCACATTGTTTGAATAGGTAAGGGTCGTCCCAAAAGTAAGTCTTGATGTCGGTAAAGAATTTCTTCTTTTGCTGGGACGTCAACCCTTCCTTGAGAATTCCACCCGCCAAGTAGTTTGCAAAGTCCGCAAACCACGGGGTTTCATTCGGCTTCGAGTTTATAAACATTAAGGTCTCCAAGGGAAAAGAATCATTGATTTCTTTGGTCGGATGATCCCCTTGGTAAGGATCCTCAAGTCTACTAAGATGGTCCGCGGCTAGGTTTTCTGCTCCTTTTTTATCGCGGATGTCGATTTTAAATTCCTGGAGCAGCAAAACCCAGCGAAGAAGTCTTGGTTTGGAATCTTGCTTTGTTAACAAGTACTTCAACGCGGAATGATCGGTATACACGATGGTGGTGGAAAGGACAAGATAGGGGCGAAACTTTTCAAAAGCATAGACAACAGCTAAAAGCTCTTTCTCGGTTGTCGTATAATGCAATTGTGCCCCAGTCATTGTCTTGCTAGCGTAATGGATCAGTTGGAAGTGTTTGTTCACTCTTTGTCCAAGAACCGCTCCAATAGCAAAATCGCTAGCATCGCACATCAACTCAAAGGGAAGCTCCCAATTAGGGGTAACCAAGACGGGTGCCTTAGTTAGCTTATCCTTAAGCGAGTTGAAGGCTTCAAGGCACTCTTTGGAGAAGATAAAAGGAGTATCTTTTCCCAAGAGGTGGGTCATCGGGCGAGCGATTTGAGAAAAATCTTTGATGAATCGACGATAGAAGCCCGCATGACCCAAGAAACTTCTCACACCCTTCACGGTTGAAGGTGGAGGCAACTTTGCGATAACATCGACTTTAGCACGGTCAACTTCAAGACCGGCTTTCGAGATCTTATGTCCAAGCACGACGCCTTCTTTTACCATAAAATGGCATTTTTCCCAATTTAGAACAAGGCGAGTGTCTTCGCACCGCTTTAGCATACGTTCCAAATTGGCAAGGCAAGCAGAGAAGGAATCCCCGAAGACCGAGAAATCATCCATGAAGACTTCCATGGTTTGTTCAACCATGTCATGGAAGATAGCTAACATACACCTTTGGAAAGTCCCGGGCGCATTACATAAGCCAAAAGGCATTCTTTTGTAAGCGAAAGTGCCATAGGGACAAGTGAATGTAGTTTTCTCTTGATCTTGGGGATCGATGGGTATTTGGAAATAACCCGAGAAACCATCAAGAAAGCAGTAATATTCATTACCGGCTAATCGTTCAAGCATTTGGTCCATGAAAGGTAGAGGGAAATGATCCTTTCTCGTGGCATCATTGAGTTTGCGGTAGTCTATACAAACTCTCCACCCAGTAACGAGACGAGTGGGAATCAACTCGTTGTGTTCATTGGGAACAACGGTTATTCCGCCCTTCTTGGGCACACAATGGATTGGACTAACCCATGGTGAATCCGAAATAGGGTAAATCATACCCGCATCAAGAAGTTTGATAACCTCTGTTTTGATGACTTCATGGATTTTTGGATTCACCCTTCGTTGGCTTTGAATAGTGGGCTTGAAGTCGTCCTCCATGAGAATTTTGTGTGTGCAGAAGTGAGGATCAATTCCACGAATATCCGAGATTTTCCACGCAATAGCCTTCTTGTGAGCTTTCAACACAGCAACGAGGCGAGTCTTCTCTTCATCTTTCAAATCTGTTGCAATAATGACGGGTGACTTCTTGTTGTCGTCAAGGAACACGTACTCGAGATGTGGCGGCAACTCCTTAAGTTCCAAATCCGGAGGATTTTCGACGGGAGGCGTTTTCAAAGTCGGAGTATCGATAGCAATAACCGTGGGAGATGGAGGCGAAGGATTGTCTTCGGTGAGAAGATTGTCAAAGAAACTCATGTCTTCATCCCCCTCGGTGGGAGAATCATTAGTAGCAAGATTCCCATCTCCCATGGTATCTTCAAGATTGTTCCAGAATAAATCACTATCTCCAAATAGAGACAACGATGAATCAATGGAGGACACGGTCTCAACAGTGGGAAGAGAGGTAGGAATACTTTTGCAAGCATCATTAAAGTGTTCTTCACAAGCCTCATCAAGAACGTCAATACAATTAACGCTCTCATATGAATAAGGCTGTTTAGACAACTTTCCCATGTTGAAGACTACTTTGTCGTCATACACTCTCATGATAAGCTCACCGGCTTCAACATCAATGAGAGTGCGACCGGTCCTAAGGAATGGACGACCAACAATAAGTGGTACACGAGGGTCCATCTCGTAGTCGACGACAACAAAATCAGCAGGGAAGGTGAATTTGTCGACTCCTACAATGACGTCTTCGGCTATCCCCACTGGATAAGCAACCATACGGTTGGCCATTTCCAAAGTCATTTTAGTGGGGACTAGCTCTGGGAGAGATAATTGCTTCCAAACACTTAGAGGCATGAGATTAATACTGGCACCTAGATCGGCTAGGGCCATGCAATTCTCTACTCCCGGGAAATTGCAAGGGATAAGAAAACGACCCGGATCACAAAGCTTGGTTGGTAATTTCCTTAAGAGCACTGCGGAGCAGTTCTCATTAAGTTGGGTGTTGGCAATATCGAGGAGCTTTTCCTTGTCGCTCAGAAGGTCTTTAAACATTTTGGCGTATTTGGGCATGTGAGCGAGAGCCTCAGCGAAGGAGATATTGAAATTCAGTTGTTTGAACATTTTAAGGAAATTCGAAACCTGAATATTATCCTTGCTCTTTTGCTTCTCTTTCCTCAACCTTGAAGGATAAGGTATATTGGAAGAAGAGGAAGGTTTTAGGGGAATAGGATCACTCACAACCACGGGTGGAGGAGGGGTAGAATGAAGAGGTGGAGAAATTGGGGAAGGAGAAGGAGGAGGAATAGGAGCAGGCGACTCGTTCTCCTTAGTCACAATCATTGGTGGAGGTATAGGAAGCTCGGGTTCCTTGGTACCTTTACCACTTCGAGTAGTGATTGCTTTCATCTCCCCTCTTGGGTTCGCAACGGTGTTACTCGGAAGAGTACCCGAAGAAGAGGGTTGATTACCTTGGAAGAAACTAGCCATCATGTTCCTCAGGTCATTGGTTTGGCTATCCAACGTATTTCTCATATCGGCTCTCAAATCATTTCCTTGCTTGACCAAGTCTGCCTTCAAATTGCGCACTTCCTCTTGGAGATTTCCCACTATCACATCATTGGTCCGCATATAGGTGGCAACCTCTTGGTGTAATGCAGTGTTGGTTTGGGTAGGAGGAGTATTGTATGCAGGTGGTTGGTAAGTAGGTTGTTGGTAGACTTGATTGTTACGTTGAGGTGGTTGTTGTTGCTTGTGAGGTGGGATGTATGGTTGTCGAGGTTGTTGTTGTTGTTGAGGAGGGCGGTTAAGGTTTTGTTGTTGATTTGGGTTGTTTAGGGGAAAACCAGGTGGTGAAAGATAGTTGTTTGATCGATAGCTAAGCAAGTTACGGTCACCTTGAGGTCTAGCTTGATAAGCAGGTTGTTGGTAGGTGCCATATGCCGCATTCACATTCTCAGCAGGGTAATCTTGGGTGGCGGTACAAGTTGTGTAAGAGTGAGGACCACCGCATATCTCACAAGGTTGGCTGACAGCGTTCACTTGTGCGTTTTTGGCGTTGTTGCTGTTGGTGTTGCTGACGGTGTGGGTGACAAGCGATTCAAGAAGCGTGGTGATTTTGTCAAGTCGCTTGTCGCTGTCATTAGTGCTAGCACTAGCAACATTGGTCCGAACACTCTTGGTTTGCACACGAGATTTGTTCTCAATGATGTCCCAAGCAGCATTGGAAGTCTTAGCCAATAAATTACCCCCCGAGGCACTATTCAGTGAATCTTGGTCACTCATGCTTAAACCATTGTAAAAAGTATTGATTTGATGTACTTTGGTAAAACCATGTTGTGGGCATTTCTTTAAAAGATCTTTAAAACGATCCCAAGATTCACTGAATGACTCATCGTACTTTTGTTCAAAGTTTATAATCTCATTCCGCAAAGCGGTAGTACGAGAGGGTGGAAAAAAGTAGTTGATAAACTTTGTTTCCAAATCCGTCCACGAGAGAATACTCTGTGGCGGTTCCTTAGCAAGCCAATGCCGGGCTTGTCCCTCTAAAGAAAAGGGAAAAAGTTGTAACCTTATCACTTCTTGTGGAACTCCATTGAACTTGACCGTGTTGGTGAGTTGTAGAAATCTCTTGATATGGTCGTGTGGGTCATCAATGGTGCGTCCCAAGAACGGTTGAGCGGATACCATCTGGATAAAGCCTGACTTTAGCTCGAAATTGTTGGCGGCAATTGGTGGTATAACAATTGGATCCGTATTGCCATCGACATGAGCTTGCAGCAATTCAATCATTGGGCGATTATCCGGAAGGTGCTCATTGTTGTTGTTATTGTTCATGTTGTTGAAAGGCGGATTGTTGTTGTTATTATTGTTGTTCGGAGGTGGTATGTTATTGTTGTTTTGTACACCAGCCATGTCTAAGTTATCGAGAGGCTCGGGCTCTTGATAAGACGTGGATCGAGTGCGCATACACCTGCAAAAGAACTAACAAAGAAAAACAAAGCAAAAATATTTTTGGTTTTTATTGTTTTTTAATTTTTAGGATTTTTGAAAATTTTATATTTTTTTAGTGTTTTTGAATATTTTTATGAAAAAGTAACGTTCACGGGGAACGGATCCCAAAATCCAAGTTCTCACAAAAAACTTTTGATCTTAACGAGAAGAGCCGGCAGCGGCGCCATTTGATACTTTGATTTTGCTAGGTTCAATTTTACTCTCGATATACTCTCGAATTGATCTAGGTCTTAAGTGGAATGATTGTTCTTGGTTACTAAAGAAAAGGGGTTTGGTTTTCTAGTCTAATAAGAAGTGGAAATGAAAATTTAAATCAAAGATAATTACCTTAATTATGATTAACAAAGACTTGTATTAAACTAAAGATTAAAATTAAGATTAAAATTAAATTTGAAATTAAAGTTCACTAAACATAAAGAAATAGTAAAGTAGACAAACAGTAACCTAAAGGGAAAACTTGATTCGGAACTTTTAAACCTTGATTCGGAACTTACTCATGCGGAACGTACTGATTCGGAAGTAACTATTCACTCACTCATTCGGAACTTCTTGCTTGATTCGGAAGTTTCCGGATGTAGGTTGATTCGGAAGTTTCCGGATGAGGGGTTGATTCGGAACCTTCCGGATGAAGGTTGTTGATTCGGAACTTGCTGGTTCAGAAATAACTGGTTCGGAACTTTCAGTCTGGTTCGGAAGATTTTGCTTGACTCGGAACTTACTGGTTCGGAAATCACTGATCCGGAACTTAATGCTTGGTTCGGAAGTTTCCGAATGAAGGCTTCATTCGGAACTTTTAGCTGATTCGGAAGTTTTGAAACCCAGATACAGTAGCAGGTAACGAAGAACACGGAGCAGGAATTTTAATCAAAATCAAACCAAATACTTAAAAAGGATTTACCAAATTAAACACAAATCATTTAGACACCATAAACAACGAATCCCACTAATAAAAACACAAATTCCATCAACTTTTGAAGATCAAATCAAGAAAAATAAAAACTTAAGAACTTGAAGATAAAGATGAAGATGAACAAGATTAAATGGAAAGATTAAACAAAAGCTTTGTATTGAATGATTAATGTTTTGACAAGATAAACCAAAGATTAAAATTACAAGATTGGAAAGACAAAGATAAAAATCACCAATCACCCTAGTGGTGATGGTGTTCTACGAAACAGGGAGAAGAAAGAGTGGGAAAAAAGAAAAATGAAAAGCTAGCCTAAAATGTGTGAGGGGAAGGCTATTTATAGCCTTGTCCTTTGGTTGGTGAGTGGGCTTTCTCCCGTTCTTCTTGTATTTTCGTCTTTTCAGAAAAGTTTCCGTTTTTGATTCTGATTCGGGATTTGTCGTCGATTAAATTCAACTCGTCTTTTAATTTCTTCGTTTAATAGACTTGAGTTTCTTCGACTTATATAAATCTTCCATCTTTGGTCCTTTTCTTCGATAAATCTTCGAATAGGCCCAGTGACTTCAAATCTTTTGCATCTCTTGGACAATAGACTTTATCTTGAGTCTTTTTCTTCAGTAAAACCCGTGCAATCCCATGTTTTCTTCAGTATTCATCCGGTTGGCTCTGAAAATACAATAAACACAAAAACCACGCATAATTCCAAACAAATGATATTAAATACGTGTTTTGGTCTCGTTTTAGCCTGAATTAAGTGGTCAAAGGATGGGTGTTTACACACCTATCATTAATCTACTATCTACCTTTCTTAATCTTTGATTTTTATGTTTATGTTCATGTTCATGTTCTTATTTTGATCAAAGTGGGTTTTGATTATTTTGGTTAGATTTGTTAGTTTGATTGTTTTGGATTGTTTGTTTATGATTAATAGATGTTTATTGATTAGTTAGATTAAATCTTGTGGTTGATTTTGTTTAGAATTGTTTAGATTCGAGTGTTTTGGTTCTTCCTTGTTCTTCGCTGCAAGTTTCTGTTCCCAGGTACATATTCCGAATCAATCCCAACATTCCAAGTGAAGGATTGTGAAGAAAATATTCCGAATCAAAGGCACTCATCCTGAATAAGTGACATATTCCAGATCAAAGTGTTCTATTCGGAATAAGCAAACATTCCGGATCAAAGATTAGCAAAAGGTTCATCCGGAATATCCATTATTCCGGATAAGAGAATTATTCCGGATAGACCAAATATTCCGGATAGACCAAACATTCCGGATCAGCAAGAATATTCCGGATCAAGGAGATATTCCGATAAAGAGCTTCCATCCGGAATAAGTGACATATTCCGAGTAAGGTGTTCGATTCGGAATATTATTCCGGATCAAGAATTATTCCGGATCAACAACAACATTCCGAATCAAGACCAACATTCCGAATAGAGAAGATTATTCCGGATAGGTGACATATTCCGAGTAAGCAATTTATTCCGGATCAAGGTTTTGGGTTAATATTCCGAGTGAAGAAAAACATTCCGAACGAAGGTGACATTCCGGATGAATGTTTATTCTGAATAAGGGTATTATTCCGGATGAGCTGATTTTCAGGTTCTTTTAATTTCAGTTTTTAAGTTTCTGCTTTTTAATTTCAAGCTTTATTTTTCCCGTCTTTTACTTACTCGCACTTTAAGTTTATTTGCCTTAGATTTATTTTAGCCTTGCCTTAGTTTTAAGTTTTAGTTGCGTTTTAAGTTTGCCTTAGTTAGATTTAAGTTTACGTTATTTGCTTTTAGTGCCTTTTAATTTTCGCCACGCTTTTAAATACTTGCACCATCTACTTTAAACTAAAGTCATTTTACTTTAATTGTTTTGCACATTTTAATATACTACAACGACACAACTATTTGTTCCACCAAAGAACGACCGAGTCACACATAGAACCTAGATCAATTCGATTAGACCACTAGAACGAAATTTTTCTTACTAGGCAAAAAACATATGTATCAAATGGCACCGCTGCCGGCTCTTTTCGTAAAGATTAACGGTTTTCTGTGAGAGACGCGTTGCTTTTTGGATCCGTTCACTTGTGAGCGTTATTTTCTTGCTTAAAAAAAAATCAAAAAAAAAAAATCAAAAATTGATAAAACACCATAAAAATTAAAAAAATTCAAAAATCCAAAAAGATTTTATTTTTATTGTGTATATATATTCTTTTTGTGTTTGGTATTTTTTTTTTGTCTTTGTAGGTGTATGCGTACTAGATCTTCTACTTATCAAGAGCCCGAGACTCGAGAAGATTTAAGTATGGCAGGTGTAAACAACAATAATAATCCACCGCACCTCAACAATAACAACAATGTTCTTCCACAGCCCGATCTTCGAACAATGGAGGAGCTTTGTCAACCTACCATGTTTGGACGAGGAGGACCGATTGCGCCGATGCAAATCACGGCTCCGGAGTTTTCGTTGAAGCACCACATGATTCAGCAAGTGCAAACTAACTCATTCCGTGGATTGCCTGATGATGATGCCAACAAACACCTCGACAAGTTCATTACAATCACCCAAAGCATGAAGTTGCCCGGCGCCACAATGGATGTTCTTCGCCTACAACTCTTTCCACATACTTTATCACACCACGCCAAGAAATGGTTTGATCGTCTCCCGAAGAATTCAATTCACACTTGGGATGACATGACTCAACGCTTTTTGTCGCGCTACTTTCCACCATCCATGGTCACGAGCCTTCACAATCAAATCAGTGGTTTCATGCAAGAACCCGATGAATCTCTTTTTGATGCCTGGGAAAGATATAATGTCTTGATTGATCGTTGTCCAAACCACAACATGCTTCCAGTCACATTGATTGATACTTTCTACAACGGATTGACTTTTCGTGATCGTGATACGATTAATGCAGCCGTCGGTGGCACATTTATGAAAAGGAGACCCGAGGAGCGTAGAGAGCTTATTGAAAACATGACTACTCATCATAAAAACTGGGATTCCTCCGCTTCTTCAAGGAACAACCCGAGAGTCAATGTTTCGTCTACCTCAGCAAGCCCTAATATGACCGAATTCACCCGCATGATGACTAAAATGAACAAAAATATCTGCTTCGTTACAAACCAACAACAACAAGTTAAAGCGGTTGCTAATCCTTGTGAAACATGCGGCGGTCCACACTCATACACCGATTGTCCTTCGACTCAAGGAAATCCGGAAAATGTGTATGCAGCTTATGGTAATTATTCACCGGAAAATTACCAAGCTCGACCTCAAGGGGATAGAAATTTGCTGAGTTACCGGTCCAACAACTACCTTTCACCCGGTTTTTCTCCTCAAAACCAAAACCCCGCCAACAACTACAATAGAAGCAACCAAATCCCACCAAAAGCTTCTAATCCTTATCACCCACCCCCCCAACAAGCCCCACTCATTAATCCGGATGTTGAAGCCATAATGAGAACCCAAGGTGAGCAAATCAAGAATCTGCAGAGCCAAATTATTAACTTGAAAGGAGATATTACCAAGCAAGGAAATGATGGATAATATTCAATCCTCCTTCAGCACTCAAACAAATGATATAAAGAATATGCTTGCTAGTTTCTTGCCCACAACTCAACCTTCTACTTCGAGTTCTCTACCTTCTAACACCGTCACCAATCCGTGAGCAAATGTGAGTGCTATTACTACCCGTAGTGGAGTAACCATCGCAGGACCACCTATCTCGCCCCCATCATCTACACCTCCTCCACCACCATTTATCCCTACTCCTCCTACACCTAGTATTAGTGCACCATTACCGTCTCCGCCTCGTCATGACGATGTACCTAGGAAGGACCCTTCAAAATCTCAACCTTTACCTACTACACCTGCACCTTCACCACCCAAACCCAATATCTCATATCCTTCTCGCTTGGGCAAGACCAACGAGCTAACTAAGAATGACTGTCAAGTGTTGAGCTATGTGAAGATGCTATCTCAAATGAACATCAACATTAACCTTGTTGAAGCACTTGTCCACATGCCGAAATTTGTCAAAGCATTCAAGGAATTGCTTAGCAAGAAGGAGAAGTTGATTGAGCTCGCCAACACACGCTTAAATGAAAACTGTTCTGCAGTTATTCTTAAAGAACTTCCGGAAAAACTTAGAGATCCCGGTCGTTTTGTGTTGCCTTGCAGCTTCAACAAAACCGAAGAATTTACTGCCCTAGCTGATCTCGGGGCCAGTATAAATCTTATGCATTTGAGTGTTTGGAAAACACTATCATTACCCGACCTCACTCCCACAAAGATGACTCTTGAACTTACAAATCGCACTCTCGCTTACCCCGTTGGTATTGCCGAAGACGTGTTCATTAAAGTTGGCACATTTACTTTCCCGGTCGATTTTGTCGTTGTTGATTATGAAATGGACCCTCGTATTCCTTTAATACTTGGTCGGCTATTCTTGAGAACCGGACGAGCTCTAGTTGATGTTGCCGAAGGTGAGTTAATCTTAAGAGTCGGGAATGATTCACAAGTTTTTAAAATGGGGAAGCTTACAAGCAAATCCTATGGACGAGAATCCGCGAATATGATTAATGTGCTCGATGATTTTGTCGTTTACAACAATCCTCTATTCGATTATTGCATTGATAATCCACTTTTTCAAGATGATGTGTATGATTCTCTCTCCAATTTGGAGCTTTCACCCATTTATGATTCTCCACCGATCTTTGATGCTTATGATGATGATTCTAGCTCAGATTCGGATGATTATGATGACCTTACTTCTGAGTATCCCGATCTGCCCACATACGATGATTTTGATGCGGCTGATACTCTTTCGAATGATTCTTCACATGATGAAGATCCTCCGCCATCACTTGATCCTACTTTGGATAATTACTCATTTGAGGAAGATTTCTCTACATTTCTCAATACTTAATTCCCTCATGAGAGTGATGCTCCTCTTTTAGACTTTGAAGATTATCGTCTTGATCCTACTTTGGATTTGAAGAAAATTCTTTCAAAAGAGAAGCAACCGGTCGACACCAACATCCGCAACACGTATGAGTTGACACCTCTTTGTCTACCTTCTGAGGACGAGGTTGTGCATCTTCTTCGCGGATCATCTTCACATTCTGCTGAGCCTGAGTGCTATTTTCCCTTAAAGGAAAAGGTGTTCGACCCCGGTATCGATATTCTACAGCCATCTCAGTATCCGTCTGATGAAATAAAAGGAAATATCTTTGGAACTTATGGAAATCTGCTTGCACCACTTCACCCTTGCTTCCACCGTGCTCCGTCTTTGCTTAAGGGAACCTTGCCTATCCTTCTTTGGCTTGCCTTGTTCGCCTTAAGCTTGTGCTATTTGATGGACGAAAACTATGTCTTTGATCCTGGTGGATATATTTCATGCTTCTTTCTATGGTAATCAAGGTCGAGTCAGGCTCACGACTCGGTGAACAAAAACCAAGCGCTTCTTGGGAGGCAACCCATGTATCTATCTTTTCGCTTTCTTTATCCTAAGTGTAGGGGAGACCCATTGGTGTTTGCTATTTCCTCTCTTCTACTAATCAGGGATTCGAGCGCTCAATGATCCACTGTTGATGATTTTTGACGACTGATATGAGCTTAAACTCATATCCTTTTATCAACAAATAACCCTAAAACATGAAGCAAAATACCAATTTATTTGGCAAAAACAGTGTTATGTGGTATGTTTGTGTTTGTGTACACTTGTGTAGGTAAAAGGATACATTTTCAAGCAAACAAAGAGAAATCAAGCTTAAATGGATGAAAAAGACAAAGAAGGATCAAAAGTGACAAGACTTTGAAGTATAAGGACCTATCTTGACAAGTTGTCAAAGTTGAAGGACTAAAGTGCAAATATTGTAAAAAGTCAAGATTCAAGTCAAACTTGGTCAACTCTCAAGTCAACTCAGTCAAAGGACCATTTTGTTCAAGAATGAAAGTTGAAGGACCAAATATGTCAAAAGAATGAAGCTCCTAGCTCAAAACAACAATTTGCTAAATCAAGGGACTGATTCTGCCAATATTTGAAAGATATTCAAGGTTTGATCCATGTGACAAAGAATCAACCAATGAGAGAAGAGAGAACAAAGCACACGGATTGAATAATAAATTCCCACTCAGCCGACATGCATTTAATACCCAATCACAACAGTGTGATCCGTGTGATCAACTTTTAGCCAATCAAATTGTGACACGTGGCGTCTTCTTCATTCAAAATATTTTCCAGGATCGCGTTTGAGCTACAAGCTATTTCATGGAAAGATTTCAACACCAAAATTTATCATTTTGAAGAAATGAACACAATGGTGCCAATCAATTAACATATCATCCACTCATTCAAGAAACCCCAAATCCTTGTTCATACCTGCAAATGCAATTGTGCAGAATTATACACGTGGCAAGCTGGGATTGGTTCTGACACGTCACCAACCCCAAATAACTTCTCCTTCATGCCTATAAATAGATGAATAGGACTTCATTTGTACTTGTAGCTTAATTTTGTAAAAACACATAGTTCTTACATTTCTTTCCTTTCCTCCATTTTTACCCTAGCTACTCAAGAGTCTGACAAACTCTTGAGTTAGTTAGTTAGTTACTTACCTTCCAACAACTTTGTAACCGTTTTCATTGAATAAAATTCAAATCTTCCATTTCCCGCCAAAACTGTTCTTGATATTACTGTTCATTACCTGCTGCTATTGGTTACTTGAGTTGCTGTTTTGTGTTTGTTATGATCATAGATTGATCATAACTGACATTGAAGGAGTTTGTTAGCTGTTCTAGTAGAATTCAGTTCATTCCATTGATTTTTGAAGATTTCAAGCATGATGATGGTTACTGTTGATTTGTAGCTGTATTTGTTGATTGATTGTTGTCCTAGTGATAAGGTGGTGGTTATCACTAGGCTAAGAGAGCTCAGCGCTCCTCTTCTTCTCAGAGGTTTTCTTCAAAAGGTTTTAAAAGCTCTTGTTTTTGTTCCACTCAACAAGTCAAATGCATGTTTCTTTCATAGTATAATCTTGATGGCTGCCTGATAAAAGCTGTTTAGAGTTGCTCTTTGCTTGATTGTTGATTACTTGTAGCTTAATCTTGATTTCTTGTTCTAGTTCTGGATTAAGCTTAGTCTTAGCTCATTTTTCAGTGAAAATTGGTTCTAGCATCTTTTATGGTCCTTGTTACTCTTAGTGTTCATTTGTAGTCTTAAATCAGTTCATTTGAAGTATCAAGTTTGGAAGTTAAAAGCATCTGATTCAGCCTAATTCAGTTCTTAAAAAGCCTTTGTAAAAGTTTTAAATATCAGATAAAGGAGTGTTTGGGAATAGCTTAACAAGAGTTTTCAATAATTGAATCCTGGTATTTTTAAGTTCATTTGCAGTCATTTGGTGGTTGTTAAGTGTTTTAAGCCATTTACAAGTCAAAAATAAAGTCAAACAGGCAAATGGCATGAAAAATGTTTGGGTTGATTTCATTCAGTTTTGGTTTTTAGAACTTGTGAATTTGATTTGATCAGTACTCTTTCGATACTGGATGAATTTGCACCAAATTTGTTCTCAATCATAGCTTATATCATATAGTTTCATATTCCAAGAGGATTTTATACAGTTTACAATAAGCAGTTAGTAATAAGCAAAAATCAGATAAGCAGACTTGAGTCAAGTTTCTGTAACTTGAAAGCTGGAAATTTGTATCTCATTATTCTTTTCATAAACATGGCCATTTTTCTTCACAAATCCTCTTAAGTCATTGAGTTACATGATTTTTGAGATTTTCAGCTTTTTGAAAAATAAGCTGGCCAACGCTTTGTCAATATAAGCCCATTTTCAGCTTAATTCAAATTTAGAGCTTCTTACTTGATGAAAATTGTTCTAGTTTGATTTCCCGTTCCTTAATTGAGTTGCTTAATCAGTTTCAATCAAAAAATCAAGTTGTGACTGATTAGATTTTGCTATAGCTTATTTTGTGCTTATTAATAAGCACTCATTTGCTTATTTTGAATCTTTAGCCAATTTCCTTTGACACACGTAGCTTATTTGGGATTTTAAGACTTTTGAAACTTGTCTCATCAAATTTGGTTCATTAATAAGCTCAAACGAGCTTATTTTCAAGCTTAACCCGTTTTTGGCTAAATAGTTTTCAAAATTGCTTTTTGGTCCTTATTGTTTTAAACAGTTTGTATACTTGGCTAAATTTCCATGTTTTTAGGGTTTGCAAGTGTTTAGTCCTTGTAGTTTGAAAAGTTGCTGATTTCAGTTAGATAGTTGTTAAAGTTGTTACATTTTGGCTAGTTAGTTGTAAGTTTTGCATATTTGATCCTTGTAGTTATCTGTTTTACACTTTTAGTCCCTAGAATTGTTAGAATTTACATTTCAAGCATTTATCTTTGCTGGAATTTACATTTTCAGTCCTTTTAGTTTCATATTTTACATTTTGGATTTTACTTGGATAAAAAATTTGGTATTTGCAATTTGTTTTACATATAAGTAGGTAATATTTTTCCTTTTTGCAAGTCTTTGTTGAATTAGCAAATAGAATATCCAAGCAAGTTTAACAACCAAGAACAATTAAAAACCCGATATTGGTTGGACTTTCCATTAGCAAGAACTGAGAAAAAAACGAACTGCATTATACACAATTTCAAATGGCGCCGCTGCCGGTTCTTTGACTACACGAGAGACTATCGATTGACGGTTTTCATTGGCTTTTGGGATCCGTTCACTTTGTGAACGTTATTTTTACGTATCATAAATCAAAAACAAATAAAAAATCAAAAATATAAAAATACATAAAAACTAAAAAATTAACAAAACAATTCTTTTCCTAAAGAATTGACCAAAAAAATAAAAAATCTAAAAAGCAATCTTTTTCCTAAGAGATTGCACCCAAAAATATATATTATTGGATTCTCTCGGTTTTTATGTACATATAGTATTTTCTCTTAAAAAACTCATAAATACAAAAATAGTTTCCATATATTATTATAAGTAAATACGTATACGTATAAGAACAATCAATCTACATATTTTCCATAAGTATTGCCGAGGCAATACACCGTGTTGAGGGGCGTTCCGGTCCTTGACACGTGTATCGATCAAACAAAATAAAGCAAGAATAGATAAATACTCTCAATAAGCAACAATTCGAAGAATACGAACATTTAAGTGAATAGAAAGGAGATGTGCTATAAAATGCCATCTAAGGGTCAATAGGTACTTAAGTGCTTCGCGCCACCTAACCCCCCGTTCACTTGTAAGTATTCTAAGAAGGAAGGCTTCATTGGGGGTCTTGCACCCAAGTAGTACATACGTATATTGATATTTTCTTGTGGATATTTAATATTGAAACTCGAAGAGGATAATCCATTTCTCTTCAAAGTCACACGAGAGCTTCTCTCTCATTCCTCGTATTGAGTTGCATGCTCACTCGCGGGCGTGCACAAATACCGATTGGTGTACAACCTCTTCCTCCGAAAAGGAAGAAAAAGAGAAAGAGTAAGACCACCATCATCCACCAAGCCGATCACGAGAATCGTGCTTTGACTCCACCACAAGAAGCCATGGCTATTGATAATCGCACTTTGTATGAACATATGCAATCCAACATTCATGGATATTCTAGTGCCATTAAGATTCCCGACTTTCCCGCAAACACATTTGAGCTACATACATCTATGATCAATATGGTTTCACAATCACCTTTCTTTGGTAACAAGAATGAGGATCCTCATGCTCACCTTAAGAGATTCCTTTCTCTTTGCAATACCATTAAGCATAATGGGGTTCCACATGAGGTGATTAGGTTGATGTTAGTGTCATTTTCCTTAGAGGGAATTGCTAAGCATTGGTTAGACACCCAACCACCCGATAGTATCACCACATGGGATGGCTTCACCACTAAGTTTTTGAACAAGTTCTTTCCTCCACATAAGACTATGGCTTTGAGGACTTTAATTATGGGCTTTCAACAAAAACCTAGTCAATCCTTTAGTGATGCTTGGGAAGAGTATAGTGAGTTGTTGAGGCGATGCCCTAATCATGGATTGGATCAAGTTCACCAAATCAACCTCTTTTATGATGGCCTTAAATCTCACCACCAAGATTCACTCAATGCTTCCGCGGGAGGGAATATTCTTCTTAAGACCTACCAAGAGGCTTTGGACATCATTGAGACTAAGGAAATGGTTCAAACAAACAATCCATTTGAAGAAAAGGTTCATGTTATCCAAAACAATTCTCAAATCCCTTGTGACAACCAACTCCTCAAGTTTCAAGAAGAGATTTTTCAAAGGATGGATAGAGATAGTGAGAAGAATTTGCAAGTACAACTAGAAATGCTTCAAGCTTTTAAGAACTTGTCATTGAACAATTCCTCAAATAATGTGAATGCTATCACCATTTCTTGTGTTACTTGTGGAGGTCCCCATTCTTATGAACAATGTGATAAGGTGCAAGGGTATCAAGGGGAATGCTATGCTTACCAAGAGGAACATCGTGAACACATCAAGCCTAATATCAATCCAAATAACCTTTCTTACAAATCCCAAAACTACCTTACTCCACCCGGATTCCCACCCCAACCACCCACCCAAATTCAACAAAATCCTCCTCAAATTTTACCAAGGAATCAAGGGCCAAGACCACCTTACCAAGGAAATAACTACAAGGCACCCAATCAATATCAACCTCAAGCAAATACCTTTTATCCACCAAATCAAGGACTTAATACCCAACCTTTACCTTTCCAACCTCAAGGTTTTCAAGGTTATGTGCCACAAGAGTTTAACACAATGGATCTTTTGCAAAAAATGAATCAAGAGAATGAAAGGAAGTTCCAAGCTATGGAGAAAAAATGAATGACCAATTCAATAAGGTTTTGGTGGTATTAAATCAAAGACCACAAGGGGCTTTACCTTCCAACACACAAACAAACCCACGGGCCAATGTCAATGCTATTACAACAAGGAGTGGAACAACAACAAAGGATCCTGCACCTCCTAAACCTACTATTGTTCAACCCACTTGTGCTCCTACTTGTGACAAGCCCTCTACCTCTACTTCACCACCTCCAAATGCTCCCATTTCTCCAAATTCAAAGCCTATTCATGAAACACTCAATAAGGAAAATCCTTCATCCACACCTCAACCACAACCAAAACCAAGTCTTCCTTATCCCTCAAGATTGAGAAAAGAAAAGCTTAAGAACAAGGATGATATCCAAGTTTCTAACTTTTTGAGGATGTTCAAGCAACTTAACATCAATATCTCCTTTGCGGAAGCCTTAGCCAATATGCCTAAGTTTGCTAAGATGATTAAGGACTTGCTTTCTAACAAGGAAAGATTGGTGGATTTGCCTAATGCTTCTTTGAATGAAAATTGTTCCGCGGTTTTGCTTAAGAAGTTGCCTACTAAGCTTGGAGATCCGGGGAGGTTTTTGATTCCTTGCAATTTTCCGGGGGTGGAAAATTGTATGGCTTTAGCGGATTTAGGAGCAAGTATAAATCTTATGCCATTATCGGTTTGGAAGAGACTTTCACTTCCCGAGCTCACTCCTACTAAGATGACTCTTGAGTTGGCCAACCGTACTATAGCTTATCCGGTGGGAATTGCGGAGGATGTTTTTGTTGGGGTTGATAGATTTACATTTCCCGGTTCTATCCTAAACTCTTTTCGATTCACTATTTTATATTTTCCAATATTAAAATAGGAACCTCTTTAGTTGTCTCCTTCTTAGCAAGATTTAAACAAAGTGCACAATGTACTAAGTGTAGGGGAGTTTACTCCCACATGCTTCAACATTGAGGACAATATTTATATTAAGTGTAGGGGGGACTTCTATCGAAGTTAAGTGGTCTTTTCCTTGTATTTGTCCTCATTTTAACCGGAAAATCAATTTTTTGACATTTTTCAAAATTTTTGATCTATTTTGGTCTATTAGTTTTCCTTTTGTATAGTTATTTTCTTTCTTTATTAGAATAAATCTTTAATAAAGTGGTTTTAATTTTCAAACGTTGTGAATCTTTTGACTCAACCCGAGTTTACTTATCTAAAGTTACTCTAGCTAGTATCCTTAACGTGTTTAAGTCAAGTTTTGCTAGGCTTTTATATAGGGAGCTATAAAAAGCGAAAGTCTTAACTCTCACGGGTTAAGAACAAGAACTTTTCGCAAGTTCCTATAATTGATCCTAGAGAGTCGTTTATCAAGGGAACTTTAAAATGCGATTTCTAAACTTGAAAAAGTCTAAGAACTTGCAAGATCCTTTAGACGACTCGAAAACCCAAAACTTTGATTTAATAGGCTAAGCATCCACGAGTCTCATTCCTTGAGATTTTAAACTGTGGAGAACGAGAGATGATAGAGTCAATTATAAGTTTGGTATTCTTTCGTGAATTTATGTGAGTTAATTATAAGCCTATTCTCCCATCGCTTGCTAATAAATTTATCTGCAATAAATATGGTTGTACGATTTGAAAAGTTACTTAGCTTCTAGCCTAAGATCGTTTAAAAGTTGCTTGGTATGGATTAGAGTTCATAGCCAAGGCAAAACTTATTGAAGCGGGATGCGAAGATTGGCGAGTCCAAAAAGGTCCTAACAAGGCATGAGGGCTACATTTTGTTGCTAAAGATCCAAAGTGATGTGAAGAATCATTTATCAAAAATCAATATGAGGGATCGAGACACACGACGAAAAGCAAAAACTCCTCAAAAGTCATGGAGAAGTCTATCCGAAAAGGCCCTAACAAGGTATAAGGATAAATAAAGCCAAGTCCAAAAAGGAGGCGGATCGTTGTATATCAAATTCCAAAGTAAAGATTGGAGAAAAATGAAGAAGTCGTGGTCCAAGTATGAATCTCTCATAACTTCAAGTGAAGAAATTCCTATATGAAGAGAAGACCATTATTTCATGAACGTCTCTCAAGGTTTGAAGTATGAAGTCGCTGCCAAATATCGGTCCGAGAAAGGTCTCAAATCGCGAAGCGAGTTATGCCAAGATATGAACTTTATGAGGTCCCGAGAAGCAGTTTTAAAAGATTTTGTCCTTTAGCTAACTATTAATTAAATCGTTCACTTTATTTTCGGACTAAATAACTATCGAAATAAGTCGAACAATGTATCCTCGTGATCATTCAAGACAAAAATAAAATATAAGAGATACACCTAGGAATAAGGGAGTCTAAGTGAATAATTGTCCCACATGAGTTCGTGTTAGTTTGCTATTTTATAATAACAATGATCTCGTTTTTAAGCTTGGTTTGGAGAAAGTGAAAACTTGAGGATGATGATTATTCATGACATTTCCAAAACCCAAGGTATGCTTTTTTATTTCTTTACTTTAAATGTTTGTAATTATCTATCTCTTTAATAAAGGCCAACGTGGACTGATTATGATGAAAAATGTAAACATGCTTTGTAACTAATGCATTGCATTAGGACATTGCAATGGTCAAGTGTAGAGGATTTGATAGGTGAGTAAACACCCATTCTTTTTACCACTTAATTACAATAATAACCGAGCCAAAACGGGTATTTTATGTCTTTTATGTCGGAATTATGCGTGGTTTGTGTTTTTGCTGTGATTTAGGACGAAATTGTGAAAAGTGGAGAAAACACGGGCATGCACGGGCTTTTATCGAAGAAAAAGACGAAAGACGAAGTCAAGAAGTCAAGAGTGCAAAAAGAACGGAAGTCCAAGACCAATTCTGAAGATTTATCGAAGAAAAAGTCAAAAGACGGAAGTTTACTAAAAGCCGAAGAACCCAAGTCTTATTTATTGAAGAATTAAAAGACGAGTCCAAAGAAATCCTGAGCCAAAAGTCATTAAAGTCCAAGATTTGAGAAGATTAAAAGGCTTAAGGACTAATGGTGCAATTAACAAAAGATTAAGAAGAGAAGGACCTAATGATGCAATTAAGAAGAAATGAAGGAGGGGAGGAAGCTTCCTAAGCACTCCTTAACCTCCCCTATATATAGTTTAGGATCTTAATCATTTTTTTGGTTGGCTAATAGTGACAATTAGTTCTTCCATTTTACTTACCTTGTCATTTACTTTTCATGTCCATTTAAATACCTTGTCTTGCACCTTAATTACCTTTAATTTCAAGTAAGTTTCCATTTAATTTATTGATAATCTTTACTTTATCTTGTTAATCTCCTATCTACCTTTCTTAATCTTTGATTTTTATGTTTATGTTCATGTTCATGTTCATGTTCTTATTTTGATCAAAGTGGGTTTTGATTATTTTTGTTAGATTTGTTAGTTTGATTGTTTTGGATTGTTTGTTTATGATTAATAGATGTTTATTGATTAGTTAGATTAAATCTTGTGGTTGATTTTGTTTAGAATTGTTTAGATTCGAGTGTTTTGGTTCTACCTTGTTCTTCGCTGCAAGTTTCTGTTCCCAGGTACATATTCCGAATCAACCCCAACATTCCGAGTGAAGGATTGTGAAGAAAATATTCCGAATCAAAGGCACTCATCCGGAATAAGTGACATATTCCAGATCAAAGTGTTCTATTCGGAATAACCAAACATTCCGGATCAAAGATTAGCAAAAGGTTCATCCGGAATATCCATTATTCCGGATAAGAGAATTATTCCGGATAGACCAAACATTCCGGATAGACCAAACATTCCAGATCAGCAAGAATATTCCGGATCAAGGAGATATTCCGGATAAAGAGCTTCCATCCGGAATAAGTGACATATTTCGAGTAAGGTGTTCTATTCGGAATATTATTCCGGATCAAGAATTATTCCGGATCAACAACAACATTCCGAATCAAGACCAACATTCCGAATAGAGAAGATTATTCCGGATAGGTGACATACTCCGAGTAAGCAATTTATTCCGGATCAAGGTTTTGGGTTAATATTCTGAGTGAAGAAAAACATTCCGAACGAAGGTGACATTCCGGATGAATGTTTATTCCGAATAAGGGTATTATTCCGGATGAGCTGATTTTCAGGTTCTTTTAATTTCAGTTTTTAAGTTTATGCTTTTTAATTTCAAGCTTTATTTTTCCAGCCTTTTTACTTAGTCGCACTTTAAGTTTATTTGCCTTAAATTTATTTTAGCCTTGCCTTAGTTTTAAGTTTTAGTTGCGTTTTAAGTTTGCCTTAGTTAGATTTAAGTTTGCGTTATTTGATTTTAGTGCCTTTTAATTTTCGCCACGCTTTTAAATACTTGCACCATCTACTTTAAATTAAAGTCATTTTACTTTAATTGTTTTGCACATTTTAATATACTACAACGACACAACTATTTGTTCCACCAAAGAACGACTGAGTCACATATAGAACCTAGATCAATTCGATTAGACCACTAGAACGAAATTTTTCTTACTAGGCAAAAAACATATGTATCAATACTCATATATGATTCTAGATCATATCCACTGGTGAGTAGGGGTTTGGGACAATGAAGACTTGCTGCAAAGCCTGTTGGAGTTCTGAAACCTTGAGGCACTGTAATGTGTACTTAAAATTCTTTATTGAGCAACTTGCTGTCTAATTTAAGATTTTTAGTGCATATTGCCAAGACCAACTAACCATAGCAAGGAAATGGTAGGGATGGAGTCTGGGGTATGCTCATTTTCTTAGGTTGACCAGGTGCATGATTGCTTATGTGTTAACTTTTTTTGTTTGGAACTTTGTTGAATGGAGGACTCTTGAGTTTCTATGTATCTAACTTGTTTTTACAAGGGTGTGCATTAGAGCAGAGCTATTTAGCATTGATCCATTCAGGATTAGTCTAATACCCTTAGAAAAGTTTCCCCTGCTTTAATTTTTGATACCCCTGCTAATACAACTTTCCCCTGCTTTGCAAAACATTCCCCTGTTTGACTGTTGACCGACAATACCGTTTCCCTGCTAATAGCCGTTGGGCCTGCATACTAACTTTTTGGCTAGGGAATATTTTATTCTTTTCAAAAGATATTTAAGGCACTTTCTTCGCTGATTGGTAACCTTTTCTTTATTATTTTAAATAAATTACTTTCTAATCAAGATTTATTTCTAATATTTTTGCAATTTGAAAATTTGGTCCAATCACAGCTCTTCAATTCGCCTATATAAACTCAATTTCCTTAACTAGCAGTCCTAACTCACTCTTTCGATCAAATCCCACTAAGTTTTCACAAACATAAACCTTTTTACACTTAAAATGTCTTCCACGACACTCAAAATTGCTGCTAACCATAATCAGATTGCTCTTTTATCACAAGAGCCTGCTGAATTTACTGATGCTGTTGCTTTCCTAAAATCTTGCTATTTCAGGTAAGCTCTTCTCATCAATCCTAGAATTTACACCTCACACATTCAATAGTTTTGGTCTAATGCAAAGGTTGAAACAGTGAATGGAGAGGTAACAATTAAAAGCCTAGTTGATGGCCATCCCAAGGTGGTTACACCTGCCTCTATTCGAGAAAAATTAGTCTTGGATGATGAGGGTGGGGTGGTTGCTTTCAAAGAGGCTGAAATTTTTGACGGTCTTACAAACTTGGGGTACAACATTTCTGCTGATAAAAAATGTAAATTTGCTAAAGGCCAGTTTGCACCCCATTGGAAGTTTTTAATTCACACTATTTTGCAATGCTCATCATAAAAAACTACTACTTTTAATGAATTTGGGAGGCAAGTTGCTTCTGCCCTGATTTGCTTGGCAACAAGTAGAAAATATTGTTTTTCTCAAATGATTTTTGAAGGAATGGTCAAATATGTTTCAAGTCATTCAAAATTTTGTATGTAGCCAAGGTTTGTTGAAATTTTGTTGGATATGAGGCAACATGGTAAAATTCGTCACAAGGACTATTTTGAAGCTAACCCCCATACAACCAAATTATTCACAACTCTTGCAGCACCAACCCTACAATTTTCTGGCAGGGCAGTTCCCCTTACACCTATCATGATGGACCAGATCTGAAGAGAAGCTTTTTCCAAACCAAGAGCAGCCCAAACCCCTCTTGTTGATGCCTCTACTTGAGATACCCCTGCCAGTCAACTTCCCCCTGCCAACCCACAACATGAAAGGAGAACCAAAACCAGGTTTCCCAGGTCTCCCTTGCCTAGTTAATCTTCAAAAGTAGTAGAGAGGAGTGTCTCCAAAAGGTTGGAGCAAACTGGGGGTTTGGCTGCTACTACTGTCTCATCCCCAAGGGATGAGCAGGATAGTGACACCATAAGTAAGTACTCTCCCTCACTCAGTGATACTTAAAGAGGGGAGAAATCTCCTCATAGGGTTGAGAGCAGAATGAAACCACTATCCATCTTAGAATTGGCAAATATGTGTACTAGCTTGCAAGAGCAAAATGCAAAACTTGTACAAACTGTTAAAAAGCAAGGCCTGGTTATCAACAATTTAGAGACTAGACTTGCTACACTTGAGGGGAGGAGGAGACCTAAGCTTATTGTCTCTACAGATGAGGATGCTTCCAAAGGGGAGGAAGTTCCTCAAACAGATGAGTCTACTCAGTGATATGCATTTCCTAGTGGACAGGATCTAGGACAAGAAAAGATGGCAAGTGATGAGAAAGGAAGTGATAAGGGGAGTGCCACAAAAGATATTGCTCAAGCCTTACTGAATATGGGCAATCAAGAAGAATCCCCTGCTTCTACAAAAGTTTCCCCTGCTAAAATTGATCCCCCTGCTGTAAGTCCTTCCCCTGCTAAACCTATTACTCAAACATTTGCTAGGAAGAACAGAAGGCAACCAGCTCAGAAGGGAATAAAAATTGGAGAAGCTACACCCAAAGCAAAACCAACAGTGGATCCAAAAGATAAAGGAAAGGGAAAGATGATTGAACAGCCCAAGAGAAAGTAGAAGCAAAAAACGCCTGAACAACTAAGAGCTCAAGAGGAACATGATGAACATGTAGCTCTCAGACTTCAAGAAGAAGAGCTACACATGCAAGAACAGAGAATGCAACAATTGAGGCCCAAAGAAATGCTTAAATAGGTTGAAATCATGCATAGAGAACTAGATGAAAGGGTACCTCATGTTCAAGAATTTCTAGATCAATGGGAAAAGGAGTTGGTGAATGCTCCTTTAGAAGACAGGTATGAACTGACTCTTTTGGTTTTCAATTATCAAAGGAATATCTGGAAAGAAGGATGAGTTAGATTCAGAAGGAGAAGTATTTGAGGTCTGAGAAGGGGAGGCTGGCGCACTACAAGGTTATGCTTAAAAGACACAAGAGGTGGACTGATGCTCACTTCAAAGACATGACTTTTGAAGATATAGAGAAAGCAGTTAGGCCAGTACTAAATACGTCATCACTAGCACCTTATTGTGATTGTTCCAGTGATAGCTTAAGTACTTAGTCAGCATTCAGCTACTTTCACAATCTACTCCATCTTTCCTAAGGACTTCTAACTGTTGGGAATAAATATAAGAGTGTTAGTTCCCCCTGTTGGTTGGTCAGAGTTTCCCCTGCTAGAGTAAGTTCCCCCTGGCTGAAGTCAAAGACCCTGCTACTAAGATAAACTTGGAAGAGATTATGACGCGTTTCAGTTACTACTCCAAGATAGTTTCCTAGTTTGTTAGTAGTGATCTTGTACGTGAGTCCTTGTGCTATAAAAGGACTCACTAGGTTGTCATGTAAATCACATCTTTCTCTGTTCATTTCATTTCATACTTTAAGGTTTTGTAACCCTTATACCACTATTGGGTATTCGTATATCTATGATATATTAAAGTTCAACGTTTGATTTAAACATGTGTTCTTGTGCTAAACACTATATTCCGCATCTTGTTTAGTTACTTTGTGTTGCAAAGTTTCTCTAATGTTGGATTGAATTTATTCTTTCTGTCACGACCCTTAAACAAGCTAAGGTTTAAGATCTGAGTTTGGGATCAACACTAATAATCTATTGGATTGTCCTTGGGAAGACACCTCCGGTTCTGGTTGGATCATAGGATTTAAACCTAACCACCCTTTTGACATCAATAACATCGTGGATTAAAGATGTTGTGGGTAATTGATCGTAACCATAAAACACTTTAAATTCTAACAAAGTGTTTGAAAAACATTAAACACCTTGCTAGTTTTGTCGATTCAGAAATGCTCCCTCCACATGTGCATCGATAATCGAAAGTGTTTCGCACATGTGGGTAAGAGTTAAAGTGCTTGAGTCTATATATCACATTTTAATCAAATTTTCTCCCCATATCTCTAATTTATAAATCTTTTGATATTAGAGATACCAAATTTGATTAAAATATATCGTGAAAAATAGTCTTGAAAATCTTCGGGAGAAAAATGTGTCTTACTAGCATGAGTTATTTGGAATGCTCCCCCTCAAAAATTGATCCAATTGAATTGTTATTGTGAGGATGTGATCCACATTTCTCTTTTTGAGGGTAGGAGTTGTTGAACACACAATTTTTGAAAGATTCTGAATAATCATTGAAAAATTCTTGAAAAAAATGTGTTCAACGCTTTTTGAAAAATCCATTTCTTTTTGGCGACATGGTTTTTCTGAAGCATAAACGTGAGTTCATAGACTTTGAATGTCTAGACGAATCCACTCAAGTGTAAGAAGATTTCTCTTCTTTTGCTGAGGGTAAGAGCACTAAATCGTACACTCCCCCGTGAATATAGATCCGGGTTGCAATCTGAAAGTGATTACAAGCCATAGTGTTGAGCTCAAAACGTTGAATATTTTGTGACAAGCTCAACCCAAGATGGATTGCTCTACCCGTTGTTGGAAAAATTGTCCAAAATAGACATTTTCCTTTATTAAAAATAGAAATGACATGTTTTGAATAATAGTTACAACTTTCATTCGAGCTTTATGTACACACCTGTGTCATTTCTGAGCGACATTTCTAGGCACGTCCATATTATCGATACTAAAAGACATGTCGAGAAGAATATTTTAGGATTTTCAAAGAATTTTAATTTTGTGTTTTGCTTTTATATGTTTTATATTTTTGTATTTTGGTTTTTCAATGATATTTACAAGTAGATGTTTGATAGATGAATCAAACATGCAACTTTGCCAGAATCTCCAGGTCTGCTGGAGTCAAACATCTCATACCAATTTGCCTAACGAGGTACTCAAACCTATGTTTTGACATAGCTTTCGTAAAAAAGTCGGCTAATTGGTAATCCGTTCCAACAAAGTATAGTTCAACGATACCGCGTTTAACTTGTTCATTTATGAAGTGATATCTGACATCAATGTGCATCGTGCGGGAATGTTGTACCGGATTGTAGGAGATGGCTATGGCAGACTTTGAGTCACAATACATAGGTACTTTATCAAAGTGGAAGCCATAATCCGTGAGTTGTGTTCTCATCCAAAGAATTTGAGCACAACACGCAGATAGAGACACATACTCCACTTCGGCTGATGATAATGACGTGCAATCCTGATTCTTGGAAGACCATCCCACGAGCTTATCTTGTCCTAGAAATTGTGCACCACCAGAAGTACTTTTTCGAGTATCAAGACATCCTGCGTGATCAGAATCTGAATAGGTCGTTAAAAAGAAACCGGTTTCCTTCGGATACCAGAGTCTCAAAAGAATGGTATTCTTGAGGTACCGAAAGATCCGTTTAACCTCCTTGAGGTGCTTTTCAGTGGGTCTGGCTTGATATCGTGCACAATAGCATGTTGCATGTGCAATATCTGGTCTACTTGATGTCAAGTACACGAGGGACCCGATCATGGAATGATATTTTGTTTGATCTATGACATTTCCCTCCAAGTCAGCATCTAGGGATGTGGTGGATAATGGTGTCCTAACTGGGTCACATGAGGTCATACCATGCTTTTTGATTATCTCTTGACAATACTTAGCTTGGTTAATAAAGATACCACGTGGGGATTGGTGAACTTGAATTCCTAGAAAGAATTTTAGTTCGCCCATCATTGACATTTCATATTTGCTGCACATTAGTTTTTCAAACCATTTTGAAAGTTTTGGGTTTGTAGACCCGAAAATAATGTCAAAAACGTAAATCTACACAAGCAAAATGTCATCCCCATATTTGTATATGAACAAGGTAAGATCAATGGAACCTTTTGAGAAACCTATGGATACCAGAAATTTCGAGAGCTAATCGTACCACGCCCTTGGAGCTTGCTTTAGTCCATATAGTGCTTTGTGGAGACGATACACCTTGTCAGGATAATGTGGATTAACGAATCCTTCCGGATGCGTGACATATACTTCTTCCTTCAAAGGGCCGTAAGATATGTCGTATTTACGTTCATTTGATAAACAGTAAATCCCTTATGTGCAGCATAAGTAAGGAAAATCCTGACCGCTTCCATACGAGCTACTAGTGCAAATTGTTCTTCAAAATCAATACCCTCTTTCTGGCCATACCCCTTAGCCACTAGCTTAGATTTGTTCTTGATGATTGTGTTTTGTTCATCCATCTTGTTTTTCCAGATCTAATGAAGATTTAACGGAGTAACATCATATGGTCTGTCAACAAGTTCCCAGACTTTAAGTCTTTCAAGTTAAAGAAGTTCATCTTGCATCGATTCAATCCAAGCATGATCATCCATGGGTTCTTTGATGTTTTTTGGTTCAGCTGTACTCAGGACGAGTGCGAACATACAAACATCGCCATTGGTTTCTAGTTGTCGTCTTGTACGAACAGGCTGTGAAGGGTTTCCAATTAATTGAACCAAAGGATGATCTCGGGTCCAGTGATGTGTTGACGGGTTTTGTTGGTAGAACGTATGCATATTTGACAGATCAACATGGCGAGTAGAAGACTCTCCAGTTTCATGTACCGAGGTACCAAATGGATTGTGAAAATTATCATCGTTTGATAATGCATTGTCTGCTTGATTTATGTTTTCTGGAGCAATGACAATAGTTGTGGATGTTGTAGGATCGATTGTTGAAGTGATATTCTGAGGAGGTAAATCTGCAGCAACCCGTGTTGAAGTAGATGAAATTGTATCCTTTTGTTGACGATGATCGGTATCATCATTTAATGAGTGACAGCAGAAAACGTCGATTCAACATGTTTCTCCCTCGTGAAATATTCATCAAACATTGGTCCATATAACATTTCCAACTCTTCAATTGTCGTGTTGACTGTCATATCTGCTCTTGGAACATTCCCTTGAACCAGCTTTGAACTTGACGGTTCAATGTTGTGGCCTTGATGTTCGAGTTCTGTGCGGTTGTGCACATAAATCTTTTGTCGTTGTGGTTAAACTGCTTTGTTCAAGTGCCAGTTCTTGCAATTCATCAAATCTGATATGAATAGTCTCGACTATCAATTTTGTTCTCTTGTTGTACACTCTATATCCCTTAGACTGAGTTGCATATCCCACTAGAATACATGCATCACCTTTCTCTTTCATCTTATCTAGATTTTCACCATCGTGGATTATGTAACACGTACATCCAAAAACATGAAGATGTTTGAGTAAAGGTTTACGATCATGAATTATGTTGTATGGTGTTCTTTCGTGTCTTAGAATAATTAAGGAACGGTTTTGTATGTAGCATGCGGTTGACACGGCTTCGGCCCAAAAGAATAGTGGTAGTTTTGAAGCGGATAATAATGTTCGAGCAGCCTCAACTAAAGTACGGTTTCGTCTTTCAATAACGCCGTTTTGTTTAGGTGTTCTAGCAATAGATGTTTCGTGTTCAATCCCTTCCCTTCAAAATAATTCTTTAGAGTTGAATTCAAGAATTATGTGCCTCTGTCAGTACGTACCACTTTTAGTTGAGCTTGAAGACCACGTTGTATCTGATTAACGAAGTTGATGAGAACTTCGGGTGTTTCATCCTTGGATCTCAAGAAGAAAGTCCATGTGTACCTTAAGTAGTCATCGACAATAACCAGAATGTATTTCTTCCCATTGATAGTTTTAACACGCATAGGAACACACAATCCATGTGAAGAAGATCTAACCATCCTTTATAGCTTGGTGTATTCTTTGTCTTGAAACTACTTCGTTTAGCTTTACAAAGCTCACAAGAAGAACAAAGATGATCTTTGATGAATTTCAAGCTTGGAAGGCCTCGCACAATATCTTTCTTTGGAAAGCAAATTGATGGTATCAAAATTGAGATGAGATAGACGTTGATGCCATAACCATGCTTGAGTCGTTGAAGCTTTAGCTATGAAACATATTAGAGTTGTAGAAGTTGTATCTTGAAGTGAAATTATGTAAAGATATGTACCCCGTGAACCGGTGAGTAAGTCATTCCCAGCATAGTCACGAACAAAACATGTCTTCTTTTTAAATGCATCCTCCAAATCTGCATCACATAATTGACCAACCGAGAAAAGATTGTGATTGAGCCCTTCGACGTAGTATACCCTTTTGATCGTTATATTCCCCTGAACCAAATCTCCATATCCTAGGATCGGTGCAAATTGATCATTTCTGAATCAGACCGTACCCAGGAGCTTATCCACAAAGTTAATTAGAAGCTTGAGATTCCCCGTCATCTGCTTGGTGCACCCGAAGTCCAGTATGAAGAGAATATTTTGATCACTTGCAGAAAAATCAGAGCACGATAGAGCATTTGCTAAATTGGATTCCATGTTAGTTGTGATTTTTGAATCATTAGTTTCCCTAGTTTTAACACTTAAAGGCACACTAACGCTCGTTGTCACATTATCTGTTCTAACCTTAGGCACCCATTTATATCCCAGAGGACATTGATTAGCAAACCACCATTTCCAAGACTTGCTAGCAGACTCATATAATTCCCTAATTCGGCTTCTAGTGTGCTTAGTAGTGGAGTATGATGCATTAGTTTTCTTATGGGGGGTTGCACCAGAATGGTTCACTTTGCGTTTTGGTTTACTAGCACTAATAGGCATCACAATTTTCTTCTTAGTTCTAGTATCTACGCCTTTGACATTATTCATAGCACACATAATATGATCAACATTAGCACATTTTCCGCATTTCACACAATCAAACTTAACATTTAAAGCATTCAAAGCAGTCGAATCATTCAAATCATCATTACATGCGATTACAAACATTTTATTCTTAGAAACATTCAAATTCCTAGGTAGGTCTTCTACTTTCTTCATCTTCCCTTGACTCTTGTTTTTCCAGACTTTATCATTCAGTTGAGTGCGCTTAAGCTTAGGCCGGCTAACACTAGTAGTGGGGACTACTCCTGTAGTAAAAGACACACATCTATTTGTGTTTGTAGAGATCTGAGGCGATTGACTAGCTTTGTTATGTGTGGGTTTAGTGGCCAATCTATACATCCCTGGTTTGATCACATTTGTGCTTTGTGCTTGAATAACCGTTTTGGGGCGAAACTGTGGTAACCAATCCTTCCCATCCGTCTTGGGGACAAACCCAGATGTTTCAAATGAAGAATTTGAGAAAACAGATGGTTTTCCTAAGACGGAGGATTTAGTCACTTTATATGTATTAGGTTGTCGCACAACATGTTGCTTAATTCTAGGTTCCTGATAGGTGTGTAAACACCCATCCTTTTTACCACTTAATTACAATGATAACCAAGCCAAAAGGTGTATTTTATGTCTTTTATGTCAGAATTATGCGTGGTTTGTGTTTTTGTTGTGATTTAGGACGAAAAGGTGAAAAGTGGAGAAAACACGGGCATTCACGGGCTTTTATTGAAGAAAAGACGAAAGATGAAGTCAAGAAGTCAAGAGTGCAAAAAGAACAGAAGTCCAAGACCAATTCTGAAGATTTATCGAAGAAAAAGTCAAAAGACGGAAGCTTACTAAAAGCCGAAGAACTCAAGTCTTATTTATTGAAGAATTAAAAGACGAGTCCAAAGAAATCCCGAGCCCAAAGTCATTAAAGTCCAAGATTAAAGAAGATTAAAAGGCTTAAGGACTAATGGTGCAATTAACAAAGAGATTAAGAAGGAAGGGCCTAATGATGCAATTAAGAGAAAATGAAGGAGGGGAGGAAGCTTCCTAATCCTCCCCTATATATAGATCATTAAGTTAATCTTTTCATTTTGTTGGCTAATAGTGACAATTAGTTCTTCCATTTATTTACCTTGCACCTTTAAATTCATGTCAATTTAATTACTTGTCAAATTTAAATACCTTGTCTTGCACCTTAAATTCCTTTAATTTCAAGTAAGTTTCCATTTAATTCTTGTCAATCTTTACTTTATCTTGTTAATCTCCTATCTACCTTTCTTAATCTTTGATTTTTATGTTTATGTTTATGTTCATATTCTTATTTTGATCAAAGTGGGTTTTGATTATTGTGGTTAGATTTGTTAGTTTTATTGATTTGGATAGTTTGTTTATGATTATTGGATGTTTTGTTATTAGTTTGGTTTAATCTTGTGTTTGATTTAGTTAAATTGTGATTAGATTCGTGTGTTATTGTGTCCCCTGTTCTTCGGGGGTGTTTGTTTTCCTGTTTCTGATCTTTCCCAGGTAAGTTCCTAATCAAGGAAAAGTTCCTAATCAAGGAAAAGTTCCTAATCAAGGAAAAGTTCCTAATCAAGGAAAAGTTCCTAATCAAGGAAAAGTTCCAAATCAAGGAAAAGTTCCTAACCAAGGAAAAGTTCCTAATCAAGGAAAAGTTCCTAATCAAGGAAAAGTTCCTAACCAAGGAAAAGTTCCTAATCAAGGAAAAGTTCAGAATCAAGCCAAAGTTCAGAATCAAGCAAAAGTTCAGAATCAAGCCAAAGTTCAGAATCAAGCAAAAGTTCAGAATCAAGCCAAAGTTCAGAATCAAGCCAAAGTTCAGAATCAAGCAAAAGTTCAGAATCAAGCCAAAGTTCAGAATCAAGCAAAAGTTCAGAATCAAGCCAAAGTTCAGATGCTTTCCTCTCCTCTCTTAATCAGGGATTCGAGCGCTCAATGATCCACTCTTAATGATTCTTGACGACCCGTGATTCCGTGTCCACTTCTTCCCAGTTCTATCCTAAACTCTTTTCGATTCACTATATTATATTTTCTAATTATTAAAATAGGAATTTCTTTAGTTGTCTCTTCCTTAGCGAGATTTAAACAACGTGCACAATGTCCTAAGTGTAGGGGAGTTTACTCCCACATGCTTAAACATTGAGGACAATGTTTATCTTAAGTGTAGGGGGGACTTCTATCGAAGTTAAGTGGTCTTTTCTTTGTATTTGCCCTCATTTTAACCGGAAAATCAATTTTTCGACATTTTTCAAAATTTTTGATCTATTTTGGCCTATTAGTTTTGCCCTTTGTATAGTTATTTTCTTTCTTTGCTAGAATAAATGTTTAATAAAGTGGTTTTAATTTTCAAACGTTGTGAATCTTTTGACTCAACCCGAGTTTACTTATTTAAGTTACTCTAGCTAGTATCCTTAACGTGTTTAAGTCAAGTTTTGCTAGGCTTTTATATAGGGAGCTATAAAACGCGAAAGTCTTAACTCTCACGGGTTAAGAACAAGAACTTTTCGCAAGTTCCTATAATTGATCCTAGAGAGTCGTTTATCAAGGGAACTTTAAAATGCGATTTCTAAACTTGAAAAATTCTAAGAGTTTGCAAGATCCTATAGGCGACTCGAAAACACAAAACTTTAATTTAATAGGCTAAGCATCCACGAGTCTCATTCCTTGAGATTTTAAAATGTGGAGAACGAGAGATGATAGAGTCAATTATAAGTTTGGTATTCTTTCGTGAATTTATGTAAGTTAATTATGAGCCTATTCTCCCATCGCTTGCTAATAAATTTATCTGCAATAAATAAGGTTGTACAATTTGAAAAGTTACTTAGCTTCTAGCCCAAGATCGTTTAAAAGTTGCTCGATATGGATTAGAGTTCATAGCCAAGGCATAACTTATTGAAGCGGGATGCGGAGATTGGCGAGTCCAAAAAGGTCCTAACAAGACATGAGGGCTATATTTTGTTGCTAAAGATCCAAAGTGATGTGAAGAATCATTTATCGAAAATCAATATGAAGGATCAAGACACACGACGAAAAGCAAAAACTCCCCAAAAGTCATGGAGAAGTGTATCCGAAAAGACCCTAGCAAGGTATGAGGATAAATAGATCCAAGTCATAAAAGGAGGCGGATCATTGTATATCAAAGTCCAAAATAAAGATTGGAGAAAAATGAAGAAGTCGTGGTCCAAGTATGAATCTCTCAAAACATCAAGTGAAGAAATTCCTATTATGAAGAGAAGACCATAATTTCATGAACGTCTCTCAAGGTTTGAAGTATGAAGTCGCTGCCAAATATCGGTCCGAGAAAGGTCTCAAATCTCGAAGCGAGTTATGCCAAGATATGAACTTTATGAGGTCCCGAGAAGCAGTTTTAAAAGATTTTGTCCTTTAGCTAACTATTGATTAAATCGTTCACTTTATTTTCGGACTAAATAACTATCGAAATAAGTCAAAAATGCATCTTCGTGATCATTCAAGACAATAATAAAATATAAGAGATACACCTAGGAATAAGGGAGTATAAGTAAGTAATTGGCCCACATGAGTTCGTGTTAGTTTACTAACTTATAATAACAATGATCTCGTTTTTAAGCTTGGTTTGGAGAAAGTGAAAACTTGAGAATGATGATTATTCATGACATTTTCAAAACCCAAGGTATGCTTTTGATTTCTTTATTTTGTATGTTTTTAATTTTCTATCTCTTTAATAAAGGCCAACGTGGATTGATTATGATGAAAAATGTAAACGTGCTTTGTAACTAATGCATTGCATGAGGACATTGCAATGGTCAAGTGTAGGGGATTTGATAGGTGTGTAAACACCCATCCTTTTTACCACTTAATTACAATGATAACCAAGCCAAAACGTGTATTTTATGTCTTTTATGTCGGAATTATGCGTGGTTTGTGTTTTTGTTGTGATTTAGGACGAAAAGGTGAAAAGTGGAGAAAACACGGGCATTCACGGGCTTTTATTGAAGAAACAGACGAAAGATGAAGTCAAGAAGTCAAGAGTGCAAAAAGAACGGAAGATTTATCGAAGAAAAAGTCAAAAGACGGAAGTTTATTAAAAGCCGAAGAACTCAAGTCTTATTTATTGAAGAATTAAAAGACGAGTCCAAAGAAATCCCGAGCCCAAAGTCATTAAAGTCCAAGATTAAAGAAGATTAAAAGGCTTAAGGACTAATGGTGCAATTAACAAAGAGATTAAGAAGGAAGGGCCTAATGATGCAATTAAGAGAAAATGAAGGAGGGGAGGAAGCTTCCTAATCCTCCGCTATATATAGATCATTAAGTTAATCTTTTCATTTTGTTGGCTAATAGTGACAATTAGTTCTTCCATTTATTTACCTTGCACCTTTAAATTCATGTCAATTTAATTACTTGTCAAATTTAAATACCTTGTCTTGCACCTTAAATTCCTTTAATTTCAAGTAAGTTTCCATTTAATTCTTGTCAATCTTTACTTTATCTTGTTAATCTCCTATCTACCTTTCTTAATCTTTGATTTTTATGTTTATGTTTATGTTCATATTCTTATTTTGATCAAAGTGGGTTTTGATTATTGTGGTTAGATTTGTTAGTTTTATTGATTTGGATAGTTTGTTTATGATTATTGGATGTTTTGTTATTAGTTTGGTTTAATCTTGTGTTTGATTTAGTTAAATTGTGATTAGATTCGTGTGTTATTGTGTTCCTTGTTCTTCGGGGGTGTTTGTTTTCCTGTTTCTGATCTTCCCAGGTAAGTTCCTAATCAAGGAAAAGTTCCTAATCAAGGAAAAGTTCCTAATCAAGGAAAAGTTCCTAATCAAGGAAAAGTTCCTAACCAAGGAAAAGTTCCTAATCAAGGAAAAGTTCCTAATCAAGGAAAAGTTCCTAACCAAGAAAAAGTTCCTAATCAAGGAAAAATTCAGAATCAAGCCAAAGTTCAGAATCAAGCAAAAGTTCAGAATCAAGCCAAAGTTTAGAATCAAGCAAAAGTTCAGAATCAAGCCAAAGTTCAGAATCAAGCAAAAGTTCAGAATCAAGCAAAAGTTCAGAATCAAGCAAAAGTTCAGAATCAAGCCAAAGTTCAGAATCAAGCCAAAGTTCACAATCAAGCAAAAGTTCAGAATCAAGCCAAAGTTCAGAATCAAGCAAAAGTTCAGAATCAAGCCAAAGTTCAGAATCAAGCAAAAGTTCCGAACCAAGCAAAAGTTCAGAATCAAGCAAAAGTTCAGAATCAAGCCAAAGTTCAGAATCAAGCAAAAGTTCAGAATCAAGCCAAAGTTCAGAATCAAGCAAATGTTCCGAACCAAGGAAAAGTTCAGAATCAAGCCAAAGTTCCGAACCAAGGAAAAGTTCAGAACCAAAGTTCCGAATGAGTATTTTGTGTTGATTTATTCCGAACTAAGAAGAATTATTCCAGGTGAAGGTGACATTCCGAACGAGTAATTATTCCATGTGAGGTATTTTCAGGTTCTTTTTAGTTTCTGTTTTTAATTTTTAATTTTCAAGCTTTATTTTTCCCGCCTTTTCTTAGACGCACTTTAAGTTTAATTGCCCTAGCTTTATTTTAGCCTTGCCTTAGTTTAAGTTTTAGTTGCGTTTTAAGTTTGCCTTAGATAGTTTTAAGTTTGCGTTATTTACGTTTAGTGCCTTTTAATTTTAGTCACGCTTTTAAATATTTGCACCATTTACTTTAAATTAGAATTAGATTTATTTTAACGCCTTTTACTTTAATTGTTTTTGCACTTTTAATATACTACAACGACACATTTTTGCTTCACCAAAGACAGCTGAGTCGCACATAGAACCTAGATCAATTCGATTAGACCACGAGAACGATAATTTTTATACGTGCCAAAAATTTCTGCATTAGTTCCACAATTTTCCGACCCATCTTAGGAATGAGTTTCTTCAACTCTTCAATTGCTAGATCTTTTTCTTGTAACAGAGCTTTCAAATCCGTAATGTCAAGATTTTTTTCTTTAGTAATCGATATGACTCAGATAATTTTACTTCCAAAGGTGTATCATGTGAAAACTTCCAAATTTGTTTTGCAAAGCAAGTTCAAGTGAGTGATAATGTTTTTGAAGGTAATCACATCGGTTTTTAATTAATATATACTCCTTGTTATTAGCATTTTTCGAAATCTCAGTTTCAAGATTTTCACACTCTTTGACTTTATCAAGATATTTGCATGCAACATCAGAATATTCATCAATATCAGCACAAGATGTAACATAAACACACATAATATATTTGGAGAGGCATTCTTGCAAGAGTAGATCATACGCTATAGAAAACTCATCTCTTTCAGGTTGATGGTCGTCAATTTCTTTTTCAAGAGATTCCACCTATTTCAAATCGTCAAACATTTCTTGCTCTGTTAACGTTTCAAATTCCAAAGCATGTTTCTTTGTTCTTTCCGCAAGAGGAATCAAAATAGTTTTCACAAGCACAGTTATCTCGTGAGGAATTTCTTTATGGCCTTTCAAAAGTTCACCTTTTTTCCAGTCATCGTCAACAACCTTTTTGAAATTTTCAATGTTACTCTTAAGAATACTAGGTGCTTGCTTACTCTTGCTTATAGAAGCTTGATGCTGCAAGTACCCAATATATTTTGAAACATTAGAATTCCTAGTGGCAAAAACTTGTATCCATTTAATTCTTATTTGTTCACATTCAAAAAATATTTGCTCACGAGACTTCTGTTTTTGTGGTTTGAAAATTTCATAAAGACTATTTTCATAAGCATAATTATATGGTTTCACAAAGTCTTTATTTACTGGTGATCTACTCTCCTCTTCAGAAGTTAGTGATTCATCACTATCGGGCCTAACAATAAGACAATCAAGGTCGGTCCATTGGGACTCCTTAAGATATAGGTGATGATTTTCATATTAAGCTTGCTCGAGGTACTTAGGACTAGAAAAACTAGGTTTATCCTTAAAAAATAAACGAGGTGCCAACATCCTCGTGTTTTTAATAGATTGATTTGTTTTATAAACAACTTTCTTATAAAAATCAATTTGCGTTTCAAGTTACACGACTTTGTCAATGTCTTTAGCTTGTTTAGTTTTGAAAGCTTTTTGCAAGTTTGCAACCTCTTCTGTTTTCGCAGTGACTAGTTTAGTTTTATTCTCTTGAAGAAAACCAATCTTTTGAGTTAGCTCATTTCCTTTAGTGGTAGCAAGATACCTTTTGTATCGTTCACTACTTAAAGAGGTGTTATAATTACGTTTCTCTTGTTCTAAAAACTTAAGAGTTTCATTGTATTTAGTTTCGAAAAAATCCTTTACAGTAGTAATGACACCCCCTTTGTACCTTGCAAGCTCTTTTTCTTTTTGAATAATCTCAGCTCTGTAGCTTGCAAGAAGCTCACAAGATTTTATAACTGCAGCTTTGCTTTCTTCAAAATTTTGAGTGAGCGTAGAGTTTGCCTTCTTTAATTGCTTTTTTAACTCTTTCTAGTTTCTTTGACATATTTTTGTAAAGTAGCAATTAAATTAGCCAGCGCAATACGCTCCTCATCATCATCATACTCATTTGCATGTTGATCATCCTCAGACTCATTATTGCACATGTCGGATGAATCGGGTGTGGTATTGCTATCAACAGTTTCCATCATACATGTGTCAGTAATGGTTGTGGGTAGCTCACTATGCTCATGAGTATCACCAAACACATTATATTCGTCGTCAGTTTGTACCTTATCGATTGGATCAGTGTCAAATATAGGACCATTTTCATCTTCAGTGACTTTGAGAACTTCTTCAACCTTTGCCATGTAAGAATAATGTGCTTCGAGTTCTTGGTCGAAGACTTCATCATCAATGTCATCAAGCATTGCTCCTTCCTCTGCCGACAATTTGACCCATGCATCCATCTTCTTGCATAGCAGCATTTTCTCCTTATGATATGCATAATCCTTAACCTGTTTTGGCTTTCTGCATTCCTTTGCCATATGCCCAAATCCGTTGCAGTTATAGCACTGAATCCCACTTACTGAACCACTTGAGTACCAACCGTTTCCCTATTCCCAGTAACAGTAACAACCCTCTTATTATCATATGTAGCAGGTTGTCGATCATAACATGCAGAACCCTCAACATGCGTTAGATTACGTCGATCATACCTTGAAGGAATCTCCCCATGCCTACGTGTATCATACCTTGGAGGGCTCTCAACATATCTGTTCCGTGTGTTAGATGAAGTTCGGAGGTTGTTGTTGGTGGGTTTGTAAATCTTCTTGTAAGACTTCATGATGAAAGCAATTTGTTGCTCCATTTCCCTATCCTTCTGAGCTTGTTCTTCATCACTATCTTTTTTGGATGAGTGCTCAGATGGTGGTGATGGTGCTCTAGGCTCTTTACCTCTTGATCTTGTGGGAGCAGATGTCTTGGATGTAGTAGGGTATCTTAGTGATGATGATTGAGTAGAGTATGACTTTGGAGCACAAGAGCGATGATTTGGATAATGTTGAGTGGTAGACACCAAAGAAAGTGGATTAGCAGTCTTTGCTACCCGTTCAGCTTGAAGTTCATTTGCCTCATTCTGAAATTGTTTCAAAATGTCAAAGAGCGTGTGATAGTTGACCCCGTCTAACTTATTTTGTTGTTTCACCAAAGTTACAAATCGTGTCCACTCTGGTTGAAGTTGCTATAGGAATTGCACATTGACTTGCATGGTGGAGACTTCCAAGTTGTTTCGTGTCATGCCATTCATCATCTTGTAGAATCTGGAGTAATATGAATCAATCGATTCTCCATCCAATGAAGTAAACTTTCCAAAGTTCCAGAACAAGTTTGTTTTGACATCTTGCTTGTTAAGTGATTCTCCTTGTTGCAAGCGTTCAATGGCAAACCACATTTCTTTTTAGTAGAGCAGGCATCGACGGTTGAGTAAATATCATCCCCAATCCCACTTAGAATCAGATAGATTTATTCCTTCTCTGCATCAATCCAAGCACGATTCTCTTTCGTAGTGTTCTTATATGTTTCCTCAATTGTCTGCTCATCGGCACCTGGCGTCGAGTCGGTTGCTGGAGTTACAAGAATGGTTATTATAGGGAGAGTATAAGGTCCTTCTTTGATGAAACGGCGTAGAACATCACCATTTGGTTTAGTATCAAGATATCAAATAAAATGTGATTGCCATTGTGCATATCGACCAGACACGAGCACTGGTTGTCTCTCTTTGTTACCCACCACCATGATGTTGTTGTTCGTCACACGATACTCTGTAGTAGAATCCATCTCGATAATCTCTGAAATGTTGAAATGAATACGGATCTTAAGTAGATGTTGTAGTTTGTTGTTGTAGAGAAAAGTAGTTGAAATCCCTTAATAATGTGTTCTAAGGAAACCAAAAATTCCAAGACCAAATAACGCACGTTAAAAATTTTCTAAATCACGTTTTTAGGAAATCTCGAAATATTTGTAAAATTGCGGAAAAGTTCTCGCAATAGTTTAAAATGAAGGTTTTCGCAAAACTAGAATGTGACAAGACTTCGCAATAACTGGAATGAAGGATCTCGCAATAAACCCCTATAGCAGATTTCACAATATTCACCCAACTTTTTGCAATAATCAAGATGAAGGGATTTCCCAATATTCAGCCACCTTTTCGCAATAATCAAGTTAAAGGGATTTCGCAATAACCCAAAGTGAAGCTTTTCGCTACAACCTGTTTAAACCCTAATTATTGCGAGAATTATCACTGAAGATTCCGCAATAACTAGATGTATTTCGCAATATTCTTGGAAAAAACGTACTTTTTCGCTTCAATCGAACCAAACGCCACAAAATTTCGCGTTTTTTACCAAAAAAACTATCCCAAATCCCTACCACAACTATGTATGAGATTTGTATGAAGATTTAGAGCACGAGAAACACAAAAAAATTAAAACGAGAGGAATGATGATAAAAAACTCACGAACACAACAAAAACAATCACTAATCTACCCCGTGGTGATTGATGCCAATTGTTGTCCCATATTATATGATGATTATACACGAATTAAAGAAGAAAGATAGATGAAAGTAGATGAATTCTAGAGAGAGAAAGTAGAGAGAGAAAAGAGAGAGAAGTGTGAAACTTAGGGAGGATTAGATTAAGAAAAATGAAAATGGCTAACTCTTCCTAACATGCTAGGAACGGATTTATATAGTCCGCCTACATGTGGGCTTTCTATGGACTATATGTTTGGGCCGGGCTTGAATAAATGCTTAGTACCTTGAAAGAAGCCTTTTAAGCTAGCCATCAAGCCCGTATTGTCACGAATATTATACTACCTATTACAACGTTCTAATAAACGATACATAATAAACCTATGACCGATCATTCTTGTTTGACTCAATATTTAAGGCTAACTGTTAGAAGTAATTAAAGTGATGGTCATATAATATATCGTTGCGAAGCTCGTGAAAAATGTTATTTAATGATGTCGAGACTTTTTAGTTATTATTGTTTATGTAACGGGATTTAGTCCCGAACACACAAATGAGGAAGGCCTCCTAAACATTTATTTCTTAGTATAAAAGGCCTCCACTACCTCATTTGTGTGTGTGCTTTTCCAATTTATAGTTTTAGAGAGAGAAAGGTGTGTTTGTTTCTCTCACTAGGAAATCACCAACACTTTGTATTTCTTTTCTTCATCTTAATCTAATCTTTCTTTTTTGGTTTAATCATCATCATGTTATTCGTGTTTGGTTAGTCGTGTGATTTAGTTATACACTAACAACCTGTGACTAGTGGGTAGTCACCAGAGTCTTCCTAAACTGACAGTTTATTCATTTCATTTCATGCATCATTGTTTTCTGTTAAGTTTTTGACTAAGTAATGGTTGGTACAGGACTGGCCATATTTAGTCGCATGTGCTTTTCATTCGAATTTTGTTTTGTGAACTGAAATTGAGTATATAGAAGTTCGTTTCTCTCGATTCTTGACAATTGAAAGTCCTAAAAATCTCAAGTCTTTAATTGTTCTTGGTTGATAGGGTATTTGGAAATTCTATGTCTATTTCAATCAACACGTAAAAAGGGTGAAAAATATTAAGCTACGTATCCGTAAAACACTTTGCAATTACCAGGTATTATTCACAAAAGTTCAAAATGTAAATTCATGAAAGTTAAAATGCTTGAAATGTAAACTAATTGAAAGTAAAAGGACTTGAATGTAAACTTCAGAAACTAAAAGGACCAAAAATGTAAAATTCTAACAAACTTGTAACTATTTTAACCAATTAACAAACCTTCTAAACAATTTTAGCAAAAACTAAAACTTAAAGGACTGAAATCTTGCAAAACCTAAAAACTTGTAAAATTAGCTTCTAATGAAAACAGATTAACATTCCAAGGACCAAGTTGCAATTAACTAGGAATATTTATAAAAAACGGGCTAAGTGAATGATTAAGCTCGTATAAGCTCATTAATGACCTAATAAGCTCTAGTTTGTTCCAAAAAGCTTAAAATGGAAAATTAGCTAGGCTTGCAAAAGAAATCTGCTTAAAAGCTGATAAAACTCAAACTGGCTTATTTAAATAAGCCAAGAATAAGCAAACTGAAAATCCAGACAATCACAACTTGATTTTAATGATCAATCTGGTTAAATAGCTCAATAGGAGTATGGAATGTCATTCCAAATTGAAAATGATCCACTATATAATCTGGAATTTGAAATTAAGCTGAAAAGTGCTTATTTGACCAAACTTTGACCAAAAATATCAAAAAGCTGAAAACTTCAAAAACCACTCAGGACATGTTTCTAACAAGGTTTGTGAAGAAAAATGGGCAGATTTGTGAAGTAGAATTTGAGATATGAGAAAACAGTCAAGCTTTTACCTCAAAAACTTGCATTTGTTAAAGAGATTATTAAAAAGCTTATTTCTAGCTGAAAACATAATAGTGTAGAATTTCCTCTTACAAATTTGTTCTTTGGATGTTTAACTACAACTAGAAACTTGTTTCAAGCAAAATGATTAAGTAATGAAATCATGGCAAAGATTTGAATCTAGCAAGTTTTCTGAATGTACTACTGAAAATACTTGACCCAAACTTTTTTCTAACTAATTGCCTTTTTGACCAATGTTTTGACCACAAAACTGAACAAATGAGTTACCACTAGTTTACTAAATGTGAACAAGCAACTCTCAAGTGAATTATCAGACTTGAATCACAAAAACTAAGCAAATCCAAACACCAGTTGTCAAGGCTGTTAAGAACTTTTTCAAAGCAATTTTTAGTTCAAGAATGAATCAAGCTATGACTGATATCAAGACCTGATCAATGAGTGAAATGAAGATTAAATGAACCAAATTTAGACTTGTTCACAATCTTGATCACAAAATGCACTTAAAAGCTAATTACTCATGAAAATGAAGCTGAAATCAAGTAAATGCAGATTGAGGCTACAAGACTACTCACAAACTATCAATCTAACTCAGTTACACTAAACAAGGCTAAACACATGATTATATCAGCAAATAGGGTTTACCCTAGGAATTTAACATGCAAAGTTCAATTGAGTGGAACCTAAAAACAGAATCCAAAAACCTTTTATCTTGAAGCCTCCATTGATAGAGTAGTATAGCGCTGAGCCAACTAGAATCTGCTAGAACACCACCAATACACCACCATTAACCCAATTAATCACCTCCATTAGCTATCTCTGAATCAAATCAACAAGTGCTGCTACTTTAACTGCTACAATGGGACTGAAATGAACGGCTAGGATGAATTGAACATGAATAGCTTCTAAAACGTCTCAAACACACTTCATTGATCGATGATGATCAATGATATCACAACATAACAACAGTAATGCAGGATTGAGTAAGTGAGATCAAGATGAGAATGTAAATTGAATATTTTTTGTGCTTTTATTGATTTAGGAGGGAAAAGTAGTTACAACAGCTCAACTAACTATCTAACAAACTCTTAAGTGTGTGTCAAACACTTAACAGTTGTTATCTAACTGAATGTAGAAACAAGATTTGAGAGGAAAAACTAAAGTGTGTGTTTTTGCACACTTAACTACACAATGAAAATAAAGGTACAAGCTACTATTTATAGAGGTTGATGATGAGTTGTTGAGGTAGCATGACGTGTCTCAACCAATAAGGAGGTGTCAGGTGTCAAGGATGAGTGAATTGTAGATTCTTCATCAAGAACACAAAAGGGGTTTTCTTATCATTTGATCTCCAGTCTAATTAAGCTTTGTAGTTGGATTCGTCATCTCATTCCGAGTAAATTTCATGTAGAAAGTTTGTTATGAAATGCCTTGTAGCTCCAAATCGATCCTGGGTTCGTTGATGGAAAGAGTTAACACGTGTCATGTTTTAATTATATATTGGCCCCTCACACGGATCGTTATCCATTACTAGATAAATGATTATTGCATGGCTATTTGTGATTGGTGGATAAAAGTATAGTGGAGGTACTGTTTGAGATCCAGATTATTAATTGAAGGGGTGAGCTGGCAAGTTAGCTGGCAATCCATCACTTGATTTTCTTGCAATCTGATTGGCTTACAAGGTTAAGACACGGATCAAGCCAAAGTATAAGCAAATTTAACATATTCAGCCCTTGGACTTTAACAGCTTCTTCATTTGAACTCTTTTCTTCATTCCAATGGCAAATTTGGTCCTTTGACTTGCATTTTTGTTTATTTGACTCCCTTGACTTGGTTGACTTGAAGTTTGACCAAGTTTGACTTTAATCTTGACTTTTCCAAAGTTTGCATTTAAGTCCCTCAACTTTTGAATATTGTCAAGATAGGTCCTTCATCTTCAAATGACTTGTCATATTTGATCCTTCTCTTGTCTTTTCATCATAAATGAGCTTGATTTCCTCTTGTTTGCTTGAAATTGTATCCTTGTTACCTATTTAAGCACAAACATAAAACATACCACATAATACTGCTTGATAGCACAAAAGTTAGGTATTTTCTATGTGTTTTAGGGTGATTTGTTGCTTAATTGATATGAGATTTTGCTCATATCAAATCCCCTACACTTGAACATTGCCATAACCTCATGCAATGCTATATTTTAAAGCATAAATTTACATTTTCCTCATACTTAACCCACCTTGGCCAATATGGAATTTTTTTACACTACTCTACTCTATATGATGCATGATTTTGATTTTGTACAATGCAATGCAAAGAAGAACAATTCTATTTATATTTTTTTGATTTTTCATAAATGGTTTTGATGGAAAAACTCATAAAGAAATCAATGACTTAAATTAGGGCTTTGGTACCATGGACACTTATCACCCTCAAGTTTCACTTTCCCCATACCAAGCTTAAAAATGGGATCATTGCATTCACAAGTAAAAAGTGCATCAACTTATTCATGACAATTAAATGTGGAACCGGTTATTGTTTGAGCAAATTGCTTGAAGGCAAATTTGTCATTACTTGAAGCGTGAAATATAAGAAATGTAAAATCCAAAAATAAGGAAGCACGGTTTTAATCCTAAGTAATCCTCTCATCCATTACTTGAAAAACCGCTCACAATTAATATAAGTCCGACTCAAGAGTAATAAGTGATTCGCCTTGTGTAAATTCCTCATGTCATCCATTAATAAGGAGCTACACACTCGCTAAGGAAAGAAAAATAAAACTCACACAATAATTTACATCTGCCGCCTTTTTGAGACTTTCGATCTTCAATCCCGCAACCCGTCAAGGTAATATTGGATTGGAGCAACTATTAAACCCCCGCAACCCGTCAAGGTAATATTTGAATCTAATAGTTACTATAATTAACACTTCACTTCCCCTTTTGGGAGTCTTGTATAATTATTTTTTTTCTTTTTTTCTAGCCACTCATTTTTTTGTAAGCCGCTCTTATTTTTCTTTATTCCTCACAAAGAAAGTTGAAAAGAATAAAAGGAAAAACACCCGCTAAGTATTAAGCATGACATAAGTCTAGTACACATAAAACGTTCTAACTTAGAATCTTAAGACGTACTTATACCAACCATGAATGATTAGTCAAAAATGCACAAGAGACTACAAACCAATTAAAACCGTTCTTGATTATTTATTAACATATATACATGCGAAGAATTTAGAGGCAAAGAAGAAGAAGGGTTTAGCCACAAGTAATTATCATGAAGTTTATCTAGCCCTTTTTTACTTGCTTCAACTCTATCATTTCCCATTCTCCACAAATTTAAAATCTCAAATAATGAGAGTGGTGGATGCTTAGCCTAATAGACCAATGAAGGACTACATGGTTAAGGATACTTGTAAAACCCGTATTTAAATCGAGAAATGTAAATACGCGGTTTAGTTACTTAAGCTATTTACGAAGAAATTATTGACAACAAACGCAAGAAATTATATACAAGTATTATTAAAAAAAATATATATAAAAATAAACAAAAGGAAAGAGTAAGGGCTGTTTTTTTTTAAAAAAAAAGGATTATGGGATTTAGCCCATTTTGGTTACACAAAAACAAACGGGAACCCTCCTTTCCCATAATCAGTCGAACAAAAAAAAATTTAGAGTATTCCCTAACCTCTTGGTAGCCGCCGGTTGTAGAAGAAAAAAAAAGGAGGTCTGGTCGTGTTTGATCTAGAAATCCTTGTACGTACCTTTCGATTATCAAACTATCACGGTATTTATTTTTTTTTCTTCGTATATCAATTTATATAATCACGAATTAGATTTGATAAATCAAAGAGATAATGTTTTCTTTTATACAAATCAAAACCAACACATAAACCTGTGTTTAGGGGTGTTGGGTTTTGGGATGATGATCAAACCGAGACCACAGTGGGTCTCGGTGTAGCCTACTGTTGGACCGAGGGTCAAAAGACCCAAGGAAAGGGGCGTTTGTTTAGCTTAGGATGGCCGGGTGTGTTGGTTCATGTGAACCGAGACCACCAAGTCTCGGTGACTCCAGCTTGGCCCAGCCGTGACCCACACAGGGGCGGCTAGGGCCAGATTCGACCAAAGGGGTGCGTTTGGGGGCTGCATATAAAATAAGGGTGCGTTTGGTTTATGTAAACAGTGGGAAACATAGCCCAACAGTGGGAACTACATGTAAAACCAGTGGGAAAAAATGGGACTTTAAAATGGTTATGTTGAATAATTTTAGCGACAGTTTTAGCGACAGTTTTCTGTCGCAAAACTGTTATATATATGCAGTTTTTAAAAGGGACAGTTTTAGCGACAGTTTTAGTGACACAGAATTCTGTCACTAATTCTTGTTGACAGATTTTGTATCATATGTTGATTTGTTAGTGCGACCGAGATGGGCTCGGTAGGCTCGGGACATTATTATAAATAATAAAATAAATATTCTTATATAATACCTTTTAATTAAATTGTTTTATAAATGTTTAATATATATTTTAAATGTATTAAATTAAAATAGTTCTTTAATATTTAAAGGGGTGTAATTTTAGGAAATGAATTAAATTATTTGAGAACTTTCTAAATTAAGAAACTTTCTAATTTAGCGGGATACTTATTATAGTAATATTATATCGTCAGAAATACGTTGTACCGTAACTAATAGTAGAACGATAATACCTTAAAATGAATTATTATAAGTTCCAATTTATCAGTTGGTATACGTACAGAACTTCAAAATCAAAATAAAATGAATAAATAAGAAGCCAATAAGATCAGTAAAATTCCATAAACGAATATCAGTTAACTTATTCGCGTCCTTTATTCATGTAGCACGCGTGAAGCCCGAGTAGTATTCGTTCAGTTTTCCATTAAGTCAGTTACTGGACTCGAGGTATGGATTTCCCGTCCTTTCAGTAAGGACTTCCTTTCTATGCATGATTAGGATTCCCCATTTTCAGCCAAATGTTTTTCCTCGGTATATGTTTAAACTCATCAGTACTCATGTTAAGAATTTAATAAATTTCCTGAGCATTATATACAAGCATGGTTAGTCTATGTACTAGTTACGGAGGTACCGTAACCACGGCACTAGAGGCACCGGTGTCGTGACTCACATGCAAGAGAGTGATATCCTGCATCGTCCCACTCAGCTCAGCTTGGCCATTTTATCAGTATTATTAGTGGGGCGTATGGATGCATCCTAGGCTACAGTTTACAATTTAGCAGGTGAATGTGGTGTGTGCTCTACATCCTTCACATTGGAGCTGATCCCTCCACCCAGCACAGTTATTTAGAGGTCACCCCTCTACAGCATGACGAGGTCACCCCTCCAGTTATTCATGCACGATTGTTACAGCACGTGACCTATATAAGCTCTGGCAAATAAAATACGGTAAATACATGTTTTCAGAATTAATAAGTTATATTTCAGTTTCAGTATATATGAACCAGGTTTATCAGATTTTATGCAGAGTGTTATCACATGTCATATCAGTCTCATAGCTTAAATTGTTGTCTTCTATTCCATTTCTTTCAGTGCATTCTATTCATGCTATATCCGTCCACTGAGCGTTATGCTCATCCGTAGTTTCCTTTCATGTTTCCAAACGGCAGGTTCACAGGGACGATCTTAGGACTTCTAAGAGAGTACGTGCATTTGGATGGGAGCTATCCAGACTCCTTTATTTTTATGCACACATTACGTTACTTTACTTTGGTTGTTTGGACACTGTTTCGTCCTTTTTCTTTCAGTACTTAATCTTTATATTTTGGGCTTATGTTGGACTACCGATGTTTGATTCTGGTACTTCCGTTTGGTCAGTTAATGTTTAATACATTGCCTTACATGCTTTGATGACACGCCATAAATACACGTAACGGTCCATTTATCCAAGTGGGGTGTTACAATTATTGTATCAGAGCGCAAGGTTCGACCTGTAGGCTCTAAAACTTGACCTGTGAATAGTGGGTAGTCACCAAGAACTTCTTGTATTTTGGCGTCGTTATTTTCCATGCTACTCATGAATTTTTCAGTCGGATTTTCAAAATTTTGATTAAGTAAACGGTTGGTACAGGACTGGCCATACTTAATCGCATGTGCTTTTCAGCGAACATTTCGTTTTGGTGAACTGACCATAGGCGTTCACCCTTGCCCGTTTAAATTTTGTATGGATGAACTGACCATAGGCGTTCATCCTTACTTAAGTCGGATTTATGTTTCAGTAAATTGAAATTCTATGAACTGACCCTAGGCGTTCACCAGTATTCATGTCATATTTTGATGGCTATACCTTCATGAATTACACTATGCATATTCAGATATATTACCCTAGATTTTAGCAGTCTTATCAATTTATCCTCTTTATTTCAGATGCCACCCAGACGCGAAACCGAGAATGACCCTAATGCAGCTGCCATTGCTACTGCTGTTCAAGCTGCTATACAAGCCATGTTACCCCAAATACGTGATGAGATCCGAGCTAAATATCAAAATGGACCTCAGCAGAATAACAACCCTCCTGTTCCACCACCTGCCACTTTACCCGCTTGGCTGGATTTGTTTAACAAGCAGAAACCCCGATTTTTTGAGCAGACTGTAGCTCCAACTGAAGCGGAAGACTGGATCTACCATATAGAGAACATTTTTGGAGCTATGGGTTGTGGTGATGTTTTCAAAGTTAGGCTTGCAGTTTACAAGCTGGAGGGTCCTGCTCTGCATTGGTGGAGGTCTCAGAAACTGTCCAATGGGGGAGATGCTTGGGAGCTTACATTGACTTGGGCACGTTTCAAGACGATGTTCTATGACCAGTTTTTCCCGCATGCGGAGCAAGCTAAGATGAAGAGGGGCTTCCACGTTATTCTTCAGAATCATGGCGAGAACAGTATAGAGTTCATGCACCGATACCTCAGGATGGCTGGATTCTTAGGGGAGGCTGCAGGTACCGTAGAGGAGCAAGCGAAGCAATTTCGCTGGGCTCTTCACTCTAGGACTGCAGATAGACTGATGAGTGCCACATTCACTAATGTGTCACAAGTAGCTAATGCAGCTCGGGATGTCGAGATGCTTTTCGAGAGGGATGAGCTCGAGAATGTAGAGCGTCCAGAGAAGAGGTACATCTCACCCAACAGACTTAAACAATTTAGCCCCATTATTGCTTGTCAACTTATATGTTATGACTTATCCAATTATAATCTTACAGACACAGAGGAGGAGACCAATCCCAATCGGCTACTCTGCATCAGAACTACAGGAACCACGGTCAGTCATATGACCGTAATCGGTCAGATAAGAGGAGCGGCGGTGATAATTACCGCGGCAGCTCCAACTCATCTGGCAGCTACAGGTGAGTCTTTAAGCTCTAGAAATACTAAACTATCGTGTAAAACAGATCTTAAATTTTTGTAAATTCCAACAGAGATGCTGGACAGGGGCGTGACCAAAACAACAGGGGTCAGCAGGTTGCCCGACCGGCAAATTCTGGTAATTTTAATTTCAGTCAGACAGCCTTATTTCAGGTTAAGATATCAGAATCGTGACACGTGTTTTTCAGCGTAAATCAAGTTCTCAGCAAACCAGAGCTGCTTCTACCGTGTATACTTATCCCACTTGCATCACATGTGGAAAGAAACACACGGGACCGTGCCGTCGTGGTACAAGTGGTTGTTTCCAGTGTGGCCAGCCGGGCCATCTGAAGAGAGATTGCAAGAGCGGGAATACTGCTGGTACCTCAGGCCAGATTCCTCAGATTTTACCTCCACCACCACCGATACCACCAACCACTGGTCGTGTCTACACTACTACCCGTGAACAAGCAAATAAGACCACAGGTACTATTACTGACATTTTGTTTATACACGGACATGCTGCTTGCGTACTTTTCGATACAGGCGCCACCCACTCAGTTATATCTATTGCATATGCTGTTAAAATAAACATGACCCCTAAGCCACTAGACAGTGTACTTAGTATATCTACCCCCATGCGAGACTCTGTACTCATTACCCAAGTCTATAAGGATCTCCCTCTTGAGTTTGATTATAAAATCTGTCCAGTCAGTGCACTTCCTTTAGATATGTGTGAATTCGATGTTATTCTGGGTATGGATTGGTTGTCGGTTCATCGTGCCACTATAGACTGTCATGCTCACCGGGTTATCTTTGGTGATGTCCAGACACCAGAGTATATTCACCGAGGCTTCCTACCAGGAAAACATGTTCAGATCATTTCAGCTTTACAGGCTCGTACCTTACTAAATCATGGTTGTGAGGGTTTCCTAGCTACAGTTCATGACACGACTTCGGAGACACCTTCAATTCATGATCAGCCAGTTGTGTCAGACTTTCCAGATGTCTTTCCCGAGGAACTCCCAGGTTTACCTCCCATGCGAGAGGTAGAATTTGGTATTGATCTCATTCCAGGTGCATGTTGAGTCTTAGGATCTAGACTCATCTGGGATATAATAACAATGATTGTAATAAGCACATCGGAACATAAAGAACACAATCAAAGTTATGAACAAGGCTTTCTTATTCATAAAATACTAATAACTACTAGCTCCTGGTGCCTTATAGGCTTGACACCAGGAGGACGCACACACACCTTTAGTTTACATTGTATATCAATCAGTGAATAACCATGTGTGCCTAATCCTCTTTATATAATAGAGGTACTAGGGTTACATCACAACCCTAGCTTATTATCAAAGCTAACCTAATATTACATATTAGGTCCTTATTGTTTCTTCTGTCTTCATCTCTGCCTATAGGTTTTGTAATCATCAAATCTGTATGTCCCAACAATCTTCCCCTATTTGATATTACAAAACAATGTGCATGAAGAAACAATGCTCGAACATGTCATCACGATAATAAGCTGCACATCTAACTATTCTTCCCCTTTTTGTAATCAGCAAATAGGGTCTTGTGCAACTCGTAGACGCTTCCCCTCAAGTGATGCATGTAGATGGTTAAGTATATAAACAATCATACTAACCATCTCTTGAATCTTGAACCCAGTGGCATAGATCATATCTTCCTTCAGTATGAAAAAGACATGCTTATTACAATAGCATGTAATAAAATGTCTTTGAATGATTCTTGTAGTCAATATATGCATGGCGATCACATGCAATGGCCGATAGTCTCAGTGAGCTCTGACGGATCAACCAGAAACCACTCGATGCTTATGATCATGCTAATTTTGTGATGATCATATCATGAACTGTATGGTATCATATGCCCCCCAAATATTTGTAAAAGAGCGTGTAACTGTTCCAGTTAAGAATTATACCATAATCTGAATCTCCGAAACGATCTATACCCCTCGTCAAGATGAACTCCCCTTTTTTTTTTTTTTTTTTTTTTTTTTAAACGAACAGCAGGAACCAGCAAAACCACCAGAAGAAACCATAACGTACCAGTAGGAACGACCAGTAGGAACGACCAGTAGTAACGACCAGTAGGAGTGACCAGTAGGAGCGACCAGTAGGAACAACCAGTAGGAACGACCAGTAGGAGCGACCAGTAGGAGCGACCAGTAGGAGCGACCAGTAGGAGCCGACTAGTAGGAATCCACCATGAAGACTAAGCTTCCCCTTGATCCATGTATGCTTCCCCTGAAGAAGTGCATGTCCAATCCGATAGGTACCTTGGAGTGATCACTGATGAAGAAAATCAAGTAGAACCAATTTGATGAAGAAGTGGAACCTCCCAAACTTGTGTCTTATATCATGCATTTTATCCAGTTTTTGGTACACGGGAACGGATAACCCTCACAACTATGAGCCAGCTGTTAGCTATAACAATATATTTAGTCAAAATGATATATTTTTGATCAAAATGACAAGGTGTATTGCTCACCAACAGTTTTTGGTACATGGGAACTGCTAACCTTCACAACTATGAGCCAGTTGTAAGCTGTAACAATATATTTAGTCCAAAGACAAGGTGTATTGCTCACCTAAATGCTGATATAATAAGAAACAAATTTGTGAAACTCAACTACAACATCAAATAAAGAATCAAGCATCAACTTCAATGACCAGAAGGAACCTTAGCTCACTAGTAGCAATGACCAACGAAAACCTACCAGTAGCATCTCGAACCCCGTTCTACTTTTTAATTTTTTTTTTAAACACATTCTGTCCCCACACTGTCGCTAAACTGTTGCTGACATCAACAATGATCCCCCTCCATACGTTTAGCGACACTGAAACTGTAACTATATGTTGTTGACGTGTGTACTATATCAGATGGTGACAAACACTACTTGTATGTCTTAAATCCATATCCAGCCCATAATGAAGCCCATGTAGACTTTGCAAACGTGTAGCCAGTATACCTGTCATACACGTGATGTCCAAGAAAATAGGAAACAAAGACAGAATTCTTACCATCAATACCTGTCCATATCTAAAAAAAACCACGTAACTTTTTTTGATATGTGTTAGATAAAAATGGAAGATCGAATCCCTAAGAATCAGATATTGATATGCCAAAGTGTGTCCCATATTTCGTGGGTCATGACTCTTTCAAAAAAAAACACACGTCTACCTCCAATAAAGTAGGGAGAATAATTAGAGTTAGAATCCCACATATCAATGTATAACCCGCATTTAACACAATCGCTAGAAAATAGGATTTCTGTTAATAGCTTCCATAACTAACCATGTGGGTCATAAACCATAATTGTGGACTTTATCAACACCTGCTGTATCCTCCAAAAGTGACGCATGAATATAACTTCCATATATATGAGACGAGTCAATAAACATGCATATATCACGTACCATAAAGTCCCACATTCCTTTATTGGAAGTCACATCAACTGCTTCCCATAATATCAGGAATAGAATATGATTCGCATAAATTTAGTAAGTCACAAGATATTCTATTCCCATATTACGCACCCCATACTCATAAAAGTTAAGTCAAACAGCATAACCATAAACACCTAAAATTCAGGGATTTCACTGATCAATAGTACCATTCTTCAACAGACGCGTCATAATCTCCAGTATGTTCGTATCCCATCAGTTATCATCATTCTTTCCATATATAAAAAAAATAATATTGTAAACATCATACCTGCTGTGATCATGACTCGATATTTGCAGCTAGAAACAAATAACGTACAATGGAGATGCTCACTCACACTAGGACCACCATCTCATTCCTCTTACCAGCAAAACATTGTACCCATTGTTATTGACTTCACGCTTAAGAGTAAATAAAACAATCAGTACTTTTCACAATGTCTTGGACCACAACACCACTTCTGTTGTCACGTCATATTCAGGAAAACAAGGAGACTTTGAACAACAACATGTTTATTATCTTTCTGCTGCCTAAGACGAATGATCATCAATCAATCGAATACCTCACATCAATCTAGGGTTTTAAGAGACAGAAACCCTAGAACGAAGATTGATTGTAGAAAGCAGCAGCAATAACATCTATGATCATACTAGGGTTCATCGTTGATTTGAAAATCAACTCACCAAAGCTAGCGTGACCACCATGAACACGAACCTGCTCTTCTTTTTCTGCTGCCTCCATAAAAATACGAATCTAGGGTTTTATCAGGAACCCTAAATATTATGAACAACAACATCAAGAAACAGCAATCACATCAAATTAACAGCAGCAACAATCATCTAGGGTTTGTTGGGAAAAACCCTAGATCAGCAGGGACATCATTATTTATTCAAAAACAGAAAATAACATAACAACGAAAACCTTGTAGATCAACCAGATCGAGAGCCAACAAGCTCTGATACCACTTGTTGAGTCTTAGGATCTAGACTCATCTGGGATATAATAACAATGATTGTAATAAGCACAGCGGAACATAAAGAACACAATCAAAGTTATGAACAAGGCTTTCTTATTCATAAAATACTAATAACTACTAGCTCCTGGTGCCTTATAGGCTTGACACCAGGAGGACGCACACACACCTTTAGTTTACATTGTATATCAATCAGTGAATAACCATGTGTGCCTAATCCTCTTTATATAATAGAGGTACTAGGGTTACATCACAACCCTAGCTTATTATCAAAGCTAACCTAATATTACATATTAGGTCCTTATTGTTTCTTCTGTCTTCATCTCTGCCTATAGGTTTTGTAATCATCAAATCTGTATGTCCTAACAGTGCAGAACCAGTATCTAAAGCTCCTTACCGCATGGCTCCTGTAGAGCTTAAGGAACTGAAAGATCAACTTCAGGAACTGCTAGAAAGGGGTTTCATTCGTCCTAGCGTGTCACCTTGGGGCGCTCCAGTTTTGTTTGTCAAGAAGAAGGATGGTAGCATGCGTTTGTGTATTGACTACCGTGAGTTGAATAAGCTCACTATTCGTAACCGTTATCCACTTCCTCGTATTGACGATTTATTCGATCAGCTTCAGAGTGCCAAGCACTTCTCAAAAATCGATATACGATCTTGTTACCATCAGCTGCGTGTAAAAGAGCAGGATATAACCAAAATTGCTTTTCGTACAAGGTACGGTCATTACGAGTTTGTTGTTATGCCATTCGGTCTCACGAATGCGCCCGCAGTATTTATGGACTTGATGAACAGAGTCTTCCACAAATTTTTAGACAAGTTTGTGATCATCTTCATCGATGATATCCTTATTTTCTCCAAATCCAAAGAGGAACATGAGAATCATCTCCGTACAGTTTTGCAGATTCTCAGACGAGAAAAACTATATGCTAAATTTTCAAAGTGAGAGTTTTGGCTGAATACAGTGGCGTTTCTAGGTCATATTATTTCTGCGGAAGGAATCACTATGGATCCTGCGAAGGTGGAGGCTATCACCAAATGGCCAAGACTGACGTCTGTCGCAGAGATACGTAGTTTTCTTGGGTTGGCGAGTTATTACCGCAGGTTTATGGAAAACTTCTCACGTTTGGTGTTACCATTGACCCAACTTATGCGAAATGGTGAGAAGTTTATATGGATCGAGGAGAGAGAAAAGAGTTTTGAGGAACTCAAACATCGATTGATCTCAGCACCGATACTTACTCTTCCATCCGATACAGGCGGTTATCAGATTTAAAGTGACGCATTAGGAAAGGGCTTAGGCTGTGTTCTTATGCAGCATGGGAAAGTCATTGCTTATGCTTCGCGCCAACTAAAGCCGTATGAGAAAAATTACCCTACACATGATCTAGAGCTCGCAGCAGTCGTTTTCACCCTTAAAATCTGGAGGCATTATTTATACGGTGAGTCGTGTGATATCTTCACCGATCACAAAAGTCTCAAGTATTTATTTACACAGCGAGAGCTGAACATGAGACAGCGGTGATGGTTAGAACTGCTGAAAGACTATGACACTAATATCCAGTATCTCCCAGGTAAAGCAAATGTAGTAGCAGATGCCCTTAGCAGAAAGTCAGGTATGATTAATGGCATCAAAGTTCAGGAAGAAATTATTCGGGACTTAGAGCGGTATGATATTGAGCTCTTAGTACGCGGACAGAGGGGATACTGGGCTAGTTTGAGGGTAGAACCAGATTTACTCTCTAGAATTAAAGCCGCCCAAAAGGATGATGGTGAAATCTGGGCGATTATCCAGAACATTGACCAGCAGACCGAATTTCGCATCGATGACGATGGTATCGTATGGCAGGGTACCAAACTCTGCGTTCCAGAAGACCCTGCTCTCAGAGAAGCCTTAATGACTGAGGCTCACAGCTCTCCATTCTCTATCCATCCGGGTTCCACCAAAATGTACCACGATCTTAAGCAGCATTTCTGGTGGAGCGGCATGAAACAGGATATCGCAACATTTGTGTCTAAATGCTTAACCTGTCAGCAGGTTAAGATAGAGCACCAGCGTTCCAGTGGTCTTCTCCAGCCATTAGATATTCCAATGTGGAAATGGGACAAGATCTCTATGGATTTTGTCACCGGACTACCACAGACTCAGCGGAGACATGATGCAATCTGGGTTGTTGTCGATCGTTTGACCAAGTCGGCACATTTTATTCCTATTCGCAAAGATTTTGCAGTCAGTAAATTAGCGAAACTATTCACCGAGGAGATCGTACGATTACACGGTACACCTTTTGAAATTATATCAGATAGGGATCCCCGTTTCACTTCTCACTTCTGGGAAGGTTTGCATAAAGCTTGGGGAACTAGGCTCAAGCTTAGCACAGCCTTCCATCCACAGACGGACGGTCAGTCAGAGCGTACCATCCAGACCTTAGAGGACATGCTACGCGCCTGTGCATTAGAATGGACAGGACACTGGGATGACTATATTTGCTTGGTTGAGTTTGCCTACAACAACAGTTGGCATGCTATTATCAAGCGTGATCCATTCGAGATGTTATACGGCAGGAAATGCCGTGCTCCTATTTGTTGGGATCAGGTTGGAGAACGTTTGATTGAAGGACCAGAATTGATAGAACTGACCAATGAAAAGGTCGCCATTGCTAGGGCAAAACTGCAAGAAGCGCGTACTCGCCAGAAGAGTTACGCCGACAAGCATCGCAGAGATCTATCTTTTCAGACTGGGGATCGTGTGTTCCTCAAAGTATCACCCGCACGCGGTGTCAGACGTTTTGGCCTCAAGGGCAAGCTCAGCCCTCGTTACATCGGACCGTTTGAAATCCTTGAACGTATCGGTGAAGTGTCATACCTATTGGCGTTACCACCTCAGCTTTCACACGTCCATAACGTGTTTCATGTATCATTACTCAGGGGGTACAACTATCATGAGCTTCACAAAGTAAATTATCCACTCGATCAGATTCAGGAGGATCTATCTTATATTGAGGAACCCGAAGCAGTTTTAGATCGCCAGGATCGAGTCATGAGAAGGAAGACCATTCCTTTCGTCAAAATCCTGTGGAGGGACCATACCGAGCGGGAGGCCACTTGGGAATCAGAGGAGTCTATACGGACTTCTTATCCTCACTTTCAGTTTTGATTCGGGTATGTCTTTTCAGCTTTTATGTCTTCCAGCTTATTAGCATTTCAGCTTTTACTCCAGCCAGCTTAAATACCTTACAATTCGGGGACGAATTCTTTTTCTTTTTAGAGGGGAAGATTTGTAAAACCCAGTACGGTCGTATCCTTAATTCGGTGACAAATTATTCTTTTTAGAGGGGAAGAATTGTAAAACCCGTATTTAAATCGAGAAATGTAAATACGCGGTTTAGTTACTTAAGCTATTTACGAAGAAATTATTGACAACAAACGCAAGAAGTTATATACAAGTATTATTAAAAAAATATATAAAAATAAATAAAAGGAAAGAGTAAGGGTCGGTTTCTTTTTAAAAAAAGGGATTATAGGCTTTAGCCCATTTTGATTACACAAAAACAAACGGGAACCCTCCTTTTCCCATAATCAGTCGAACAAAAAAAAATTTAGGGTTTTCCCTAACCTCTTGGTAGCCGCCGGTTGTAGAAGAAAAAAAAAGGAGGTCCGGTCGTGTTTGATCTAGAAATCCTTGTACGTACCTTCCGGTTATCAAACTATTACGGTATTTATTTTTTTTCTTCGTATATCAATTTATATAATCACGAATTAGATTTGATAAATCAAAGAGATAATGTTTTCTTTTATACAAATCAAAACCTACACATAAACCTGTGTTTAGGGGTGTCGGGTTTTGGGATGATGATCAAACCGAGACCACAGTGGGTCTCGGTGTAGCCTACTGTTGGACCGAGGGTCAAAAGACCCAAGGAAAGGGGCGTTTGTTTAGCTTAGGATGGCCGGGTGTGTTGGTTCATGTGAACCGAGACCACCAAGTCTCGGTGACTCCAGCTTGGCCCAGCCGTGACCCACACATGGGCGGCTAGGGCCAGATTCGACCAAAGGGGTGCGTTTGAGGGCTGCGTATAAAATAAGGGTGCGTTTGGTTTATGTAAACAGTGGGAAACGTAGCCCAACAGTGGGAACTACATGTAAAACCAGTGGGAAAAAATGGGACTTTAAAATGGTTATGTTGAATAATTTTAGCGACAGTTTTAGCGACAGTTTTCTGTCGCAAAACTGTTATATATATGCAGTTTTTAAAAGGGACAGTTTTAGCGACAGTTTTTAGTGACACAGAATTCTGTCACTAATTCTTGTTGACAGATTTTGTATCATATGTTGATTTGTTAGTGCGACCGAGATGGGCTCGGTAGGCTCGGGACATTATTATAAATAATAAAGTAAATATTCTTATATTATACCTTTTAATTAAATTGTTTTATAAATGTTGAATATATATTTTAAATGTATTAAATTAAAATAGTTCTTTAATATTTAAAGGGGTGTAATTTTAGGAAATGAATTAAATTATTTGAGAACTTTCTAAATTAAGAAACTTTCTAATTTAGCGGGATACTTATTATAGTAATATTATATCGTCAGAAATACATTGTACCGTAACTAATAGTAGAACGATAATACCTTAAAATGAATTATTATAAGTTCCAATTTATCAGTTGGTATACGTACAGAACTTCAGAATCAAAATAAAATGAATAAATAAGAAGCCAATAAGATCAGTAAAATTCCATAAACGAATCTCAGTTAACTTATTCGCGTCCTTTATTCATGTAGCACGCGTGAAGCCCGAGTAGTATTCGTTCAGTTTTCCATTCAGTCAGTTACTGGACTCGAGGTACGGATTTTGCGTCCTTTCAGTAAGGACTTCCTTTCTATGCATGATTAGGATTCCCCATTTTCAGCCAAATGTTTTTCCTCAGTATATGTTTAAACTCATCAGTAATCATGTTAAGAATTTAATAAATTGCCTGAGCATTATATACAAGCATGGTTAGTCTATGTACTAGTTACGGAGGTACCGTAACCACGACACTAGAGGCACCGGTGTCGTGACTCACATGCAGGAGAGTGATATCCTGCATTGTCCCACTCAGCTCAGCTTGGCCATTTTATCAGTATTATTAGTGGGGCGTATGGATGCATCCTAGGCTACAGTTTACAGTTTAGCAGGTGAATGTGGTGTGTGCTCTACATCCTTCACATTGGAGCTGATCCCTCCACCCAGCACAGTTATTTAGAGGTCACCCCTCTACAGCATGACGAGGTCACCCCTCCAGTTATTCATGCACGGTTGTTACAGCACGTGACCTATATAAGCTCTGGCAAATAAAATACAGTAAATACATGTTTTCAGAATTAATAAGTTATATTTCATTTTCAGTATATATGAACCAGGTTTATCAGATTTTATGCAGAGTGTTATCACATGTCATATCAGTCTCATAGCTTAAATTGTTGTGTTCTATTCCATTTCTTTCAGTGCATTCTATTCATGCTATATCCGTCCATTGAGCGTTATGCTCAGCCATAGTTTCCTTTCATGTTTCCAAACGGCAGGTTCACAGGGACGATCTTAGGACTTCTAAGAGAGTACGTGCATTTGTATGGGAGCTATCCAGACTCCTTTATTTTTATGCACACATTACGTTACTTTACTTTGGTTGTTTGGACACTGTTTCGTCCTTTTTCTTTCAGTACTTAATCTTTATATTTTGGGCTTATGTTGGACTACCGATGTTTGATTCCGGTACTTCTGTTTGGTCAGTTAATGTTTAATACATTGCCTTGCATGCTTTGATGACACGCCATAAATACACGTAACGGTCCATTTATCCAAGTGGGGTGTTACAATACTAGCTAGAGAATGCTTAGATAAGCAAACTCGGGTTGAGTCAAAATATCCATGGCGGGCCTAATATGTCAAAGAAGTCTAAACTTGTTAAACCATGTTCTTATTATATTTTTTTTTCTTTTTCAATTTTTCATAAAGGACAAAAGAAGAAATATATACAATGCACATGTGTTATGCAAATGAAAAATGATTGATGCAAAAATTATGAATGCATATTTTTGGTGGCCAAAGTAGATCAATAATTTGAAAAATGTTTGAAAAATTAATTTTCCATATTATCATGAAGGTCAATGACAAAGTCTAGGTAAGATCACTTCGATAGAAGACCCCCCTACACTTAAGATAAGCATTGTCCTTAATGTTTAAGAGTATTGGAAGTATAAACTTCCTATACACTTATGACAATGAATAGACTTTGCTTAACCCAAGCTAAGGAAAGATCAACTATAGTGAATTCATTTTTTAAACACAATGTGTCTATGAAAAATCACAATAGTAACAAAGTGAACTGGATACAAGGGCCTCCTCCATAAGCTCCAAAGCACGAGATGAGTGAGCAACCCTACAAACAACATGCAGACAAAAGGAAGGTCTCCCCTACACTTCTCATCAACTCTCCATCTTTATTTCTAACCTACAACACTCTAAGTCTAAAACCTCTAAACCTAGTTATTCAAGCTTGATTTAAGGAGTCTCTAGCTCGACTCTTCCCATAATGAATTAATTCATGGGGAAAATGGGGATCTCTTGGACCATTTCCACGGAAATGTCCTCCCCAAAATAGTGCTTAACATGGTAACTATTCACTTTGAAATTTGGACCATCGGGTTGTGACAACTTAATAGTTCCATATGGAAATACTTGAGCAATAGTGAATGGATCGGACCATCTTGACTTAATCTTGACCGCAAAGAGTTTCAACCTTGAGTTAAAGAGGAGAACCGGCTCTCCAACTTTGAACTCATGGTTCTTGATCTTAGCATCATGCAATTGCTTAGTCTTTTCCTTATAAAGCAATGAGTTCTCATAAGCATTGGCTCTCAATTCATCCATTTCATTGAGTTGGTCCTTTCTATGTGAACTGGCTTGGTTTAAATCAAAGTTAGCCCACTTGAGAGCCCAAAAAGCCTTATGCTCTAACTCGAATGGGAGGTGGCATGGTTTTCCATAGACAAGCCTATATGGAGTACAACCAATTTGTGTTTTAAAAGCCGTCCTAAAAGCCCACAAAACATCATCAAGCTTATCCGACCAAGAAGCTCGATGCTCTCCCACCGTTCTTTCCAAAATTCTCTTTAAACCATGATTTGTGACCTCGGTTTGACCATTAGTTTGAGGGTGATACGCGGTAGAAAGTCTATGGTTAACACCATACTTCTTCGTAACTCTTGGGAATTGATCATTACAAAAGTGAGTAAAATGATCACTTATGATGGCCCGAGGTACACCAAATATAGCACATAATTGCTTCAAAAATTTCACTACAACTCGAGCATCATTAGTAGGTAAGGCTTTGGCCTCAACCTACTTTGACACATAATCTATCGCTACGAGTATGTACTTATTTCCCTTAGAAGATGGAAAAGGTCCCATGAAATCTATACCCCACACATCAAAAATCTCACACTCTTGTATGAAGTTTTGTGGCATCTCATCTCGTTGAGTAATTTTTCCTTATCTTTGACATACATCACAAAATTTCACCATATCTTGGGCATCTTTGTATATAGAAGGCCAATAGTAACCCGAATCAAAGACTTTCTTGGCGGTATAGTTAGGCCCAAAATGTCCACCCGTAGGTCCCTTATGACAAGCTTCTAAGATCTTAAATTTCTCGGGCCCATCTACACACCGTCTAATGATTTGGTCCACACATTGCCTAAAGAGGTAAGGGTCATCCCAAAAGTAATATTTCACTTCCTTAAGAAATTTCTTCTTTTGTTGTGAAGTGAGACCCTCTATTAGCACATCCCCCACAAGATAGTTTACAATATCCGTAAACCAAGGGGTGGCATCCTCTTGAGAAGAGATAGACATGAGCTCCTCTAATGGAAAGGATTCATTGATTTCCTTATGAGGCAAATCTCCTTGAAAAGGATGCTCAAGTCTACTCAAATGATCCGCTGCTAAATTCTCAGCTCCTTTCTTATCACGAATCTCTATCTTAAACTCTTGTAGCAATAAAACCCATCTCAAAAGTCTAGGCTTAGCATCTTGCTTCGCCTTTAGGTACTTGGGAGCGGAATGATCCGTATACACTATGGTTTTAGATAGCACAAGATAGGGTCTAAATTTCTCAAAGGCATATACTATAGCAAGCAACTCTTTCTCCGTGGTGGTATAATGAAGTTGTGCACCCGTCATGGTTTTACTAGCATAATGTATAGGTTGAAAATGCTTATTCACTCTTTGTCCTAAGACGGCCCCACGACATAATCACTAGCGTCACACATAAGCTCAAAAGGTAATTCCCGATTTGGAGAAACCAAAACAGGAGCCTTAGTCAACTTTTCCTTAAGTATCTCAAATGAATCCAAACACTCTTGGGTGAAAATGAAAGGAGCCTCTTTTTCCAAGAGGTGGGTCATCGGTCTTGCTATCTTAGAGAAATCTTGTATAAAACGTCTATAGAATCCCGCATTACCCAAAAAACTTCTAACTCCTTTCACCGTGGTAGGTGGGGGAAGCTTAGCAATCACATCTATCTTAGCGCGATCCACTTCTAAACCTTTGTTATATATATTATGTCCCAAGACTATCCCCTCTTTGACCATGAAATGACACTTCTCCCAATTAAGAACAAGATGTGTTTCTTCACACCTCTTTAGCATACGTTCTAAATGGGAGAGACAAGAAGTGAATGAATCTCCAAAAACCGAGAAATCATCCATGAAAACTTCCATAGTTTGCTCAATCATGTCATGGAAAATTGCCATCATACACCTTTGAAATGTCCCCGGTGCATTACACAAGCCAAAAGACATTCTCTTGTAAGCAAATGTACCGTAGGGACAAGTGAATGTGGTCTTTTCTTGATCCTTAGGGTCAATGGGTATTTGAAAATAACCCAAGAATCCATCTAGAAAGCAATAGTACTCATTTCCCGCTAAGCTTTCAAGCATTTGGTCCATAAAAGGAAATGGGAAATGATCGTTCCTAGTAGAATCATTGAGCTTCCTATAATCGATACAAACTCTCTAACCTGTAACAAGTCTAGTAGGAATAAGCTCATTGTTCTCATTTGGCACTACAGTGATTCCACCCTTCTTAGGAACACAATGTACCGGGCTAACCCATAGAGAGTCGGAAATGGGGTAAATCATGCCCGCATCAAGGAGTTTGATAACTTCCTTCTTAATGACCTCATGGATTTTAGGGTTAACCCTTCTTTGGATTTGAATAGCGGGTTTGTAATCATCCTCCATAAGGATTTCGTGTGTACAAAAATTTGGATCAATTCCCCTTATGTCGGATATTTTCCATGCTATGGCTTGCTTATGTTTCTTAAGGACTTCTATGAGTTTTTCTTTCTCGTCCTCTTTTAAATATTTAGCAATGATCATGGGTAATTGGTCTTTCCCCTCTAAGAAAGCATACTCTAGGTGGGATGGAAGGTCCTTAAGTTCAAGGGTAGGTGGAATCTCTATGAAAGGTTTCACTATGGATGGATCATCATTGGTAACTTCTTGTGGGATGGGTGGAGGAATGGGATCCTCATTGAGCAACTTTTGGATAGTGAGAATGTCTTCTTCCCAAGTAATGGGAGAATCACCATTACCAAGGAAGTTGGACTCAAATTCCTCCAAGAGGAAATAACTCTCTCCAAGAGGTGTTAAGGAGGGAGCAATTGAGGCAACGGTCTCTACATGAGGCATGTCTTCACTATTACTCTTACAAGCGTCATGAAAATGCTCATCTAACACCTCATCAAGTACATCCACTATGTTAATTGTTTCACAAGCTTGAGACTTCTTAGTCACTTTTCCTAGCTTAAACACCACTTTCTCATCCTCTACTCTCATGATTAGTTCTCCCTCCGCCACGTCTATAAGAGTACGACCCGTCCTCAAAAATGGTCTACCAACAATTAGAGGAACTCTCGGGTCCATGTCATAATCAACCACTATAAAGTCGGCCGGAAAGGTAAACTTATCCACACCTACAAACACATCCTCCGCAATACCTACCGGGTAAGCTATGGTACGATTGGCTAGCTCAAGGGTCATCCTAGTTGGAGTGAGCTCGGGAAGAGAGAGTTTTTGACAAACCGATAAAGGCATGAGATTTATGCTTGCCCCTAGATCTGCCAATGCCATGCAATTTTCCACCCCGGGAAAATTACAAGGGATCAAAAAGCGCCCCGTATCTCCAAGTTTTGTAGGTAAGGTTTTGAGCAACACGGTGGAGCAATTCTTATTAAGGGATGTGTTAGGAAAATCCACCAATCTTTCCTTGTTGGAGAGGAGATCTTTGAACATCTTAGCAAATTTTGGCATATAAGCAAGAGCTTCCGCAAAGGAGATGTTTATGTTAAGTTGCTTGAACATCCTCAAAAAGTTTGAGACTTGTATATAATCCTTGTTTTTTAATTTCTCCTTTCTCAATCTTGAAGGGTAAGGAAGGTTTGGTTTAGGTGTAGGTGGAGTAGGTGTTGTAGTGGAAGATTTCTCTTTGTTAGCTTCTTCATTGGTAGTTGTGGAAGGTAAAGGAGAAGTGGGTATAGGTTGAGAAGGTGTAGGTGGTGAAGTAGTAGAGCTTGGAGGTGGTGAAGAAGATGTAGAAGGCTTATCACAATTTGGAATCAAAGTAGGCTTAACAATAGAAGGTGTAGGAGGTGAAGGATCATTAGTCGTTTTTCCACTTCTAGTTGTAACAACATTGACATTGGCCCTCGGGTTTGTTTGTGTGTTAGAAGGTAAAGCCCCTTGTGGTCTTTGATTAAATGCCATCAAAATCCTCTTGGTTTGCTCTTCCATTGTAAGTTTCATTTGCTCTTGCATTCTTTTTGCACTTTCACGAATTCTCCTTTCAACATACTCATGATTATCATGTGCACCATATCCATGATTTTGAACTTGAGGGTATCCTTGATTTGGGAAGGGTGGTGGTGGTGGGTTAAATCCTTGATTTGGTGGATGAAAATTATTTCCTTGATTGTGAAAGTTGTTGGGTGCTTTATAGTTGTTCCCTTGGTATTGTGGCCTTAGCCCTTGGTTCCTTTGTAACAATTGAGGGGGATTGGGTTGAGTAAGGGTGGGTGGATGGGGTGGGAAACCCAGTGGAGAAAGGTAGTTTTGAGACTTGTAATAAAGGTTGTTTTGATTGATGTTGGCTTTGAAATGTTCTCTATGTTCTTCTTGGTAAGCGTAACACTCAACTTGATAACCTTGAACTTTGTTACATTGTTGATAGTAATGGGGACCTCCACAAGTCTCACATGAAAGAGCAATAACATGTACATCATTGGTGGAATTGTTCAAGGAAAGGCCCTTAATGGTTTGGATTAATTCTTGATTTGACTTAAGATGCATCTCTTGATTCCTATCTATTCTTTTGAGTATCTCTTGGTGACTCTTGAGGAATTGGTTATCACAAGGTGTTTGAGAACTATCTTGCACAACATGAACCCTTTCATCAAATTATATGTTAGTTTGCACCATTGATTTGGTCTCAATAATGTCCCAAGCTTCTTGAATGGATTTCGCAAGAATATTTTCACCCGCGGAAGAATTGAGTGAATCTTGGTGATGAGGTCTTAATCCATCATAGAAAGTATTGATTTGGTGAACCTCATTGAATCCATGATTTGGGCATCTTCTCAACAACTCCTTGAAATCCTCCCAAGCATCACTAAATGTTTGACTAGGTTTTTGTTGAAAGCCGATAATTAAGTTTCTCAAAGTCGTGGTCTTAGATGGGGGAAAGAACTTGTTCAAAAACTTCTTAGTGAAATCATCCCATGTAGTAATGCTCTCGGGTGGTTGTGTATCTAACCAATGCTTAGCATTGCCCTCTAGTGAAAATTGTACCAATATCAACTTAATGGCATCATGGGGAACTCCATTGTACTTAATGGTGTTGCAAAGAGCAAGAAACTTCTTAAGGTGATCATGTGGATTATCATTAGATTTCCCAAAAAATGGTGTGTTTGAAACCAAGTTAATCATAGATGTCTTAAGCTCAAAGGTGTTTGAGGGAATATCGGGTATCTTAATAGCATCGTCATATCCTTGCACATTGGATTGCAAGTGCTCCATCAAAGGTCGAGTGTCAACGCCGGCCATGGCTTCTTGTGTTGTGTGGATCAAAGCACGATTCTCGGGATCGGCTTGATGGACGGTGGTGTTTTTACTCTTTCTCTTTTTCTTCCTTTTGGGAGGAAGGGGTTGTACACCAAATGGTATTTGTGCACGCCCGCGAGTGAGCATGCAACTCAATACAAGGAGTGAGAGAGAAGCTCTCGTTCGACTTTGAAGAAAAAGGGATTATCCTCTTCGAGATTCAATATGAAATATCCACAAGAAAGTATAATATATGTAATTACTACTTGGGTGCAAGAACCCCAATCAAGCCTTCCTTCTTAGAATACGCACTAGTGAACAAGGGGTTAGGTGGTGCGAAGTACTTCAGTACCTATTAACCCTTAGATGGCATTTTATAGCACATCGCCTTTCTATTCACTTTGTAGTTTGTATTCTTCGAATTATTGCCTATTGGAAGTATTTATCTATTCTTGCTAAATTAAATTTGATCGACACACGTGTCAAGGACCGGAACGCTCCCTAACACGGTGTATTGCAAAAGCAATACTTATGGAGATATGTGTATTGATTGTTCGTATACGTATACGTATCTACATATAATAATATAGAGAAAATATTTTTGTATCTATTGGGTTTTTTTAAAGAAAATACAATATGTACGTAAAAACCAAGGAAATCCAATAATATATATTTTTGGTTGCAATCTCTTAGGAAAAAGATTGCTTTTTGAATTTTTTATTTTTTTGGTCAATTCTTTAGGAAAAGAATTGTTTTTGTTATTTTTTAGTTTTTATATTTTTATATTTTTGATTTTTTTATGTTTTTGATTTATGATACGTAAAAATAACGTTCACGAGGTGAACGGATCCCAAAAGCCAATGAAAACCGTCAATCAATAGTCTCTCGTAAAGTCAAAGAACCGGCAGTGGCGCCATTTGAAATTGAGTATATTGAAGTTCGTTTTCTCTCGATTCTTGACAAATTGAAAGTCCTAAGAATGTCAAGTCTTTAATTGTTCTTGGTTGATAGGGTATTTGGAAATTCTATGTCTATTTCAATCAACACGTAAAAAGGGTGAAAAATATTAAGCTACGTATCCGTAAAACACTTTGTAATTACCAATTATTATTCACAAAAGTTCAAAATGTAAATGCATGAAAGTTGAAGTGCTTGAAATGTAAACTAATTGAAAGTAAAAGGACTTGAATGTAAACTTCAAAAACTAAAAGGACCAAAAATGTAAAATTCTAACAAACTTGTAACTATTTTAACCAATTAACAAACTTTCTAACCAATTTTAGCAAAAACTGAAACTTAAAGGACTGAAATCTTACAAAACCTAAAAACACTGTAAAATTAGCTTCTAATGAAAACAAATTAACATTCCAAGGACCAAGTTGCAATTAACTAGGAATATTTATCAAAAACGGGCTAAGTGAATGATTAAGCTCGTACAAGCTCATTAATGGACCAAATAAGCTCTAGTTTGTTCCAAAAAGCTTAAAATGGAAAATTAGCTAGGCTTACAAAAGAAATCTACTTAAAAGCTGATAAAACTCAAACTGACGTATTCAAATAAGCCAAGAATAAGCAACTGAAAATCCAGACAATCACAACTTGATTTTAATGATTAGCCTTGTTAAACAGCTCAATAGGAGTATGGAATGTCTTTCCAAATTGAAAATGATCCACTATATAAGCTGGAATTTGAAATTAAGCTAAAAAGTGCTTATTTGACCAAACTTTGACCAAAAATATCAAAAAGCTGAAAACTTCAGAAACCACTCAAGACATGTTTCTAACAAGGTTTGTGAAGAAAAATGGGCAGATTTGTGAAGTAAAATTTCAGATATGAGAAAACAGTCAAGCTTTTACCTTAGAAACTTGCATTTGCTAAAGAGCTTATTAAAAAGCTTATTTCTAGTTGAAAACAGAATACTGTAGAATTTCCTCTTACAAATTTGTTCTTTGGATGTTTAACTACAACTAGAAACTTGTTTCAAGCAAAATGATTAAGTAATGAAATCATGGCAAAGATTTGAATCTAGCAAGTTTTCTGAATAGACTACTGAAAATACTTGACCCAAACCTTTTTCTAACCAATTTCCTTTTTGACGAATGTTTTGACCACAAAACTGAACAAATGAGTTACCACTAGTTTACTAAATGTGAACAAGCAACTCTCAAGTGAATTATCAGACTTGAATTACAAAAACTAAGCAAATCCAAACACTAGTTATCAAGGCTGTTAAGAACTTTTTCAAAGCAATGTTTAGTTCAAGAGTGAAATGAAGAGTAAATGAACCAAATTTAGACTTGTTCACAATCTTGATCACAAAATGCACTTAAAAGCTAATTACTCATGAAAATGAAGTTGAAATCAAGTAAATGCAGATTGAGGCTACAAGACTACTCACAAACTATCAATCTAACTCATTTACACTAAAACAAGGCTAAACACATGATCATAGCAGCAAATAGGGTTTACACTAGGAATTTAGCATGCAAAGTTCAATTGAGTGGAACTTAAAAACAGAATCCCAAAACCTTTTAGCTTGAAGCCTCTATTGATGGAGTAGTATGGCGCTGAGCCAACTAGTATCTACTAGAACACCACCAATAACCCAATTAATCACCTCCATTAGCTATCTCTGAATCAAATCAACAAGTGCTGCTACTTTAACTGCTACAATAGGACTGAAATGAACTGCTAGGCTGAATTGAACATGAATAGATTCCAAAACGTCTCAAACACACTTCATTGATCAATGATGATCAATGATATCTCAACATAACAACAGTAATGCAGGATTGAGTAAGTCAGATCAAGATGAGAATGTAAATTGAATATTTTTGTGCTTTTATTGATTTAGGAGGGAAAAGTAGTTACAACAGCTCAACTAACTATCTAACAAATTCTTAAGTGTGTGTCAAACACTTAACAGTTGTTATCTAACTGAATGTAGAAACAGGATTTGAGAGGAAAAACTAAAGTGTGTGTTTTTGCACACTTAACTACACAATGAAAATGAAGGTACAAGCTACTATTTATAGAGGTTGATGATGAGTTGTTGCTTAATTGATATGAGATTTTGCTCATATCATGTAGAAAGTTTGTTATGAAATGCCTTGTAGTTGGATTCTTCATCTCATTCCGAGTAAATTTCATGTAGAAAGTTTGTTATGAAATGCCTTGTAGCTCTAAATCGATCCTGGGTTCGTTGATGGAAAGAGTTAACACGTGTCATGTTTTAATTGGATATTGGCCCCTCACACAAATCGTTATCCATTACTGGATAAATGATTATTGCATGGCTATTTGTGATTGGTGGATAAAAGTATAGTGGAGGTACTGTTTGAGATCCAGTTTATTAATTGAAGGGGTGAGCTAGCAAGTTAGTTGGCAATCCATCACTTGATTTTCTTGCAATCTGATTAGCTTACAAGGTTAAGACACAGATCAAGCCAAAGTATAAGCAAATTTAGCATATTCAACCCTTGGACTTTAACAGCTTCTTCATTTGCACTCTTTTCTTCATTTCAATGGCAAATTTGGTCCTTTGACTTTCATTTTTGTTTATTTGACTCCCTTGACTTGGTTGACTTGAAGTTTGACCAAGTTTGACTTTAATCTTGACTTTTCCAAAGTTTGCATTTAAGTCCCTCAACTTTTGAATATTGTCAAGATAGGTCCTTCATCTTCAAATGACTTGTCATCTTTGATCCTTCTCTTGTCTTTTCATCATAAATGAGCTTGATTTCCTCTTGTTTGCTTGAAATTGTATCCTTGTTACCTATTTAAGCACAAACACAAAACATACCACATAATACTGCTTTATAGCACAAAAGTTAGGTATTTTCTATGTGTTTTAGGGTTATTTGTTGCTTAATTGATATGAGATTTTGCTCATATCATGAACCGACCCATAGGCTCTCACCCTTGCTCATTCAAATTTTGTGTTGTGAACCGACCCATAGGCGTTCACCCTTACTCATGTCAATTTCGTTGGCTATGCCTTCATAAACTCTTCATGCATCTTTTATGTTTATCTTATGTTTCTAACAGATTAATCATTTTGCTTGTTCTTCTTTTAACTGGCAGATGGTCTACACACGCACCAACGAAGAACTTGCTGCAACTGTCCAAGCAGCTTTGCAAGCTATGATCCCTCAGATCAGGAATCATATCCGGGCTGAATATCAGAACATCCTGAATCAGAACAATCCTCCTCCTCCTCTACCTGTTACTCTACACACATGGCTGGAGAGATTCAACAAGCACACGCCTAGGGCATTTCAGAAGGCTGAGGTCCCATCTGATGCTGAAAACTGGGTCTCACACATGGAGGAATCTTCGATGCCATGGGATGTGATGGAGTGTACAAAGCACGTTTGGCTTATTACAAGTTCGAATGTGATACACTAGCTTGGTGGAGAGCATACAAGCTGACAAATAGAGGTGATGTATGGTTGGCTACTTTGACCTGGTTACAATTCAGGGAACTGTTCTATAATCATTTCTTCCCAAGGGCTAAGCAGGAACGGCTAAAGAGGGACTACCATGTTATTCGTCAAAGAACTGGTGAGAACAGCACGAAGTTTATGCAGAGATTCCTCAGGTTAGCTGGATTTTTGGGCGCTACTGCAGGTACAACTGAAGAGCAAGAGAAGCACTTTCGCTGGGCTCTTCAATCCTCGACTGCTAATCGGCTACGTAGTGCCACTTTCACCCATGTGTCACAAGTGGCAGACACAACACGTAGCTTGGAGATGCTCCATGAGAGAGACGACTATGAGGAGCCAGCTCGTCCAGAGAAGAGGTATAAATTTCAGTCATCAAGCGTTATCATCTTATTCAAATATGTACTTTCATTTATATATCTTTTCCTATCCAATTGTATCTTTCAGACAGAAGGGTGGAGACCGGTCCCAAGTGCCCACTCAGCAGACGAACAACAAGGGGCACGATCAAACAAATGATCGATACGAATCAGACAGGCGTAACGGTAATGACAATTACCGTAACAATGCCAACTATTCCAATAACAACAGGTCCTAAATTCATAAACTCTTCTATGTTAAGTTATTGTATGTCATACATGCTAACATCTCAACATCATAAACAAGAACTCTGCGAGTGGGCGTGACAAGAATGCTAAGGGTCAACAGCCTAATACCTCGTCTTCATCTGGTATTATATCTTAAACTTTCAGTGTAGTCATGTTTATGCCCAAATAATCATGTCTAACGCATATCTTCTTAAACAGGCTCCCACGAGCAAGGTAACACGAATCGCCGGGATCTCCTAGCTTTTCGGGAAGCTCTTTGAGAAGAATCGCGGAACAATTCTCATTTAAACGAGTGTTAGCAAACTCAACCATTTTTTCTTTCTTATTGAGCAAATCTTTGAACATTTTCACAAATTTAGGCATTTGGGCAAGTTCTTCAATAAGGCTAATGTTAACATTCACTTGGGAAATCATTTTCAAAAAGTTGGAAACGTGAACGTCATCTTTGGTGATCAACTTAGCCTTGTCCAACCTAGAGGGATAACGGATATTAGGCTTAGAAGTTGAAGGTTGAGAAGGAGAATGACTCGCTTCTTAAACAACCTTAGGGTTAGGCTCATTAGGAAATGGATAACTAGTACTAGGAGTGGTAGTGGGAGGAATCACAGAAGGGGGAGTAGGATTACTCATTATGACCTCCGGGCCTTGTCTCTCCTTTATGGGCGAAGAGATGGAAGGTCCCACTAAAGTGGCTCTACTTCAAGTAGTAATAGCACTCACATTAGCTCGAGGGTTGGTCTCGGTATTAGAAGGTAAGGCTCCTTGGGGTCAAAGGGCTTGCAACATTTGCACGAATTTCCTATCGGTGGACTCTTGCATTTGTTTCATAGTTCTCTCATGTTCGGTCAATTTTTGGAGAACCAAGTCCATTTGAGGATTAGTAACATTCCCTTGATTAAACCCTTGATTACCTTGATTATGAAACCCTTGATTTTGAAAACCTTGGTTTTGAAATTGATTAGGATTTTGAAAACCTTGGTTATTAAAGCCTTGATTTTGATTATTAAACCCTTGATTTTGCCCTTGAAAATTTCCTTGATTTTGGTTAAAACCCCTTGCATTTGAATTCCCTTGAAAATTACCCCTTTGAGGACCTTGGTTCCTAGGTGGGTATTGGGTATTTTGGGTGGGTGGGGGTGGTCTTTGAGGAGCTACAAAACCCGGGGGAGCTAAATAGTTGGTACTCTTATAAGACAAATGGTTAACATCAACGTTCAGTTTAAAGTGAACCCTCTCATTTTCATTGGAATTGTAAGCATAAACTTCTTGTTGTTGATTGTAAACCTTGTCACAACTATAGTACAAATGAGGTCCACCATAAGTTTCACAAGTTTTAAAAGTCTCATTTAAAGCGTGTACATGTGTAGTGGGAGGGTTATCTCTTAAAGCAAGTTGTTTCACAATTGAAGTAAGCTCCTTAATTTGATTAGTCACCTCATTATCACTAGCACTAGCCATTGTAGCCCTTACACTCTTGGTTTGAACTTTTGCCTTGTTTTCAATTATATTCCAAGCATCATTCATTGATTTAACCAAAATATTTCCCCCCGAAGCACTATTTAGTGAGTCTTGGTCATTCAAAGTTAATCCATTGTAAAAAGTATTAATTTGATGAACTTTAGTAAAACCATGTTGAGGACACTTTCTCAAAAGCTCCTTAAATCTATCCCAAGACTCACTAAAAGTTTCCCCATATTTTTGCTCAAAAGTTATTATGTCATTCCTGAAAGAGGTGGTCTGTGATGGTGGGAAAAAGTAGTTAATGAACTTGGTCTCTAAATCCGCCCATGTAAGTATACTTTGGGGTGGTTCCTTATCAATCCAAATCCGGGCTTGTCCCTCGAGGGAAAAAGGAAAGAGCAACAAACGTATTGCCTCTTGAGTCACCCTATTGTATATCACCGTATTAGTCAAATGGATGAATCTCTTAATATGATCATGGGGGTCATCTTGGGAACGACCCAAAAATGGTGTAGCGGAAACCATTTGAATGAAACCCGTTTTAATATCAAAATTATTTGCTCCAATTGTGGGCACCATAATAGCGTCATCATTTCCCTCAACGTGAGATTGTAAAATCTCAATCATAGGTCAATTATCCGTTGCCATCGTATTGTTCAAAGATCGATCTCGGGATCGGCTTGATTGACGGTCTTTTTGTTCTTCTTCTTCTTTTTGGAAGAATTAGAATTATTTGGTACACCACTCAGTATGTGTGCACGCGCGCGAGTGCGCATACAACTAAACACGAGGAATGAGGTATGAGACCTCGGTCGACTTTGAGAGGAAAGGGATTATCCCTCTCGAGGTGTAATATTAAAAAGCTACAAAAAATATATATGTAATACTACTTGGGCGGCAAAACCCTTGATGAGCCTTCCTTCTCAAAATACTTACAAGTGAACGGGGGGAATAAGGTGGCGCGAAGCACTTAAGTACCTAGCTTGCCTTAGATGGCCTTTTATAGCACGTCGCCTTTCTATTCACCTTAAAGTTCGTATTTTTCGAATTATTGCTTAACGAAAGTATTTATCTCTTTTTACCTTTATTTTTGTTTGATCGATACACGTATAAGGAACCGGAACACCTCCAAATACGGGGTATTGCAAGCAGTACTTATAGAAATATTGTATATTGGGGTTCTTATACGTAATACTATAGTAAAAAGAAATTTTATTTTTTATTTTTTTAAGAAAAATATATGCACAATAAATATCAAGATAAATCGAAATAAGAAAAATAATAATAGTACTAAATATTTTTGGTGTAACACTTTAGGATAAGTATTACTTTTTAGATTTTTTATTTTTTTGGTGCTAATCTTAGCAAAGAATTTGCTTTTGTGATTTTTTAATTTTTTTGTATTTTTATCTTTTTGATTTTTTTATGTTTTTGAATTTTTAACAAGAAAAATAACATTCAAAAGTGAACGGATCGAAAAATCCAAATCGTCTCACGAAAAATCGTCAATCATAACGAGATCGATGCGGCAGCGGCGCCATTTTAATATAGGTTTTTTTTAGTATAATCGTTTTCTCCTCGACTCGACTCGAATTGATTCACAACTTAAAACAAGATTTATTTGTTTTTGGTTAATAATAATTGTTTGGTATCTATTGTCTAATTAAACTCAAAATAGGAAAAATATGTAGGCTAAGGAATATATAAAAATAAAAGCGCAATTAATTCACATAAAATTATTTTAAAATGCAATATAAAATTAAACTACAAATTTAGACCTAGATGCAACAAAAATAAACTATAATTAAAAATAAATCTAAATGCAAAATTAATTTAAATGCAAGTACGTATTAGCAAATAAAAGTGACAAAAAATGAAAACATAAAGATAAACTTAAAAATAAAGCGTAAAGCTTCAATGATTTAAGCTTATTAATCTTTTTAGATGATAAAGCTACAAGCTTTATATACTAATAAGCTTAATAATCACAAAAAGGTGTAAACTTTTTACTAATAATAAGTTTATCTAAATGAAATCTAATTTTTAAACTTTTAAATCTATTTTTAAAACAATAATAACAATTAAAACTAATTAAACCAGTTTTTATGAAAATTATATGTTTGAAAAAAACTTAAACTATAACGATATAATTATTAAAACTAAATCGATTAAGCTATAAAAATAAAAAGGAGAAAATTATGGTACCCGTAGTTCGTAGAAAACGCTCTAAAACAATATCAACAAAATCAACAACATATGGCCCGTAAAGTACACGGCCTCCCAAAAGCAACAAAATACGGCCCGGAAAGTACACGGCCAACCAAATCAATATTAAAGCTAAGCGTATCCCGGCCTGTAAAGTACACGACCAACCAAATCAAACTTGAACCAAATTAATCAACCATATCAAACTTGAACCAAATTAATCAACCATTAGCTCTCTACCAAACTTGATAAATCGATTCACCAATATCATAAAAACACAATAGGTTAGAACAATAATAAGCAACTATTATTATATGATAAAGAGATTCAAATAAAACTAATAGATCTAGAATGTTTTTATATTTTATAAAGGTATTTTAAATTTTAAAGCTAAATCTACTTAATCTATTTAAAAACCTAATAGATCTAAATTATTTTTTTGATTTTATGAAAGTATTTTTAATTTTTTTAAAACTTAAAACTAATAGATCTAAAAAACTAATAGATAAAAACTAAAAGTACTTAATAAAAAGCTAGCTTATAAATAAGTTGTAAGCCTAAGCTTAGAACTTATGAGATTTAAAAAGCTAAAAAACTAATTAAAATATAATTACTCCAATAATAAGCTAGATCTAGGAAAATAAGGCAACAATAAGCTTGAAATAAGCTTGTATATAAATCTTAACTTATAAGGAAAAAGTTATAAAAAACTTATCTCAAATAATAAGCTAGATTATTAAAAAAATAAAAAGAAAGGAAGAATGAGAAAAAAACTAAGAGAATAAGCTAAAAGATTAATTTTATTAATATGAAAAAGCTTAATAAATAAGCTTGGTACAAGACTTTGAAAGGAAACATAACTTAAATTTAAACTACTATGAAAAATAAAATTACAAAGGAAAACTAGAAAATACAATGAGATGGGAGGGGTTTATATAATGGTTGTGCCCTTGAGGGTATTTTTGTAATTTCTCTCTCTTTCTTAGCTTGAAAGATAAGCACATTCTCTTTTTTCCTCCGAAATTGCTTGACAACTCATCATGAGCTGGGATCACGCGCCCATCATTGGGCTGACACATGCATTAATATGTTTGGCACACACCTTCTCTCATTGTTTTCATGAAAAGTGACACGTGTCGCAATATGATTGGCTAGCCGCCACTGCCATTGCTGCAGACCTGCCACCTCGTACTGACGTGGCGGCGCCGCCGTCACGTGTCAGCCTTTGGTTGGCCAGCCGTCACTGCCACTGCCACCTCTGATCATCGGACTGATATGTCAGCTGACATGTTAGTGCCGCCACCTGCCATGTCAGCGCCACCTCGTACTGACTCCCTGCACAGCCACGTGTCGCCATCCTATTGGCTGCCGCCACTGCCACTGCATACCTCGTAACTTCGAAACATTAATTATTGTCAGTGCCACGTGACGCGTTGGCATTGGCCAGCCGCCGCCACGTGGATGCTGATGTGTGGCCATCCTATTAGCCGCCACAGGTTGAACCAGGTTGAACCGGGTCTGGTTTGGGTCCGGTCTGAACCGGTCAACGGGTCAGGTCGGTCAACTGGTAGGGTTAAGGTCGGGTCGGGTTGTCACATGGACCACTCACGTGGTGCCACGTGGCACTGGGTTAATATACCTCGCCCTTGTCCAAGCTGAGGCTCGAACTCGGGTCTGATGATTCGCAACATTAAGGGACAAAGGTTTGCCAGTTGCACTGGCAAAGCCTTTAAGTATATACATGCAAAATTAAACCTATAACCTCTTTCGTTTTTGACCCTTGGCAGTTTATTAACCCCCCTAAATTTGAACAAGTTAAAATTAATAATATTGATAATAATAATAATAATATTAATACGAAATTAGTAATAATTTCTTATAAAAACTTTTATTTTATTTTTATTTTTATATATTTTAGAAAATATATTTTTTATTTATATTATTTATTTATTAAACATTATTTATTTAATTTAAAAACTTAATAAACTTTAAAAATTCATAGAAAATAAAATGTGAGGAGTTACGACGCGAGGTTGGGAGCGGTGGCTTCGTAATTTTGTGCTCTTCAATAAGGTTTATTAGTGGATGACTTTGGAGAATGGAAAAAATGGTCTTGTTGTAAAATATTCATCAAATCTTCCATCCTTAGCCCTCCAAACTTCATTCTTTTGGCACTTTTTGGTCTTTTGACTTTATCTTTGACTTTTTCTTCGATAAATGACCGTGAAATCCCGTGTTTTCTTCATTTATGATCTTTTGTACCTATTTCACAACAAAACACAAAACCACGGATAATTCCGACATTTACGATATTAAATACACGTTTTGGTCTCGTTTTTCATTGTTTTAAGTGGTAAAAGGACAAGTGTTTACACACTTATTAATGTGCGATTTTGATTTAATCTTAAGCATGGATTGGTTAGCTAAACACCATGACACTATCGACTGTCATACCTATCGTGTTATCTTTGGTGATATTCAAGCACCAGAGTATATTCACAATGGTTTCATACCAAGAAAGTCTGTACAAGTCATTTCCGCCTTACAAGCCCGTTCTTTACTAGCTCATGGTTGTGAAGGCTTCTTAGCTACGATTCAGGACATTACTTCCGAAGCTCCGTCGATCCTAGATCAACCAGTTGTTTCTGAATTCTCCGATGTATTTCCAAAAGAACTTCTGGGTATACCACCTATCCGTGAAGTAGAGTTTGGTATTGAGCTCATCCCAGGAGTTCAACCAATCTCCAAGGCTCCTTATCACATGACTCCCATAGAGCTCAAGGAGTTAAAAGACCAGCTGCAGGAGTTACTAGAGTGAGGTCACCATGGGGTGCACCGGTACTTTTCGTCAAGAAGAAGGATGTCAGCATGCGTTTATGCATTGACTATCGTGAGCTAAAAAAGATCACGATTAGGAACCGTTATCCATTGTCGCGTATCGATGATCAGTTTAACCAACTACAAGGTGCCAATCACTTCTCCAAGATTGATCTATGATCCGGTTATCACCAGCTGCGAGTGAAAGAGCAAGACATTCTTCAGACTGCTTTTCGCACAAGATATGGTCACTATAAGTTCGTAGTCATGCCTTTCGGACTCACTAATGCTCCAATGGTATTCATGGACTTAATGAATCGCGTCTTCCATGAATTTCTTGACAAATTTATCATCGTGTTCATCGAAGACATTCTCATCTTCTCAAAATCCAAGGAAGAACATGAGGAACATCTTCGCATTGTGCTATAGATTCTTCGCCAGAAGCAATTATATGCCAAATTTTCCAAGTGTGAATTCTGGTTAAACAAGGTGGCATTTCTGGGCCACATTGTCTCCGCAGAAGGGATCAGCATGGATCCTGCGAAGGTTGAAGCTATCACTAAATGGCCAAGACCGACGTCTGCAATTGAGGTTCGTAGTTTTCTGGGCTTAGCTGGTTATTATCGCAGATTTGTGGAGAACTTTTCAAGGCTAGCCTTGCCTTTGACCAAGATGATGCGTAAGGGAGAGAAACTTGTCTCTAATGATGAGCAGAAGAAGAGCTTTGAAGAACTTAATCAGCGGTTAGTATCTGCACCCGTTCTTACTCTCCCATCTGGCATAGGTGGATTTCAGATTTATAACGATGCTTCGGGTAAAGGACTTGGCTGCGTACTCATGCAACATGGGAAAGTGATTGCATATGCATCACGTCAGCATAAGCCTTATGAGGAGAATTATCCTACCCACGATCTGGAATTAGCAGCAGTTGTCTTTGCACTTAAAATCTGGAGGCATTACCTATATGGTGAATCATGTGACATCTTCACTGATCACAAGAGCCTCAAGTACATATTCACTCAACGAGAGCTAAACATGAGGCATAGAAGGTGGTTGGAACTACTCAAGTACTATGAAATCAATCTTCAATACCATCCCGGTAAGGCAAATGTAGTGGCTGATGCTCTCAGCAGGAAGTCAGGCATGATTGTTGGTATCAAGATAGAAGAAGAGATCATACGTGACCTAGAGCGAATAGACATTGAGTTCTTAGTACGTGGAAAGCATGGGTACTAGGCTAATCTGAGAATTAAGCCGGACTTAATCTCTCGAATCAAGGCAGCTTAAAAGGATTATGTTGAGATTTGGGCTATTATTCAGAATATTGAGCAGCAGACAGAGTTTCGTGTAGACGAAGATGGCATCGTATGGCAGGGTACCAAGCTATGTGTTCTGGATGATCTTACACTTAGGGAAGCTTTACTGACTGAACCTCACAGCTCTCCATTCTCTATTCATCAATGTACCATGATCTCAAACAACATATTTGGTGGAGTGGCATGAAGCATGATGTTGCTACTTTGTTTCCAGCAAAATCAGATCGCTTCATCTTCCTTTCAACAAAACAAAGCTAAACTAAGTCCAACTAAATACTTTGAGGCCAAGTATAGGGGGATCAAGGTCAGACTCGCTTTCTTAATCACTGAAGGTTCATCTTCCAATTCCATCAAGAGTGGAAATAAGAAGGGTTTAGTTGCTCAAGCTTATTAATGGGATAAGGAAGAAGTTTCTTCAGATGATAAGATGGTAAATGTCAAAGTGGTTATGGCTCTTGTTGATGATGAAGGGGGTACAAATTCTAAAGTTGTAGCCAAGAAGAGTGCTCATAACGGTGAATGGGTCAAAATCACAATTAAGAAGGTACAAACTCTTCTTGATCTAGAAGTTAAAGATGATATTAAATTTATCTTTGATTACCTATGCATTGATATGAATTTTGTTGAATAACAACGAAATAATCTTCTTTAGAAATATAAGAAAATTATTTTAGAGATGAAAAATCATAAACATAGGTTGATAGAGTTAAAAGAAGCTAAACTAGATCTACTTACTTTTCAGCAACTAAACACAGAAATCATTGAAATAAACAAATCGTTAAGAGCAGAGCTTAAAGAAGCAAATGTATTGCTAAATCTTGGCTAAGAAACTCTGACAAAGTTAATCAATGTATTAGTGAACAAATTCCCGCTCAGAAGAGAAAAATGCTTGGTTTTGCAGGATCCTCTAGAACTAAAGATCATGATATAGTATTTGTCAAAGCCTCAAAGGAGGTGAGTAGTTCAATCCCTAATATTGAAAGATCAGGTGATGTAAATCTACCAAATCATGACACTAGACGTATCCTCCTTCCTGAGTTGCAAGCAAGTGTTGATTCATCAGCACATGTTGAGTCTTCAGTTACTGAAGATGAGACAGATGATGATATAGAGTCTTTAGTAAGCACCCCACTTCCTCCACTAGAGAAACTAGCTGGTGTTGAATCCTCTTCTGGACCCAAAACTATCCAGTCTATCATCAAGTCACACAGATTACAAAAGTAGTGCTCCCAGACATGTTAAAATTGACACATCAAAGAACTCTTTAGCTCCTACTGAGAGCTCACTAAAGGGAACTACTTCTTCAAATTCAACAAATAAACTGAAGGATGTTAACTCTGATGGAGACATGCAAATGTCTCTAGTCATATAAGAGATCCAAGATCTTAAGATGCAACTCAGACAACAATAAACACCAATTCTCTTTAGAGATGAACCACCTAATTCTCCACATCATAGATCCAAAACACAATACAAGAAATGTTGTAATATATGTGGCTTAAACAACCATCTCATTAAGACTTGTCTTAAAGTCTTATTTTGTATCAAATGTGCGAGAACTGATCATCGCACTTGTGAACATACTAATATATGGTTGTAAAAACTAGTGTTGATGCTCTTAAATACAAAGGTGGAACATCCCACTCCAAGCGAAATATGCCTTTCCCATCATGCGTTCATTGTGGCATGAACAATAATATCTCTGATGACTATCACTATTACCCCATATATAACATTTGTGGAAGTTATGATCATGACACTCATGGACATAATCAAATTATTTCTCTCAAAAGAGGAATCAAACCAAGGAATCCAAAATCTATCTCAAAGTGTTGTGAAACATGTGGAAGCAATGTCCACACTAGCTCTTATCACAATGCCATAGAGTGGTTCAAGAGAGGGGAAACCCTCTAGGCTAAAAAGGAAAATCCTGAACGATCCTTTAGACCTGAATCTTCCTCTTCAGCCTCCTCATCTAAATTAAAGACTCTTATAAGATCTAGGACTCATGTTAGATCTAAGACTCCCACCCAACGAAGGTGGGTTTAGAAACAAAACTGACCATTTCCTTAACTTGTGTAGAGTGACCTCAAGAAGCCCTTTTGGTTCCTGGACAGTGGAGGCTCAAGGAAAATGACTGGTACTAAGAGTTATATGCAAAACTATTAGGAGCGACCAGGTCCTAAAGTAGTGTTTGGTGATAACTCATCAGCATGTACTAAAGGATCTAGTTAAGTAAAGTGTAATGTTAGAGTTTTTATGAGGGTGGCATATGTAATTAGATTGAAACACAATCTCATCAGTATCAATCAACTATGTAATACCAAATGCTTACTTATGGTTGATGATAAAAAAAGGTACAATTTTCAACTCCAATCATGAAATTGTAATGATAGCTCCAAGAGCCAAAGATGTTTATGTCATGAACATGACCTCTACTCAGGAGACATGTTTCTTTGCTAGAGCTTCAGATATCACAAACTCGATTTGGCATAAGAGGCTTTCACACCTTAACTTCAAAACAATAACTCAACTGGTATAACAAATCTTGTCATTGGTCTTCCTTAGCTTGTCTATTCAAAGGACAAACCATGCTCAACATGTGATAAAGGGAAACACCATAGGGCCAGTTTCAAACCCAAACAAACTTTCTCAATCAACGAAAGTCTTCACCTTCTTCATATGGATTTATTTGGCCTTGTAACACCAAGGGCAATTAAACATGAGAAGTATACACTTGTTATTGTTGATGAGTACTCAAGATACACTTGGGTGTACTTTACGATGAAGAAAAGTCATGCACCTGATACCATCATGTGCTTCATCAAAAGAGTTGAAAATCAAAATGACACTCATGTCAAACAACTCAAAAGTGACAATGGTACTGAATTCAGGAATCAATCACTGATCAAGTTCTATGATGATAAAGGAATTTCGCAAAATTTCTCATCTCCTTACACACCTGAACAAAATGGCGTGACTGAAAGAATGAACATAACTCTGATTGAAGTAGCAAGAACAATGCTTGCTGGATCAGCTCTCTCTAAACATTTTTGAACTGATGTTGTAGCCATCGCTTGCTACACTCAAAATAGATCCATCATTGTAATAAGAGACATGAAGACTCCCTATGAAGTCTTTAGGGGGATGATACATTGTTTTTGCTAGATTAAAAAGTTCGTTTTCTCGGTGTCTAATCGAATTGATCTCCGGTTAAATGTGTGACTCAGTCGTTTTTGGTTAACAAAAAGACGGTTTGGTTTTCTATTTCTACTTAAAAGGTAAAAGCGAAACGTAATAAATATAAGCTAAAAACAATTAACTAATAATAACGAAACAATATAAATAATAAAACGTAAATTAAAGCAAAAAATTAATAAAAATAAAACTAAACGAAGAAATTAACTTTCGACTCGAAAATAAAATTAACCTAATGAAAAAGGAGAAAATAAAACTAAGTGGGTACTTTAAAACTGAACGAGGTAAAAACTAAAGCGGGCACTAAATAAAAGATAAAACTTAAACTTTTGGAAAAAATACTAATACTAAAAATTGACGAAACATTGACGAAAAATTCAACTAAAAATACGTGACTTTCAGAATTAAAATCGGAACAACTTCCAGATAAAACTAAACGATTACGGAACAATATTAATTAATAAACAAGCTAGCAGGAAAGCTGCTCAAGCAGCCAAGCAAGATGCTCCTTTTTGGCGGGAAAACATGGGAAGCAGGTAAGCAAGCATGTCATTTCTTCGTAATGTTGTATTCTAAATTCCATCGGAATATAAAATAACAAAAGCTATTGGAATGTCAAATTGAAAGCATCGGAATATAAAATCAAAATCTATCGGAATGTTAAGTAAAAAAGAACTGTCGGAATAATTAATATAGTAACTATCGGAATATTATAAAAATAAACTGTCACAATATGGAATGTTAAGCTGTCACAATATGATAGTCAAAATTTGGGCAGATTTCCGTCACAATATGCCTTATACCCGATCGCAATGTACGATGCCAGGGGCCATCGCAATCCACGATCGGAATAAGTGATCGGAATGAGCTGTCACAATAAGCTGTCACAATGAGGCTGTCACAATGTCAAAACCCTAATGATATTGTGATGGAAAGATAATATATTCGGATGGAGTACAATAAGCTAAAAATCAAATAAGCACTTTAACCAAAAATTTAACCAAAACAATAATAAGAAGAAAAAAAATAAGCTACGAATTTAAAAACTTTCAAGATGCTAAATAAGCAAAATTTATAAATTGAACTAAAAGAAAAAGATTAAACTTTAAAAAGATAAAACCTTTAAAAACACTTAGATGAAAATAAGCTAGACACCAAATAAGCAAAAAGCACAATAAGCTAAGACCATGAATCACGCGAAAATGATAATAACAAAAAGATAAGAAATTCTATCAAATCAAGCATAAAGATGAAATCTTTAAGATTAATCAAACAAGACAATAGATTTTTGAAACAAGAAGAGAAGAATGAGAATGATTATGAAAAGCTTGAAATTAAAGATGAAGATTAAAGATTCAAATACAAGATTAAAGTGAAAAGCTTAAAACTTTAAAGAAAAAACTAGAGAGAGAAAGTAAAAACTAGAGAGAGAAAGTAAAAACACCTACTCCTACTCCTACTCTAATCTACTCCTAATTTTCTAACACTACAAAATGAAGAAATGGAAGACTATTTATAGGAGGAGGAGGAGTTGTTGTTGCCTCCTTCTTTCTCTTATCTTTTCGTCTTTTAATTTCTTCGTCTTTCTCGACTTTGTCTTGGGATTTGTCGAAGAATAAAGTGAACTCGTCTTTTCTTCTTTTGGTAGACTTGGTTCTTCGACTTCGTTTAAACTTCCGTCTTTAGTCTTTTTCTTCTATAAATCTTCAGAATAGGCCTTTGACTTCCGTTCTTTTTGCACTCTTGACCTTTTGACTTCGTCTTTTGTCTTTTTCTTCGATAGAAGTCCGTGAAAGCCCGTGTTTTCTCCTTTTTTCATATTTTTATCCTGAAACACAATAAAAACACAAACCACGCATAATTCCGACTTTTACGACATAAAATACACGTTTTGGCTTGGTTATTATTATAATTAAGTGGTAAAAGGATAAGTGTTTTCACACTTATTAAATCCCCTACACTTGACCATTGCAATGCCCTCATGCAATGCATTAATTATAAAGCAAGATTTACATTTTCCATCATAATTAACCCACCTTGGCCTTTATTAAACATAAGACATAATTAAAGGAAGAAAAACAAATAAAGAGATTAAAGACTTACATTGAGGCTTTGGATTGTCATGAATGTTTATCATCCTCAAGTTTCACGTTTCCCAAACCAAGCTTAAAAACGAGATCATTGTTATTATAAGTTAGCAAACTAACACAAACTCATGTGGCCTAATTATTCACTTAGACTCCCTTATTCCTAGGTGTATCTCTTATATTTTATGATTTGTCTTGAATGATCACGAGGATACATTGTTTGACTTTTGTTTGACCCAGCCATGACTTTCATCCATTGGCAAGTTTAACCCATGGATTTTGTAATCCTTTGATAACTTCTTTATCTTTTGTAAATGAACTATCACTTAATGATAATTTATTCCAAACTCCGTTTGTTTGGTATTCCGGCTTCGGCTTTATGCTTTTCTTCTAATCCCATGTTTGTTTTGTCTTTGTCTTGATCACTTTTCTTGTCTTTTCTTGATATCCGTACCTACACATACACAAACAACAAACACATGTATATTTGGCATTTTTATGATTATTTGTGTTGATCCCAAACTTAGATCGATTAGCTTTGTGTATACGAGATTAGATCAAGTATAACACGTAGAGAAACCTTTGTTATATGCTTTGTGAATCTAAGTGTTTTGCGGAATTTAACACTTAAACAAGAACACAAGATGTAAACAAAACTTTCACTTTGATTATGAATGTCGAACTTGCTTACAATGAAAGATGTTTACGAATGAAAACTTATATAAAACTTGATACTAAACATTAACCTAAAGGCCTTCTTTTATAAACTAAGAAGCCTTATACAATAAGCTACGTATCAACTATTCTAGGTAAAGATAAACATATAAAATACATTGTCGTTTCTATCCTTACTAGAAGTATTCTAGAATATAATAAACGTGTAGCTCACATATTCCATCAGTGCTTGTCTTCAATCTGTCAACGCTTGACTTTAACTTGTCAACGCTTGAGCTGTCAGCGCTCAACTTGTTCTTGTCAACGCTTGAGTTGTTCTTGTCAGCGTTCAAGTGATCTGGCCTTAATTTATTCCCAACAATCCTCCCCTAAACTTGATATCCATTCTTATGATCAAGTTTCTGAATAATCATTAAGAACTTGGAGGAGTCTGACAAATCTTATCATATTGATAATAAATAAATCTGATCAAATTCTTTGCCACGTCACTTGTATAATCTATCTCCAACTGGGTGTCCTTCATCTTTTCCAAAACAGCCTTGGATATGAAATACTGAGCATCCACTAGTAGATACTCAGCAAACTTTGTAGAACTTAAATGGTATACACCAGCAGCTGAATATAACCTCCATTGAAGACCACTGAGGTCATCTTCAAGATCCTTCCATATTTCAGGATCTTCCTCATTTGTCCCACACATTCTTTTGAATGTGGTCCAAAGTTTTATTCCATTAGCTGAAGTTGGTGCTTCAGCCTCATACTTGGTCTCCAGCAACCTCCAAAGGTCCACCAAGTCTTCTCTATCACAACTTGTAAATAAAGATATGAGAGTGGTAAAAGTGTGTACCTCCTTGCCATATCTTCCAATCTTCCAGAATCCACATTCATCCTCATCATAACTCACAATTGGATTCCTGGAATCTAATGGTAACACCTGCACCATATCTGAAGCTTCTAATGGGGAGAGCTTGAGGCTCTTTCTAATAACTGCTTCACTTAGATATAGTTGATTCATATCTTTTGGAAACTCAAGTGTAAATCCCTTCTTCACTGGCCTGGGAACTATCATAGCTTTCTTGATTTCCATCTCTTCTGTAAGTTGCTCCTTTCTTCCATCTGAAAGAAGTCTGAAAGTGTTTTCTTCCTGCACTTTCACCCAAATAGGATAAGCCCTATGTTCCAACTCATCAAATGTCAAAGCCTTCAACTTCTGATGTGTCCATCCAACTCCATGACATCTGAGCAACATAAAGTAGAGCTTCCTTCTATCCCTTTTCAACTCAGAGAGAATGTTGCTTGCCTTGTGCTTCAAAATCACCTTACAATCCTTCTGAACTCTAAGAAGAAGCTCCAAACCCCATATTTGATCTGAAATGGTTAAGTCTGGATTATCCATGCAGCTTTCTTCCCAAGAATTGTACATCTGAACCACCTCTGGCATGTCAAAGTCAATCTGCAACTTTAAATCTCTCAACTTTTCCCTGGCAAGCTCATCAGCATACTCAAGCCTTTCTGGTTCAATAATCATCACACTTGAGTCTGAGCTAGCTCCATCACTTTCTTCTTCAGAAGTCACAACAAATGGCGACTTTTCCTTTTCACCTTGTTCCATCAATTGTTCAGCCAGTCTTCTATCAAATTCAACCTGGGCTGCATTCTTTGGAACAACTTCTTCTACCAATTTACCCTTACCCTTATCTGATGGTGCAATGGTTGGTAAGGTAGATGGTAATACCTGAGTAGAAACTTCTTTGATGATAGATGATGACTGGAATACATCACCTTCATGTGCAGGTCTGTCAACGCCCAAATTTCCTCTATCAGCGCCCAAAATACTTCTATCAGCGTCCAAACTTGTCTTGTCAACGCTCAAATATTTTCCCTCAGCGCCTTGTGTAACCTCTCTCAACATAGCTGTAAATGATAAATGTAGATTGGTTGGAGAGATTAAGGACGTATCAAAACCTGTTTGTTCCTTCAAAGTTGTAAGAGCTTCAGCAACATCCATTGATTGACCATCTTGACTGCTCTTATCACTCAGATTTCTTTGATCTTCCTCCCCTTTGGAAGACTCCTCCATACCTCTCCTAGCATGATCACTCTCCAAAACAAAAATCCTCTCCCTCAATTCCTTGAGTTCAAGGCCTTGTGAGCTGACAATTTGTATCAAGTCTGCATTTTGCTTTTGCAAGCGAATGCAGACTGCCGTCAATTCCAAAAGAGTCATTGGTTCCAGACTGCCCTCTTCTGAAATGGGAATTTGACCTCCCAAGTCAGGTTCATTGGGCATGGATGAGGACTTAATTATGGTGGGACTGCCTTGGCCAGCTTCTAAGCCAGAACCAATAGTCCCAGCCTCATCCAGGTCACCAGCCACACTTGTGGTGGTGGTTCTCTCTGCTTCATGGCTAGGACCACCAGAGGAGAACACTCCAGTAGTCCTTTGGTGTTTGATCAACCTATATTCAGGTGGTGTGGAAGAATGGGTAGATGTGGGTTGGTTAAGGGGTGTTTGGGATTGTGATAGTTGGGTGTCAGCGTTGGAAATAGGCACATCAACGCCAACATTTAATGTGTCAGCGTCAAAGGGTTCTTGGTCGATTTGCATTTGGTCAGGTGAGGGTAAAGGTTCAGGAATAGGTTCAAGTTGTGGGTGAGGGTCTATATGAGGTTGGGGGTCTGGTTGGGGTTGTGCTGCTGCAATAACAGCAAGCATGGCTGGGGTTAAAGGTAAGTCTCTACGAGGTGGTGAATCCATCTTTGCAAAAATAGCTTTCTTTTGTTCAGGGATCTTATAAAAATCATTGTGATCCCTTGAACAATATCTTTGATCATCAAAAATCATTTGCAGAAAACGGGGATAAGCTAAAGTCATTTTTGTCCCCTTGTTTTTACACATCCCTTCAAAAATCATTTTAGAATAGTTATATTTTTGCCCTGTTGCAATGCACACAATAGCAGTTGCAATAGATCTATTGATCTCATTGTGTGCAGTACATTTGGGACTCAAACATTGAAGGAGAATGTGAATGAGGTACTTCCAGGCTGGGGGAAATTCCTGCTTATGGTACTTATTAAGAGTACCTTCATCAGGAATTGGATATCCCAAAGCCCTAAGCCCTTGTTCTATTTCATTTATGGGAAGGATGGTTATACCATCAGCATCATCAAGATGCAAGGCCTGGCGTACCAAGACCTCAGTAACCACCCAAGATCTCCCATGAACAATAGAAGTTAATGTGGTCACTCCATTAACTGTTGAGGAACTGACAGTGTTCCAAAACTGCTTAATGTGTGTGACTGGAATGAGTGGTGCATGAGAAAGAGCATACCTTAAGGGGGATGTGTTCAAATACGCCACCATTTGTGTGTATTGAGGAAACAAATCATTATCAGCAACAAGATAAGCAATCATGTTGTGTTGAGACTTGAACCCCAAATCCAATTCTGCTGAGTTAAATCTTGGTGCCATTGATGAAAGCTGTTAATTTGAAGTGTAGAAGATGAAGGTTGATAAGAGAAAAGTGTTAGACAAGAATTATAGATACCCTGTTTTAAAATAGGAGCCAAATTTATAGGAGATATAGAATGCACGTGATTGGCCCAAAAATAGGCAAAGATTTTCAAAAACTAATCATGAAAATATTGAAAAAGTTATAAGTTATCTCATGCATTTAATGAAAGTAACAACTCCTAAAATTACGGCTTGAAAATATGTCAAAAAGTAACAACTGGGTAGGTCCCATTGAGTGTCAACGGTCAAATATAACCCATCAACGCCCAACGGCTATAATCTTGTCAACGTTCGCCTAAAGCCATGTCAGCGTCCAATTTGGTCACAACAACGCTTGGAAAAATCTTGTCAGCGTCCAAAAATAAAATTGTTTTAAAAAGTGAAAAATGACCTTAACAAGTAATTTATCCTAGAGAAAATAACCAAAAGCTGATAATTATTATAGGGCGGCAAGCACTGTCCAGTTATGCACACTTGCATAAGCAAGATAGACATAACAGTCCTCTAGTGTCCCTTGCTAACCAAAATTCTTAACAACCAAGTTACCTTACAAAATCCTTGTTACTCCCAGGTAAATCCCAATGAATGATTACAATGTAAAGCAAACTTTCATATGATTAATAATATCAATGAATGATTACAATGAAAGTGTTATGAGATATGTGGAAGAGGTGTGTGAAAAAGATGTATGTGAGATGTGTCTTATGTCTAACCCTAAGGCCTCCTTTTATAGGTTTAAGGAGCCTTGTACAAAAAGCTAAGATCAACTATTTTAGGAAGAGACACAAGATAAACATACATAAATAACATATTGACTAAATCTTTTTAAACATTAAGAATATATTCTGAATTCTTATCTTCATACTTTGTCCACCAGCTTGAAGAATTCATCATTGGCAGATTTAGTCCTTGTCTTTGTCTTTAAGATTCTTCTTGTCAACGCCTTGATAATTCGTATCAGCGTCTCATCTGTCAGCGTCTCGTTTACTCTTGTCAGCGTCCAATTTCCTCTTGTCAACGTTCAAGTGACTTAGCTAATTTTATTCCCAACAATCCTCCCCTAAACTTGATATCTACTCTAGTAATCAAGTTTCTGAATAAAATAAAACATACAGAGAGGATTCTTACAAATATACTTATCCCTGAATTTGAGTAATAATAAATCTCGAAAAGTCAATCACTCAAATCACTTGTATAGTCAGCCTTCACTTGGTCTTAATTATCTTCAACACCTGTAGAGTCTTTGGAGCTTTCTTTATTACTTTTGTCACTCAAATTAGATTGCTCCTCCCCTTTTTAAGACTCCTCTCCAAGATCAATATACAAGGACGAAACCAAGAACATCCTCCTTGCATCAACTTCCAAAACAACAAGTCTATCAGTTCAAAACTGTGATCCTTGACAATTTGTACCATTTCTGTATTATGCTTTTACAAGCTAATACAGATTTTCGTCAATTCCATTAATGTCAAAGGTTTCATACTGTCCTCATCCACATTCGGGAAATGAATCCTCAATGTTGATTCATAGGACATGGGGATGGACTTACTGATGATAAGACTGACTTGACCTGCATTAAAGCTAGTGCCAATAGTCTCAGCCATCTCCATATCACTATACACCCTTTTGAAAGTGATCTCTGCTGCTACTAGATATCAATCACTAGGAAAAACATCTCAATGATCATTAGGCTTCTAGATATCCAAAAATTTGAAAAATGTAAGGGTGATGAAATGTTTTGGGTCTATAAATCAGTTTAGAAATGACACCAACTGAGATGAAATAGCATAAAATAGACTTGAGAATGTAGAAAACTTTAGTTAGAACATAGAGGAAGGTAATAATCCTAAGGAAATTAACTAGACTCTAATAAGCAAGAGTGATAAACACTGTTCATGCATACACTCATGCAAAAGCATGATAGACACACATGAACTCTAGAGTCCTTTGTTCACAAATGCCCCAAAGAGAAAGTTAACTCATATAAAACCTTTGCAACTCCCCAAGTAAGCCCAAAAATATATCTAACCCAAGTCACCCATACGACCACACCCAATTCTAGGTCAAAAGTCTTGGTAGCACGCATGTTTAAATAAAAACGTGAATGCTACAGTGCCTCGAGGTTTAGAAATTCCAACAATTCATAAGGAAAAGTCTTCACTATTTCTAACCCCCACTCACCAGTGGACACAATCTAGAATTATGATAAGAGCATTCTAAGAATACCCAAAAACCTAGAGGTTTACCTCCCCTTAACAGAAGCATACAAATCATTATATGTGAAGAAGCAAAATTTTATCTCAAAATAAGAATGTAAACATTCCAACCATCATAAATACAAGTTTGCAACTCTATATCCATCCAAATGTAGCTCCACTTTCCTACATAGTTAGACAAAAACCACAAAAACACACACCAACAGAGGCTACCCTATCCCATGATAATGAGTAGAGATAACATGTCAGTGGATAAAAATAATATTAGTGGAAAGACCAACAATGCATGTTCCTTGAGCATCCACTATCCCAATATCCTTGATCATTAACCTGCTTTTGGATAGGCTGCTCAAAAAGAAAACAAATTAGTTTTCTTTGGAGATCCAAGCCTTATCAGACTTGGATCTGTCTAGTTGTTCAACTAGAGTGGTATTATTCTTTACTATAAATGCCTGTTCATCCCTTTGTGACCTAAGCACCCAATTTTTTTCAATGAGACTAGTAATGACCTTCTCAAGATATTTAAATCTATTGCAAGTCATTAAAATACCATTAAAACTAGAGTTTTTCTCTTGTTTAGGTTTCCAAGTTATGTGGGATGATGCCCTAGACCCTTGACCCTTACTAACCAAGTATCTTTGTTTATATGGTCTAAAATAAGGTCTCATACCAAATTTGGAGCTGTCAGCGTTGCATTTGTTCCTGTCAGCGCTGAATTTATTGCTGTCAGCGCTGAATTTGTTCCTGTCAGCACTGAATTTTTTCTTGTTAGTGCCCAAATTAGGGTTTGCTACAGGAACATACTGTCTGTTTGACCAAGTGTTGGTCTTTTGAAAGGGCCTTTGTCCATTGGTATTAGCTTCCTTAGAGAAGAAAGGAGTTAGTCTAGTAGCCTGTGGTCTAGTGTGGATAAAAGGTCTATGATTGACATTGGATGACCTATTGCCAGCGAATGAATTGTGTCCACTGGCACAATTATAGGCCAAATGAGAAAAGCTCCCACATGTATAACAAGCCTTTTTAGACACAAACTTAGGCTTAGACTAGTAAAACCCTGTCCTATTAATACTTTCTTGGCTTTTGTGTGACCTAGGTTTCCTATACATCTCAGCATATTTAACACTAGGTTGTTTCTTAATTGGGGAGCCAAGATTAACAGCTTTTCCAGTGATGGGATTGGTCACAGTGATAGGTTTAGATACTACTGGACTCTCAATGGGTGTAGGCACGAATGGACTCTCACTAAGCATCCCACCCTTAACAAACAAAGTGGGGTTAACCTTCTTCCATTCTTCTAGGTCAGTAACCTTTTGTAGATATTCCTCAACTGGGGAAAGAACTCTAGGTGGAGGAATAAATTCCTCTTCTTGGAGTTCTGGAATACCAGTCCAAGAGAGATCCTTTCTATGGACACCATAGAAGTCCCCAGCAGGTGGTGGAACGGCAACATATTCTTTCAACCCAATCCCAGACATATCCTTAGAATCTCTTTGTTTATTAACACATTCTCCTAGGGTTTGTGTAGCCTTATCAAATCTCTGAATTTTAAGACTCACATTGTCTTTATTCTTATTAGCCTCATCTAACTTAGCTATTAAATCAACATTAACCCTATTCACGATATCGTTAATATCATTACTTTGATTTAACTCATGTTTTAAGATATTTATTTTATCTTTTAAATCAAACTCCATTTTCTTATACTCAGAAACAGTCTTTTCAGTTTGAACAAGTGCCACTTGATAATTAGATAACGTGCATCTTACGTCTGAAAGATCTGATTTTAATTTTAAAATCTCTTTATTAAGTTTTTCAGTATTTATCCTACAAGAAGAGTCATCACATACCTCATTATCAGAATTGGAACTTGTGGAACTTGAAGTAGACGTGGCCTTAACTGAAAACATCATCAAATTCTTCTTCACCTTCTTCCTTAGCCTGGTTCACCTCACAATATTGGATCTCGTTCTTCAAATCAAAGTTTCTCAACAAGCTCTGATACCAATTGTTGATCCCAAACTTAGATCAATTAGCTTTGTGTATACGAGATTAGATCAAGTATAACACGTAGAGAAACCTTTGTTATATGCTTTGTGAATCTAAGTGTTTTGCGGAATTTAACACTTAAACAAGAACACAAGATGTAAACAAAACTTTCACTTTGATTATGAATGTCGAACTTGCTTACAATGAAAGATGTTTACGAATGAAAACTTATATAAAACTTGATACTAAACATTAACCTAAAGGCCTTATTTTATAAACTAAGAAGCCTTATACAATAAGCTACGTATCAACTATTCTAGGTAAAGATAAACATAGAAAATACATTGTCGTTTCTATCCTTACTAGAAGTATTCTAGAATATAATAAACGTGTAGCTCACATATTCCATCAGTGCTTGTCTTCAATCTGTCAACGCTTGACTTTAACTTGTCAACGCTTGAGCTGTCAGCGCTCAACTTGTTCTTGTCAACGCTTGAGTTGTTCTTGTCAGCGTTCAAGTGATCTGGCCTTAATTTATTCCCAACAATTTGACCATTTTGAGCACGTTTTCCAATAAAATAAGATAAGAGATTATACTCTTATCAGGGGATAATTCCAAACATCACATTTCTACATGTGTTTAGGTGTCTAGTATTCATTCACAATCACAAGGATCACATTGGTAAGTTTGATAAAAAAAATCTGATGATGGATACTTCCTTGGATACTCACTAGTATCAAAGGCATATAGAGTCTTCAACACGAGAGGACAATGTATTGAAGAAACCCATCACATCACATTCAATGAAAGTTCTAAAGCTATAAAATTTGCAAATCCATCTTAGATGTTTTAAACTGATTGTTCATCAACATTTTGATCCATATTCATGAGTATCATAAATATCCACTTGATGAATATCAACATTTTGATCCATCTTAGATGTTTTAAACTGATTGTTCATCAGTTCCCCATATTGATCTATTTGAAGACATGACCAGTCCCTCTATTGAAGAAAATCCTTCAGTAAGTTACACTAATGAAAATCAATCAATAGATCAAAATGCTCAATCAAATGATCAAAATGATCAGTCAAATGATCAAAATGCTTAGTTAAATAACTCTACTAATAAAGCTCATACTTATTAATGTGACCACAACTCTCTAGTTTCTTAAAGACTCATATTCCGACCAAGAAGGTAGTCTACTAACAATTAAACCTTTGTCTATTGAATATCCTTCATTGAACATTAGAGCTTGTTCAATCTCTTATCATGTTCTTCTTAGCTCCAACTCGTATACCATCCCCAGTAATCACTCTCCATCTCCTCACAGTTCATGGACTAGGAATAGTCACATTCAGCTGGTTAACATAGTGGGTAATTCTGGTGCCGGTAAACTTGAGTTATGACTAATATTTGACTTTTCAAGATCGTAATTCCCAACTCACAACAAATTGATTGTCCAATTGATTTCAAGTTTTTAATTGTTTTTGGTTTTAGATTTTTATAATATTTGGTATTCTAGGTCTAATTTCACAAAGCAATAAAAAGTGTAAAAGTATTATCTCTATATAACCGTACTAATCTAAAACATATTGCAATTACAAGCAATTAAGCACAAAGTACAAGTAAAGCAAACAAGTAACAAACTTACAAATTTTATAACAAACTAGTAACAATGAAGTACCTAATGTAACTAAATTGAAAATTCAACAAATTCTAACAAACCTTTAACAAAATTAACCAACTAACAATTTGAAACAAATTCTCAACAAAAATGCAACTAACTTTTTTAAACAAACATTTTTCTCAAACTAATTTTTATAAAAGTAAAAATTACAAATTGGCAAGATCTAATTTTTATAAAAGTAAAAAATGTAAAATATTTTTTTTTATAAACTCTAAAATAAACGTAAAGAAAAACTCAATTTTTATAAAAGTTCAAATGCAAATTATATTAAAACTAGAAATATTTTTATTAAATCTAATAACTGAGTTGAATAATTTAATTGTTGATGAGACTGCTTTTATACATAGTCTCATCGTCCAAAACGGGCTTAAAACGGTTAAAACATCATAAAATGTGCCACATATATGCTTGTGTTTGTTCAATGTGTATTTTAGGTACGGATATTGAGAAAATGACAAAAGATCACAAGAAACAAGCAAAAACGAACACGGGAAAAGAAGCCGCACAATGAACCGGGCCCTAGAGTTGATTTTCCAAGAAAAGTCCTTGAAGAATTGAAGATTGTATAAGAAGGGTCCTTCATTATTGAAGAATTGACACTTTAAACCCTTGTATATTCATAATTACAAGTTTGGTCCTTGTTTGTCAAATTTACAAAAAGGACCCTAAACTATGAAGAATTGGCAAGAATGGTCCCTTAAATTTTAAGACTTGTCACTTTTAGTCCTCCACGAAGACAAGAATACAAGAGAAGACCTTGAAGATTGAAGATATGCCAAAATCAGCCCTTCAAATATCAAGATATTACAAAACAAGTCCTTTGAAAACCCTTTGAAAAGTTTTTGTGGCAAAAGTAGGGTAAAAGTTATAAAATACCATCTTAATTATTGATTTGTGCTGACTTTAAACACTTACTAATTAATCTCGTGACTTTACCATTGTACTTTTATATTTGTTCCGACTATACCAATTTAAGCGTAAAATGACTATATTACCCTTGTCTTCTTCAACATAATTACATGTATTGTCACCTGCTTCTAACTCCTCCTCCATTTTAGAATCTAATTAATTACTATCCATAAACAATTGAATAAAAGCCAAAAGATAATGCTTGTAACATAGTTGACCAAATGAATCGGGTAGGTTGACTAGTTTGACCAAAAGAATCGGGTAGGTATGTAAGCTGGTTTGAGTGGACATCGAGCTTTGTTAAAGCGGTTAGATCGGTGATGGAAGTTGAGAGAGTTGTCAATTTGTTGTCTGAGACATTAAATTCGGTGATTTTGACAGTTTTCCGATGGACACAGGAAGCCATTCTATGTTTTCCATTAGTTTCGATTGAAGATTAAGAACTTTTCCCTCTTGCTTGGATATGGTTTCAATCAAGGCCGCGGCTTTCATCAAACTCAAATTTTCAGGTTCTTCAAGAACTTTTACCTCTTGCTTGGATATGGTTTGACTTGTGCAACTTCAGAATTTCAATATAAACTAATACTCCGGAATCCGGATACGTAAATTACATAAATATAACAAATATTTGAGCAAACCTGTATGAAAATTCGGGGCTTTTGTTGACGAAATCTTCACTAAATCCCTAAAGCTTTCAACCTTGACGACTTTGTTAAAAGTCAACAAGCTTTATCACTAATCACAACCTTTTTTTTTAAATCCTTACTATTAGTATTAGTACCTGGCTATGTGAGGATGTATCTAGATAACAGATTATGTGTCAGTATGGGAAAGGAAACATAGTCTCAAAGTAATGAAGGGATGAGGCATCTAGTATTCAGATGTCTATGTGGTATCTGTGATAATGGAAGCCGTACATTGGTTGTACTCGTCTTAATAAGCTGAAGAAATGTAGTCCTTTTTTGGTGAATTGGTGACGGTATTCCAAATCATCATCTTTGTCGACTTTGTAACTAATCACAGTACTTCTAATAAAAATAATAATTGAAATGATAAGAAAAAGATAGAAATCAGATCTGGGTAACTATTAATGGAGGGTATTTTGGTCATTTAAAACGGTAATATAGTCATTTTACGCTTAAATTGGTATAATCGGAATAAATTTGAAAGTACAATGGTAAAGTCACGAGATTAATTAGTAAGTGTTTAAAGTCGGCACAAATCAATAAATACGATGGTATTTTATAGCTTTTACCCGCAAAAGTATAAAAAAACAAAACTTTGCTAACAAAGGAAATTCAGTTTTGGTGGTTTAAATACGAAATGAAAGAAGAAAGAAAGGTGAGGGACCAAAGCTTGGAGACATCAAAGATACCTAGACCACTACCTGTGTGCCACGTGCCCCACTCAACTAAACCAACCAATCACCACTCACCATTTCACCACGTCACTAATCCACTTACACCGGTTTAACTAATTTTATTAATTAATAAATTATCAGGCGCCTAACACCACATTTAAAAACTAAACAAGATCAAAAGACCTGTTCTTAGTGTTCTTAACCGAATTTGGGTATTCCTTAAACTTTGTGAATTAAAGGCTAATCTATTCCAGAAATATGATTAAGGGACTACTAATCACAACCCAACTCCTAAACTCCTTGCCACCTCACCCCATGAAGTCACATGAACCACCCCTGCATACACTTTTGGGGAAAATGACAAAGCTTGCAGAGAATCAACAACCCACAATCCAGCTTTCATCCTAAGCATTTTTTGGACCCTTTGATCAACTTTTCACCAGCTAGCATCAACAAACGTCCAAAAATTCTTCAAATGGCTTGAAAGTTCAAAATTCGACAAGGGCAGTTCAGGGACTTCACCAACTAGGGTTTGTAGTTTTTATTCAGCATTTTATTTTACATTGTAGCCTATATAAAGGCATAGGGTTACAACATTTTAGTTTGTTCTTTGATTTCCTAGGTCAAAGTTCTATAAATCATATTTTCAAGTGAATGAAAAATGTTTGAATCTTGTGACGAATTCCAACTCCCAAATTACTTTCTTGTTATTGTTAACTGATATGAGTTTGTGATTTCTAACTTTCAAAGTTTGGTTTTAAGTTTATGCAAAGTGTTTGCAAAAGTTTTCGGAAATCTGTGATTTTTCCTAAATTTGGTACAAACACTTGAGATTTTTGGATCATAAGTTGATCATAGCACCCTGATAAGAAGATTATTAAGGTGTTGTGAAGCTTGTGGTTTGGGAAGATTCAAGGATTGGGGTACAAAGTTGGAAGAAATCATTTCCATTTTCATTTTTACATATGATCTGTTTACTCTTAACTTTGTTCTTCTCAGCAGCTTATTGGAAGCTTGTGGTTGTTAAGCTACCACAAAAGCTCAAACAATTCGTGAGTGTGGATGTACATTCATGAGGTTTGAACCGTCTCTCCCAAAAATCTATTAAAAATCTTGGTGCTAAGTGATTTTGTGATATGCTGTTGTATGTTGTGTTCTTATTCTTGCATCTTTGTTCTAACTGCATGATATTGTTGGTATAATGCTTGTTTGCGTTTGGTTAAACCTGAAATACACTTTTACTTTGTTAAATATTGATTTGAAAAGATAAAGGGGTGTTTGGGAGTACTGAATTTGTGAACTTGGTTGAAATTGAGTAGGTGTTAGGAGTTTGTTTCAGTTTATATATGTTATTGAGGTGTTTGTATGCTGAAATCTATAAGACTTGTGCTTTGTAACATCAAAACCAAATCATTGGTCTATCTAGTTTGTTTTAGGTCATTTTGGACTAAAATTTTATGCACACTTAGATTGTATGCTTATATAGGGTAAACAAGTGATAAAACATAGTTTGTGTGATCTGATTGGTTGATTTGAGGGTTTAAAGTTCAAGATTTGGTCAAGTATATCAGCAAGAAAGTTTTTGGTGTTTATTAGTAAAACTGATTAAGTCATATAGGGTTCATACTAGTTAAAATCTTTGAATCAGTGCTTGAAACAAGTTTATTTGTGCTTCATTAAGTCTGTCATAGATTGTGTATGCTTTTGGTTGAGATTGGTTGGCTTATTCTTCCTCAAACTGCTTATTTCTTCAAATCTGCTTATTTTCCATGTCTGTGACATATCTGGTGACTGATTGAATTAACTGTATAAATTGTCTTTGTGATTTTGTGATTTGTTGCTTGTCATTAACTCCTTATAACCCACTGGTTATAAGGGTGCCTTGTTTTTACATTGAATCCAACAAAAGATCACTAAAAACAAAAGGTCAATTAAGTCAAACAGTGGGAACCCTTTCCCACTGCTTCTAGCCACTGCTAGTGTTAATTTGTGAACAACTTATCAATAAGCTATAATAGCTTATTTTGTTGTGCAACAACTTTGTTTTGGTAATCAATCTTACTTATTTGACCCATTTGACTATTCTAGAGCATTTGAGACTTTGACTTTTAGGTTTGACTAGATAACGAATTGACTTTTCTTTATCAAAACAACTTATTGCTTATTCCAGCTTATTCAGTGTGCTTATTTGAAATATTTTTATTATTAAGCTTATTTAAGTGATTTAAAACATTTTGCAAAAAGAATCAGCTCCTGAATCAGCCTAGAACTCGAAAACGACTATTTTGTCATTTTGTGTAGAGAGCTTTTGCTTATTTCAGGCTTATTTATTGAGCTTTTTCAAAATTTCTTTTTACAAACAGCTTTATAATCTCATTAGAAGGATGTGTGTCAAATTTCAGCTTATGGCATTAGCTTATGGCTTAATGGTCCAAAAAGCCCATTAAGAATAAGCTGATTGTTTGATAAGCTGTGATAAGCACTGATTCAGCTTTTGGGCCTTCAGAGTTTTGCGTTTAAAATCAAATTATAAGCTAGACTGGAAGTTTTAGGCTTATTTGGACAACATTTTTCTTATTGGGCCTTAATAAGCCCATTTAGCAAACTGTTTGGACTTTTGGCTCATTTGGACGCCCATTAGGGGTAACTTGGTCATTTCACTTTCATTTATATTTATTTAAGTTAAAATAAACTAGTTTGCAGGTTTTTAGATTTTTTTATAGTTTTGAATTTTTTATTATTAAAAATTGTTTTTAGACTAAATCGATATTTTTGAAACTTTTTCATTTTTCTTAGGTCAAATACATTAAGTTAGATTTTTTAAAACTTTTAGATTAATTTTCTCATCATTTAATTAATTTTTAGGATTATTTTAATATTTTAATAGTTTTTAATAATTTTTAAATAGTTTTAATTAGTTTTAATTTTTAAAAAATAGTTTTTAGTTTAATTAAGTTATTTTAGAGGTTTACGTATTAAAAGATCTTATTTTGGGCTTTTTATTAATTAATTTGATTTTTTGGGCTTTAATTAGCATTAAAAAATATTATTTAATTAAATAAAAGGTTTGAGTAATTTTTGATTTTTTAAACTCTAATTGCATTTTTTAGGATTTATTGTGATTTTCTCGGATTTTTTAGGATAATTTTTAAATTTCGTCACGTTTTACGGTTTTACTTTTACGTCATTCGTCTTAGTTTTATTTTAATCATAACCGTCATCCTTTTCTCTTTTCTTTCTTCATAATATTAATCACAAACATTTAATCACGTCTTAACACATAACACACTAGCCTCCTTGAGAACGAACTCACCTTTGGGTCATTTGTGCACGGTTTTCCTAAACCGTCATACTTACTCAAAATACGCTCTTTGTTTTTCCTAAGCAAAGGCGTGTAAAAACAAAACTATCATTTTTGTGCCACTGCCGGGGAGGCGTGTTGTGTTTTGATTTGAACAAATTTTGTTTTTATATTATCCATAAATAGTAACTGTGTGTTTTAGAACTCTAAGCACACGTATTATCGGTTTTCGCTTTTTGTGTGAATATTATTACTATATTGTATACGTACCACAATAAATTCACAAGTACTCCAAAAGTGTGAAAACACAACCTTGATTTGGGATTATCACTAAATCATTGTATTCGAATCTCAAACAAAGAAAAAAAAGGTAAAATATATAATTACTTTCGAGAAGCTTGATTTAATTAACACAAACTATAAGGTGGGTATAAGGCGGTTGTATTTCACGACCTAAGGGAAAAAGGCTCATAAGTGCTTAGCGTCGCCTCGTTTCCCCCGCTTGCTTGTGCGTGTTAAGAGAAAAGGGCATAATAGAGGGTTTGCCAACCAAAGTATTATCTACGTACATATATATTTTCTTGGTTTCAAAGATTAAACCCTCTTGAACGTTTTGGTGTTCCACCAACGTTCTAAAGTAATCGAAGGCGTTCACTTAACGTGCTCATTTTCATTCCTCGAGGCTCCTTTAATCGAGAGATTTGATTTGAGGAGAGATTTGTAGATTCGTGTCTACGTAATACATCACAAAAATCCAAAAAAAAGTAAAAAACAATCAAAAGCACAAAAAAAATTAAAAAAGTAAAAACACCCAAAAGAATCTTCTTTGCTCATCCCCACGTTGTAGGTCACGTTTATGCAAACTCGAAACCAAGCAAGACGTGCACGTAAACATAGAAACCGAAAGGAAGGAACACCTTCTAGTGAAGAATCTCCTATTGACGAACCCATCGTAGAACAAGACGCTCTCATGGCTAATCGTACTATGATGGAGTTGCTTCAAGCACCCACCGAGGGTTATGGAGAAGCGATTGTGATTCCAGCTATCCTTGCGGAGAATTTTGAGGTTAAGACGGGTTTGTTGTCCATGATCCAAAACAACAAGTTTTGAGGTGACGAGAAGGACAACCCTCACAACCATATCCGCCAATTCAATCGTCTTACCGCCGCTTGCAAGTTTAAGGACGTCTCGAACGACTCGATTAAGATGATGCTTTTTCGTATTCAATAGCGGGGCCTGCTAAAATTTGGTTAGAGAAAGAGCCACCCAATTCTATATTGACGTGGAAGGATCTCGTTTCGAAGTTGAACCAATTTTTCCCGCCCTCTAAGACTACGTATTTGAAAAACGAGATTTCAAAGTTTTCACAAGAGTATAATGAGAGTTTTTCAACGGCTTGGAATCGGTTTAAGGAAATGTTACATGAGTGTCCTCATCACGGTTTTTTCCGACTTGCATCAAATCGACACGTTTTACAATGGATTGAACGATCATGAGCGAGATTATCTTAATGCCGTCGCGGGTGGTAATTTTTTGTGTAAAATGGTCGAGGAAGCGTTGTTGATCATTGAGAATAGGTCTAAGGTCTATAGTCCTCGTAGCACATCGAGTGTTCATAAGACTTCGTCTTCGCCTTCACCTTCATTGCCACATACCATCGATGCTTGCCAACTTGAGGCAAATTTGGAAAACAAGATTTTTGATAAGCTTAAAGGATTGTTAGTTGAGTTTAAAGTTGGTGAACAACTCACTCCCGCTACGGCTAAAGCGGTTGAGGTTTCTTGTATGTATTGTGGTGGAGGTCATGATTTCTCCGAGTGCATTACCAACGGTGGTAACACTTCGAGTGCCTACGTGGCCACGGGAAACTATAACCAAAACGGTCAAGTTACCCACACTAATCAATTGACTCCACGGGGTTTTGCACTAAATCAAAATGCTAACAATTATCGAAACAATCAAGTTTGTGACCAAGGAAATCAAAGGAACAATTATAAGGGTAACAACTATGGGAATCAAGGGGCTAATAATCAAGTGCAAAACAAAAATCCAAACCGTGATTTTCAAAACAACAACAAAGGTTTGCAAAACTTGAAAGATCTTCCAAATGAATTTGTTGAATATGCAAACGGTAATGATGCTAGGTTTGATAATATACAAAGGGAGATCATTAGCCTAAGATCCGAGTTTAAGAATGATTTGAAAACTGAGTTGAAAAACGAGCTTGCAAATGAACTTAAGACTCATGCACACAAAATGGAGAGTAATGTGCAAAGTTTACAACAAAATCAACAAAATGGAACAAGGCCAACATGATATTAAACATGATATGCTTAAGGCGGAAAAGAGGCAATCTATGTTTGAGGATAAAATTTCAAGCATGTTTGAGGCTATAATGTGTAAACCGTCTTCTTCGGGTGGTCTTCCTAGTAACACCGTGTCTAATCCTAAGGGAGAGATGAAAGTGATTACCACACGTAGTGGTAAGACCTTTAGGGAACCGACTCCTCAACCAATTACTCCAACGGTGGAGGAAATTGAGGAAGAACCCGAGGTGGTGGTCGAAGAGGAGCATATCGCAATCCCAGGAAGTACCGCTGAAACCACACCTACGGTTGACCCATTACCATCACTGGAACCCGAGATTATAAAGGTTATGCCTATGCCCCAACCCACACCACCCTTGCCTTACCCATCGAGACTTCGTAAGGAAATATTGAAAGAGCGTGAAAACTACCAATTTGAGCTTTTTATGAAAATGTTTCGTGATTTGCATTTTAACATAAGTTTTACCGACGCTTTAGTCATGATGCCTCGATTTGCCGCCAACTTTAAGAGTATGTTAAACAACAAGGAGAAATTGCAACAATTGTCTAGTTGTTCATCGGTTTATCTTAACCGCATACCTCAAAAAGTCGGTGATCCCGGTAAATTTTTGATTCCATGTGCTACTCAAGATATGGAAGAATGCTATGCCTTGGCCGATCTTGGCGTTAATATTAATTTGATGCCTCTTGCAATCTTCAAGTCGCTCAATCTTCCTAATCTTACTCCTTTACAAATGTCTATCGAAATAGCCAATCATTCCACTATTTCCGCATGTGGATTGGCCATAGACGTTTTTGTGAAGGTGGGAAAGTTCTATTATCCGGTAGACTTTATCGTAGCCGATATTCCCACGGATCCTCAAGTTCCTCTTATTTTAGGTCGTTCGTTTTTGGATACGTCAATGGCGTTGATTGATGTGCATGCTAGGAAAATCACCTTACGTTTCAACGACGAGGAACTTGTTATAAACGCAACTCAAACCTCTGAACTTTCTCATGTTTATTCCGTCGCAACTATAAACCATGTTGATATGATCAATGTCGTTTGCGAGGAATTTTCACAAGAATTTTTAGGTTTTGGTGATGAAGAAAATAGTGGCAATCCCACTATGCTCGATCCTATTCTTGATAATTCGACACCATCCTTCTCTCCATTTGAAGGAGGTGGTTTCACGTTGGAAGAATTTGACGTTCCTCGAACTTGTAACAAATACCTCGACAACGATGAGGACTTTTCGATTATCAAGGATTTTCTTAACGATTTTCCATTTCCTCCGCCGGTGGAGGTTATGAGTATCGAACCCAAATCTTCAATCGAGGAACCACCAATCCTCGAGTTGAAAGATCTTCCTCCTCATCTTGAATACGTATTCTTGGAAGGAGACGATAAGTTGTCGGTTATTATTGCGAAAGATCTTTCGGATGATGAAAAAACCGCACTTATCGATGTCTCGAAGGACCACAAAGGGGCAATTCTGTGGAAATTATCCGACATTAAGGGGATCGACCCTAAATTTTGTACCAAAAAATCTTAATGGAGGAGGACTACAAACCCGCAATCTAATGTCTAAGGAGGGGGAACCCTAAAATTCACGACGTCATCAAAATGGAGGTCCTTAAACTCCTTGACGCGGGAATGATTTACCCTATTTCCGATAGCCCTTGGGTGAGTCCCATTCATTGTGTACCTAAAAAGGGAGGAATGACCGTTGTGTCAAATGATGACAACGAGTTAATTCCAACTAGACTCGTGACCGGTTAGAGGGTGTGTATCGACTATCGTAAGTTGAATGACGCCACTCGTAAAGACCATTTTCCCTTGCTCTTCATGGATCAAATGTTGGAGCGTCTTGCGGGAAACGATTTCTATTGCTTTTTAGATGGTTTTTCCGGTTACTTCCAAATCCCCATCGATCCTCATGATCAAGAAAAAACTACGTTTACGTGTCCATATGGAATGTTTGCCTATCGTAGAATGCCATTCGGACTTTGTAATGCACCGGGAACCTTTCAAAGGTGCATGATGGCTATTTTTCATGACATGATCGAGAAGACGATGGAAGTCTTTATGGATGATTTTTCTGTGTTTGGTAGTTCGTTCACTTCGTGTCTAGGGAATTTGAAGCATATGTTGAAACGTTGTGAGGAAACCAACCTTGTGCTCAATTGGGAAAAATGTCATTTTATGGTTAAAGAAGGAATCGTCTTAGGGCACAAGGTTTCGAAAGCAGGGACTGAGGTAGACAAAGCAAAGATAGACGTCATCGCTAAATTACCTCATCCCAAAACCGCTAAGGGAGTTAGGAGTTTCCTAGGCCACGCGGGCTTTTATCGTCGATTCATCAAGGATTTTTCAAAGATTTCTCGACCCATTACACATCTCCTGGAAAAAGATGCTCCTTTTGTCTTTAACGAAGATTGTATACGAGCCTTTGAAATCCTTAAGAGGAAACTTACCGAAGCTCCCATTCTTGTTGCTCCCAACTGGAACCTCCCCATTGAGCTTATGTGTGATGCAAGTGATTACGCTATTGGGGCCATATTGGGGCAACGTCATGAAAAGCACTTCTTTCCTATTCACTATGCTAGCAAGACGATGACTGAGGCTCAACTTAATTACACTACAACGGAAAAGGAATTCCTTGTCGTGGTGTATGCATTTGAGAAGTTCTGACCTTACCTCGTCTTGACTAAATGCATAGTGTATTTGGATCATTCGGCAATCAAGTACCTCTTGGCTAAGCAAGATGCACAGCCAAGATTGCTTCGTTGGGTTCTCCTCCTACAAGAATTTGATGTCACAATCCTTGACAAAAAAGGAGCCGAGAATCTAGCGGCCGATCATCTTTCTCGCTTGGAAGATCCTCACCAAAGTGTTTATGAGAACAATGAAATCACCGAAACATTTCCTCTCGAGACACTTGGTGTAGTGATTCTAAGAAAGACTCGTCCACCCCATGGTTTGCGGACATCGCAACTTACCATGCGGGTAACTTCATCATTAAGGGTATTGATATGTGTGAAAACACACATCTTTTCTACCACTTAATTACAATAATAACCGGACCAAAACGTTTATTTTATGTCTTTTATGTCAGAATTATGCGTGGTTTGTGTTTTTGTTGTGATTTAGGACGAAAAGGTGAAAAGTGGAGAAAACACGGGAATTCACGGGCATTTACGGACTTTTATTGAAGAAAAAGATGAAAGACGAAGTCAAGAAGTCACGAGTGAAAAAAGAACGGAAGTCCAAGACCAGTTCTGAAGATTTATCGAAGAAAAAGTCAAAAGACGGAAGTTTATCAAAAGCCGAGGAACTCAAGTCTTATTTATCAAAGAATTAAAAGACGAGTCCAAAGAAATCCCGAGCCAAAAGTCATTAAAGTCCAAGATTAAAGAAGATTTGAAGGCTTAAGGACTAATGGCGCAATTAACAAAAAGATTAAAGAAGAGGAGGGACCTAAGCATGCAATTAAGGAAGAAAGGAAGGAGGGGAGGAAGCTTCCTCTAACCTCCTCCCTAATCCCCTATATATAGTCATTAGCTAATCACTTTTCGTTTTGTTGGTGGTTTGACAAACCACTCTTCCACCATTTTCATTTCTTTTCTTGCATTCTAATTCCTTGTTATGCACTTTTAATCATTTAATTTTCAAGTAAGTTTTCATCATTTGTTCTTTAATCTTTAATCTTTACTTTTCTTGTCTTAATCTCTCATCTTCCTTTCTTGATTCTAATTTACTTTTAGTGCGATTTACATATGATCCGTGTTGTTCATTTATGTTTTCGTGCTTAAAAGTTCATCTTTTTATGTTTTGATTTTAAAGTTTGTTGATTTTAAGTTTGATAAGTTGATGTTCGAGCTTATTTAGTCATTTTTCATTGTTGATTCGTGTTAGTTTTGGTTCTAGCTTAATCAAATAGCTAAAAACCTTGCCTTTATTTTCGGATCAAGAGACAAATCGGAAAGGGTTTTAAAACCCTTTTCCGATCGCTACTTTCCGACCAGCCCACCCCTCTTTCCGATCTTATGATCGGAAAAGGGTTTATAGTTTTTCCGATCTGCACGTCTAGTATTCCGATTGACACCATTCCCTGTTATTCTGATCTGGCAATTTTCTCCATATTCCGATTGTATTAGTTGTCATTATTCCGATTGGAAGTCTTACACGGTATTCCGATTACTAGCTTGTTTCAACATTCCGATTGCTCTAGTTTTGCTTATTCCGATTAGTCTTTTGTGATGTATTCCGATCACCCCCTTTTACTCATTCCGATCGGGTATATTCCGATCGGATCCTTATGGATTCCGATCAGGTGTATTCCGATTGGGTGTTTTTGACTTGTTTTAATATTTTGCTTTAGTTAAAGGGTTAATGTTTCTCGTTTTATTTTCTTTAAGTCATTTTAATTTCGCTGTGTATTTTATTGTCAATTTACTTTTTGCTAAGTTTTAATTTTACGTCATTTAATTTCACGTCATTTACTTTTAACATTTTAAATATGCACCGTTTACGTTCCAACTAGTTTTAGTTTTAAGTTCCCGTCCTTTATTATTTAGTCTTGCACATTTATTTTTCCAAAACCAAAAACATTGTTTTCACCAAGAACAACTAATCTCACACAATTAACCGGAAATCAATTCGAGAAGATACCGAGAAAACGAACTTTCAACATAGTAAAATTCTTTTATTAAATGGCGCCGCTGCCGGCTCTTCTCGTGAGGATCGAAAGTTTTTTGTGAGAGAAGCGTTGGCTTTTGGGATCCGTTCACTTGTGAACGTTATTTTCGTGTCCAAAATATTTTCAAAAATCCAAAAACATTTGAAAATCATAAAAAGCATTTCTTTTTCAAAGTTTTGCACCAAAAATATTCTTCTTGCTTATCTATCTTTCTTTATGGATTTTTATATCCATTGCGTCCGGTGTGGGAAGCAATTATCTGGGAACAACTCTTGCCAATGGTGTACATGTGAGCGGTGCGGAAACGATATCGACTACACACAATCCGGATTTTGTCCTTTGTGCAACTCGACTAATTCGTACTTTTTGAACCCACCCCCTGTTCCCCCATGCATCTATTGTGGAAGCGATTCTTATTGGCATGTTTTGTGCCCGGTTCAATACCCGTATAGACACGGGCTAGAACCGGGGTACAATTATGACAATGACAATAGCTATCAACAAGAGGCACCCAGTTTCTCTCCATACCCATGGTGCTATATTTGTGGGGGGCCCTCACGATGCTTCTTCTTGTGATCCGTCGCAAATCTTTGAGAAGGTACCGTGCTTTCATCCTAGTGTCTATAATCGTGAGCCCCCACATCACACCCTCAATCATCAATCCAATGAGCAAACTAGTCTTGATCAACAACTCACTTCTTTAAATGACATTCTAGAAAGTCTAGCTCAACTCCGAGCTGACTTGCATCAGGAAAAACAACCGTTGCTTGATGTGGACGAAACCTTGAAAACCACCGACACCTTTTTGAGCCAATTTAGTCGTTTTCCCTTCTTTTCTACACCAAAATGTTTAATTAAAGCGTGGGATAGAATTGGTGAAATTGAACATACTCGGGGCGATGAACAACAAAAGTTGCTGCATGAGCTTCTTAAAGATGTGGAGGTTATCAAGGAAGAGTTAGCCGACTACGTCACTCCTAACTGGACTCGTCCCATCTATTATGATGATGATGACGACGATTATGTCTACACTTTCAACCAATCTTCTGAAGTTGCTGCTCCTACTGTCGATGTTCCTACTGCATCTAAGGATCTAGATTCGTTGAATGAGCTTAGTGATGTTGATCTCGACAAAGTATTGGATGATGAGGTTTGTGACTTACCTGCTATGGAGCCTGAGGACGACGTTGCTCTTACGGAAGAGGTCGATCCTAGTGATGACGATTCTTCTCTCTGCTATGAGACTTTCACTTTTGAAATTTCTCAATCTCCACCGGGAGATGCAGACGATGACGATTTATTCTCTCCGGTTTACGAGAAGTTCAACGATGAACTTGATCTTGTGGATGAGGTGGAAGACGTGCTTCTTCGCGATAGATTACGGAAAGTGCACCTTCTTATTGCTCAAATCGAAGAGTTGACTTCTCCTTCTCTTTCCAAGTCTTTACCTCCATCTATTCCTCCAGTTGAAGATAATGACCCATTGCTGGAAGAAATCGATATCCACTCCATTCCTCCAGGTATTGATGATTATGACACGGAGGGGGACATTATTTTTGATAATTTGCTGCAGGAAAGTATTGACCCAAGTCCCCCTCCCGAGCACCTTTCATCCTCCCCTTTAGCCACTATTTCGGAGGATGAGTGCTTTGACCCGGGAGGTGACATTGATTATGCTATGATTGATACCATTACGACTTTGCCGTTTTCTCAGCATCCATTGTCTTTGGGGGAGGACAATGTGCTTACTTTACCCAACCCACCTCCCGTGGATCTTGAATTCACATACTTTTCGTATGTCGAAAGGACCTTTCTCCCATTCAAGACTTATCCCCCCGCCTCTCATTTGTTGATGTCAACCGGGAACGAGGACAAGGTCTTTGATCCCGGTATCACATTCGAGGCTTCCCCATGGACCATTTAATTCGGGGACGAGTCAGGCTCGTGACTCGGTTAATATAAACAAGCGCTTTTTGGGAGGCAACCCAATTATCTATCTATCTTTACCATAAGTGTAGGGGGAGCCCCGTGGTGTTTCTTGTTCTCTTTCTTATCATGTGCAGGGATTAGAGCTTCAAAGACACACTCTTGATGACTTTTGACGAACCGTGATTCCGTGTTCCCTTCTTCCCGGTTCTATCCTAAACTCTTTTCGATTCACTATTTTATATTTCTCAATATGAAAATAGGAATCTCTTTAGTTGTCGTTTCCTTAGCGAGATTTAAACAACGTGCACAATGTCCTAAGTGTAGGGGAGTTTACTCCCACATGCTTAAACATTGAGGACAATGTTTATCTTAAGTGTAGGGGGGACTTCTATCGAAGTTAAGTGGTCTTTTCCTTGTATTTGTCCTCATTTTAACCGGAAAATCAATTTTTCGACATTTTTCAAAATTTTTGATCTATTTTGGCCTATTTGTTTTTCCCTTTGTGTAGTTATTTTCTTTCTTTATTAGAATAATTGTTTAATAAGTGGTTTTAATTTTCAAACGTTGTGAATCTTTTGACTCAACCCGAGTTTACTCTAGCTAGTATCCTTAACGTATTTAAGTCAAGTTTTGCTAGGCTTTTATATAGGGAGCTATAAAACGCGAAAGTCTTAACTCTCACGGGTTAAGAACAAGAACTTTTCGCAAGTTCCTATAATTGATCCTAGAGAGTCGTTTATCAAGGGAACTTTAAGATGCGATTTATAAACTTGAAAGAGTCTAAGAATTTGCAAGATCCTATAGGCGACTCGAAAACCCAAAACTTTGATTTAATAGGCTAAGTATCCACGAGTCTCATTACTTGAGATTTTAAACTGTGGAGAACGAGAGATGATAGAGCCAATTATAAGTCCGGTATTCTTTCGTGAATTTATGTGAGTTAATTATAAGCCTATTCTCCCATCGCTTGCTAATAAATTTATCTGCTAATAAATAAGGTTGTACGATTTGAAATGTTACTTAGCTTCTAGCCCCAGATCGTTTAAAAGTTGCTCGGTACGGATTAGAGTTCATAGCCAAGGCATAACTTATTGAAGCGGGATGCGAAGATTGGCGAGTCCGAAAAGGCCCTAACAAGGCATGAGGGCTATATTTTGTTGCTAAAGATCCAAAAGTGATGTGAAGAATCATTTATCAAAAATCAATATGAAGGATCGAGACACACGACGAAAAGCAAAAACTCCCCAAAAGTCATGGAGAAGTGTATCCGAAAAGACCCTAACAAGGTATGAGGATAAATAGATCCAAGTCAATAAGAGGAGGCGGATCGTTGTATATCAAAGTCCAAAATAAAGATTGGAGAAAAATAAAGAAGTCGTGGTCCAAGTATGAATCTCTCAAAAACTTCAAGTGAAGAAATTCCATTATGAAGAGAAGACCATAATTTCATGAACGTCTCTCAAGATTTGAAGTATGAAGTCGCTGCCAAACATCGATCCGAGAAAGGTCTCAAATCGCGAAACGAGTTATGCCAATATATGAACTTTATGAGGTCCCGAGAAGCAGTTTTAAAAGATTTGGTCCTTTAGCTAACTATTGATTAAATCGTTCACTTTATTTTCAGACTAAATAACTACCGAAATAAGTCAAACAATGCATCCTCGTGATCATTCAAGACAAACAATAAAATATAAGAGATACCCATAGGAATAAGGGAGTCTAAGTGAATAATTGGCCCACATGAGTCCGTGTTAGTTTACTAACTTATAATAACAATGATCTCGTTTTTAAGCTTGGTTTGGAGAAAGTGAAAACTTGAGGATGATGATTATTCATGACATTTCCAAAACCCAAGGTATGCTTTTTGATTTCTTTACTTTGAATGTTTATAGTTTTCTATCTCTTTAATAAAGGCCAACGTGGACTGATTATGATGAAAAATGTAAACTTGCTTTGTAACTAATGCATTGCATGAGGACATTGCAATGGTCAAGTGTAGGGGATTTGATATGTGTGAAAACACACATCTTTTCTACCACTTAATTACAATAATAACCGGACCAAAACGTGTATTTTATGTCTTTTATGTCAGAATTATGCGTGGTTTGTGTTTTTGTTGTGATTTAGGACGAAAAGGTGAAAAGTGGAGAAAACACGGGAATTCACGGGCATTTACGGACTTTTATTGAAGAAAAAGATGAAAGACGAAGTCAAGAAGTCAAGAGTGAAAAAAGAACGGAAGTCCAAGACCAATTCTGAAGATTTATCGAAGAAATAGTCAAAAGACGGAAGTTTATCAAAAGCCGAGGAACTCAAGTCTTATTTATCAAAGAATTAAAAGACGAGTCCAAAGAAATCCCGAGCCAAAAGTCATTAAAGTCCAAGATTAAAGAAGATTTGAAGGCTTAAGGACTAATGACGCAATTAACAAAAAGATTAAAGAAGAGGAGGGACCTAAGCATGCAATTAAGGAAGAAAGGAAGGAGGGGAGGAAGCTTCCTCTAACCTCCTCCCTAATCCCCTATATATAGTCATTAGCTAATCACTTTTCGTTTTGTTGGTGGCTTGACAAACCACTCTTCCACAATTTTCATTTCTTTTCTTGCATTCTAATTCCTTGTTATGCACTTTTAATCATTTAATTTTCAAGTAAGTTTTCATCATTTGTTCTTTAATCTTTAATCTTTACTTTTCTTGTCTTAATCTCTCATCTTCCTTTCTTGATTCTAATTTACTTTTAGTGCGATTTACATATGATCCGTGTTGTTCATTTATGTTTTCGTGCTTAAAAGTTCATCTTTTTATGTTTTGATTTTAAAGTTTGTTGATTTTAAGTTTGATAAGTTGATGTTCGAGCTTATTTAGTCATTTTTCATTGTTGATTCGTGTTAGTTTTGGTTCTAGCTTAATCAAATAGCTAAAAACCTTGCCTTTATTTTCGGATCAAGAGACAAATCGGAAAGGGTTTTAAAACCCTTTTCCGATCGCTACTTTCCGACCAGCCCACCCCTCTTTCCGATCTTATGATCGGAAAAGGGTTTATAGTTTTTCCGATCTGCACGTCTAGTATTCCGATTGACACCATTCCCTGTTATTCTGATCTGGCAATTTTCTCCATATTCCGATTGTATTAGTTGTCATTATTCCGATTGGAAGTCTTACACGGTATTCCGATTACTAGCTTGTTTCAACATTCCGATTGCTCTAGTTTTGCTTATTCTGATTAGTCTTTTGTGATGTATTCCGATCGCCCCCTTTTACTCATTCCGATCGGGTACATTCCGATCGGATCCTTATGGATTCCAATCGGGTGTATTCCGATTGGGTGTTTTTGACTTGTTTTAATATTTTGCTTTAGTTAAAGGGTTAATGTTTCTCGTTTTATTTTCTTTAAGTCATTTTAATTTCGCTGTGTATTTTATTGTCAATTTACTTTTCGCTAAGTTTTAATTTTACGTCATTTAATTTCACGTCATTTACTTTTAACATTTTAAATATGCACCGTTTACGTTCCAACTAGTTTTAGTTTTAAGTTCCCGTCCTTTATTATTTAGTCTTGCACATTTATTTTTCCAAAACCAAAAACATTGTTTTCACCAAGAACAACTAATCTCACACAATTAACCGGAAATCAATTCGAGAAGATACCGAGAAAACGAACTTTCAACATAGTAAAATTCTTTTATTAGGTATGACGACTCAACAAAAACGAAAATTCTTTCGTGACGTCTAGTTCTACTTTTGGAACGACCCTTACCTCTTTCGGACTTGTGCGGATCAAATTATTCGGCGTTGTGTTTTTGGCACCGAAGCATATAATATCCTTAGAGCTTGTCACGAGGGACCAACGGGTGGTCACCATGGTGCTAATCTCACGGCAAAGAAGGTCTTTGATGCCAGTTTCTTTTGGCCTACTATTTACAGAGATGCACATGCACTTGTCAAGTCGTGTGACTCATGCCAACGTCAAGGCAAAGCCTCACAAAACGATGGAATGCCACAAAATATCATCCAAGTGTGTGAGATCTTTGACGTTTGGGGAATTGATTTTATGGGGCTGTTCCCATCATCTTGTGGTAATAAGTACATCCTTGTCGCCGTTGACTACCTATCCAATTGGGTGGAAGCTAAGGCTTTGCCCACGAACGATGCTCGTGTGGTAGTCAAGTTTTTGAAGCAATTGTTTTCTCGGTTTGGAACCCCTCGTGCTATCATAAGCGATCGTGGAACCCATTTTTGTAATGACCAATTCGAAAGGGTTCTAAAGAAATATGGGGTTACACATCGGCTTTCTACGACTTATCACCCACAAACGAGTGGGCAAGTTGAGGTTTCAAACCGAGCGTTGAAGAGGATCTTGGAGAGATCGAGAGGAGAGAACCGACAATCGTGGTCGGATAAGTTAGACGATGCTTTATGGGCCTTTCGTACCGCTCATAAGACACCCATTGGGTGCACTCCTTACAAGCTTGTGAATGGGAATAATTGTCACTTGCCAATTGAACTCGAACACATAGCTTATTGGGCCCTAAGGCATTGTAATGATGACATTGAGACCGCGGGAAAACATCAGAAGGCAACTTAATGAATTGGATGAATTGAGGGATATTGCTTATGAAAATTCATTGATTTATAAAAAGAAAACTAAAAAGTTTCACGATTCTAATATTAAAAACCGGGTTTTTAACATTGGAGATCAAATGTTGCTTTTTAACTCAAGATTGAAAATCTTTTCTGGCAAGTTAAAATCCCGTTGGTCCGTTCCATTCACCATTACCCAAGTTTTTCCATATGGGACCATCGAGCTAGCTCAAAATGATGGTCCTAACTTTAAGGTGAATGGCCATAGGTTGAAGCACTACTTTAGTGGGGAAGTTCCCTCTTTGAACTACCTCGACCAAGTTACCTTCCCCAATGATAATTAGTATTGAGGGGATCGAGTCGAGATCATGACTCGGTAATCAAAAACGAGGTGCCTCGTGGTGGAGTCCCATGCTTATTCATGTACATATTATCGCTTTCTAATGTAGCTTACGTGAGGGAATTTGTGCCCTTCCCACCTTTGTTCCTTGGTTGTTTGTGAATTGTGGTTTTTAGATAATCATTATCTTCACGATTGGAGCCTCTCGTGTTCGTTTTACGTGAGCACTCGATCGTTTGCTTTGAAGAATTTCTCGATATCTACATGATATATCCTTATATGTTATAACCTTAGGTTTTTAGAACACTTCATAAACGGCTATTGATTTAATGGTTCCACCCTTTCCATGCTAGATTAGGCATTCGACTTCGTCTCTAGTATGAGGGTATTCTACCCTTAGACTCGAAACATTGAGGACAATGTTTAACTTTAGTATGGGGGGTGAATAGATACTTGCCTTGCCAACCCTTCACGCTTTCCAAAATTTATCTTTTTGTTACAAAATAAGGCTAAAAATGGCCAAATTTTAAATTTTTTCTCATGTTTCATAAGTGTTTGAAGACACGAATGTAGATTTTTCGATGGCGAGAATAAGAGTAATTTTTTGACTCGACTGTGCGTATTGTGCACTTACCTTCGATTCCTTAACTATTTTTAGGCTAAGTCTCTTAAATGAGGACGAGAAATGATAGAGTTAATTATAAGTTACTATGCTAAACGTATAGAACTCGTATTCTTTCAAAAACTCATGTGTTCTCGTTGTTTGCTTATTCTCCCTTCGCTTGAATATGTATTTTGCTAATTAATATTGGCTTAGCGGTTTAGTCTTGATTGTTGGTTTCTATTCTTTTCTAGTAGCTTCCATGTAATTAAATTGGGAAAACATTAAGGTATCGCTAACATCACGGTTGTGACAATCTAACATTTTCAGGTAGTAAATTATTTTCTCGTATATTATTTTGAAACTTATTTTTGTGTTGGTTGATGAACTCACAATTTACAGATATAAATTTGGGCTTACGTACATAATTTAACGTCCTTTACGACTAAACCGGAAACCCTAGGATTACGTATTTACGTTTTTGAACTCCGTTTTTGATGAGACAATTTTTATTAGATTCGTTTTGTGTCGTTGATTCATAATTTATAAAAACTTATTTCGTAAAACGACCCGAGGACACGCAAATCGATGAAACTAGAATCGAGGAATACCCGTAAATTAGTGGGATGAGACAAAACAAGTTTTGCCTCACCTCACTCATGGGACGGCTAACTAGCTAACACCACACCCCATGAGGTGTCAACTTGTAGCTAACAAGTTATACACTTGTCTTACTTAGCTAAACAAGCCACCAACACATCAAAACCACTTCCTTAAACCATTTGTTCACTTCCATCACATGCAAACCAAATCCTCTCACCCCTCTCTTCTTTGCCGTCCAAAAGCAAGAACAAAGACCCCCCATTTGATCAATTTTAACCATAAAATCTCGTGTTATACGCACATATGATGGAGAACTCTTGAAGCGTTGTTTATTGGTGGTCATTTTAACATACAAGGAGGTGATTTGCTTGTGTCCTAGGGCTGATTTTTCCACAAGAGTTATTGGTGATTGGTGATCTTGAAGATAGATTTGGTGTACCTCAAAGTGTTGTCATCCAAAGTCAAGTTATAATCTTGGTTCATAAACAAGATCATCCTTCCCATTTTCATTGTTATTTTTTTAAATGTAAAATGTATTTTCTTTCCTAATGTATATGTATATGATGATATATGATGATAAAAATATTGTCTGTGGATCATGTGTTGATAAACTTGGATAAAAAGATGGAAAACTACATGTAAAAGTAGTAAATCTTACTTAAATTAGTAGGCTGTATAAAAATAGTAAAGAACTATATGTTAAACTGAAAAAATGGCATAGATGAATTAATATACAGTAATTATTAAGACTTGTACACATGTGAGAGTTGGCCATGCAATGAAATCATTATAATGAGTGAGATATGATCAAAACAAAATGGAAGTGCAAATCTGAGTAGTCTGTTTTGTATGGACTGTTAGGGACACTTAGAGTTAGATTGAGCAGTAGTTAAATTAAGTTAATTGTAGCACATAATATGAAGTTTATGTCACCCAAAAATGAGCTTCTATCTCCTTGTAGAACTCAAGATATGATAAAAATGATGAAAGTAAAAATAAAAATCAGATTTGTGAAATATAAGTATATAGTATAATATTAGCACTCAAATAAATATAATATAAAATGTAAACTTAAAACCCACTAACTTATATATTACATAATAATAAGTATGTACATTAATAAATAAATGAGACATTTTATAAAAATGGCAATTTGATAAGTTTTATAAGTTATAAAACTATAAACATGAGTTTTACGTCTTTTCGGCTAAAACCGTAAAATTAACGTTTTCGTCAATTAAAACTTAGACGATCGGACCCGTCTAATGTAAACTTTTTATAACTCATATACTGATATATAAGTACATATTACAAGTAAAAACCGATAAAACCCGAGCTTTAGAACATATGGACATTAACAGGCCAAATTAGCCTTATTGGACTATTAATCCAACTAATTTGGCTAAACACTTATGAACTTACTTATTGGGCTTAACTCACTTGGGCCCAACATGTAAGTATAGGATTGATGTTAAAAGTGTAAAATAGACTAATATAAAGTAATGGGATTATAATGGTCTTATTGGGCCTTGACAAGTATAGAAGATAAACTAGTAAAACTAGTATAAAAAATTACCAACACGTAACACTATAATGAGTAAATAAAGGTGTACAATCCCACTTGATCATCATCAAATTTATAAAATCACCATATGTATACATAGATATTATTTTTATAAAGTCATTGGACAAAAGTCTAAGACCGAGTATTATTTATATAGGTTTCCGTAATCAAAGCACGCCCGTAGCCGATAATCCGCCTTTCATTATCAACATGAGTTCATAGCCTCGTACTCTTTTAAATGTTTTATAAAATGATTTGTAAACCCGCGAGGGAGATAACATGCTAGTTTTTGATAAAAATAGAACATAAGTAGTCCCGATGGTATGCTTAATGATATGGACCCGAATGATGCTATGACCCAATAAACGAGATGTAATGGGTTATTAGTAGTTAGGTTATGTCACTTAAAGTCCCATAGCATGAATTGTAAACTGCTGGGATTTGGTAGATGCTTATGCATATGATAGTACTATTTAGGGACGATCACCCCAGTTCGCTCCTTGACGGTTGATCCCCGTCGTACCACATTGATTGGTAAGAGAATTTATGTATGAGAAGATTTCCATAGCGTGATTTTTGTGACGACACGCTAACTTAGATGGGCAATTTGTTTGTCGGGTTCGCGGCCCGTTATTTGTGATAGTAAGATAACAATGTCATGCGGCTAATAATAATCCAACACAATCCAGTAATGATGCAAATAACGATAATAATGTTACCTATAATGGTAATATTGAGGCTATGGTCTCATGGACGGTTTAAGATGTATGCTTTGCTTTATATATTGCCTGACTAGCAATACGAGGACTTACTTCTGATATAATACTTGTGTTCTGATTTCAATGATTGTTTTATATAACGGTTTTATTAAACTCTATGAATTTACTCGGCATTCGCTGATATGATTTTTGCATGTTTTTATCTCAGGTGCTTGAAGGTAATTCGGATGAAGATCGACTCTGGTGGCCCACATAATAATAAAACTGTCCATTCGATCTATGTTTTGTAAACTTAATGACCTGTATAATCTGGGACCTGTTGTACACTTGAAACTTTTAGTTCGAATGAATGTATGTTAAACCTTGTACAACCATTTTTATGTGTTGTCTATGATTGGAGTTCTTGTTCTATCCCGTAACACTCTAAAGACTCTTCCGCTGTACCGATATGAAATTTGAGAGTGTTATAGTTTGGTACCAGAGCTCTCGTTATAGAGAACGAAAGATTTTAAAAATCAAGGTTTTGAACAAAACTTTTCAAAATCTTTTTACTATAAACATTTTAAGAAAATATTTGAAAAATCTTTTGACTATAACGGTGCCAAAGATCTCCGACGTTACCAACAAGCCTTATTGAGAAGATATATATTTTGATATATATAATTTAATTTATATATATATGTATATATCGTTGTTTCAGTATGTAAATGTTTGATAATTATTTTATGCTAATACGAGATATATATAAATGCAGATTGTCATGGCTGACCCTAATATTCCTGTAGAGAACCATGCTATTCCCGAACCTAAAGTAGATGATAACCCTTATTTAGACTTAGTGGATTATGATGTAAATGAGGATATGAATGATGATGAGGAGGAACCATTTGAGGATCTCGAGCCTGAGATAGGACTAGGAGATCAGATTGCCCCTCAGGTTGATGTTGTAGAGAATGAGAATGATAATGTTGGTATTGAGAATGATGATGATGAGATAGGGATAGATAATGTAGATAATGAGGATGACGACGAGGATGTCGAGGAGGAGATAGGTATAGATGATGAGGTTGATGATGATGATGAGGCTGAGCTTATTTACCCTTATGATGTACCGGAGGGTAAGCCCTTACCCCCTCTAGTTTATTGGTCTGATTCTAAGATTGAGCTACCTAGAGATGAACTGTCTGAATCGTCTGAATCTGATTCTGAATCAGAGGATGATAAGGATGATGATGCACCAAATGTTACTGATGGTATTGCTACTCGTAGACATATGATAGGAGAGTCGTCTAGGGTTCGAGAGGCTACTCATATTGATGGTCTTGCACCTTGGGCGTTGACACGTGATTTAGATGCTTCCCGTGCTCAGGGTAGTATGACAGAGGTTGGATTAGGTGTTGTTCAGACTCATGTTGCTTATTTGGAGTCGAAGACTAAGATTGTTGAGAAAGAGCGGGAATTGCTTAATTTGGATTTGACTGATGTAGAGCGTGGTTTGAATGAGGCTTTTAGGAGGTTATCTGTGTTAGAAAGTGGTGAGTTTGCTGCAATGAAGAAAAAGGTGAATACTATGGAGATTCAGTTGAGTGTAGCTCGTGCGATGCGTGAGAAAGCTAAGAAAGAGATAAACATATCTGTTGGTTGGAACAGTAGATTTTATGCTGAGATGGTTGAAAGAGGAGTGATTCGTAAGCGCCCAGCTGAAGATGTGTCTTGTGATCGTCCAACGAAGATACAGAAGACGATGGATGATGGACCATCTGGCGGTTCTTAGTAGACCAGTCTATATTTAGTAGTGACCTTTGTATCTTTTGTATCTTTTGTAACTTTGACTGAACCGACTTATTAGTTAGTAGATCTGGCACAAGTTTTGGGCATGTATAGTGCTAGAAACCTTGATATGGGATGTAAATTAAGACAATTCGTTTGTTTCTAATCCAATGAAATATGTATCTTGTCTTGAATTCCATATTTTGCCATATTTGTATCTTGATTATGAATTCAATCCATCTTATATGAATCCCTTGTTAGGTAAATGCTTAATACTTTGAAATTGTGAAATTATAGAACCATGTCGCCCAAGAAAGCTGTGACTGAGGATGATGTACGTAGGATTATTGCAGAGCAAGTTACCGCATCTATGACTGAATTTATGGCAAATGCTAGAAATGGAGCTGGTAGTAGTGGAGCTGGCGGTACTGAAGCTGGCGGTAGTGGAGCTGGCGGTAATGGAATTGGTGGTACTAATGTGAATGTGAATGCTAATGCTAGAGGAAATGTAGGAGGACTTGGACCTAATGCACCTGAAGTCGGTGGTTGTACTTATGTGACGTTCATGAAGTGTGAACCTCTACCTTTTAATGGAACTGAAGGTGCTGTAGGATTAAGCCAGTGGATTGAGAAAAGTGAGTCGGTGTTTCGGATTAGTAAGTGTAAGGAGGAAGATAAGGTGACTTTTTCTATGGCTACTCTTAAAGGTCATGCATTGACTTGGTGGAACGGGAGAATTGCTTACATGGGTATTGATGTTGCAAATGCTACTCCTTGGGCTGAAATTAAGAAATGGATGACTTTGGAGTTTTGTCCCCGTCGTGTGATCATTAGGTTAGAACAAGAGTTGATTCATTAAGAATGAAAGGTGTGGACATTCGTAGCTACACAAATCGATTTCATGAGTTGGCCTTGCTGTGTCCTCGATTGGTGGAACCCGAATAGATCCGAATTGAGCAATATATTAAAGGGTTGACCAAGAATATCCGGGGGACGTGACGTCATCAAAACCACTGACCATTGATGATGCTGTTCGAATGGCTTACCAACTCATTGGGCAGATAACTCAGGATATGGAAGATGAAGCACGTATTGGTGAGAAAAGAAAGGGTGATGGCGATCGTGTAGATAGAGGTGATAATAGGAAGAATTTCAATCGCCGTCAGATTCAGAGAAAGGGGAATGCAAATGCTCTTACCAACAACACACCGCGCAACGATGAAAGATGTCCTAAGTGTGGAAACAAGAGGCATGCTGGCGACTGCTGGAAGTGCCGAAATTGCGGAAAGCTTGGACACAAAGTTGAAAGGTGTAAGAAGGGAATCATTTGATTCAACTGTAATGAAGAAGGTCATAAGAAATCGGATTGCCTTAAGTTGAAAGCGATTGTACCTAGAAGAAACCCCCAGGGCGGTGCTTATCAAGTTGGAACAGTCGAGGTGAAGAAAGAGGAATCGAATGTCGTTACTGGTACGTTTTTAATCAACAATCATTATGCTGTTGCTTTATTTGACTCGGGTGCTGATAGGAGCTTTGTATCCACTAAATTTAGTGCCCTGATTGACATTGAACCTGTTGAGATAAATACCAGTTATGAGGTGGAATTGGCTGATGGTAAATTAGTGAAAACTAATAAGCTATTTGAAGGATGCTCTCTAAATCTCTTAAACTATTCCTTTCCGATTGATTTGATGTTGATAGAATTAGATAGTTTTGATATTATCATTGGTATGGATTGGTTATCGTTAAATAATGCTTCTATTTTATGTGGAGAAAAGAAGGTTAAGATTCCTCTTAGGAATAGGATGTTAGTAATTGATGGTAATCGAGGTGAATCCCGTTTGAAAATAGTTTCATGTATTAAAGTCCAAAAGTACATCAGGAACGGTTGCGAGTTATTATTAGCTCAAGTGACCGGGAATGAGTCTAAGGAGAAACGATTGGAAGATGTACCTATTATCTGTGAATTTCCTGAGGTATTTCCTAAAGATTTACCCAGACATCCACCGATAAGGCAAGTTGAGTTTCGAATCGATTTAATTCCTGGTGCTGCACCGGTGGCACGTGCGCCTTACTGATTAGCACCTTCTGAATTAAAGGAATTATCTGGACAACTTAAAGAGTTGTATGATAAAGGTTTTATTCGACCGAGCTCGTCGTCTTGGGGAGCTCCAGTCTTGTTCGTTAAGAAGAAGGATGGATCTTTCCGTATGTGCATTGATTATAGGGAACTGAATAAGTTGACGATCAAAAATCGATATCCTTTACCAATGATTGATGATTTGTTTGATCAACTACAAGAATCTAGTGTGTATTCTAAGATAGATTTGCGGTCTGGATATCACCAACTTCGTGTCCGTGAAGAAGATATTCCTATAACTGCATTTAGAACTCGTTATGGACACTATGAATTTCAAGTAATGCCATTTGGGTTAACTAACGCACCTGCGGTTCATGGATCTAATGAATCGAGTGTGCAAACCCTACTTGGAGAACTTTGTGATCGTGTTTATTGACGATATTCTAATTCATTCTAAGAATGAAGATGAACATGGAGAACATTTAAGGATTATCTTGAGTTTGTTAAAGGATGAAAAGTTGTATGCTAAGTTTTCGAAATGTGATTTTTGGTTAGATTTTGTGCAATTTCTTGGTCATGTGATTAACAAAGATGGAATTTATGTTGATCCTGCAAAGGTTGAAGCCATTAAGAATTGATCTGCACCGACAACGCCAACGGAGGTGCGACAGTTCTTAGGATTGGCTGGTTATTATAGGCGATTCATTAAAGAATTTTCTTTAATAGCTAAACCCTTGAATAAGCTTACCCAGAAGAATAAACCTTTCGTTTGGGGAAGTGAAGAAGATGGAGCATTTCAGATATTGAAGAAAAAATTATGTAGTGCGCCAATTCTATCATTACCCGACGGAAGTGAAGATTTTGTAGTATATTGTGATGCATCTCTTAGAGGTTATGGAGCTATTTTGATGCAGCGAGAAAAAGTAATAGCTTATGCTTCTAGGCAATTAAGGAAGAATGAGGAGAATTACACTACTCATGATCTTGAGTTAGGAGCTGTAGTCTTTTCTCTTAGGTTCTGGAGACATTATCTTTATGGCACCAAGTGTACGGTATTCACCGATCATAAAAGCCTATAGTATATTCTCGATAAAAAGGAATTGAATATGAGGCAACGAAGATGGATAGAGCTGTTAAGTGATTATGATTGTGATACAAAATATCACCTAGGAAAAGCAAATGTTGTTGCTGATGCATTAAGCAGAAAAGATAGAGAGCCTATCAGGGTACGTTCTCTAGTCTTGACCGTGCACAATAATTTGCCTGAGTAAATTAGAAATGCGCAAATAGAAGCCTGTAAGAAAGAAAATTTTGTTAATGAAGGGTTTCGATGAGAAGGAGATCCTTTAGAGGTTAGAGCTGATGGAGTGAAATGCTTAAGAGGTCGTATGTGGATACCTAAGTTTGGAGGCTTAAGAGATTTGATTATGTTAGAATCCCATAAATCTAAATATTCCATTCATCCTGGATCTGATAAAATGTATCATGATTTGAAGAAGTTTTACTGGTGGCCGAATATGAAAGCTGATATTGCTATGTATGTTCTCCAATGCTTGACTTGTGCTAGAGTCAAAGCTGAACATCAAAAGCCATCAAGACTACTTCAACAGCCAAAGATTCCTGAATGAAAGTGGGAGCGAATTACGATGGACTTTATCACTAAGCTTCCTAGAACATCATCTGGAAATAACTCGATTTTGGTCATTGTCGACAGACTGACCAAATCAGCACACTTCATTCCGGTTAAAGAGAAGTTCTCACTGGAGAAGCTGACTCGTATATATCTTGAGAATGTTGTATGCAAGCATGGAGTGCCTGTATCGATCATTTCAGATCGAGATCCTAGATTCACATCGAATTTTTGGAAATCTCTTCAAAGATCTTTGGGAACGAATCTCGACATGATCACTGCTTATCACCCCCAGACTGATGGGCAGAGTGAAAGAACGATACAAACACTGGAAGATATGTTGAGAGCTTGTGTGATAGATTTTGGTAAGAATTGGGATAAACATTTGCCGTTAGTAGAGTTTTCGTATAACAATAGTTATCATACTAGTATTAAGGCTGCACCGTTTGAAGCTTTGTATGGTAGGAAGTGTAGATCTCCTGTATGTTGGAGTGAAGTTGAGGATACCCAGCTCACGGGACCGGAATTCATCCGGGAGACTACGAAGATGATAGTTCAGATTAAGAATAGGCTGTTGACTGCCCGTAGTAGACAGAAAAGTTACGCGGATGTGCGGCGGAAACCGATGGAGTTTAAAGTGGGTGACCGAGTAATGTTGAAAGTATCGCCATGGAAAGGCGTCATAACATTTGGAAAGCGAGGGAAATTGAATCCCCGCTATATTGGACCCATTAAGATTTTATCTAGAGTAGGTCCAGTGGCTTACAAACTAGAGTTACCCCAAGAACTTCATGGTGTTCACAACACATTCCATGTATCTAATCTGAAGAAATGTTTAGCAGTGAGTGATGAGAAAATTTCGTTGGATAAGGTCCGAATTAATGAGAAGTTACACTTTATCGAAGAACCCGTAGAGGTTATGGATCGTGAGGTAAAGCAACTGAAACAAAGTTGGATACCTATTGTCAAGATCCGATGGAATTCAAAGCATGGACCAGAATTTACTTGGGAACGAGAGGACAAAATGTGGAAGAAATACCCACCCCTCTTTAATTTCAATAAGAAATGGACATCAAAATGAAATGGATCACGAGGACGTTGATCCCTTTTAGGAGGAAAAGATGTGACAATCTAACATTTTCAGGTAGTAAATTATTTTCTCGTATATTATTTTGAAACTTATTTTTGTGTTGGTTGATGAACTCACAATTTACGGATTTAAATTTGGGCTTACGTGCATAATTTAACGTCCTTTACGACTAAACCAGAAACCCTAGGATTACGTATTTACGTTTTTGAACTCCGTTTTTTATAAGACAATTTTTATTAGATTCGTTTGGTGCCGTTGATTCATAATTTATAAAAACGTTTTTCGTAAAACGACCCGAGGACACGCAAATCGAGGAAACTAGAATCGAGGAATGCCCGTAAATTAGTGGGATGAGACAAAACAAGTTTTGCCTGACCCCACTCATGGGAAGACTAACTAGCTAACACCACACCCCATGAGGTATCAACTTGTAGCTAACAAGTTATACACTTGTCTTACTTAGCTAAAAAAGCCACCAACACATCAAAACCACTTCCTTAAACCATTGGTTCACTTCCATCACATGCAAACCACCACAAATCCTCTCGCCCCTCTCTTCTTTGCCGTCCAAAATCAAGAACAAACACCCCCCCCCATTTGATCAATTTTAACCATAAAATCTTGTGTTATACACACATATGATGGAGAACTCTTGAAGCTTTGTTTATTGGTGGTCATTTTAGCATACAAAGAGGTGATTTGCTTGTGTCCTAGGGTTGATGTTTCCACAAGAGTTATTGGTGATTGGTGATCTTGAAGATAGATTTGGTGTACCTCAAAGTCTTGTCATCCAAAGTCAAGTTATAATCTTGGTTGGTAAACAAGATCATCCTTCCCATTTTCATTTTTATTTTTGTAAATGTAAAATGTATTTTCTTTCCTAATGTATATGTATATGATGATAAAAATATTGTGTGGGGATCATGTGTTGATAAACTTGGATAAAAACATGGAAAACTACATGTAAAAGTAGTAAATCTTACTTAAATTAGTAGGCTGTATAAAAACAGTAAAGAACTATATGTTAAACTGATAAAATGTCATAAATGAATTAATATATAGTAAGTATTAAGACTTGTACACATGTGAGAGTTGGCCATGTAATAGAATCATTATAATGAGCGAGATATGATCAAAAAAAATGGAAGTGCAAATCTAAGTAGTCTGTTTTGTATGGTCTGTTAGGGACATTTAGAGTTAGATTGAGCAGTAGCTAAAACTAAGTTAATTGTAGCACATAATATGAAGTTTATGTCATCCAAAAATGAGCTTCTATCTCCTTGTAGAATTCAAGATATGATAAAAATGGTGAAAGTGAAAATAAAAATTAGATTTGTGAAATAAAAGTATATAGTATAATATTAGCACTCAAATAAATATAATATAAAATATAAACTTAAAACCCACTAACTTATATATTACATAATAATAAGTATTTACATTAATAAATAAATGAGACATTTTATAAAAATGGCAATTTGATAAGTTTTATAAGTTATAAAACTATAAACATGAGTTTTACGTCTTTCGGCTAAAACCGAAAAATTAACGTTTTCGTCAATTAAAACTTAGACGGTCAGACCCGTCTAATGTAAACTTTTTATAACTAATATACTGATATATAAGTACATATTACAAGTAAAAACCGATAAAACCCAAGCTTTATAACATATGGACATTAACGGGTCAAATTAGCCTTATTGGACTATTAATTAACCTTTATATAAAGGATGATTCTCCTCACAAACCGCTTTTTATAATACTATCCCCCTCTCTCACAACCAAAAAACCCTCTCACAACCAAAACACACACTAGCACCTACACCTTTCCGTTATTTGATTTTACGGACCCCGTTATGCGTTCATTGATCCCCATTGTTGGTTTGTGAGGTGTTAATTTGGCCTTTCGCCGATTAAATAATTAGGGGTTAATTGGATGTTTTCCCCCTCCCATTAATTGCGATTGTCCGGTTGTTGGTTTAATTGAGGGTTAATTGGCCTTTCACTGGGTTTAATTGGATGTTTCCCCCTCCCATTAATTGCAATTGTCCAGTTGTTGGTTTAATTGGGGTTAATTGGCCTTTCGCGAATTAAATAATTGGGGTTAATTGGATGTCCATTGCAAGATTGCCCCTTGCCATTAATTGCGATTGTCCGTTGTGTAGTGGCTACAGGAATCGTAGTGGCTACAAAAACCCAATCTTAACCGTTGCAATTGATCCGTGTCGCGGTGGTGTCCGTTGATGATGTGCCTCTTAACATCCATATATATATATACCAGCATCACCACATAGTTGCATCTAGGTTTCCATTATTTGTGCTATTGCTACAGTCGTTTTGGATCTTCTTTTCTTTTCTGGTGATCCGGTCTGCAAAGGTTTGTAAGATTTAGCCTTTTTTTGTTCTGTTTGTAACGGGGTCAGTAAAATCAAATTCCCGAAAGGTCTAAGGGCCAGTGTGTGTTTTCGCTGTGAAAACGAAATTTTGGTTGTCGGAGAGGAACCCTCCTTCATATAAAGGTTAATTTCTGGTTTTTTAAAAAATTGTCGCTTTATATAAGCTGCGTAGTTCATAGAGTTGGTCCCGGATGTTTTTTTAAAAATTTATGGCCGTTTATATAGAATGGTTACTTAAAGCGGTCTATTGTTTATTTGTGCATTTTAGTGATCTGGTTATTTAAAGTGATTTTTTTATTCGTATGGATAGAAGGCTTGGAATGAATATGTCCGTTCACTGGCCATTGTGTTACCCGCACACCTTTGTTGCACATGTGTGTATATCCTTTGCACATGTCTGATGCTGATAAGCTTATTGTCCATGCACTTGGTTTTGGCCGTTTTGGTGTTTTGGAAATGTACACTGGTTGAGGTCTTATATATGGGGCAGTGATGATATTGATGAATGAATTTTATGTTGATTAATTTGAACAAACTTTCAGATTGGTCGTACCTTGGCGGGGTAATTCACTGTTGTTGTTTTGCAGCCATGGTGGTCTTATCGTGTTTGTTTCATACTTTTTTCTCTTCCAGATCTGAGCCTCTCAAAATCTGCTTTCCGACATTGTTTGTAACGGAAAGGTGTAGGTGCCCGTATGTTTTTTGGTTGTGAAACGAAATTTTGGTTGTCGGGGAGGGATCCTCCTTTGTATAAAGGTTAGTTTCTGGCTTTTTTATTATTTGTAACTTTATATGAGATGCTTTGTTCATACAGTTGGGTGCGGGTCAATTTTTTCCATCTATGGCCGTTCATATAAGATGGTTAGTTAAATTGGTCTATTGTTCATTTGTGTATTCTGTTGGTCTGGTTATTTAAAATGATTTTTGGGTCCGTGGGGATACAAAGCTTGGAATGAATATGTCTTAGCCGAAAATGCAATGGGTTAACTCATTTTTTCTGCCTGTTGACTAGGTTATTCTGTGTGGATGACCTATTTTCATCTTAGGCGTATGATCTTTGAATCTACGGATGTCAAATGGTTCGTGTTAACCAACTTCACCCAACGAAACAATCGGATTGGTCAGGACAGTAAGGCGGGTTGAAAATAGTATCGGCAGTGATGCGAAGTCTGTGGATGGCCATTTTTACAAGGGTTGTTTCTCAGCGTTTTGAGGTCTTATATATGGGGCAGTGATGATATTAATGAATGAATTTTGTGTTGATTAATTTGAACAAACTTTCAGATTGGTCGTACCTTGGCGGGGTAATTCACTGTTGGTGTTTTGCAGCCATGGCGGTCTTATCGTGTTTGTTTCATACTTTTTCTCTTCCAGATCCGAGCCTCTGAAAATCTACTTTCCGACATTGTTTGTAACGGAAAGGTGTAGGTCCTGGTGTGTTTTTTGGTTGTGAGACAAATTTTTGGTTGTCGGGGAGGGATCCTCCTTTATATAAAGCTTAATTTCTGGGTTTTTTATTATTTGTATCTTTATGTAAGATGCTTAGTTCATACAGTTGGGTGCGGTTCTATTTTTTCCATTTATGGCCGTTTATCTAACATGGTTAGTTAAATTGGTCTATTGTTCATTTGTGCATTATGTTGGTCTGGTTATTTAAAATGATTTTTTGGGTTCGTGGGGATACAAAGGTTGGAATGTATATGTCTTAGCCGAGAATGCAATGGGTTAACTAATTGTTTCTGCCTGTTGACTAGGTTATTCTGTGTATGGGCAATGATGAAAAGTCTGTGGATGGACATTTTTACAAGGGTTGTTTCTCAGCGTCCGTATCTTGGCAGGGCGACGATTCGGTCGCAGCCATGGCGGGTTTCTAGGTTCGCCTTTCGTACCTCTAGATTTGAGCCTCGAACGCAATAACTCATTGTATCTACCTACTGACCTGCTCCAATTCATTGGACGAGGGTCATTCTTTATGGATAAGCCCACATCTACTTCACTTAATACATTTAGCATGCACTTGCCGGCTATGTGAACCCGATATTATGGTGAGTTCTTCGTACAGCTTCCATGTTTCTTGGACCCGATGCTTTTAAATTTGTGGGCTTGTCTTTTTTGTTCCTGCTGCTTTTAAGGACGTTTTTGTTTGTGATAGAGGGGGATAGTATTATAAAAAACGGTTTGTGAGGACAATGACTGCTCTTATGGATGCGTGTTTCTCCGCTTCTATAAAAAAGGTTGCTTTAGGGCTGTGATGAGGGTAAGCGGGTGCGGGTAAAGATACCACATCTCGGATGCTTGGCGTGGCGACCTTGCGAGGTCGCAGCCATCACGGGTCGTGGCTGTTTTCCCCGAACGGCGCCTTATCTGAGCCTATGCTATACCCTAGGAAAAAAGAACAAACTTTTGGTAGGATCGCTTCCGAGGACCCGGGCCTTGCGATCGTGAGCATGTGATCGCAGGCATAATGATTGTCAGATGTGGTCAATGATTCTTACGTGGTGTATTTCCGCCTCTATGGTGGTTAACTGTTGTGATGCCCGCTGCCTTTCGATTTGTGATATCTCAGGCCTTACGCATTGGAAAAATAGAAAAATTGGTACACTCTTATGGATCCGTGCATCTCCTCCTTTATGTAAAGGTTAATTTTGGGCTATGATGAGCGTAAGCGAGCGCAGGTAAAGATACCGCATCTCGGGTCTTGGCGTGGCGACCTTGCGAGGCCGCAACCATGCCGGGTTATGAGTGCTTTTCCCATATAGCGCTTTATCTGAGCCTATGGTATACCCCGAAGAAACTAGAAACCTTTTAGTAAGCGCGCTTTACAGAACCCGTGCCTTGCCATGGTGACCCTTTGATCACAGACATAACGGTTGCGAACTATGGTTAATTCTTTCTGCCGGGTCTTCTCGCCTTTATGCTGGTTAGTTACTGTCATGCCCGTTGCCTTTGGATCCGTGGGCTGTTTGCCAGCACGCGGATCTTGCCAGGACGACCATTTGGTCGCACCCATGGCGGGTTTGTGGGTTCGCCTTCCATACATCCAGCTCTGAACCTCAAACACAATGACTCATCATTTGAACATGCTGATCTCCTCCAATTCATTAGCTGATGGTCTTTGTTTATGGATGCGTTCACGGCTGCTTCACGAATTCCCGAAAAATGTTCTTTACCTCTCGCGGAAGGTAACGTTCATTCTCTACGGTTATAGTGTTATTTTAACGAATATTACCACTACATATATTTTCATGTTTCAGCTGTGCAATTGGTATTTGTCGTTGTATGGTATCTTTTTTTATTTCATCAGTCTAACTAAATGTGTCTATTCTGCGATAGTCTGCCAAGGATTTAGAGAATACGATGGCAAGTGAATTAGACCAGATGCAGACGATGAACTTCCAACCCCAAACATACATGTAAGTTGTCTTATAGCTGATGTGAATGTGTCTCATCATCCAAATATAGTTATACTTGATTTGAGTTTTGATTCCTTTTTCTTCTTTATTTCAAAAAGAAGATGTTGTTGGTTTGTAGAAAATAGAAAAAAAACACGACAGAACCGAGATGTGGGCGACGACGATAGTCACGATGGTGTCTTTCGTTAGCGAAAGGCCAATTAACCCTCAATTAAATCAACAACCGGACAATCGCAATTAATGGGAGGGGGAAACATCAGATTAACCCCCAATTATTTAATTGGCGAAAGGCCAAATTAACACCCACGATGGTGTCTTTCGTTGCCGCTATTGATGAGGGGCGACGCTATCCTTTTGTAGGATATGCTGGCGATTATGTGGGTGTGATGAGTTTAAACCGGCCACGAGCAAAAACAAGGTGTCCTGGACCTTGGCGGGGTGACGTTCAAAGGTTGCACCCATGCCGGGTTATGACTCTTTGCCTCAAAGAACACCTTCTCTGGGCCAACACTTAACCCTGAATCTTAGTTGTGCTGCCTTTAGATGTTGCAGCCATCACGGGTGATGACTCTTTTCACCCAAATCAAGCCTTATCTGATTCCAAAAGAGGCATGTTACATCATTTGGTCTTGCCAATTCTTGGGTAATCAACTTTTGGCCGCTAATAGCCTATGCTTTCAACCTCTTTATTGTTGCTGACGAAAAACTACAATTACCTTATGTATGGAAAACTAATAGCCTAAAGTGTTATAGCAGCTTTTGTGTGTCATAATGATGTTTGTGAATTATAGGTGATGATGATATTGCATTTATGTTTTACTATTGATCATGGTGAGTGAAAGCGACACCGTATCTTGGCGAGGCAGCACCACGAACATGGTGTTTGCAGCCATGGCGGGTTGACTCCTATTTTATCCGTGACAGCACTCCCAAGTCTGAGCCTGTATATGACGACATTACTTTGATACTGTATTTTCATACCCGTGTCCATTCCAAGGTTGCCCCCTACCATTAGTTGCGCTTGTCCGTTTTGTTGTGGCTACATGATTCGGAGTATATACACGGTTTCCGTAGGTCTGTGGTAGCGTTATTTTTTTTCGTTCAAGCGTTTGATAGCCCCATTTGCTTATTCTCTTTGTTAACTACAGGAACGACACCTTTTGCGCTTAACAGCCAGCCGCACACACCCCCATCTCAGACACCCCCCTATGACGAATCGTACATACCTGCTGTTAGACGGGGCTCTTTTTTGGAGCACCCTTCGGGGGTACCCGCTTTGTGGTTGGAATACAGGGAAGATTGCACCCGGTAACACTCTATACTAATCTTTTGCTGCTGATAAGGCTCTGTTTTTTTCCGTCTTGGCTGCTTTAGAATTTGTAACCATCCAACGAAAATAAAAAAGTAAATAACTTCACATATGCAAATACGTTAAACCAAACACATAAAGGCATCCTGCCAATGACCAACCCTCGTTGGCAGTACTTAAACCAAATACAAAAAAAAGGCCTGCCAATGACCCAACGTCCTTGGTAGTGCCAAAATAACAAAGACTCAGGCACACACGCCTGGTACATTCTTGGTAGACACGGAAACACAACGTGATTAACATAATGCCCGAGGATGATTTATTCAACACACATAAAGCGACCACCTTCAGGCACATTCAAATTATCGCTTCAGTCCGACATGTTCCCTCGCAGCTGGTCAATGAATCTTTCCATCCTACCAATATGGTCACCTGTTGCTACTACTTCTGCTCCGAGTTGTTCTCTAAAGGAACAATCTTCACGTGTCAGGATCCCTAAAAATGCCACCATCTGGTTAACTACCGGTTCCCCAACCACGGTCCTTAGCTCATAAACAAGATGCGTCCTATCAATTATACCACTATTGACCTCCTCCCACATCTGCTCCATCCTAGCTTTCCAGGCTATTTCGCCTAGAATCTCATCCTCCAGGCGACAGATAAACATGTCCGCCCAATCATCGGTCCCTACTTCCTTCTCCAATGCATCGCACTTTGGACGGTACTCCATTAGTTATCTCTTAGTCAAGCTTACCTATAGATGTGTGTGAAGATGTGTCACCTACAGCCTCATAACACTCCTTTATATAGCAATGCCTCCTGGCTTAAAACCTATAGTGTCCTCCACTGACGCTCAACAGTAGCGCCAAGAACAGTAGCCGGCTCCCAAATTGCATGATTATCGAGTTAGGCTCCCAAAAGTCTATTTAAAAAAAACACTATCCTCATCCACACACTGTTGCATCATCTGTTGTTCTACTTTTTCTGTTACTTTTTTGCCATATTTACAGAATATAGGAAAACCCATTATGGGCAGATACAGAAAAGTAGAAATAATGTTGGTATGGGGCAATGCATATCTTTACCACAAGTGGTGAAAAACAAACCACCAACAACAGTGCCATACTATTTTTCTATAACACAGATCTTTTTCCTACTATTATACAACATGTTATGCCGCACAAGCACAACATTGTATACGTATCCATTAGAACCTAATGAAACAGCATAGGAACATAATGAAATAACAGATTTCGCACATAAACGACATTCGTTATATTACAAACGACAAACACCACAATTTCCATAAATAGGACACAATATTTTTTTGGGGTTGCCTATTTAACCCTGTTTATAGCCTACAATGTGCCATACCCGAATAGAATGACACACTTAAATAGACCATCTCCATCCCACTGTTGCCATGTGACTTTGGGTTTCGGCTTTTTTTATCACTTGCTAGCCAAGTAGCCACTAAAGTTTACAACAGTTAGATTCTCACTAGCACGTTGCAGGCTAAATGAGTGATACACGTTCCAGGCAGAATCCCAGGCACCTGTTCATAAGAAAAGTGTCCCAATACAATAACCAAAAGGCACAAATGGATACTTGATGTGTTACATTGGTTCATGATGGCAAATAAAACATTAGCGAGGTGCATTAAAAGTAACAGTTGTTCTGAAATTCAAGCTGATCAACAACAACATAAACATATGGCGACATACACAAGCCGTTACAACCGCATGGGCTACGACAAATACACATCAAGCTAAAACAACAAAGACCAAACATACTCTTCCTACATAAGGCTAGGAACACCACTTTATTGAAAACATAGAAACACACAGACAATCACTAGGTGCGACCTCCAAACACATTCGATGGTCACATATTACGGATGAAAAACTCCATATCGGTCATGCGATTGTCGGACGCACCCATTAGTTCTTTCAGCTTCCGAAGCTCCGCCTCGGCTCTATCTTGCATGTCCAGTAGCAAAGAAACCATGTAGCTCAGGAGCGGTTCTGGGTTAATGCTAGATAACTCGCTTATCAAACCATCCCTATTAGCAATTGCAGCCCTTTTAGGGGCATACATAGCTTCAAGACTCCCCCTCCAGTCCATCTCATCAACCACCTGTTCACGCAGGTGGAACCAAAAACAGTCGCGGTCTTCCTCCGAACCACACGCCGTCTGCAAAGCACACAACCTCCTCAACCAAGACATTCTTTCGTCACTGATTATCGGTTGGTCTATGCGTGATGATATGTTTCAAATCCATGCCATGACATCCTTATAAACAACTGCCACAAACCCACTGTTACACCATACCATTGGTAGTTTATATTACTTTAAAACATACACCTAACCAAAACCTGCAGCCCTTTCATGAACAGGTTGATCCTCATGATTCAACATTCTGTCCAACCTGTGACACAGCCTCCAGCACAATTCCATGTGCATGCGCAGTTACAAGAATACAAGCTAATAACCCTTTTGACTAAATCCTAACCACACATGAAGACTGCCACCAGCATAGGCCCTCAAAGTAACTATTACATACATGCCAATACACATACGCCTTTTGATTTCAATTAACTAGACAAAAACAGTTAAATTGTTGTAACTATATGTGAATGACCTTGGTCAAACAATAAGGATTTTTACATTAGCTGATGGTAACAACGTATAACGATCGCTAACGTTTTTTTAATCCATGTGATGCAGCCATCCGTTTTTCAAGTGAGAAACATGGGATTCATCAGATTCATACAAGAAGCTATATTTTCGCTACACGTTTTTTTAAACGATAACTTGATAGGTATAGCAGACTCAGTGACCCATAATATTAATATCAAACCTTCAACTGATGGTTGAACCTTATTCAATTAGGCTTTTATATAACACTCTGTGTTGGTTAAAAAAATTGAACAGTTGTTATTGGCTGCAGGTTGAAGCGATGATAGATCGGTTGTTCGATCAAATACGGTGTCCGAATGGCCATTCATATAGTTGGAGTGCTTCAACCGTGCCCTAATTTGATCCGACCTTACTTTCGTTGATGGTGTACAACCCGATAGCCTTTCTATTTGTTGTTCTCTGGGTGCCGTTTCCATACCTCCATATTTGAGCCTGCCTTGATCACCAATTGAAGATCTTTATGTGTCTGTGTCTCTAAAAAAAATATCATATGCATCTCTATATTTTCTTGAAGTTTTTTTTATCTTTATAATATGAACACTTCGTTTTATACATTTTCCCGGAAAATGTTTTGTTGGTATGCTACATTTCTTTCGTAATCAAACATATGCGCTGCATGTATCCTACTTTAGCCGTTTATGTCATAACTCAACAACCACTAAAAACATTAACAAAAAAACCCGCTCTTCCCCACACCGAATACAACGTCCTCACATCGCCCGTGCTCCCCTCGCAGCGGAGCGCGGGCACAGAACCTAGTCCAACTAATTTGGCTAAACACTTATGAACTTACTTATTGGGCTTAACACACTTGGGCCCAACATGTAAGTATAGGACTGATGTTAAAAGTGTAAAATGGACAAATATAAGGTAATGGGCTTATAATGGGCTTATTGGGCCTTGACAAGTAAAGAAGATAAACTAGTAAAACTAGTATAAAAATTTACCAACACATAACACTATTATGAGTAAATAAAGATGTACAATCCCACTTGATCATCATCATATTTATAAAATCATCATATGTATACATAGCTATTATTTTTATAAAGTCAGTGGACAAAAGTCTAAGACCGAGTATTATTTATATAGGTTTCTGTGATCAAAGCACGCCTGTAGCCGATAATCCGCCTTTCATTATCAACGTGAGTTCATAGCCTCGCACTCTTTTAAATGTTCTATAGAATGATTTGTAAACCCGCGAGGGAGATAACATGCTAGTTTTTGATAAAAATAGAACACAAGTAGTCCCGATGGTATCCTTAATGATATGGACCCGAATGATTCTATGACCCAATAAACGAGATGAAATGGATTATTAGTAGTTAGGTTATGTCACTTAAAGTCCCATTAGCATGAATTGTGAACTACCGGGATTTGGTAGACGCTTATGCATATGATAGTACTATTTGGGAACGATCACCCCAGTTCGCGCCTTGACGGTTGATCCACGTCGTACCACATTGATTGGTAAGCGAATTTATGTATGAGAAGATTTCCGTTGCGTGATTTTTGTGACGACATACTAACTTAGATGGGCAAATTGTTTGTCGGGTTCGCGGCCTGTTGTTTGTGATAGTAAGGTAACAATGTCATGCGGCTAATAATAATCCAACACAATCCAGTAATGATGCAAATAACGATAATAATGTTACCTATAATGGTAATATTGAGGCTACGGTCTCATGGACGGGTTAAGATGTATGCTTTGCTTTATATATTGCCTGACTAGCAATACGAGGACTTACTTCTGATATAATACTTGTGTTCTGATTTCAATGATTGTTTTATATAACGGTTTTATTAAACTCTATGAATTCACTCGGCATTCGCTGATATGAGTTTTGCATGTTTTTATCTCAGGTGCTTGAAGGTAATTCGGATGGAGATCGACTCTGATGGCCCACATAATAATAAAACTGTTCATTCGATCTATGTTTTGTAAACTTAATGACCTGTATAATTTGGGACCTGTTGTACACTTAAAACTTTTATTTCGAATGAATGTATGTTAAACCTTGTACAACCATTTTTATGTGTTGTCTATGATTGGAGTTATTGTGCTATCCCGTAACACTCTAAAGACTCTTCCGTTGTACCGATATGAAATTTGAGAGTGTTACAACGGTTTTGAAGTATTGGCAACCCAAATAATCGAAAGCTTCACCCAGTAATAAGATTTCAAGTGCTCACCTAAATTAAGCAAAAATTTGAAGCTCACAAGGCCGAAAAATCTATGCCCAAATTGAAAGTGAATCAAGCCTTAATCTTTGAAACTTTAAAGATCCAAAATTCTCTTTAGCGTGAGGATATACGTCTTTGGCCATAATAAAGACCTCATGGCGAGGTTAAATAAAAGGTAAGGAAAGACCGAAGTCATAAAAAAGCTCCATGGCGGAGTTGAATAAAAGATGGAGGTAAACCTATGATAATTAGGCCCATCTATTAGGGGGCCTATAAAAGTCTTGGTAATAAGTCTCATGTTCAAAACCGTTATAAAACCGTGTTTATCGATCCTTCTTGTTGACTTAATTTTTTGACATCGTTGTCTATTAGGGGGGGGGGGGGGGGGTTATTAATTCAATGGTGTTGGTTACACCGTTATGACTCTATTTTTGGACCTAAATCTCTATCATCGCATAAGTAAAAACTGTATCTTTGTGAACATTAAAGACAAAAATAAAATATAAGAGATACCAATTAGGATTAAGGGAGTCTAAGTACGTGATTAGGGCATATGAGTAGTGTTAGCATTACTAACTTATAATGACAATGATCTCGTTTCACGCTTGGCATGGAATTGGGTGAAAATCGAGGACGACGAAATTATTTCTAACGAATCATTCACGTGTTCTTGGTCTATGAACCTAAACGTCCCATTTTGTGATGAAAATCATACATTATGTCTAAAACGCAAGTAGTAGCAAGTAGAAGTAGTGTAGCAAGTTTTCCTTTGAATAAAAGCCCATAAAAATGAATTTTGGAGGTGCTACGATACTTTATTCTAGCATTGCGTGAGGGCACGACAATGGTTTAGTACAGGCGTGTGATGAGACTACTTTTATACATAGGCTCATCGTCCAAAACGGGCTTAAAATGGTTAAAATATAATAAAATGTGCCAAATACATGCTTGTGTTTATTCAATGTGTATTTTAGGTACGAATATTGAGAAAATGACAAAAGATCACAAGAAACAAGCAAAACGAACACGGGAAAAGAAGCCGCACAATGAACCGGGGCCTCGAGTTGATTTTCCAAGAAAAGTCCTTGAAGAATTGAAGATTGTACAAGAAGGGTCCTTCATTATTGAATAATTGACACTTTAAGCCCTTGTATATTCATAATTACAAATTTGGTCCTTAAAGTTTGTCAAATTTACAAAAAGGACCCTCAACTTTGAAGAATTGGCAAGAATGGTCCCTCAAATTTGAAGACTTGTCACTTTTACTCCTCCATGAAGACAAGAATACAAGAGAAGACCTTGAAGATTGAAGATAAGCCAAAATCAGCCCTTCAAATATCAAGATATTACAAAACAAGTCATTTGAAAACCCTTTGAAAAGTTTTTGTGGCAATAGTATGAAAAACAAAACTTTGCTAACAAAGGAAATTCAGTTTTGGTGGTTTAAATACGAAATGAAAGAAGAAAGAAAGGTGAGGGACCAAAGCTGGGAGACATCAAAGATACCTAGACCACTACCTGTGTGCCACGTGCCCCACTCAACTAAACCAATCAATCACCACTCAGCATTCCACCACGTCACTAATCCACTTACACCGATTTAACTATTTTTATTAATTAGTTAATTATTTGGCGCCTAACACCACATTTGAACACTAAACAAGATCAAAAGACTTGTTCTTAGTGTTCTTAACCAAATTTGGGTATTCCTTAAACTTTGTGAATTAAAGGATAATCTTTTCCAGAAATATGATTAAGGGACTACTAATCATAACCCAACTCCTAAACTCCTTGCCACCTCATCCCATGAAGTCACATGAACCACCCCTGCATACACTTTTGGGGAAAATGACAAAGCTTGCAGAGAATCAACAACCCACAATCCATCTTTCATCCTAAGCATTATTTGGACCCTTTGATCAACTTTTCACCAGCTAGCATCAACAAACGTCCAAAAATTCTTCACAAGGCTTGAAAGTTCAAAATTAGACAAGGGAAATTTAGGGACTTCACCAACTAGGGTTTCTAGTTTTTATTCAGCATTTTAGTTTACATTGTAGCCTATATAAAGGCATAGGGTTACAACATTTCAGTTTGTTCTTGGATTTCATAGGTCAAAGTTCTGTAAATCATATTTTCAAGTGAATGAAAAATGTTTGAATCTTGTGACGAATTCCAAGTCCCAATTTACTTTCTTGTTATTGTTAACTGATATGAGTTTGTGATTTCTAACTTTCAAAGTTTGGTTTTAAGTTTATGCAAAGTGTTTGCAAAAGTTTTCAAAAATCTGTGATTTTTACAAAATTTGGTACAAACACTTGAGGTTTTTGGATCATAAGTTGATCATAGCACCCTGATAAGAAGATTATCAAGGTGTTGTGAAGCTTGTGGTTTGGGAAGATTCAAGGAGTGGGGTACAAAGTTGGAAGAAATCATTTAAATTTTCATTTTTTTTCATATAATCTGTTTACTGTTAACTTTGTTCTTCTCAACAGCTTATTGGAAGCTTGTGGTTGTTAAGCTACCACAAAAGCTCAAACAGTTCGTGTGTGTGGATGTACATTCATGAGGTTTGAACCTTATCTCCCAAAAATCTGTTAAAAATCTTGGTGCTAAGTGATTTTGTGATTCTGCTGTTGTATGTTGTGTTCTTATGCTTGGATCTTTGTTCTAACAGCCTTCAACTTCTTCAAGTCCTTTGATCTTCACATACTTGGCAAGTTAGGTCCTTGATGTCTTGTTTTGTCCCTTTCTTCGTCTTTTCTTCAAGTAAAATCCATGAAAACTTGTGTTTGTTTCAAACGTATCTTCTTACCTACACATTCAAAAACAACAAAGAATACCCTGTAATTCCATTTTATCACAATAAAGCTTGTTATTTTCCTTGTGTTTAGGGATTTTATAAATATAATTGATATGAGATTTCACTCATATCAATGACCAAGAAAGTAAGTGTTGCTTCACCTGAAGAATGCCTCTTTGCAGACTTTCTTTTAGAAATTGAACCTACAAAGATTTTTGAAGCCCTTTCTCACCCTAGATGGGTAGATGCCATACAAGAGAAACTAAATCAATTTGAAAGAAATAAAGTCTGGAAATTAGTTCCTCTTCTATATGGAAAATCAACAACTGGTACCAAATGGGTGTACAAACTCAAAAGGCATGAAACCAACATTGTTGTCAAAAATAAGGCCAGGCTTGTGGCTCAAGGATATAATCAAGAATATGGTGTTGATTTTGATCAAGCCTTTACTCCAGTTGCTCGTATGGAAACCATACGAATGTTCCTTTCTTATGCCACGTACATGAACTTCACAATATACCAAATGGATGTCAAAAGTGCACTCCTAGATAGTGATCTTAAGTAAGAAGTTTATGTTGCTCAGCTCCAGGCTTTAAGAGTAGTGAATACCGCAATCATGTCTACAAGTTGTACAAAGCTTTGTATGGATTGAAGCAAGCCCCAAGGGTATGGTATGAAACTCTCTTAACCTTCCTTATTGAACATACATTTGTTAGAGTTAAGATACATATCATATTGTTCATCTATAAGACTAAAACTGACACCATCCTTGTGAAAATTTATGTGGATGATGTCATCGTTGGTTCAACAATTTTGAAACTTTTCAAACTATTTTCCAATCTTATGACTAACAAATTTGAGATGAGTATGACAAGTGAACTCACCTACTTCCTTGGTCTTCAGATAAAAGAATCTGACCAAGGCATCTCCATCAATCAAAAAAATATGTCAAGGATCTGTTACAAAAGTATGACATCAAATGTGCTTCAGTGAAGACTCCATTAGTACCCCCAAACAACTTAGGACCTGGTCTCAAAGGACCATCAGTCAATGAGATTCAGCAAAGAGGTATGATTGGATCTCTAATGTACTTAACAGCCAACATACCTGGCATTCAATTCTCTACTTACCTTTGTGAAAGGTATCAAGCAAATTCAAAGGAATCTCACCTTATTGTTTCAAAGAGAATCTTTAGGTATCTAAAAGGTATCCTCGTGATCATTAAGACAATATAAAATATAAGAAATATAAGAATAATGGAGTCTAAGTATGTGATTAAGGCATATGAGTAGTGTTAGCATTGCTAACTTATACACGACAATGATCTTATTTCACACTTAGCATGGAATTGAGTAAAACTCGAGGACGAAAAAATTACTTCTATGAAGCATTCACGTGTTCTTGTTCTATGATCCTAAAAGTCACTTTCACGTGATGTAAACAATACATTATGTCCAAAACGCATTTAGTTAAGTTTATCTTCAATAAAAGTTGAACAAAAATAATTTTGAAAGTGTTATACTTAATTCTAGCATTGTGTGAGGATACAGGAATGTTTTAGTATGGGGGAATTGATGTGACTCTAATTATACATAGTCTCATACCCCAAAATAGGCTTAAAATACGGAAAATATCATCAAAACGTGCCAAATGCCTTTGTTTACTTTATTTGTGTGTTTGTAGGCTCGGATATCATGAACTCACTTAAAAATCAAAAGTCAAGCAAAAACGAACACGGGAAATGAAGTTGTAAAAAAGAACCAAAGGCAGATGTGAATTTACAAAAATACCCTAGAAGAAATGAAGATTTACAAGAATGGTCCATCAGTTTCAAGAAATGGCACTTTATACCCCCTAAGAATCACAAAGTACCAATGGGTCCCTAAAATTTGAATACTTGACAAGATACACCCCTCCATATTGGAAGAATTACATTTCAAGTCCTTATACATGCTGCATAAAACCACAAGGACTAAATCTACCAATTTCTAAAGATGAGATGAATGTTAAACAACTGGAATGAATGTTAACTACAACAGGGGGTTCTAGTCATTATGCAAAAGATGGAGGGAGGACCATTTTTGCCATATTTCAAAGTTATTAATATAACTTTGTACCCGGTTCGTAAACTTAATCCAAACCTAAGCCCAACACCAATTAACTAACCAACCAACTCTTAAACCTTAACTAATATAAAATTAAGGGCGGGTAACGCCCTATTTAACCCCAAAACAGACCAAATTGAACTATTTACATAAGAAAAACCCTATTGCCATCCCAACTTAAATTTTGTCCAAAAATTCAATTTACCATTTTTCCAACTCACCCACAAGCTTAAATGTGACACCTCATCACCCATGTTTCCCATATGGACCTCCCGTGGTCACGTTTAGACAAAGGGACAAAAGATGTACAAATAATCAATGGGTCATAAAGTTTTCTTGCTCTCTACATTACTTTGGACTCTCAAGATCATTCTTTGCCAGCTACTCATCACATGGTGCCATTTGACCATGAATCAAGATTCAAAAAACAACATCTTTATGGCATTTCTCAAATTCGTCCAAGGGCCTTTTTGGAAGTTCGAGTTTAGGGTTTTAGGCTTCTAGTCTTTTCTATCATTGTGTATAAATAGAATGTAGTAGTAGTTCATTATCTTTGTTCCATTCTTTATAATTCAGATTTTTTTTCAAAGTAATTTAGTGAAATCATTTTGAGAAATGCAAAGAGTGTGTTCCATATTAATTTATCTTGCTTTTATATTCAGTCTCTTTTAAATTCATTACTATGACAACCCATAAAATTTGTAAGTGTAATGTATGCTATGTTTGAAAAGGAGTGGAAAAGCCACTAGAAATTTTTGCTTTTTGTGTATTACATGGTAGAATGAACTGCTTCTCACATCATAAACTATTATAACCACACATTCCTATAATGATGAAAGACACAACTCTAAACTATAAAAGAGATCTAATAATTTCAATATTAATAAGAACATCTCAAATATAACCATGATGCCTTAAATTCCCTTAGAAACCCTAGAATTCCTATAAATGAATTGTAAACTCAAGAATGGTAAACCATGAATGGAGAACACTTATGAATAAGTCGTTATGGAACATAAAAAAGTTATAAAGTATACTCTAAGGACATAATAATACCTAATAATGGCAAGAACAAACCATGTAAAGCTAAGTACAAGTAATTGTACATAATAGTCTAGATCACCACCTAGAAACTTTGATAAATAATATTTCAAGCAATGTAACTACATAAAATCCATGTGCTATTATAAAAAACAATGTACTAATTAAAATCTATCATATAAAGTAAAGTTAAATTGATCACAAAATGCTAATATTCACTAACCCAAGGCTAATTACAAATTAAGACCTAGTAACCGAGATTAGCATATAAAATCCATTATACATTGAATTAGAGTCTAATCTTTTACCACAAATTATAAAACTCAACTACATATCATATTAAGATCATACATTTATTTCAAGACAAGTTACAAGTTGGTAAAGCATAAAGTACAAGTTATCAAAGCATAGGATCTTAAGCTCCTATAATTATCCCTAGAAGATGACAACCTATATAAACCCTCAAACTAAGAATGTAGAAACCATAGAAGTCATAAACATATAATATAAGCCCTAGAATAAACATACATAAGAATATAAACCCTAATTACCCAAGTTAAAAAATCATTAGGATTAATGACCTAAAAACCCTAATATTAAGAAATCTACATGGAATCACTACCTAGTTCTTTTTGGACAAGTCTATCAATATTTATCGGAATTAATTAAGGTTATAAATTATATTAATACAATGTAAAAGTACCCTGATGCACAAGGTACAAGATTTCAATGCATGACTTGTAAATTAGGTCAAAATAGGTATTTTTATCCTTTAGACATGTTTACCTAAACTAAACCCTTAAACCGAGTGTGAGAACTCATTGGACACTTAAAACCCAATGTATAGGCCCTAAATTAAGTATACATCAGTAGCCAATTGAAGGATAAAGCCTTTTACTAAGATTAAACCCTAGATCATTAGAAAACCCTAATCTACAAATATATATACTTCCCATTTTCACATCAAACCATTGTTAAACTTCAAACCAAGGACCCAAATCTCTTAAATAGAATTTCTAAACCCTAATTAACCCCTAATCATTCACTAATCACTTTCCCAAGTCCTTAATCACCAAAAACACAAATTATAAGTCACAAGCCCTATAAATAGAATCCGGTTTGTAATTTCCCTCCAAAACTCATTTTCAAACCCTTTCCATCCATTACAAGTTTGAAAAGCTGATATTTATCATTCCTAAAATATTTTAGGAGTGTGAAAAGTAGGTGGATTACCTCCTTGCTTGCTACACATCACCATTCTTATCACATGTATGTCGTGACACATTTTGAGCTACATGGAAGGATTAGATCAAACCTAGAGTCTAAGAACTTGTGTAGACCTTAAATAGCTTCCCTTAGTCAGTACTCTATCTATATTAACGTCCTAAGCCTTAACTTGGAGCCTTAGTGTTGAAAACACTATAAATAGGGGCAAACTCCCATTGTTAGAACTTGCACCCTGTTTCCTTTGTATCTCATACCCATTCTCCATTTTCACCTCTATATAAGTCTTAGGACATCCCACAAAACCAAAAACCAGGTCTAGAAGTTATCCATCGAAGCTCTTGAAGCTTTGATAGCAAGTTGTGTTCATAAGAAGCCATAAGGAGCCATTTTGGAGCTACCTAGGTAAAATCTATGTTAACCAAGCTTTGATCTTGTTATAATGTTTATTTAGAGTTTTTATAATGCCAAAATTATGTTAGAAAGATAATCTAAAAGAAACTAATTCATTTCATCATTTCAAATGAAAGTTATAAGTTAAACATGTCTTAAAACCCTAGTTTTGTAATTTACATAAAATAATGAGAAAATACCCATTTCGTAAGCTATAATTCTGAAGAAATGTTGTTATTATGATTATAAATGTTTCCATAAACCTTTTTTCAAATCCTAGATCATTTGGATCATTTTTGAGCTTGTTATGTGATTTTTACAAGTTCAGGGACTAAAACTATCATTTTTGAAACTATTTAACATTTTGGGCCAAAAATATCATTTTATGAAAGTAAAAGCTATAAGAATAAATTTTGTAAAGTTTGAGGCCCTAAGGTTAAATATTGAAGGTTTAAATTGCAATTTATGAAACTATATATTTTAGGGGTTAAAAGTGTAATTATACCAAAGTGTAACCAAAAGGACTATTTTGCCAACTTTGAAACTAAAGAAGATTAATCATGAATATGTGGAAGTAAAGAAAGTATCATGTTAGTAGGGAGATTTGTATAAAGATGTTCCATCTCGATATTACAATCTGACTGAGTGGTTGGGTTTACGATTTAAAGTGCCCTCACTCCTAGAACGTTTATAGAATGGCTTCTGAGTATGATGGCCCGAACAATGGGGCTAGAATTACAGTCAAATAATAATTATATAAAATAACCAAATGCTTAAATAGATTGATCAAAATATTAAAAACTTAATACCATACCAATTATGTTAAAACAGGTTGGTGTGAGACCACGTTCTTATTTGTTAGCTCAAGTTGATATGTGTGACATAAAACCAAAAAGATTACTGGATATAAGGTGAGTTCATAGCCTCACTGAAGTGTACTACTTTCAAATGATTTCATAACCCATGAGGGGGATATATGCTAAAATGGAATACAAGTGTTTTTGGTTGCATACCAGATATAATTCATTGACACTATGTTTACTACTGCCTATGAAAGTCCCTTTTTAATTGTGAACCGCTAATCATTTCTCGAAATGAACGCTAATATCGTAAATAGTACTATTGGAGACTGACATCTCCTGTCTGGATAAGTCGCACTTGCTAGTACCTTAGTGGTCAAACAGGCATACTTTATTTTGCTAATAAGGATAGTTTGGCAGACTTCCTCATAAGGGCAAACTGTTGGTTCCTATGTCTAGTCACGGTATCATAAGCTTAATGCAATGGAATCATCATTTTATTCAGACTTACGAGCAAATAACAACGTAGCTCAGGAAAAAGGATCTTGTATTCAAACTGATTTTAAAAGCTATGAATTCACTCAACCTTTGTGTTGACTTTAAGCATATATTTTAGGTATTGAAATTGATAGCATGGAGCAGCATACTAATGACGGGGAGAGATATAATCTTGGAAGATTTTTTCATTCAAACCTATTTTTCTAGATCTCGGGAACCTGTCATGTACAGTGTATGTACAGTTGTTTTATTTAAAATCTCTAATTTTGAATGATAAATTTAAAAAGAATAAATGAAGTTTCTTTAAACACTCTTTTGAGACGTTTTCTATCACTTTGCTTTCATATCATGAAGTAATACCCCTAAAACTATTATCCGGTTGTGTCAAGGTAAAATTAGGGGTGTTACAGAGTGGCATCAGAGCTATAGTTATAGAGAATTAAGAGATTTAAAAATCTTAACTATAACTGATTTTCTTAAATAAAATTTCCAAGTAAAGTCTCTGCATCAAAAATCGTGTTGCTGCATGTTGATACAAAAGTTGGATTGATCGATCTTGACCTGAGTTAGGCTTAATTCGGGGTCTTGTGGACTCCGGCTCTTGCACCAAGTGAAACTTACTTCGAGGACACTGTGTACTAAACAGACACCGTTAGGCTTACCGTGGGTTTGTGACCCACGATTAGACTCCGGTGTGAGAGTAAGTAATCGATTTGAGTGAATAGTGTTTAGGGTATAGTGTGTATCGTCCCTTTGTGGAACCATGGGGGTTCCTTTTATACCCGAGAGAGTCCAGGCTGGGCTCCCTGTTCTTGCGGCCTAAGGAAGAGATAATGACTTAAAATAGCTTGATCCTTATCGTGTAACTACGGTAAGTGTATATCTCTTTCCCTTAGGCGAATATACCTTTATGATAGATTATATGATGTCTGATCCTGTTGCCACTGCGACGAAGACCTTGGTTAAGTAATTAACCGTATGTGCGACAGCGGCTTACCAGGCCTCCTGGGCTGCGCGCACGTCGTGTAAGCATTAATCCATTCCTGATAGATACGGGTAGTACCCGTGGGTCGGACTATCCAGCCCGACTATGGACTATACGTCATCATGCCCCCCAGTCTAGTGGTTGCAGGTGCTAACCGCGGCTACTAGACTATGAATCTCTAAAGCCCCCTCGCAGACATCCCATAAAAAGAAATTTCATGTACAACGCACTTGAAATGAGTTTTAAACATGCATCCACGTTAGACTCCACTAGGACTACCTTAATTTGGGAACCAGGAAAGGCATTAACCACGTGAAAAGGGCCAACTAACCAACACCGTAGGATGAAGCAATCCATTGGACACACGTCGCAAGATCCCATACATCGAGAGTGTATATAAATGCAGTGTGACAGACCTTCAACCTCCTTCCCTTTCATTTCAAAAAACCCTTCCATCATTGTTGAAAACAACAAGAACTAAGCACCATAGTAGAAAACAGTTCCCCTTCGTACCTAACTGAAGTAAGAGAAAAAATGGTGGCCCAACTATTTGATGTTACGTCCCGTATAACAGAACAAGAACTGTCTAGTTTTGTTACCAAGTATCATATACCCACAGATCTCCATCCGACCGTGCCAGATCCACAAGCACACATAGGAATCTTCCCTGCTGGAAATATTGGGGTATACACCAGGTTCTTCGAGTTTTCCAACAACTGCATACCTCTAAGCCGTTTTTTGGTGCGGCGAAGATCTCAAATTTCGAGATAAACTGCCTACTGAAGAATATTGACCCAACCATAAATATGTTTCGCGCCTTCTACCGACCCTCCTGGATAAACGGGTGGATATCCTTCACGAAATGCCACCGCCAATTACAATGTTATAAGGTGAAGGTAGATTCTCTAAAGAAATGGACTGACAATTTTTCTGGGTGGATAAGGTTATATTCCTGTTCGAATACGACTTCATCACCCCCGACACTATGATGAAAGATGACCGCCCTATCTCTGGTACATATAATGAAGCAAATGTGCAGACAATTAACGCTGATCGGATACCTAAGCAAGAATACCCAGAGGCGCTACTATATGCATTGGGGCTGAGTCATACGTCAACACTTGCTGCAAACTACCTCCCCCAATACTTTTATAACTTTGATCATGGTAAGAAATCCCATTTGATAAATACTTAAAATTCAGATGGTGTATGCTTATGTAATCAGATACTACACGTACTTTGCAGAGCTAACATACACGAAGCTTGTGAAGCGCGAGCATCCTTGTGCCATGACCATGCGCGCTCGACCCTTCACACCATTCGAGTTAACTAATGGATGGCGTGTAGGTCAACGCACCGTAGAGCTGGAGTATCCCTCCCTAACGACCAGTAGAGGTACAGAGAGGACACTCACACTAAATGCCACTCCTATTCGGAGTGTGCCATGCATAATGGAGTCGTCGTCAGAAGAAGTGGATCCTAAGGACAGCTCGCGCGCTGGTCCTTTAGAAGATTTCATACCTGTCCCAAGCTACAAAAGGTTACCGTGCTCCCTAAAAGATCAAATTCCCAAGAGGAGCAGGAAACTGCAGGCCAGACCGCACGCCAATAATACTTCGTAAGGCATGCTTTCTAGGCCACACGAAAATACACATGTATCAAGGTACATCCTAATTCCGCTCCGTATAGTCCTTTGAACAAAGGAACCCCTTTCTAACACTTGTAGGATGTTAACCTTGCAGCCCATATATTGCAACGACCAAGATTGATGCCAGCTCCTTGAAATCCATAAGATTCCTTCCTCCCTGGAAGTGCCCGCGCTCATTCACACTGGGTAATGCGACCGAATGTGCAGATTTCCACCAAAATATTACTCCCCCCGGGCGCGCCCAACTCCTGAGCAATCTGTCCGACGAAATGTTAATGAGTGAGTTGGACACAGTCGCGTTGCATTAAGTAACATTAGCCTAGCATCTAAAAAGGAAGATGTCACATCTGTCTGAGCGCCTGGCACAAGTGGACATGAAAATCAAACAAGCGACAAAGCAAAATGATCATGAGCTTGTATGCACCAAGGTTGAACTCGCACGTTTGCGCGCTGTGTCGAGTATAAATGCCGGATCCATGCAATACCTAGAGGATGAGAAGGCATCGTTATCTGATTCCATAAGTCAAGAGCGCCGCCTCCGCACGAAGCAGGAGGATGAAAACCGTTGAGCCATGGCTAAGCTTGAGGAGGGTATGAGTGCCCTTAATTCAAACTATGATAACTTCGTTGCCAACTGTCACAAAGACATGGCCAAGAAAGCAGAAACTCTGAAGTAGAGATTTTGATGAGGAGCTTTATCCGCACCTCACAGCAGTGCGTGCTGATAACCAATGGTTAATAAGGCATGGTCTGCCACTAGCTGCCAAGGGTGCCGTGGAGCGACCCAACCTCAAGAATGCGATCAAGGATATTTTCGATGCTGCGCAGCTATTAGGACAAATCCTCTCCATGGAACACACCTTCAAAGATGATTTATTCACAGGACCTTTGGAGGGTAGCGAAATCTATTCTAGATACGCACAAGAGATCTTTGACGCCGCTTTCCACAGACTAGAAGGCCTTCCTCTTCCTATCATAGATGTCATTGAAAAATATCAAGATCAGCCCATAAACGTGATCATGGCAGGCCTTACTCTGGCGAGTCACTGCGCAGAAAAATCGAAAGAAGATCATCATGCCATGGCTGAGCCAGATATCTCCCAACTACAGGTTCCCGTCCATATTGCTGGTGTGCCGATAATGATTTCGTTGGAAGACAAGTTAAAGCAACATGTGAGACGGGTTGCAAAAAAGAAACGGACTTCAACCAAAGGTGTCGCCATCGGTCTCAGTTTAGCGCATCCTAGCCGATCTGATGGTGTACCGGTGAGTCTGTCTGCCATCGATGTATATCAAACGCGCGTGCTGCAGTATATGAAGGAGGCGTGGTTACAACACCGTGCGTCCCTTAATACATCACATCGCAAGTTAAAAAGGGCGTTGTCAGCTAGTGATCTTTTATAGAAGGCATTTTCCTTGACTACACGCTATGTAGTAACCATGTACATTAATTTGTTAACTAAGAACTTGTATAATGTTTATAGCGACCTGCGTATTTTGAAGCACATAGCGCCCTTCACTATGTTCATGTTTATATATATGCCCAGGTTTCTGCACCCACGCCTAAGATTGTGTGAGAGAGAGCCTGTTTATGAGTACACTCATTGGAGTGTGACTCTGAACTTATGGGTGAGCTGAAAGTTCATTACGTGTGGACCTGCCACTACTACCATAAGCGACGTCATAGATAATGACATGTTTGTTAGGCGTGCACACTATGTCTTGTGCATATCCATCATAAAGTATGAGGAATGCTACACTTAGTACAACGTCTTGTGGTATGCTGTCTAACAAAGGATACCTAATTCGGCGCCACTGGGGGTGCATCCCTCTTACGTGACAAGTTTAATTAGTAGGGTAAACTTACTCCTCTTATTTCACTTGGAAACGTTTAATTGTACATGTACACCGGCAGGCCAAAGTTGTGTATTTCAAAAAAGAAAAAAATACTCTTATGCATAAAAGATAAAAAAAAGAAATAGTTTAGACTATGGAACTAGCTAGGAACCGTAGTGTTTTATTCACACTTTTGCAAATTCTGAAACAAATAACATGAAAGGGGACACCCTAAAACAATTGAAAAAAGAAAAAATACATGGATCTTTATTGGGGGATTTCAATAGCCAAGGGAATGATCCATGCTATTGATGCGCAATCTTAGGGAGAATATCGTCCAAAATCCTGGCTGTCTCTTGAGTCACTATTCACGGGACTGGCTACCGACTTCGCATAGCTATCCGCGTTCATCCTGGCCATTGAGAGTCCGTTGTTTCCTTTACCACTACGTTGCTTGCTTCGCGCTGCTGATAGTCTATTCCCATGAACCGGCTGTCGCATAGCGCGAGCAATTATCGTGGCTAAAGGAACGATGGATCCTCTGCGTTGCTGCCATCGGTTACCTTGAAATGGGAGTATCGCCGCTACCCTTCGCGCCATGTTCCTTATCGATGTGGTCAGAGAACTGATAGTGTGTTCGAGTCTCGAGAGGATTCCATCTCCCTCCGCGCCTTTTGTTAAGGGTGGCTCAGTGCTCATGGTAGGAGTCTTCCTACGACCCGAGTTTGTCTGACATCTTCGACACCACGCCACCCTTTTAGGAACATCCTTATGCATAAATGGCCAAAAATACCCTGAGCGAGTAATCTCATCAACCACAGGTATTGGACCACATGGGCATACCCTTGTATGTGCGGCTTCCATGACCGCCCGTGCTTGCTCTGTCGCTAGAAATTGCAGTGTTCACCCATTACTTGATTGTGTGTACAGTTCCCCTGATGACCTTGAAGCGCCAAGCTCTCACTTGCAATTGCCTAGCTTTCCTTCCATTGCTTGGTAATGTATTATGTGTCAGGAACTCTTGAATAGGCGTCATCCATGTTTGCGCCTCAGGATTCGCGTTTATGTTTTTGTGTAAGATAAAATCAACTAGCACGTGACTAGGAGGTTTGTTCATGTTCAGGATTGACAACTGCTCCATGTCAGCTGAGATTTCGTCATGTTCTTCTGAAACTTTTCGCATAGCAATCTCCGCGAACTGCCTGGTTATGTCCCTCACTTTTTCTATGTATTGTATTAGTATATGTCCTCGTGGCTCGCATGACCCCATGACCCTGATCGCCACCAGAGGGTTGTATGTGTAGGCCACTAGGCTTTTCATGCCCATTCTGAGCGCCAATCTTAGACCGGCTATGAGGGCTTCATAATCTGCTTCCATGCTCGTTGTGGGGAAGTCGAACACCAGTGCGTAGGTAATATTTATATCGCCCTGATTTGTGAGGATAAAGCCTACATCTGGTTCTCCCTCTCCTGCGCAGCCTGTCGCAAAGAGGACCCATGGGATCCCCGACGGTGAGCCCTCGCGCACAAATATGCTTTTAGCATGGGAATCTTTCGAGATACATCTCCTTCTCTTCATTAGTGAGCTAGATTTCGTGTTGCGCTGACTCCTATCCGCGTCCTTCCTTTTTACGTTGGGGCTTGAAGTGCTGCTACCCCCTTCGAGCGTATCTATGTTGCAGATGGTGATCACTCCGTCCTGCACTGGGAACTTGAACATACCATGTACCGTGGAGGGTACCGCTAGCAGTGTTTTTAGTGCTGGCTGTCCAATTATCCCATTGTACGATGATTGAGATCGACAACCATGAAATCCATCCACGCCATTGTCGAGTGACCTGCGCCTCCAATAGTTATCCGTGTGCAGAGGTGTCCTAGTGGTCGGGTTTTATCGCCGTTAAACCCTGTGAGGATTTGTGTGGTGTCTTTTAGCTCCTTCTGTATTACCAACGGTAGTTGTGCGAAACAATGTTCGTTTAATATGTTCGCTATTGACCCTCCGTCGACGCACATGCCTTCTATAGCATGGTCCCCGAGGGCTATGTCAATAGTCAATGACCCGACTCCATAGTCCATGTCTGAAAGAATAGGTTATCTCCTCATCGTGAGAAAATTCCGCGATTGTTCTCCTTTGCATAAAAGACCTTTCCCTTTCCACCATGTAAATGGTTATGGGCTTATCTTTCTGTTTTTTCACTTCACTTTTATTTGTGTCCGTGCTCTTCCTCCAGTCTCTTATCAGGTGATTTAACTTCCCTGCTTTGACCAGGCTCTTAATATGCCTTTTTAGTTGGATGCACTCATCAGTAGCATGTCCTTTATCGTCATGGTATTCAAAATGCTTTGTGCTATCCCGTTTGTCTGCTGGTCCAATCATTGGGCTAGGATTTGGAAAGCCTGCACCCTCTGATAAAAATATCTTCCTGGAGGTCTTTTGTAACGAGGTAAACTTACCATTGTTGTCATTGCGTCCTTGCTTCGCTGTGCCTTGAAAGTCTAGAGTGCGACTGGTGTTTTGCCCGTATGTCTATTTCTTGGGCCGGTCTTGGTATTTATAGCCTGATGTCATCTACCTACTATCCGCTGCTGCAGTCTCGCCCTCAATAAATGCTCGGACCTTCTTCATTACCCCATCAAATGTTGAGGGAGTTCTGTCATTCAGTTTCTTTATTATCCGGGTTAGTGATACCCGCAAGAAATCCATAAATTTTAAGAATTACAGGGCAATCTTTGATCTGGTTGCATTCAGATTTGAAGCGCTTCATGAAGTCTTCAAGGCTTTCATTGTGCCTATGTTTTACTCTTGCAAGTGATACAGGCTTTTGTCGTACTTCTTTTGTTTCACATAATTTCTTCTGAATGCTCTCCTAAGCTCTTCGAATCCATTAATGCTCCTTCGTGGAAGGCGGTCGAACCATGTCCGGGCGTTCCCGATAAGCGTTGAGTTGAACATGTGGCACCATACGGCCTCTGGCCATTGTTCTATCCCTGATTGAGATTCGAAAACTTTTAAGTGATCATCTGGATCCGTCGTACCGTCGTAGGTTTTGACATTGGACGGCTTGCGTCTCGTTTTGTTATCTTTGAAAGTAGTTATGCGTTCTAAAAATGCACTTCCTTTCTCCCGTCGCCATGGAAGTGTCCACTCATCTTCACTACACATCCTTGGTTTTGTGGGCGCCTTGCGGTGTTTTCTGTCGTAGTCTGAAGAATCCGAATCCTCAGTGGACGAAAGAGCGACCCTTTTACGGTGAGGATGGTGATCGCTGTAGTTAGAGTCCGAGGAATTTCCGTTTGAGGAATCCCTTCTGCTCGCCTTTCCTGTGCTCCTATTTCTTTCTTGACCTTGCAGATCCTGAGATGAATCTTTTTCTAAGGGGCCCAATCTATCAAGGGCACTCCATCTACCCGAAGTGTCGGGCCCTAATATGTCTTTCACGCTTGTGCACCGATGCTTATTGACTGGTGTAATGAAACCGTCCTCTCCTTTTGTGTTCTCCGAACTGTCTGAGGACGATGCGTCTTCAATGAGAGGCGCATCCGAAGGAGATGTTGGGATCTCAGTCGTTCTTTCTTTCTTTCTCTTTTCCTTTCTAGCTTCCTTGTTAGGTCTTGACCCTTTAATAGCCTTAAGTTCTTTATCAAAGTCTAGACTGATCTGAAGATCTCTTGTTGGATTCCCCCTCATCTGCGCCCTCATGAGTGGGATCAAAGCCTCGTAGTTTTCTGCGACGTAGTCGCTCATACTTTGCTTCATCGAGGGGGAATTTCTGTCTTAGTTCGCGGATTTATCACATCCCTTGTGTCCAGAGTGTCCTTGTGGCCTTGATCAGGGATCTCCCGAGAGGACGATGCATCCCCAACTATATGTGGGGTAGAGGTGACTAGTGGAGAGAAAGATACTTGCAGTCCCTTCCCTCCACGACCTGGGTTATTAGGTTCAAAGCTTGAGTATGGACCTGTTGGCTTCTTAGATCCCCCCTTTGGTGGGGGAGGATTTGCGCCGCTTTTCGTCATTACTTAAGAGCTTAGTGTAGGGTCCCACGGATGGTGCCAACTTGTTGATACAAAAGTTGGATGGTCCGATCTTGACCCGAATTAGGCTTAATTCGGGGTCTTGTGGACTCTGGCTCTTTCACTAAGTGAAACTTGCTTTGAGAACCCTACGCACTAAACAGACATTGTTAGGCTTATCGTGGGTTTGTGACCCACGAATAGACTCCAGCGTGAGAGTAAGTAATCAATTTGAGTGAATAGTGTTTAGGGTATTGTGTGTATCGTCCCTTTGTGGAACCATGGGGGTTCCTTTTATACCCGAGAGAGTCAAGGCTGGGCTCCCTGTTCTTGCATCCTAAGGAAGAGATAATGACTTAAAATAGCTTGATCCTTATCGCGTAACTACGGTAAGTGTATATCTCTTTCCCTTAGGCGAATATACCTACATGATAGATTATATTCTGTCTGATCCTGTCGCACTGCGACGAGGACCTTGGTTAAGTAAATAACTGTATGTGCGACAGCGGCTTACCAGGCCTCCTGGGCTGCGCGCACATTGCGTAAGCATTAATCCATTCCTGATGGATACGGGTAGTACCCGTGGGTCGGACTATCCAGCCCAACTAAGGATTATACGTCATCACTTCAAAAAGTTGTAAGTGACATTTAGGATTTCTAGTAATGTTGTTATGTGTTTAAATAATAGTATGTGTAAATAATATAGTGCTAGCTACTGATAGAAGTAATTTTTCTTTTTACCGACGTCATCACAAATATGTCTTCCTATTCTCATCCCATCGTTATATCTGATTCGGAACCATAAAATCTTTACCTTTTGGATTTTCCTGAACCTTTAGTACTAGCCCTTTCTGCCAATAATAATCACCTTAACCCTTTTTCACCAGAAAATAATCCCCAACCAAATTATGAAAATATACATATTCCGCAGTATCAAACTCCTTCATCCTAAGCTTCCAATAATATCCTAAATAATTAAAACCTATTTGTAGAACAAATGGAGAATATGATCAACTATTTCAATGAAGTGCCACCCAACCGTATCGAGGATTTAGAATATGAAGTCGAAAGGCGAAGATGTGAACAAGAAATGATGCCAGAGGAAATAGAGAAATTAGAGAATAATTCTGTAAGAGTAAGCAATGAGAATTTTGAGTTACGTAATAGGCAAATGACAAATGAAGAGGAAATCACCTTAGCAAGAGCAAGAATGACAGCAATGGAAAAACTTATCGAGGATGTTCAAGTTCGACACCAAGACAACATCAAAGCTCTCTTAGCAGAAATTAAGAATCCATAGGAAAAGAAATAGACCAGCTTTTAAATATTTTAGTTTTCCAAAAATCCTTGTAAATATCTTAGCTATCAGTCTTTACTTTTATGTAACAAAGAAGCTTATTTGTCCATCAATGAAGCAGATTGTTAATATATAAAAGTTTCTTTTTCATCTTTCCTTTATTTGCATATTATTCTAGAAAAGAAGCTTATTTGTCCATCAGTGAAGCAGATTGTTACTAATAAATAAAAGTTTCTTTTTCATATTTCCTTTATTTGCATATTATTCTAGAAAAAAGAAATACTTGAAAAGTATAAGTCTTTAAAAGAATTATTGCAAAAGAGAGATATTATCTTAAAATAAAAGGTATTTCTCAAGTCTATTTGGTTAAAGAGAATATTAATCTAAATAAAGGATAAATAACCTAAGAAATCTAGGACAAGTTGTTAGCTATATGAGCCCTATAAACCTATTCCCTAAAAAATTTTATGTTTCTAAATTATTGGAAAATTCATGCTCGTAAAGCATTGTATGTATACACATATGACAAATGCTTAAGTGAACAAGTATACCTAAATTTCAAAAAATTTGTCTTCTAATTTCAGAATGACACATTTAAGGACATCGATATCTTCTACCATAACTCCCGAAAGACTTCAACTAATAACTAACGATGAAGTAGCTACAACTTTGAAAATACCAATCTTCAAAATAGTAAGGAATGTTAATCCAACGAAAGAGTATATACTAGCCAGTTATATAAATTCCAAGGAAATGAAGTTGATATTAGTATTTCCCATTTGATTAAGAGGACAGAAAAAATTTTCTCCCAAAATAGTTGCGTTGAGGATCGCCAAGTAAAGCTTGCTATTAGTACCCTAACTAATGAATCATTTTCATGGTGGAATAACTATACTCAACTTGTTGGTCTAGAAGAAGCCTATAAGATGAAATGGTTAGATTTTAAGTGCCTCCTAATAACCCGATATTATCCTTCAAAAGAAATCAAGAAAGTGAAAAAGGAATTTTGCAACCTAGTAACACGAGGAATTGATCTCAAAGTCTATTTCAGAAAATTTCAAGAGTTAGCAGAATTATATCCTATCACCAGTTCACAAAGGATGATGAAGGCTTTTATCAAAGGATTTCCCCAAAGATTCAGAAAGATGATTACTATTTCTATACCCCATTGTTTAGAAGAAGCCATAAAGATCTCTCAGAAATTAATGGATCATGTAATCAAGCACAATCCTGTGTAAGAATCCAACACCCTTAAACGTAAATTTATCAAAAAAGAAGAAGAATCTGCTGAAACTAAACCCAATCCCTTAAACTTTACCTATGATCCCTATTTTCCCTACCTATATTACCCAAATACTGACCTAGTTAACCATTCCCAAACAATAAAATACGATGACTATGCTAGACACGTTCCCGAATGTATGAATTGTCTATTGTATCACACTGGAAACTACACAACAAAGTGCCAGGACTGCTTCAAAATAGGTCATCAAACACGATACTGTTGGAGCAAGGTGAATTTTTATACTTTTTCTAAGATTTCCGTGCTTTGTAAATAAATAAGTGTGTTAAACATACGTGAGTATTATCAATAAAAATCTATGAAGTTTTTGATTTCATTTTCTAAGTGTTATTTTACTTCACTATCTGGTAGAAATAACTCATTTGTGTTACATGTACTTAGAATTATATGTTATTGATTTTCTTTAGACTAAATATTCAACTTATGTCTTAACGGAATTTCGAAATCTGAATTACAAAATGTTTAACCTAAAATTTTCTTATGAAAAATAGGTAAGAACAAGTACTAAGAAACTCATTTCAGAATTTATTAAGATACGACATGACACCATCTGGATCATTGTCAATTATATTTCATAAAAGGATATGGAAACTTTAACAAGATTATCCTCGAAATAATCTGTTGACATAAAGTACCAATATCTGGAATATTGAATACATTAAGAAAGAACATTTCCCTCTATACCAATAGGTTTAAGTGAGAGAACTATCAAGATATTATAATTTCATACTCCATGTGTGCGGGCATTATCTGGAATAGCACCTATCCTATGAAGGTATTATAGTAATAGAGCCTTCGTAGTGCAATAAGAAGTAATTGTTAAATGTTTACTGGATTAAAGTGATGATTTGTGAAACATCTTTTCTGAGAGTAGTCACATATATTTTCTCAAGAAGGATGAAAATGTAACACCCCCACAATTGCTATGCGCAGCGGAACTACAACAATGGGTGCTACACAGTATTCATTGCACACCAGATATATCAAACGACGCTAAAAAGACGTCGACTTAAAACTTCGACATTTAAAATTTTTAGATGATACATGTCCACGGTTTTTCCAACCCCAAATAGTGCACAGAGTTTAGCGTTTTCGGTCCCCATGAATCTCAACCCAAGAATTTCAGTTTTACAACCACATGACATTAAACATAAAAATTGTTTAAGTAGAAAAGGAGGGAAAAACAAGCGGACACCAAGCCGTACACACAACATCCATCCCATGCATGCTCCATCCTACTGCTCAGCGGTTACCTGAAACACATGCCAAAAATTTGGTCAACGAAAACGTTGAGTGGAATTCATAGGTTTTTCAATCCATTTGAACGTATATATAATAAAAACCATTCGTGATCATTTATAGTCTTGTCGATCAAACAAACTATAATCAGGATACTGACAATTGTGTTTAAGCTCATGACACTAATCCGTTAACTCAATCACCCGCGTAAATATACCGGCATGATTCAGATGAAACCAGTGCCCCTTCTAAAGGCATCAGTTGCAATTATACCTTATTTCTCATACAAAATAATCTACCGCAGAACTTACTATAAGTACAGCTTCTCGGCTAGCATTGGGTCGTTAACCCCGTAGTACTACAAATTGCATAAGCGGCTATTTCCCCCTACTCGAGGGCAAGACAATAGTTAATAGTTCATGAATTTAGGGACTTTTGCAACTTTGGTACTCAACACAATTTCTAAGGCAACTTTCGGGTCTAACAATCATTCATGATATACGTTCCTTTTTTAAAAACTAGCATGCATTTCCCTCGCGGGTAAAACAATTTGAAATAATATAAGCGAGGCTATAAATTCACACCTTAGATATTAAGTAGTCGGTAGTTCGAGGAGTGATCACTGACGATGAAACGGATGCCCGGGTAAATGAACACCTATCACAAATAACGCGTAATGAGTAATCTCATTTAAATACTTACGGTACTGTATAAAATACATATATACGAGTCACTTAAGACAAATATAAATCACGCCAAAAACAAAAACAACAAGTATCATTCATTTTATTCCATTCGCTCTTATAACCTACGTTGTCCATTTTTACACGTTCTCGCCGGTACTTGACTAAAGTACGGGCTGTTTTAACTTATTAAACCATGCTTATAAAATTTGACAAAATTTCCAAAAATCCTATATGACCTGTAGATAACATGTTTTTAAGCCCAACAAAAGTTTTCACTTTTACGACCCGTTACGCAACTCATTTCCACGACTACATTTTACGGGCTGAAATTGCGCTTCGACCAATTTTGACCTCTTTGACCTATATGAAAAATACCTTTGACTTCCTTGACACCTAAGTCAACATATAGACCCATTTACACAGGTTAGGGACCAAATTTTGACCCTTGACCATTTACCAAATTATACTTGTGACCCTCGGGATTTGACTAAAACTTTGCACAAATTCGGATTGTGAAAGTCCTCGTCTCCCGGTACCCGATCTTTAAAATGTCATAACTTTTAGCTCGTTTTGAGTCACGGGCTCTACCTTATACCAAATTAAAGCTAGAAAGACCCTCTATCACTACATTTTGTTTTCAAGACCTGGAACAAAAATCATTTTTATAAAATAGACCAAATGTTTCTGCCTAAAAATGACCATACCAAAAACATGCTTAGACTCGATTCCAAGACTTCTAACCAACACTAAACATCATCCTAAGCCTTCCCAAACATATCCTAACATCAAACTTCCATCCTACCCCTATTGATCAACCAATCTCAATATCAAGAATCAAAGAAAATGAACATGCAAGTAATAAGACCTATATGAATCATCCTAAAACAACAAACCAAACACAAGAACAACATGCAAAATCAACAACCACCATGGCTTCCCAAACACCCCCTTTGCCGTGGGGTTTGGGTGACCCAATCACCATAACCAAATTAATTTTGGTGGGTTTTCATGGTGTTTATACTTCCATAACACTTAATTATCAACATGCATTAGCTCTTTTAGCCTCAAAAACGAATTTGGATCATATGGAAAAATCTTGAAAAATTTTTATCAATGCATGTTGGATTTGAGCACATGAATATGTGGGGAATGACCAAACTAAGTGTGGTCTAACCTTAGATTTTTGAAAAATCAAGTGGAAAAAGATTTTTGGTGAATTTTTGGTGTTCTTGGGGTGTCCGTGGGTTTGAGAGAGAAGAGAGAGTGATGGTTTGATTTTTTTTTTGTAAATTTTGTATGTGTTTGTGTGTTTATCCATTTTGGCCCTTTTGATGGGTTAGGAGGGACCTAAGTGCAATTTTTGGCTTCTTTTGTCCTTAAATAGAAAACGACCTCAAAACTTTGCGGGTTTGACTCATTTGTCAATTTTGAAAATTTTACGGGAGTCGGAAATCTTCCCGAACGCTCCAAAATATTTTTGGGATACTTTAAATGTACTCGGAAGGCTATAAAACTCACCCGACTCAACTTAACACGAACCGTAAATAAAATTCTCGAAAAATTACATTATCGATAAATCGTCAAAAATTATATGAAATTGGGCATCCCTCGGGATCGTAATCGTCATCATCCTTCTTAAAACGTCAACCGTAAAAATTATAACCTCGAACATCGGCTCTAACCAAAATACTTATAAATATAGAAATTAAAATTTATTAAAAATTTCAAAAATTAGCGTAATTTAGGGTATCGTTAATGACCTCGATTCTAGGGTGTCACATCCACCCCTCCTTAAAGAGAGCGACGTCCCGGCGCTCGCCTCTTCTTGTACTCACATTTCGTCTTGCTGGAACAGATGAGGGTACCTTTCCTTGAAAAAGTCCTCACGTTCCCAGGTGTATTCCGGTCCACGCTTAGAATTCCATCGGACCTTCACAATAGGAATCCTACTACGCTTCAACCGCTTGACCTCCCGGTCCATAATTTCCACAGGTTCTTCCACAAAGTGCATTTGTCGTCTAGTCGAATCTCGTCCAAAGGAATCACCAATTCCTTGTCCGCCAAACTCTTCTTCAGGTTCGATACGTGAAACGTGTCATGAATAGCACTAAGCTCGGTCGGCAATTCTAACTTGTACGCTACTGGTCCAATTCGTTCAACGATCTTAAACGGTCCAATATACCTCGGACTCAACTTTCCTTTCTTTCCAAAACGAATTACACCCTTCCACGGCGATACCTTGAGCATAACCATATCTCCAACTTCAAACTCCAACGGTTTCCTTCGGTTATCGGCATAACTCTTCTGTCGGCTTCTCGCGGCAAGTAGTCGGTTCTTGATCTGCACGATCTTCTCTGTCGTTTCTAAAACCATTTCGGGTCCAGTCAATTGACTCTCCCCTACTTCACTCCAACACACGGGCGATCTACACTTCCTTCCATACAATGCTTCGAACGGTGCCGCTTTGATACTCGCATGATAACTATTATTGTATGAAAATTCCACTAGAGGCAAGTGGCGTTCCCAACTTCCTCCAAAATCAATCACGCACGCTCGGAGCATGTCCTCCATCGTTTGAATCGTTCGTTCACTCTGGCTGTCAGTTTCCGGGTGATAAGCCGTGCTTAAACTCAGTTCAGTGCCCATCGCACGTTGAAGCGATTTCCAAAATTCCGACGTAAATCTACTGTCGCGATCCGAAATGATCGATAACGGCACTCCATGTCTACAGACGATCTCCTTCACGTACACGCTGGCGAGTTTTTCCATGCTGTCCGTCTTCTTCATAGGTAAGAAATGAGCAGATTTCGTCAACCTATCCACAATTACCCATATCATATCGCATCCACTAGGAGTCCTAGGTAAACCCGTCACAAAATCCATTGCGATTTTCTCCCATTTCCATTCCGGGATTTCCGGTTGTACCAACAATCCAGATGGTTTCTTATGTTCTGCCTGAACCTTCGCGCAAGTCAAACACTTACTGACGTAACGAGCAATATCCGCCTTCATATTCGGCCACCAATAAACTTTCTTCAGGTCGTGGTACATCTTATCCGATCCAGGATGTATCGAATACTTCGACTTATGCGACTCATTCATAACCAATTCTCGAACTCCAGGCTTTCCTTCCTCAGACGAACACAATGGTAACCAAATCCGATTCTCAAAATATCTTAGTCTGTCAGACCTAATCACGAAAATAGGTTTCAACATTCGTCCTAAGTTTTCGGCTTCAACATTCCCTTTCATTAATCCTCTCTCCTGAGCCTTCAGTATGGTTTCGGTTAAGTCAACGCTCTCACTCATCACTAAAGCTCTAACCCTCAAAGGTTTCTCCCGTTCTTTCCTACTCAAAGCATCCGCTACAACATTCGCCTTCCCAGGGTGATAGCGAATTTCACAGTCGTAATCACTCAATAGTTCAACCCATCGTCTTTGTCGCATATTCAACTCCTTTTGATCTAAAATGTGCTGCAAACTCTTGTGATCAGTGAATACAACACACTTTGTCCCATACAGATAGTGTCTCCACAACTTTAACGCAAAAACTACCGCTCCTAATTCCAAATCGTGCGTCGTGTAGTTCTCCTCGTTCTTCCTTAATTGCCTCGACGCGTAAGCTATCACCTTTTCACGTTGCATTAACACTGCTCCGTAACCCTTACGAGACGCATCACAATACACTACGAAATCTTCGGTTCCCTCAGGCAATGATAAAATTGGCGCGGAACATAACTTATCCTTGAGCGTTTCGAAAGCAAGCTCTTCCTCATTTCCCCATTCATACACCCTATTCTTCTCGGTAAGCCGCGTCAATGGTTTCGCAATCAACGAAAATCCTTCAATAAACCTTCTATAATACCCAGCTAAACCCAAAAATTGTCGAACTTCAGTCGGCGTCGTCGGTGCTGACCATTCCCTGATCGCTTCGATCTTAGCAGGATCTACACGAACTCCCTCACTATCAATCACATGACCTAGAAACTGCACTGATTCCAACCAAAACTCACACTTAGAGAATTTTGCATACAGCTTCTCCTTCCTTAACAACTCCAAAATCTTTCTTAGGTGCTTCTCGTGCTCCTCCCTACTCTTAGAGTAAATAAGTATGTCGTCGATGAAAACAATAACAAACTTATCTAGATACGGCTTGCACACGCGATTCATAAGATCCATGAATACAGCAGGCGCGTTTGTCAACCCAAACGGCATCACTCGAAATTCAAAGTGTCCATACCGCGTACGAAAGGCAGTTACAGGAATATCCTCCTCTCTTACACGCAGTTGATGATACCCTGATCTTAAATCGATCTTTGAGTATACACTGGAACCTTGTAATTGATCGAACAAATCATCAATCCTCGGTAATGGGTACCGATTCTTAACCGTCAGCTTATTGAGTTCTCTATAGTCGATACACATCCTAAACGAACCATCCTTCTTCTTTACGAACAACACTGGCGCTCCCCAAGGTGATGAGCTCGGCCTAATAAATCCTTTGTCCATCAACTCCTTCAATTGATCCGCTAACTCCTTTAACTCAGATGGTGCTAAGCGATAAGGTGCTCGTGCAACCGGCGCAGCTCCTGGCACTAAATCAATTCGAAACTCGACCTCACGGGTAGGCGGTAAACCTGGCAACTCGTCTGGAAAAACGTCCGGATACTCGCGAATAACTGGTACCTCTTCGATCCTCGCCTCTACATCACCATCGCTCGAAACTTGTGCCAAAAACACATCGCATCCGCTCTCTACGTACTTCATCATCTTCAAACACGAAATCACCTTCAAACTAGAAGTGCATTCGTCTCCCTTTACCGTTAAAACCCTATTCCTCAGCGGAATCTGCACCAATCTCTCACCACAGACGATCGTAGCACTATGCGCCATTAGCCAATCCATTCCCACAATCACGTCAAACGATCCTAGCTCTATAGGCATCAAGTCGATTTTAAAAGCGTAGTTTCCTAACTTCAAGGTACACCCTTTCAGTATAGAATTCGTACTAACAATTTTTCCATCGGCCAATTCAACATTATAACTAGTCGTTAACAACACCGGTTCTCTATCGATATGACGACTAAATCTAACGTCTACAAAACTCTTGTCGGAGCCAGAATCAAATAAAATACTAGCATAACAAGCGTCTAGCAAAAACGTACCGGTAACCACATTTGGACCTTGTGGTTTATCAGCAGTTCCCACTTGATACACAGCTTCCGCATTATTTCCTCCCCGTCTGTTTCCTGTCTTTGGGCAATTTGCTTGCACATGCCCTCTTTCTCCACAGCTATAACATCCTCTCATCTTGATAGCATTAGCCCCAGTGGCTACTCCTCCCGTTCGACAACTAGCTGTCCTATGACCTGCCTTCCCACACTTGCCGCATGCCGGCGGGCAATTTCCAACATGATACAAGTTGCACTTTCCACAATGGGGGTTCACTTTCACACCTCTAGGGTTCGTCACTGCCCTCATCCCTTCGTTCCTTCTCTGATTAAACTGCTGATTACGGTTCGGCCCATGGTTGTTTCGATTTCCTCCTCGGTTCTGGCCTTGGGATTGATTGCCTTGTGCCGCTTCCCATTTCCTTTTGTTGCCCTCAGCAATGTAGTTCTGCTTGTCCTGAAGCTTAACGTCCATCAAAGCGTGTGCCATTTGAACCGCTTCATCAAACGTTCCAGGTTTCGACGAAGTTGTTTCACCTTTGATGTTGCTAGATAAACCCTTTATATACTGCTTCATTTTCTTGGCATCATTGGCAAATATGTCTGGACACAAAAGACTTAACTCATTGAATCTCCTGGTGTAAGCAGCTATATCGTTGTTCTTCAAGGTCAAATGTCTCAATTCGTCCTCCAATTGCCCCAATTCCTCCTCTGGGCAAAACTTCTTTGTCAACAAAGCTTTGGTCGCATTCCACGTCCTTGCATTTGCCACAGCCAATCCCACCGTAGCTACCTGGGTATTCCACCAACTTAACGCATCATCGAGAAACGTAGCTGCTGCAAACTTTACTTTATCCGCTTCTGCACAACCACTGATTTCAAACGTGCTTTCAACTTTTTCCAACCATCGCCTAAGTTCTAAGGCTCCACCCGTTCCACGGAACTGCGTGGGACCACACTTCATAAAGCTTGAATAGGTACACACTCTCGGGGCTGGTTGTCTCCCCGCGTTCCTTCCTGGATCCTGATTTCTCCCAGCTCGGTCCGCTTGCAACGCGTTAGCTATTGCTTCCTGAATCATGTTGTTAACACGATCGGCAGTCAACTTTGGAGGCATTGTTTTATCGAATATCTCTTTCTGCAAGACAAGGAAAATAGAAAAACAATGTAAGTATTCATATCAAGTTTCCCAGACATAAAATACATACAACGACACATCACTACGGAGTTACTAATATTCATCAATTCACACCACAAAAGATCAAATTTAAGACATATCACAGATCATGAAAGGTAACATAGATTGTATTGATAGTTAACCAAAATCGTGACAAGTAATGCCACTACAATCGTTCACCACAAAACATCAAGTACTTGAGTTTCTCGTCATAATACCATCATACAAAGGTCTAAAATAGTTCTATTACAATGATCAAAGAAAATACAAAACAAGTAACTAGGCATGTGGTGATCCACACGGCCTCTTGGATGGCGGCTCGTCGTCGTCTTCCTCGGTTTCCTCATCACTCACGTCCTCATCCACATCATCCACTTTTCCCTTTCCTTTTTCATCCGGCCCACATTCTGTTTCCTTTCTCGTCCCTGATGTGGATCCATACTCAATCGCTACCTGATTTCCCACCGAAATACAAGCACCTCTAGTAGGCGGCTGAACCATGAAGTCATTTGCCTCCATCTCCACATCGTCCACGAATCTCCAATCCGGGGGCAATGAATCCCTCACACGATGCTCCCAACTCTGCATCCTCGACAACCTCATCTGATCTTCCCTCACACGGTCAAGACTAGCACTTAAATTCGCAACCATTGATTTTAAATTGTTGATGGCACTTGTGTTCATCATCCCATCATACGCAATTCTTGAAGTCCTTTCCAACAGTCTTTCGTCCGCCTTGTCATTCTCGTCGAATCTACTGACCACCCTTGATTCCACTACATACCTCATGCACATCGATCCTTCCAAACCTCTCACAGTCCGTCGTACGTCATGATAAATCCTCGGTCCGGGACAGCAAATTCTTGGGATGCCTTGATGAAGAGAATTTGCGCTCATTGCACCTTCGGCTCTTCTGGGGATATCTGGTACACCAACCAGATGGGAAGTACGCATAGGCGTGGGGCAAGTAGTTCTCCTTGGGTCGGGGTCCTGGGCTCGTACATCGTTTCCGTTATCGTTGGGCGGTACCTCGGCCATTCCTGCAATAACAGCGAATTTCTGAGGGTACATAAGTAATTATACAATAATTATAAATATATGCATGCAAATGCAATGCAAAGGTGGTACATATGCCCGAAATGTAATAATATGATGCTCATGCATGATTAATACAAAAATTACGATGTCGGATATTTCACGTAAAATTTAACGTCTACATATAGTAATTCCATACTTATATAATAATTACCCACATATATACTTTACTCAAAAGTATACGTCAAATGCCATAAATACAACAATAAATCTTACCGGAGCCATGCAGGATAGTTGTGTGTGCTTGGACCCTTTTCTTACGACACCAAAAGTTATAGTTTAGGATTTTCAAAAACGACCTAGTTCTCTATAACTCGTGGCTCTGATTACCAATCTGTAACACCCCCACAATTGCTATGCGCAGCGGAACTACAACAATGGGTGCTACACAGTATTCATTGCACACCAGATATATCAAACGACGCTAAAAAGACGTCGACTTAAAACTTCGACATTTAAAATTTTTAGATGATACATGTCCACGGTTTTTCCAACCCCAAATAGTGCACAGAGTTTAGCGTTTTCGGTCCCCATGAATCTCAACCCAAGAATTTCAGTTTTACAACCACATGACATTAAACATAAAAATTGTTTAAGTAGAAAAGGAGGGAAAAACAAGCGGACACCAAGCCGTACACACAACATCCATCCCATGCATGCTCCATCCTACTGCTCAGCGGTTACCTGAAACACATGCCAAAAATTTGGTCAACGAAAACGTTGAGTGGAATTCATAGGTTTTTCAATCCATTTGAACGTATATATAATAAAAACCATTCGTGATCATTTATAGTCTTGTCGATCAAACAAACTATAATCAGGATACTGACAATTGTGTTTAAGCTCATGACACTAATCCGTTAACTCAATCACCCGCGTAAATATACCGGCATGATTCAGATGAAACCAGTGCCCCTTCTAAAGGCATCAGTTGCAATTATACCTTATTTCTCATACAAAATAATCTACCGCAGAACTTACTATAAGTACAGCTTCTCGGCTAGCATTGGGTCGTTAACCCCGTAGTACTACAAATTGCATAAGCGGCTATTTCCCCCTACTCGAGGGCAAGACAATAGTTAATAGTTCATGAATTTAGGGACTTTTGCAACTTTGGTACTCAACACAATTTCTAAGGCAACTTTCGGGTCTAACAATCATTCATGATATACGTTCCTTTTTTAAAAACTAGCATGCATTTCCCTCGCGGGTAAAACAATTTGAAATAATATAAGCGAGGCTATAAATTCACACCTTAGATATTAAGTAGTCGGTAGTTCGAGGAGTGATCACTGACGATGAAACGGATGCCCGGGTAAATCAACACCTATCACAAATAACGCGTAATGAGTAATCTCATTTAAATACTTACGGTACTGTATATAAAATACATATATACGAGTCACTTAAGACAAATATAACTCACGCCAAAAACAAAAACAACAAGTATCATTCATTTTATTCCATTCGCTCTTATAACCTACGTTGTCCATTTTTACACGTTCTCGCCGGTACTTGACTAAAGTACGGGCTGTTTTAACTTATTAAACCATGCTTATAAAATTTGACAAAATTTCCAAAAATCCTATATGACCTGTAGATAACATGTTTTTAAGCCCAACAAAAGTTTTCACTTTTACGACCCGTTACGCAACTCATTTCCACGACTACATTTTACGGGCTGAAATTGCGCTTCGACCAATTTTGACCTCTTTGACCTATATGAAAAATACCTTTGACTTCCTTGACACCTAAGTCAACATATAGACCCATTTACACAGGTTAGGGACCAAATTTTGACCCTTGACCATTTACCAAATTATACTTGTGACCCTCGGGATTTGACTAAAACTTTGCACAAATTCGGATTGTGAAAGTCCTCGTCTCCCGGTACCCGATCTTTAAAATGTCATAACTTTTAGCTCGTTTTGAGTCACGGGCTCTACCTTATACCAAATTAAAGCTAGAAAGACCCTCTATCACTACATTTTGTTTTCAAGACCTGGAACAAAAATAATTTTTATAAAATAGACCAAATGTTTCTGCCTAAAAATGACCATACCAAAAACATGCTTAGACTCGATTCCAAGACTTCTAACCAACACTAAACATCATCCTAAGCCTTCCCAAACATATTCTAACATCAAACTTCCATCCTACCCCTATTGATCAACCAATCTCAATATCAAGAATCAAAGAAAATGAACATGCAAGTAATAAGACCTATATGAATCATCCTAAAACAACAAACCAAACACAAGAACAACATGCAAAATCAACAACCACCATGGCTCCCCAAACACCCCCTTTGCCGTGGGGTTTGGGTGACCCAATCACCACAACCAAATTAATTTTGGTTGGTTTTCATGGTGTTTATACTTCCATAACACTTAATTATCAACATGCATTAGCTCTTTTAGCCTCAAAAACGAATTTGGATCATATGGAAAAATCTTGAAAAATTTTTATCAATGCATGTTGGATTTGAGCACATGAATATGTGGGGAATGACCAAACTAAGTGTGGTCTAACCTTAGATTTTTGAAAAATCAAGTGGAAAAAGATTTTTGGTGAATTTTTGGTGTTCTTGGGGTGTCCGTGGGTTTGAGAGAGAAGAGAGAGTGATGGTTTGATTTTTTTTTTTGTAAATTTTGTATGTGTTTGTGTGTTTATCCATTTTGGCCCTTTTGATGGGTTAGGAGGGACCTAAGTGCAATTTTTGGCTTCTTTTGTCCTTAAATAGAAAACGACCTCAAAACTTTGCGGGTTTGACTCATTTGTCAATTTTGAAAATTTTACGGGAGTCGGAAATCTTCCCGAACGCTCCAAAATATTTTTGGGATACTTTAAATGTACTCGGAAGGCTATAAAACTCACCCGACTCAACTTAACACGAACCGTAAATAAAATTCTCGAAAATTACATTATCGATAAATCGTCAAAAATTATATGAAATTGGGCATCCCTCGGGATCGTAATCGTCATCGTCCTTCTTAAAACGTCAACCGTAAAAATTATAACCTCGAACATCGGCTCTAACCAAAATACTTATAAATATAGAAATTAAAATTTATTAAAAATTTCAAAAATTAGCGTAATTTAGGGTATCGTTAATGACCTCGATTCTAGGGTGTCACAGAAAAACTACACCATGTAAAACAGTATTAACATCGGTGAAATGCTTTCCTTATTGATTTTATGAGATGCAATAATCAATCCCTGATTTTGATGCAAATTGTGACTTACTAACTTGAGTTTTACCCAAAGAAACTCATAAATAATCACATTCCATTCCTATTTAGAGAACTAAAGAGGAATTACCTGATTAATTGGTACAATTTACACTTATTTTTGTAATCTTTATAAGATTTCATTACAACCTAAATGGTCAACATATCATAAGTGCTTATGCTTCGTGATAGCTCTAATAGAAGAGATTGAGTTAGAAAAGAAATAACAACAGTAAGACCTTTATTCATTGATATGTGAATAGAATGTTAAGCAAAACACAAGAGCTACATTTACCTTTTTGATACACTACGATTATAATCTCGGGACGAGATTTCTTTAAGGGGAAGAGGCTATGACAACCCATAAAATTTGCAAGTCTAATGTATGCTATGTTTGAATAGGAGTGGAAAAGCCACTAAAATTTTTTGCTTTTTGTGTATTACATGGTAGAATGAACTGCTTCTCACATCATAAACTATTATAACCACACATTCCTATAATGATGAAAGACACAAGTCTAAACTATAAAAGAGATCTAATAAGTTCAATATTAATAAGAAAATCTCAAATATAACCATGATGCCCTAAGTTCCCTTAGAAACCTTAGAATTCCTATAAATGAATTGTAAACTCAAGAATGGTAAACCATGAATGGAGAACACTTATGAATAAGTCGTTATGGAACATAAAAAAGTTATAAAGTATACAGTAAGGACATAATAATACCTAAGAATGGCAAGAACAAACCATGCAAAGCTAAGTACAAGTAATTTTACATAATAGTCTAGATCACCACCTAGAAACTTTGATAAATAATATTTCAAGCAATGTAACTACATAAAATCCATGTGCTATTATCAAAAACAATGTACTAATTACAATCTATCATATAAAGGAAAGTTAATTGATCACAACATGTTAATATTCACTAATCTAAGGCTAATTACAAATTAAGACCTAGTAACCAAGATTAGCATATAAAATCCATTATACATTGAATTAGAGTCTAATCTTTTACCACAAATTATAAAACTCAACTACATATCATATTAAGATTATACGTTTAATTTAAGTCAAGTTACAAGTTGGTAAAGCATAAAGTACAAGTTATCAAAGCATAGGATCTTAAGCTCCCATAATTATCCCTAGAATATGATCAACCTATATAAACTGTAACACCCCATTTTGGTAAATGTTATGTCATGCGTGATTATGGCGTGTCATCAAAGCATACAAGGTAAATGTCTTAAAAACATTAAATGACCATGAATGGAAATACCGGAAACAAACATCAGTAGTCCAAGTATAAGCTCATCACACACAAACATAAGTACCGTAAAGGAAAGGGACTAAACAATGTCCAAAGAAACTAGTAGCAAAATTTATGATGAAATACATAAAGTAGATAAGTCTAGATAACTTCCAATCAATATGCACGTACGCTTAAAGTCTACGAGTGTCCTTAAGTACCTGTCGTTTGGGAACATGAAAGGAAAACGGCTTAGAATAATGCCCAGTGAACAGATATACAAGTATATCATGGAATGACATAAGCATAAAAGACTAATAGCAGTGGAAAAGTATACGTCCTAGATAACCTGGAAACATGTTCATAAAACTTGTTTTATAGTTTGAAAAGACTTATGTTTTTATGTAAAATCTGTATTAATTAGCCAATAGCCCATATAGGTCATGAGGTTCCACCGTGCATGAATACTTGGAGGGGAGACCTCGTCATGCAATTAGAGGGGTTTCCTCTAATTAAATAGTCTGAGTAGGAGGGATCAACTCCTAGTGAAGGGTGCAAGGCACATATCATATTCACTCTGGTAATACTGGTAAAACATGTAACTAGGATGCACCCATACGCCCCACATGATAACATAATAATAATGGCAAAAACTATAAAGGGACACCACTAGCAATCACTTCGTCGTGGGGAAGTCGTAACACTGGTGCCTCTAGTGTTATGGTTATGGTACCTCCATCACTAGGTGACACTGGTCATGCATGTATATGGCTTAGGCTCTTAAACTAACATAAGTAATCAAACATATAAAACAATACTGGGAAAACAGTTGGTTGCAAACGGGGAAACCTAATAAGGAAAGAATGTCCATACTAAAGGGACGGGGAAATCCGTACCTTGTGTCCAGTGAACGAAGAAGACGAAAGAATGAAAGTCCTACTCCGATCCTACTAATGCTACATAAATAGGGGACATATATAAGTTTTCTGTTTACTGAGTAAGTAACTGATTATATTTTGTCTTAGCTTGTTTTATATGTTCTTGTCTTGTTTTACTGATTTTAATATTATGCTATGTTTATCATGTATTCTAAGTATTCTGGTTAAGTATTACTTGTATTCTTGTATTATTATACTTGTTGTGTAATAATAAGTAATTTTCTAAAAATAGCAGGTTTCCAAAAACAGAAAGTTTCCAAAAATAGAAAGTTTCCAAAAATAGACCAGTTTCTAAAAATAGATCAGTTTCTAGACATCCACCGGAGGGATTGTCAAGTTCTATCCCCAAAGAAAAGTTTTTAAGCGTCAAAGTCAACAGCAGGATGTATGCAGTTTTTCTGTGAACAACCATGTTCAAAACACGATTTCTCCTTCGTTAACCGTTGGATCATCGTGATTTTGGAACTGTAGGTTCTTGGCACTTGTGCCTAGGATCTCACCGAAGGGATTTTCGATCTGAACTTTTATCAGAAAGTTATTTGAGATCAAAGTTGGTTGTAGAGATGATTTTCAGTTTTCTGTTTTTTATCATAAACTTAAAACTAGGGTTTTTCTACAAAGCCTAGCTCGATTCTAAAGCAGAAAACTTGTTCCAAAGCTGTGATCTATGTTCTTGCTGTTGTAATGATTCTTATTATAGAGTTTCCTCAAACCCTAGATCTATTTAAAGTTGCAGCAAGTTAATACTTCATCATGGTTGTGTTTGTGTAGTATTTTGTCGACAGCATGTCATGAACAAACAGTAGATATACATCACGTGAGGGTGGAGGCAAGGAAATTGTGATGCATAATTATTCACGTCGGGAATGGTTTATGATCACATGCTCTGTTCACCTGTATACATTCTCCAAGGCTGTGATGTTGATTGTTAGGGTTTGATGTGAAGAACCTTAGATCTGATAGTGATGGAGCAGCAGGGAAAAGAATTAGTAGACTACGGTTTAATTATGGTCATTGTTTGATTCAGACGCAGGTTTGTGGCTGCTTTATTATTCACAAGATCTTTTCCTACGTGATTTATGGAGAAAAAGTCGTTTCTCTCTATTTTTGGACGTAATATGTTACTCCGTAAGATATGGAAGGAATGAATTATGGGAATATGTGTTGTTGATTACTCGCATGAACTTAGACGTGGGAAGTTTTAGTCTTCCCGAATTTTTAGCAATTCTTGTATGGTATGTGATATATTGCTTGATTGTAGGAATTACATTCCTTACTTATTCCTAATTTATTGGTATATAAAGTTGCTGGTATAGTCATGGACGAACTCTTAGAATAAGTTATAATTTTTGGATTATGATTTGTTTTTAAAGTAGTCCTGATTATGAGGGATACCAGCTAAGGCATCACGTGGGTTTAAGATTTTGGGCCAATGGAAGTGATTTGAGATATACATTAGATTACTTTTGGTATCCACGATTGTTATTTGTAGCCGCTGATGTTTGTTAATTTGACGCTGACAAAGAATAAGTTAACGCTGATAGAAAAGCGTTGACACGTGTTGTCCGAGAAAGGTTTGTTCAAGCGTTGATACGCTTTGTCCGATATTGGACAATGCATGTGATTAAGATGTTGGACAGTAAGGGTTCTCGGATAACAAAGGAATAGCTGCTGGTTGAGAAAATTGATATGATTTTGTCACACAAAAAGGAGGTATTTACACGCAAAGTGATATGAGCAAAAACTCATATCAATTTATCAACAAATCACCCTAAAACACAATAAAAATACCTAAACTTTGTGCTATAAAGCGGAATTATGTGGTATGTTTTGTGTTTGTGCTCAAATAGGTAAGAAGGATACATTTTCAAGCAAACAAATGAAAATCAAGCTTAATTTGATGAAAAAGACAAAGAAGGATCAAAAGTGACAAGACTTTGAAGACAAAGGACCTATCTTGACAATCTGCCAAAGATGAAGGACCAAAAGTGAAAATTTTGGAAAAGTCAAGATCATAGTCAAATTTGGTCAACATTCAAGTCAAACAAATCATAGGGCTTCAAATGTGAAAGATGAAAGTTGAAGGATCAAACATGTCAAAGAAATGAAGTTTGGGGACTGATTTATACTCTACATTAACTACAAGGGCTGAAATTGTCAATTTTTTACCAAGTTTAGTTCTTGATCCAGCTTTGTACACTACAGCCAATGGGAGGCCAAGAAATAAGTCACACGGATCACCACCTAAGCGCCAGCTGGCCACTAACGCCGCCAAGCATTAATTACTCAATCTCAACAGTTAAACCCACTCAGACTTTTTAAACCAATGAGATGGAGACATGCAATAATCAATTTATCCAAAATGGATAGTGATCCGCAACTCATGCTGAGAACCAATACAAATTTGCCACGTGTCATCTTCATCAAAGCGTATTGCCAGAATCGTTTTTGAGCTAGAAGCAATTTCAAGGGATGTTATAAACATGAAACTTGCTCGTTTTTGAGAGACAAATCCAATGGTCACAACCAATTAAGCTGAAATCAACTCAAGAGAAAATCCCCAAATTTGTTCTTCATCAGCAAAATCCATTTGGCAGATTTTTGACACGTGGAAGCTGGGGAGTGGTTCCAACACGTCACCAACCCTAACTGCTTTACTCCTAAAGTCTATAAATACCATGTTCAGTTCTCATTTAATGAATTGTAGAAAGTGTGAAATCACACACAGTTTAGTTTTTTCTCTCAACTCATTTCTTAGTTTTAGCTTAATAACTCAAGAGTTTGACACACTCTTGAGTCGGTTATAGTTAGTTGTAACAGATAACTACCCTTGTAACTACTTTCTTTACTCAATAAAATTCAAATTTTCATTTTCCCTCCAAAACTCTCATACTATTCTACTGTTCATTACCTGCTTCATTGATACCTTTTGTTGCTGATTTTGGTTTGTTATGATCATCACTTGATCATAACTGACTAAGTTTGAAGATTGTAGCTGTGTACCTGTTTTGATCATCCAGTTCAAGTATTAGCAGATTCTGATGAGTTCAAGTCCAGTTATGGTGAATTTGATGGTTGTAGCTGATTGATTGGTTGTTAATTAGTGTTATCTAGTGCTAAGGTGGTGGTTAGCACTAGACTAGAGAGCTCAGCGCTCCTCTACTCCCCAAAGGAGGCCTTAGCTAAAGGTTTTGAGTTTCTGATTTTCATTTCCACTTAACAGTTGATGCATGCTTCATTCCTATATAATCCTTGCTTGATTGCATGATAAAAGTTGTTTTAGCCTGATTCTTGAACTGATTTCAGTAATAGTGTAGCTTAATCTTGTGAATTGCTTTTATACTTGTCCTGTTTTTCAAGCTTTCATCAGTCAATTGGCTTTGCTTACCATTTTGAGTTCTAGTTAAGTGACCTGCTTGTTTCTAGTTCTCACACACTTCATTTTGGCTGTTAAACTTAGTTTGTTAAAGTTTTTTACTCAGTTTAACCATTTGCTCAATAATCTTTCATAAAAAATTCCAAAAAGATCAGAAAGTGGTGTTTGGCATTAGCTTGTATTTGATGTTCAAGTGTTAGAAATTGGCAAGTTTTGGTTCATTTCCAGTTAATAAGTCATATTAAGTAGTTTTCAGTCACTTTTAAGTCAAGCACTTGGTCAAAAAGGCAATTGGTCTTAGAAAAAGTCTGGGTCAGTTCTTAACAAGTATTGTTTCAGAAAGTTGTGATTTTAATCTGCTTAGCATTTCTTTGTTAGTTAATGAAATTACTCCAAACCAGCTCTCAATTCTCACTCAATATATGAAGTTTCAAATTGTATAAGGGAAGTGTATAGTATCAAGTATTGAGTTAGGAATAAGCAAAAGTTTGCGACAATAAGCAAATGCAAGTTTCTGTAACTTGGTGAACTGCTTTTTCATATCTCCATTTCCACTTCATTAACTAGTCAATTTTCTTTCACAAAATCATTCCATTAGTGTTCCTGGTTGAATTTTGAGATTTTGAGCTTATTGAAAAATCTGGTCAACGAAAGTCAACATAAGCACTCTTTTTGCTTATCTTCAAATTCTGAGCTTATTACTTGATGAATTTTCATGAGACTTAATTTCCCGTACTTCTTTTGAGCTTATTAACAAGAATCTTCACTAAAATCTAGTTGTGCAAGTCTAGTTTAGCTTATAGTTTATTTTGTGCTTATTGAATTCAGCTTATCAGCTTTCTAGTAGCTTTCAGCAAATTTCCTTGGATAGGTCTAGCTTAAATCTAATTTTAAGTCGTTTGCAAGTTGTTTGGTTGAATTTAGTTGAGAAATAAGCTCAAACGAGCTTATTGAAGTTACAAACCCGTTTTTGTTAAAAAGTTTTGAAAAATTGCATTAAGGTCCTTGAAGAATTAATCTGTTTGTAATCATGGCTAATCTTTCAACTATTTAGGGTTTTCAACTAATCAGTCCTCACATTTTCAGTTTTGTGCAAAATTAGTTAGTCAGTTTTGAATTAGTTGGAAAATTAGTTACATGTTTGAATAGTTTTCACTTTAAGTCCACATAGTTTACTGTTTTTACACATTTAGTCCTTATACTTTTTAGCTTTACATTTTTGGCATTTAAATTTCATAGAATTTACATTTCCAGTCCTTATATTTGTAGAATTTTCATTTGGCATTTTAATTGAATAAAAACTTGGTATTTGCACTGTGTTTTACATATAAGTAGACGATATTTTTCATTTTTGCAAGGCATTGTTTGAATTAGCAATAGAATATCCAAAAAACATTACCAACCAAGAACAATTAAAAACCCGATCTTGTTAGGACTTTCAATTTGTTAGGAACTGAGAAAAACGAACTTCAACTATACACATTTCACAAAGGTACATGGAATCTCCGTTTTTATTTAGAATATCAAGTTGATATTTATGGCTCGGATATTTTGAGAAGACGTATATGATTTAAGTTTGATGTTCGAAGAAGATTTTCGCGAATTTGTGTTTTATCATATCTTTAAATCGTGGATAGCATCCCATTGGTTTGAAGATAACTTGTTTGTGCTTTTAATGGTTGGTGACGAATACTTGTCATAACACTTGAAGGAGTTACATTATCGTGCTCAGTGTCTCACAAAGGATGAGAATATTGACAAGGGATTGAGGTCTACTTATATTTTTTTTATTTGGTATAAGTTCTTCATCACATGAATAGTGCAAGACATGAAACACAAGGTTGGGTTATTCTACTTCTACATCAAGAATATTCTATTTATTTTTCTTCAAAATCATTACACAGAGCTTACATTTGGAGAATGTTCAAGATTGCATACATTGTTTACTTCCCTATTGATGTGACAAAAAGGGGAACACATACATGCTACAATTGAGGGGAAGCAATTTGAAGATGATGTACAACTTACAAGAGATACACATAGAGTTTTTCCGACATCAACTAGGGGAAGATTGTTGGGTCAAAAAGTTGATGTGTCAGAAACTCAAAAACGAAGAAAATATGAAGGCATTTGTCAAAGCGTTGACAAGTGTAATCCAGGCGTTGTCAAAAGCAAATCAGGCGTTGATAGAAGTCAACAAAAGTCAAACGCTGTTGGAAGCTTCTATTTAGGATAAGTATGCAGAATATTATTCTATATTAGTTATTTAAATAGAAAATTTACATGTTTATTCATCATTATCTCTTGTAAACCCTATTCCTTACACTATAAAAGGAACCAAGGGCTATTAGGTTTTTTATATCTTTCATTCACTATGTAAACCTAAAGCGTGTGTTGCACTAGACGTGGGATTAATGTATACACGTCTAGTGGTTGTTTATTATTAATATAATGAGCAACCCTTTCGATTAATTCATGTGTTATTGTGCCCCAAACACCTTGTTTAATGGTTGTTGTTCTATTCCGCTGTGATTGTGTGATCACATGAACAATGATCATTCCTAGTAGCTAAAAGATCAAGGAAACCAAGGTTTCCACAGTAAGTTTCTTAAAATAGAAAGTTTCTATGTTTAGAAATAAGCTAGATTAATAAGCTAATAATATAAGTTTAAGTTTACTGGTTAAATATCATAAGTCATGTAGTCATTTGTATAGTTTATTAATAATATCATGTTAATTAAATAAACTATAGGTTATACGATTTAATTAAATGTAAGCATGATTTAATTAAATTAAGGTGTATAAATTACATAGGTAAGACATGTATTAATATTATATTAATTATAACCTAAGTCATGTTTATTAATTAATTATATCCCATGTCTTAATTACTTAATAAATACTATAGTCTAAATAAAATAAATAAAATACTTAGGTTAAAACATGTATTATTTCATAAATAATAATAATAACCTAAGTCCATGATTAATTAGATTAATTATTAGTCATCTTTTTAATTAATTTAATTTTCTTGCTAAAATAATATAACTTGTAAAAATAATAACTTGTAAAAATTAGTCGTGAACCGGAACCGTGTTCTTACTTTAGACCTATCGTGAACCGGACCGAATTCCCCATGAACCAGACCAAACAAACACCACCTTAACAGTGGTGAACCTGCTTATCCGGTTTCCACTGTTGGTGCAAAAACGCCATCGGCTGTTAGCCGGTGGTTGCCCCTGGTCTGCCTCGGCTAGCCACTGCCCACACAAGGTTCCCACCGGTAGTTAGTCGGTGGTTCCTCCTGCCGAGCCGTGTGTTCCTCCTACTTGACCATAACAGCCACCTGCTTAAGTCGGTGGTGTTATTGTTGTTGCACCGAGATCAAACAAACCACAAGGCCACCCTGACGCGAGTCGGGGTCCCTGTTTCTTGCTGTCGACCGAACCGAACCACACCGAGACTTGAAGTCTCGGTTGGTGGTGCGAACCAAAACAAGGCGAGAGCCATAGGGCTCTCGGTTAAGTGTCGGCAGAACAAAACCAACCCAAACCCGGTCCTTATATGATTTCTAGGTTAATCCCACATGTTCATTACTTGTTTTTAACATTAACATAATCATGTGTTCTTGATTGTAATTAAAAGAATAAAAGAAAAGGGTCAAAAAGATTTACCGAATACGTGATGAACGAGGATTAATAACGCGAACACTAACACTTGCTTTTTGATCACCAAGATTAAACAACCACTCCGTTGTGGTGTGTGGTAGCCTGCGGCCAAAGAGAGGACAAAGGAGGCTAGGGTTTTTAATTTTTAGAAAACTCTGTAAAAGTGAATGTGTAAAAATCCTTTTTGTTTAATTTAGTTAAAAAAAAAACAAATTGGGCCTGGGCCCTCCCTTTGTCTTGGTGTCCGCGGCTATGAGGGGCCCACAAGAGAAACTCGAATGTTTTTCGTGTCCAATATTTTACGTGTTCCCTCGTTAGCGTTTTCGTGTTATAACTTAATTAATTGTTCGTGTTATTATTACATACTTGTACATAAACAAAATTAATCGTATTATAATAAATCCGTACGTAATTACATGTTCATGATTTTAACGTTCATGATTTCCTGTTCGTGACTATAATTATTATGGTTAATAATTATCGTGTAATATCACATACTTAATACTTATCGTGTAGTAACACGTACCTAATTTCTGTAATTAATATTCGTGACACGTGTTCGTGCTATAAAAGGAAAGTTTTATTTTTTTACATACGTTTACTAAGTATACTGTTCATGGTAAAAGCATGCGGGTTTTACAACTCTTCCCCCCTAAAAAGAATAATTCGTCCCCGAATTATAGATAAAGTAAACTTGTAAACTCCGTAAAAATAAGATCATAATTTAATTCTATTTTTCGGATATTTTTGAAGTATATGATGACGTTAGTTATTATGATGTTTAAAGGTTTAAGCTGAAACCAATATTGAACGTTTTAGTTTTTCGTTCTTACAAGTAACGAGGACTACTAGTGATCGCGATGTCAATGGATGCCCAAATATTATATTTTTATATCGATTATTTCGATATTTGATATTTCTTAATTTTTACGTTTACGTCTTATAAATTAAATAATTATTATTTAATTACTTGTAGTATTTTTCGACGTTTTAGTGTCCGACTGAACGAAACTAATAAAAATAATAGTTGAAGCGATTTAAAACTAAAACTTTGGAAATATGAAGAAATAATATTTTTCATTATATCCTAAAACGTTGCTAATAACGTGAGTAAAAGAATTCTCGTTTTATTTTTACGGCGAACTTTAACCGGAATAGCTAAAAATAATCAAACAAGCATTTAAATAAATAATAGCAAATGTTTTCGAAACTCGACGAAGTAAGGACTCATATTTATTGGAAAAATGATTTTAAAAACGATGGCGCAAGTCTCGTGTCTTGAATCGTCCGTTAAGTCGTCCAAACGAGCCTCGAACGCTTACTTTACAAAAGTAAATAAAACATTTACGAAATTACCCTAGCCTAACACTTACTTGACACTTCAATTTAAAATACTAGTATAAAAGGGGTTTTAACTTTATTTCTTTCATTTAACTCAAAACTAAAAACACACACACATAAGTTTCTCTCTAATCACTCTCTCCCCTCTCACCCTGCAGCCGCCGGCCGCCGGCCATGCACCGCCGCCGGAAAATTTTTCCGGCGAGTCTCCATCTTTTTTGGCGAGTTTGAATAAAACCGAGCCACCCCTCCTTGTTCCAACACCCCTAAAATCATCACCTTCTCGCTGCCATCCTCAAACAGCCGCGGCCACCCTACTGTGGTGGTGTTTTCCGGCCGCCGACGCCGTAAGGTGGTGTGCGAGTGACGGATTCACCATTTGAACATATGGGTATACCTTAAAAACCCTTAAAACCCTTGGATCTTGTCCCGATCTACACATGCAAGATGGTTACATCAAGATTTTTTTAAAATGGTTTATTAAATTTATTTTTATTTTACTTTATGGTGGTTTTTGGCTATAGTCTTGACCAAAAAGGGGGCTGCCCGCCGCCTAGGACCACCGCTGTGGCGGCGGCCGACCCTCAACAGCAACCACAGCCGCACCATGGTGGTGTCGGGCTTGTGGTGGTGATGTTTCTGGACTTGTTTCTATTGTTGATTATTATTTTGGGTGTAAATCTAGATGTATAATGATATTTGTATATTTTTATTTGTTTTTATTATTTATATAATGAAATGATAAATAAAAAGTATAATGAATAAAAGAATAAATAAATTTATATAATGAATTTATCTTTATTATTATTATTATGTAAAAAGGGTGATGTATAAAAAGATAAAATGAATAAATAAAGGAAATAACAATAGTGGGATATATGAAAATACATATTTTGAGGACATATAATAAATAAATAAATAAATACATATTTAAAGAATATTGTTATTAATATTATTATTAATTAATGGTATATTAAAATATAAAATTATTTAATGTTATATGGAAAGTAATTAAAACATTGATGGTGGATAATTAATATATTAATTATGGTATTAATTGAAATATGGAAAGAAATTAATTAAGGAAATATGGAAAGTAATTAAAATAATAATGGTGGGAATATATAATTAATATAATAATTATATTGATTAAGAATACCGTAATTAGACTATTGATTGACAAAAGTATTAATTGGGTATTGATTGAGACAAAGTGGGAAAAATTATGTATTTTATATACATGGAAACGTTATAAAAACGGCAAGGTCATGCCGAAATTTTCTAAAAACGTATACTTTTATAAAAGAAATTGATAACAAATAACTACGTTATATAATAAGTTTCGAAAAGTATTATTCCAGTTAAGATGACATTTAACGTATAATTATGGTAAATAAATTTTAATGAGTTACATAATATTTTCGAACGAGTGTCGAATTATATAAAAATAACTTTGTATACACTATTAATTCTGAAGGATTATGTATATAATTTAAGAAATACATTATTGAATGTTTGTTCTAAATAGTAACTTATGACATGAATCATTTACGTTATTTTCACTTATAAAATATATACTGGATATATATATTATATAATTTGTTTTATTTTATTTTACTTGGCCAGCCACCAAGATTTTACGAGTTGAATTTTATTAATTTATTTCGTGTCGAGTTGATGTAACCATCCATCGGGAAAACACCAAAACCTAAACCTCACAAAACAATTGGAGCATAGTTGTGGAATTAATTACAACCGCGAAAGGATACAGTTGACGCTACATAATTATTAGGTATTTATGGTGTATTACGACTATTGGAATCAAGCCGTATAGATTATGATGTTGTGTTGATAATTATGGGAAGCAGTATTGGGTTATGATATGCCGTGTGGTATTGATACTTATATTCTGCTGATTGTCTACATCTAAGGTGAGTTCATAGCCTCGCATTTAATCTTTTAATGATTCTCAAACCCGCGAGGGGGATACATGCTTGTTTTAGAAAATCGAACACAAGTAGCTTTTATGTGAACGTTGCTATGAGTGTTATGTAGTGGCCTTTCCTTCATGGACCGTTAATTACCGATAACCGGTAAACGCTAGTGCAATAATAATAGATCTATTTTGGCCTAACGACCTATCCGGAGTATGTTGTCTTGCGAGAAGCATACGAGGATATATTGTATTTAGTATTGGGAGTGTCTCACTCCAGGTTGGGCACATGGTTAAGGTTCGGTTCGTGGCTCTAGCATCGTTTGATTGTTCTATGAATAAAATGTTTATTAAGCTTGTGTTCAAAGTTACTATTTATAAACTCTATGGATTCACTCAACATTTTTGTTGACTTTAAGCATGTTTATCTCAGGTTTATATTGGCATGCTTAGATCGGATTGGATGTGGATATCGAAGGAAGTGGACTTCGTGAACTTTGTACATTGGATAAAAATCTTTTCTTTAAAAAAAAAGAATAAAACAAAAACTTGTATATTGCAACTTATTTGAAAATAAGTTTTCTTAATTTATTGGGACCTTGTAACTCTGATCTTTCGATAAAATCATCATTGGTAAACATTTATATTAAAATACGTTTACTGTGACTCGTGAGCTTGTATTATGAAGTAGCACCCCAATGTTGTATTCCGTTGCGTTGTAAATGTGGGGGGTGTTACAGATTGGTATCAGAGCTCGAGTCATAGCGAACTAGGTCGTTTTTCAAAACCTGGACTATGACTGTTTTCTAAAATTTTTCACGAGTCGTTCACCGATGTCTGATATCCGCGCGTGCAATCCTTCCCGCTTCTTTATGTGCTTGGTGCTAGGTCTTTAATTGTATATTTTATACCATATGCGTGCGTGGTATAAATTGTTATTATATACTTACGATACCGTTCTTTGACGAACCATTAGATCTCTATTTACACATTTCGATCATCTATATAGACGTACTTTCGATTGTACTATTTATACTAAATAATGGTGTTTCCATTATCATCTGATATGGTAAATCTCGTACATATGTAATATATATATACGTTACGGTATTATATATACATCTATATATATGTAACATGGTTAGATTTTGTTGTGTTCTGGTTTGGTTTTTCTCTTTTGAGTCGCGACTAAGGAACGCATGAAGGAGGCGAAACTATTTTCCTCTCTAGTCTTTTTGGTGAATCATTAAAAGTAGTCTCTATTACTAATGTAATCATTTGTTTTACGACATAACTTGTTGTTGATAAATGTCTGTGATGAGATCCGTCGAAAACTTGCTTAGATTAGTTGAAAGAATGGTGAGAAATTTTCACGATTTGAAACGCGTGTATACATGGGTCTAAACAGGATATAAATTGATTTTTGCGTTAATTATAAACTTTGGCACATTTCATAATATACGCTCATGAGTGGATACTTTGTCACGTATTGGGAGGTTTGAGATTTTGGAAAATCTTATTCTTAATTTTAAAATAAGATAAAATCTATTTTTACGAATATTTTAACGTAAGGCTAAAGCTTGTATTACCGAGCACTTTCGAGTCAGTCTTAGCCATCCGGCAAAACACGATTGTTTTTCAAAAGGTCGTTTTACGTTGTTACGAGACTTGTAAAAAAAATTAAATTAAATTAAATAAAATTAAATTAAAAAAAAAATAATAATAAAAATGACAAAGTTAGAAAGTTTTCAATGACGTAACATATTTTAAATATGTAAAAATAATCTCTTTTACAATATGATAAATGATATTAATTAGAACGCGCAAGTGGATTTTTCATCGCACGCAGACTCATATTATTTCTATTAAGGATATATAATTAATATATCTAACGTTCTGGATGCGTATGGTTTGATCATACTTTATCTTCTCTGATTTCGCGATTCTACCGTTGGACTTGAGTAGTCCTGTCATATATTCACTTTTGATCTTGTCCTTGGTATAGGACCATTTTATATAGATCGTTATTTTTTTTTCTAGTACATGTTAGTAAGGATATGTTGCACGTTATATTTTTGTTCCCTTCACGGACCCCACAACCTTTCCTTCGCTTGTTATTGGAAACTAAATTTGGTGGAATGTGCGTGTCACGCGAAACAGTGGAGATAACCTTCCAGATACTTAATGTATAATTGGGGAGCGCATGTACTACACTTGGCTTCATTATGGAGAATATGACTGTTCTTCAATTTTCGGTGATTGTGATGATGCTCGATGTTCGTTTCATGATTTCGTAGATGTCGTTGTTACCTAGAAACTCTTGACATATCTTAGGTGTATCTTGACTCATAGTGCAAGCAATTTCAGTAGCAAATATATTGCTCGTTCACCTCATTCAGTCTCATTGATTCTTGATTCATGCTATTTATACTTGCATCGGTCCTTGATTCCAAACCACCTTAGCGTCATTTTATGATGTAAAATTTTTCGAGAATATATTAATATATAAAGTATTTTATCGAACCAAATACCAAATTGTGTTGATATTTTTTTTACAAGAAGGCGAAGGAAAAATATGTTTCCTAAGAATGAATATACAAATAGTTGATGTATTTCTAGAAACAGGTTAAAAATAATTTCCGATTTGTATGTCACGTGATTTACTTGTTTTCAAAAATAAGTCAAAAATGTTCATAATCTTGTATGATTGTGCAATAATCATAAAGTTTCTTTTTGTAGCGTCGAATATGTCGTTACTCGGTCCTCAGTTATGCATAGCCTAGCTAACCATGCATAATTCAGGAAGAGTCATGACGTATTAGATGTGCCGTTACTTGGTTGTGACAACCCTGGTTTTGAGGTTCGTCACTTAGTTTTATTTTGGTGCTAGTTACGTGTCTTTACGTGTTGTGCTTATTGGTGTGTATAATTTGTGGTTTGGATATCGTTTCCGGTACGGGGTACCTTGTGAGTGAAACGATGTGTGATGATTTCATGTTCATGAGTTCACATGGTAGTGACTATGAACTGAGATGGTGTTATTTAATGGTTTTATGTATACGTATATGTATTATAGAAAATCGTATTTTTACGATTTACGGTTTAGCATTTAGAGGTATCGGATGAGGTAATTAGTCATATGGATATTTTTCGGGATGGTTTTAAGTCATTTAGGACTTAGTTATAAAGTTTATTTCAAAATTTGAGATTTTTTATAAAAGTGTATATTTTACGTCTTTTACGGTAAAACGCGTAAATTTGACTAATTTTACGGTTTTGAGGTTTTGGAGGCTTTAGGAGCTGAAATAAATTAAGAAAAATTAAAGTAATATTATTAATACAATTATTAATAATTAAAATAAATAAAAAACGAAATCTAAGAGGGGAGGGTCGGTTATTATGATTAAAAGAAAAGGAAGGAAGAAAATAACCAAAAAAAACCCAAAAACAGGCCCAATGGACTTGTAATGGGATTAGGAGGCCTGTAGGACTTAACAAAACCCATCCCATAACCAAAATAATCAGGTTTTTCACCCCCATAACATCTCATAGTCGAATTTTAACAATGGTGGCCAATTAGGGTTCTTCAAAAATTGGGTTTTTCTCATCTTCCATTAATTTAAAGGTAAATCTTCAAAACCCTTTTCATATAAATTGTTTTTAATGTTCTATGATCATCTTATGATAGATTTAGGTTAGAGTTTAATTAAAAACAGTATATTAATCATATTTTAATGATTAAATAAATTAGGGCTTGTAATTAGAGGGATTAGGGTTAATTAATGAGGTTAATTTTGTTAAACCCGTTTTTAAAAACTGGGCAGAATTTTGAGTCTATAGTTTTGATCATATCTAGAGTTCTAGGAACATTCAAGATGCGATCAAGCTAGACCTGGATAGGTAATTGAGTTGGCTTTCTAAATCAAGAAACTAGAACTGAATTGGAGGTTGGGAAGTGGGTCAAAAACAGGTTACAACAGTCGGAGGTCAAATCAGTTTTGAATTCATCCTATTTTCTTTTTAAGTTTTGGATTTTTGGGGTACTTAGGGTTGCATTGGGATCTTCTCACGAACATGAGAGATGGTTTATATATTGTAGTAAGGATCTGAACTTGGGCTAAGATTGTGGTTTAGGGTAAGACCCTCTAATGGTAACAAACTTTTCATACGTTTAAAATCAGTAAATTCTGGATAGGTTAGAATATATACACATATATCGGGGTCTTAACAGTAGCTTTAAGGTTAGGACAAGTGGGAGGTTTTAGCTAACATGTATAAAAGTATGAATATTCCTTTTACAGAAACCATGGGTATATTTAAGTTGACGTTTGGCTTAAAGTTTTGAGACCTAAAACTAGGACTGTTTTGTGTAAAATTATGAACGGGATAGCTATTGAACTTAACCAAGTTAGGGACTTGTTAATGAAGGGTAATGGGGTGATTAGAGCTTAACAATATGGTAATGTTATGGGATAGGTTAGATGTCCATCATAGGTTGATGAGCCATCTTAGTGATTGGTTCGTGTATTGATTTCGTGTTTTTGGTTTGTTAGCTTGTTTCTAGTGCGAGGACTTATGAAGAAGCTATCAGGTGAGTTTCATAGTCCCATATCTTTTAATGATTTTGACTTCCAGATGGGATGGAAGAGACACTGTTTGGTTTGGGAACACATGCTGTGAATGTTTTATGATTGGTAATGGACTTGTGTGTGCACTTATGTGATTAGCTGCTATGTGATTTTTGTTTGTGTATGATTTGGATCGGATTGGTACATAGGTGTATGGGCGCCTATGGTACTATGGTGTATGGTAAGGCGTGATGCCTTGGAAATTGTGATTGTTGGTAAGGCGTGATGCCTTGTTGTGATTGGTGGTAAGGCGTGATGCCTTGGAATTGTGATTGTGGTAAGGCGTGATGCCTTGGAATTGTGATGATTGATTGAACTTGAATGCTAGTTGTTAGTACATAATTGTAGCGTATTGTCCATATGTTTATTGGTTTATGGTATTCACAACTTATGACTTGTTTTGTGTTGGAGTCTAAACCTATGACTCTCACCAACTTTATGTTGACGTGTTTTAGTGTCTCTTTGAGGTGATACTATGGTTAAGCGTGAGAACTTAAGTGGCTAGGATTGGAGAAGCTTAGGAATGCATATAGAAGGAGAATCCCCGTTTCCTTCTTAGTTTTTATTTGTTCATTTAATAAGTGTTACTGTGGCACACAAATTTTTGTTTGGTTATGTTATTTGTTTGTCTTGGGTAAGCGGTAGGACTGTTACCTACTTACCTAGACTCCTACATTTGATGAGATATTGTCATGACTTTGGTGTCACCATTTTATGATATTTCTTATTGCATATAGTTATCTCTATAGACACGCCATGTTGTGATGATATCCATACTTCCCGCCCCATATTCCGCCATGGTGGGGTGTGACAGAAGGTGTGACAGAATGGTATCAGAGACAATGGTTATAGAGAATTAGGTTGCCTAGTCGCGTAGCCTAGTCTATAGCTTAAGGGTCCCTGCATATAGGCGTCATTGGAGTATGTGTGCATTTTACATAAATTGATGTGTTGGGATGTTATTTATTGCGAGGTTTTGACTAGTATGAATTGAAACATAGTAAGTTCATACTTAGCCACATGTTATTTTCTTTTCGGGGTGTGACTAGTGCTGGTTGAACCATAATCATCCACGCTAGTCATTGTTGTATTTTGTTTAAATTGTACATTATAGTACATAATTTGGTACATGGTAGTTTCTATCTATTGTTGGGTTATTTTATGTACCTGAGTACAGTATTTTCCTTTTGATGTTTAAGTCATGTTCCCTAAGAATCGTGTGGTGGTTCGAGTTATTAGGAGTAGGTGGGTATGAAGGATTTTAAGTTGTTTCCACTCTTACGGGCGACATGACTTATAACTGATTATGTTTTCGTTTTGGATTTAGTCTATGCTGTTTTAGCTAGACTATGGATTTATGTATTCCAAGAGTTTTATTATGTTATTTTTATAGATGGAGTTTTGGACCTTATTGGTTATGTGATTATGTGCTTAGGTGAGTTGGTGGATTTATGTGTTATATGTTGTATTGATTCTTATAAGTGTCATCATAGGAGGGAGTGCATTGGGGAAAGGTTAATTATATAAGTATGGTGGCCAACATAGTAATACAAGTACCACAACTTCAATGGGTTCTCAAGTATGGTTGCATGAAAGAGGTTTAGTACATGCTTGTATATGATGAGATGTAGAATTTGGGGTATACGTATAATATATGGGTTTATGTAATGGCTGCCTATGATATGGCTATTGTTCTTTTTGTGTTTTATGTTTTGGGTTATAGTTGTGTTGTGTGATTATGGGGTCACACGATATGGTTTGGTTTTGGTGATGGGCTTTATGCCTTGTTGTGGCATGGTGATTACTCGTATGGAAAAACGAGTGTATGACGTGATTGGTTGATCCGACATGTATGGTAACGAGTATGTTTTGGGTGATTTAATAGGTATATATATGCGGATGTATATATACTACTATGTGTTAAGTTATGGTATATGGTCGTTCACTAGTTATTATAACTTGAACGTACTTTGTGTTTGTTCGTGTTTTATGGTGCTGTAGTTTGATGGAGTTTCAACGACGTTTGGAATCTTTTGAAGTGTGTCTTGTAGCGTATTCTTTGAGTTTCGTATTTCACGTGTACATTTTAAAATGGTGTTCTTGGTTTTAAGTCTATTGAAATAACTTGGGATTTCTTTTGAGATAATGAAATCTTTTGTGTTGGGTCTTACATTTCTTTTGGTCGGTGAATATTGAGAAAAAGGGGGACTTGGAAATCTGTTATAGGGTTAGATAGTTGGTTGTATTCGGTAAAATAAGGGTAAGGTGTTAGAGTCGTGTTTGAAACAAGATGTAACATAAGTTTCTTTTTAATCAACACTTATTAATTCAAATTCTAAAAGACTTTCTTTAAAATAAAGCGAAGTAAAATTTATTTCGACTCACATAGGTTATATAATTGGGTTTAACCGATTCACGTCATTTATAATTATTAATACAAGGTTAAATTGAGTTTATGAAGATTTCACATACAATTTTATCTTTCATTAATATAAAACTGTTTTGGTCATAACTTGTTCGTTTTTAGAGCTTTTTGGGTGATTCAAAAGCCAAAAATTATATACTGGAACGTACTTTTCAAATATTCAGAATGTATAGCCATGGGAGGTCAGTGGACTGGTCGGAATGGTTGTACAAGTGTCGGGTTCAAGGTTGAGTTTGAATAGTAGTTTCATTTTTATGATTTGGGATGCACGGGATGCCTAGTCTTTGAGTTGAGTTTTGAGTTTGTCAAGAGGGTTGTTTGTAGATTGTTTGAGTCACATAGATGTGGGGAGGTAAAGAAAAAAATATATATATATATATATATTCTTTTGGAAAAGTCGATCTTTTGCAGGGTTTAAATAAGATGTCGCGGGGCGTAATATGTTTTGGTTGCCATTGGGTGTTTCTTGGAGTATTTTTCGTTGAAATGGGTCATTTTGAATGGATACACGTTTTGGGTTTGAGTTTTCTTTTGAGTCTCGTGGTTTTTGACTTGTTTTAATTGGTGCACATGAAATGTCGTTAGTTATCCGTGGGTTTGATTCGTCGATCGTATCTGGTGGATTCATGATGTAGTTTTGGTTTCGTATTGTTTGGAAGCGTTGAGGTAGTCATATGAAAGACTTGGTCGCGCCTACACGATTAAGTAGGTGGCCATGAGAGAACGGTCGGAATGCCCTTGGTGGGGGGGGGAAGAAGTTCGTAGACGAACTAATACAAATATATGGTCTCTTTGGAGTACCAGGGAGAGGAATATAGATTTGTATAATGTATGGATATTGGCATAAGTAACGCGCCATAGAGAGTGGTTAGAAATTGCAAGGGATTCAGGATAAAGGTTGAGTTGCTTGGTAGTAAATGTGATGTGGAAGCGGGTGAGTGGTCTGATAAGAGGGAGTATTGGTCTTATAGAATACGTGTAGATTTTTCGCGAGTAGAACGAGGTAGAAATTTATTCGTATTGATTCTAGGAGAGGGTGCAAGGAGGACGAAGTTAAAACTGTTAAGGATGTTGTATGAACGTTTTGGGTTTACGGTTATGCATTTGGCTTCGCCAAAGCACTAGCGGTTCTCATGGAGTCAATGAACCGAGTGTGCATGAACGTATGTAAACGAGTTGTCATCGGGAGTATCGACGACATCTTGATCTACTCAAATCTAAGAAGGGGAGTGAGGCGAATTATGTGCTGGTTTTGGAGTGGAGTTAAACGTGAGATTTTCAAGTGTGAGTTTTAGGATTAAGTTGGCCAGGACTAGTAGTCAGAAATGATGGCATATCGTGGAACCAGCAAGGGGCGAAGTGAAGAAGGACGAGGAAGCATTTTGGAGGCTGAAGAGGTGGATTGAATGATGAGCAGATCTTGGCATTATCGGAAAGACTGGATGAATTCGCAAAGCATGACGATACGTGGAGCAAGGATTTGGACGCGTACGAGGACGACAAAGAAAGGCGATCGCTTATACGTTGCAGGAACTGCAGATTTGGAAGAACTGGATAGACTTAGTTAGTGGAGCTGGACTGTTATATCTGCCAAGAATGTTAGAGGCATTTTGTGTACGAGACGTGGAGAATGATCTATACGGATCATGAACGTCTCCAACACATATTCAATCATCTTGATTGAACATTTGGAAAAGGTGATGGGTGGAGTTAAGTGATGAAAGAAAATTGCAAGGCCAAGTACCATCTGGGAAAGGCAAGCATGATTGTTAAGACATGGAATAAGAAGAATGAAGTAAAGCTGAGACGAACTTGAACTATAGGGATGACGTATTAGGGTGGTTTGGATGAAGGATGTAGGTTGCGCGAGTTAAGTTGTCTAAAGCAGAGAACGAGTCAACATGTATGTTGCGTGGCTTGGACAATCATATGGGAAAAAGGGACGTAGACTATACTTCCTACATAGATAGGAGTAGCTTGGAAAGGGGGATGTAAGGACGAAATTGGGGAAGGTGACGAGAGTTGGGTGATAATCGATAGACTGACTAATTCATCTCATATTTCAAGAGGAATGAGTAGTCACGTAGTTGAGAAGTTGGAAGGAGTGCGTACGGATGTGATGGAATAGAGGCTTTTGCGTAAAAGTTAGCCAAATATGTATGGAATGCCTTATGAAGGATTATGGCAAGGGAAGCCTCACATCGTGATGTATGGTAGGAGTTGAGGAAGAACTAATGGGTATGTGAAAGACCGCCATAGGTCACTTGGTAAGGAAATTGGGATTTTTAAGTAGTTTGGGGTACAGACTAAAGAGAGTTGAGGAACATGATTGGATATGAGTATATCCAGCTAACTGGAAAAGGATGGGCAATTGAGATATTTATACAACCTTAGGGGTTACACTGAGTGCATGAGTGATTGATTTAGAGGGAGTTAGGAAACTCATTAGCGATGGCTGAGTTTTCATATAATGATTTATCATACTAGAAGTCGATAAATGCCGTTTGAGGCACTATATGAAAGGATAGGGTGAGTTGTCCCCATTGTGGACTAGAATTGGTAAAAGAGGCTAGTAATGTGGTAACGATGTTTGTGGAAAGGATGAGAGCAACAAGGGATACTATATAGAAAAGGAGGAAACCACCAGAGTTAGTGACATAGTTATGTAGGAAGTTTCACCCATAGTAACGGGTGGTATGTTTTGGTAAAATGGAAGTGATGATGTAGAGTTTGGTAGGTCCATTTATGATCTTTGGAAAGATCGGACCATTAGCTTATGAGCATAGAATTACATGGGGGAAATGAGTTGTATACATGATACATTTCGTGTATTGAGATTGGTAAAAGTTGTTTGAGAATGCATTTTGCATGTACAGTTATTCGGGACTTGTGTTAATAAGAATCTTTGTCTTATCAAAGATCATTTGTGAGATTTATTGACTGTGAGGTCAAGAGTTTGGCAATGAGTTTAATTATTTTTGGGTTGTATATGTGGTATTTTGAAACTTGAACTAAAGTTCGCGTAGAAATGAGAGGAGTTCGTTTAGAACAAGTATCCTCATGTGATTTGTTGTTCGTGTGTTTGATCCTAAGGAGTAAATCTCGGGACGAGATTTCTATTAGGAGGGAGTGATGTGACAACCCTGGTTTTGAGGTTCGTCACTTAGTTTTATTTTGGTGCTAGTTACGTGTCTTTACGTGTTGTGCTTATTGGTGTGTATAATTTGTGGTTTGGATATCGTTTCCGGTACGGGGTACCTTGTGAGTGAAACGATGTGTGATGATTTCATGTTCATGAGTTCACATGGTAGTGACTATGAAGTGAGATGGTGTTATTTAATGGTTTTATGTATACGTATATGTATTATAGAAAATTGTATTTTTACGATTTACGGTTTAGCATTTAGAGGTCTCGGATAAGGTAATTAGTCATATGGATATTTTTCGGGATGGTTTTAAGTCATTTAGGACTTAGTTATAAAGTTTATTTCAAAATTTGAGATTTTTTATAAAAGTGTATATTTTACGTCTTTTACGGTAAAACGCGTAAATTTGACTAGTTTTACGGTTTTGAGGTTTTGGAGGCTTTAGGAGCTGAAATAAATTAAGAATAATTAAAGTAATATAATTAATACAATTATTAATAATTAAAATAAATAAAAAACAAAATCTAAGAGGGGAGGGTCGGTTATTATGATTAAAAGAAAAGGAAGGAAGAAAATAACCAAAAAAACCCAAAAACAGGCCCAATGGACTTGTAATGGGATGAGGAGGCCTGTAGGACTTAACCAAACCCATCCCATAACCAAAATAATCAGGTTTTTTACCCCCATAACATCTCATAGTCGAATTTTAACAATGGTGGCCAATTAGGGTTCTTCAAAAATTGGGTTTTTCTAATCTTCCATTAATTTAAAGGTAAATCTTCAAAACCCTTTTCATATAAATTTTTTTAATGTTCTATGATCATCTTATGATAGATTTAGGTTAGAGTTTAATTAAAAACAGTATATTAATCATATTTTAATGATTAAATAAACTAAGGCTTGTAATTAGAGGGATTAGGGTTAATTAATGAGGTTAACCCGTTTTTAAAAACTGGGCAGAATTTTGAGTCTATAGTTTTGATCATATCTAGAGTTATAGGAACATTCAAGATGCGATCAAGCTATCCCTGGATAGGTAATTGAGTTGGCTTTCTAAATCAAGAAACGAGAACTGAATTGGAGGTTGGGAAGTGGGTCAAAAATAGGTTACAACAGTCGGAGGTCAAATCAGTTTTGAATTCAGCCTGTTTTCTTTTTAAGTTTTGGATTGTTTGGGGTACTTAGGGTTGCATTGGGATCTTATCACGAACATGAGAGATGGTTTATATATTGTAGTAAGGATTTGCACTTGGGCTAAGATTGTGGTTTAGGGTAAGACCCTCTAATGGTAACAAAATTTTCATACGTTTAAAATCAGTAAATTCTGGATAGGTAGCAATATATACACATATATCGGGGTCTTAACAGTAGCTTTAAGGTTAGGACAAGTGGGAGGTTTTAGCTAACATGTATAAAAGTATGAATATTCCTTTTATAGAAACCATGGGTATATTTAAGTTGACGTTTGGCTTAAAGTTTTGAGACCTAAAACTAGGACTGTTTTGTGTAAAATTATGAACGGGATAGCTATTGAACTTAACCAAGTTAGGGACTTGTTAAGGAAGGGTAATGGGGTGATTAGAGCTTAACAATATGGTAATGTTATGGGATAGGTTAGATGTACATCATAGGTTGATGAGCCATCTTAGTGATTGGTTCGTGTATTGATTTCGTGTTTTTGGTTTGTTAGCTTGTTGCTAGTGCGAGGACTTGTGAAGAAGCTATCAGGTGAGTTTCATAGTCCCATATCTTTTAATGATTTTGACTTCCAGATGGGATGGAAGAGACACTGTTTGGTTTTGGAACACATGCTGTGAATGTTTTATGATTGGTAATGGACTTGTGTGTACACTTATGTGATTAGCTGCTATGTGATTTTTGTTTGTGTATGATTTGAATCGGATTGGTACATAGGTGTATGTGCGTCTATGGTACTATGGTGTATGGTAAGGCGTGATGCCTTGGAAATTTTGATTGTTGGTAAGGCGTGATGCCTTGTTGTGATTGTTGGTAAGGCGTGATGCCTTGGAATTGTGATGATTGATTGAACTTGAATGCTAGTTGTTAGTACATAATTGTAGCGCATTGTCCATATGTTTATTGGTTTATGGTATTCACAGCTTATGACTTGTTTTGTGTTGGAGTCTAAACCTATGACTCTCACCAACTTTATGTTGACGTGTTTTAGTGTCTCTTTGAGGTGATACTATGGTTAAGCGTGAGAACTTAAGTGGCTAGGATTGGAGAAGCTTAGGAATGCATATAGAAGGAGAATCCCCGTTTCCTTCTTAGTTTTTATTTGTTCATTTAATAAGTGTTACTGTGGCACACATATTTTTGTTTGGTTATGTTATTTGTTTGTCTTGGGTAAGCGGTAGGACTGTTACCTACTTACCTAGACTCCTGCATTTGATGAGATATTGTCATGACTTTGGTGTCACCATTTTATGATATTTCTTATTGCATATAGTTATCTCTATAGACACGCCATGTTGTGATGATATCCATACGTCGCGCCCCATATTCCGCCATGGTGGGGTGTGACATTGGCCCTTAATTATACATAGCCTAGCTAACTATGCATAATGCAGGAAGAGCCACGTCGTGTCAAATCAGTCGTTACCTTTAAAATCGTGGTTTTGAATAAATGTTTGGGTGAGAACACTTCCAAATGGTGGATCGTTATGCAAGTAATCATGTTCGATTCTATTCCGTAAGAACATGTCCAAATTTCCTTGTATCCTTTGACATATTCTCTTTCGACTAGTGTTAGCTTAGAAAGTAACCTTGACCGAATATTTTCGTAAAACATTTTATGGTGTCATGTACAACGTGTGAATCCCGTCTAAATCACCATGTTGGCGAAGAATTACCAAGGAACCTCGTACCGAAACTAAGAAGAAATTTTAACAAGATCAGCAGACTTCCAAACCAGAGGAATGTCGAGTTTGAGTAACTTCGAAGCCATTGAAGAAGACATCTTCCCCCGAAACATATGTGTTCGGTCAGCTTATGTCACGGACGAATCTACATAGACTCGAGTTTTGAATTCGAGGTGTTTGATTTGTTCCTATTCTGCCTTGTGAACTCGTATACCAACGTAGAGTGCTGACTCGTATACCAACGTAGGGTCACACAAGGATGGTTCAAAAAGGAGAGCCTTCGGCGCGAGAGCCAAGCACAATGGTCGGATCCTACTAGATCCAGTGGTGTCGTCCGTCATCATCATCTGTAGGGAATAAAACGGTATGCGATGGATGGTTGAAGTTTGCCGACCGCGCATCGGTAGATGAAAGACAATCCGGGTTGCCGTCTTTGTTTATTCAGTTGAGGAATCCTTGTGCTTGACTCGATCCCCTTTGATCGTCGATGATCGAACGACGGATAGCCATAGTTGAAATTATGTGCAAAACCTTGCTTGATATGTATTTATGTGATATGTGACTTAGTCGAGTGATCGTACATGGTGCGAGCTCGAGGTGGCATTGTGAAATGTTGCCCGATCGGAAGGTAACGCGTACCTATATTACCTTGGGTATGCATCCGTTTGTGAACACCCCGTAATATCATTTTGGGTATGTATCCGTATGTGAACACCCCGTATTAAATTTTAGGTATGGATCCGTGTGTGAGCACCCTCCTATGACAAAAGTCGTTTTGGATGTGCATCCATGGCTATCAGGCCCGTGGACATCCTTTAATATGCAAACTTTCTTTTAACTGGACATATCCAAAAATCCTTTCAAATATTCATAATTATCATGGCTTGATTATTTAGCAAGCATGAGTTAACTTGATTGAACTAATTGATTCAACATGGCTTGGTTAGTTTGCAAGCATGTCGTAATGTGATTATATGTGCTTAATGATAGCATTCAATGTTATAATTTACGTTGTAGTGCGTTCGATGGAGTAATGTATACTCCGAATGATTTCTGCTTCGAAGAAATCTCCTTTGATGGAAGGTTTCCCTAGCGATCATGTGATTAGGTGATTTCGTATGATTAGTAACGATTACCATGTTTTAAGTAATTATGTAACGCATTCGATGAAGTTATGTACTCTCGAGAAGATTTTCTATGACGTGATATCTTTTAACGAGCCCCGAGACGGTGCTCCCTTAAGGTGGTGAGGATGTAAACTCCGTAAAAATAAGATCATAATTTAATTCTATTTTTCGGATATTTTTGAAGTATATGATGACGTTAGTTATTATGATGTTTAAAGGTTTAAGTTGAAACCAATATTGAACGTTTTAGTTTTTCGTTCTGACAAGTAACGAGGACTACTAGTGATCGCGATGTCAATGGATGCCCAAATATTATATTTTTATATCGATTATTTCGATATTTGATATTTCTTAATTTTTACGTTTACGTCTTATAAATTAAATAATTATTATTTAATTACTTGTAGTATTTTTCGACGTTTTAGTGTCGGACTGAACGAAACTAATAAAAATAATAGTTGAAGCAATTTAAAACTAAAACTTTGGAAATATAAAGAAATAATATTTTTCATTATATCCTAAAACGTTGCTAATAACGTGAGTAAAAGAATTTACGTTTTATTTTTACGGCGAACTTTAACTGGAATAGCTAAAAATAATCAAACAAGCATTTAAATAAATAATAGCAAATGTTTTCGAAACTCGACGAAGTAAGGACTCATATTTATTGGAAAAATGATTTTAAAAACGATGGCTCAAGTCTCGTATCTTGAATCGTCCGTTAAGTCGTCCAAACGAGCCTCGAACGCTTACTTTACAAAAGTAAATAAAACATTTACGAAACTTACCCTAGACTAACACTTACTTGACACTTCAATTTAAAATACTAGTATAAAAGGGGTTTTAACTTCATTTCTTTCATTTAACTCAAAACTAAAAACACACACACATAAGTTTCTCTCTAATCACTCTCTCCCCTCTCACCCTGCAGCCGCCGGCCGCCGGCCATGCACTGCCGCCGGAAAATTTTTCCGGCGAGTCTCCATCTTTTCCGGCGAGTTTGAATAAAACCGAGCCAACCCTCCTTGTTCCAACACCCCTAAAATCATCACCTTCTTGCTGCCATCCTCAAACAGCCGCGACCACCCTACTGTGGTGGTGTTTTCCGGCCGCCGCCGCCGTAAGGTGGTGTGTGGGTGACGGATTCACCATTTGAACATATGGGTATACCTTAAAAACCCTTAAAACCCTTGGATCTTGTCCCGATCTACACATGCAAGATGGTTACATCAAGATTTTTTTAAAATGGTTTATTAAATTTATTTTCATTTTACTTTATGGTGGTTTTTGGCTATAGTCTTGACCAAAAAGGGGGCTGCCCGCCGCCTAGGACCACCGCTATGGTGGCGGCCGACCCTCAACAGCAACCACAGCCGCACCATGGTGGTGTCGGGCTTGTGGTGGTGATGTTTCTGGACTTGTTTCTATTGTTGATTATTATTTTGGGTGTAGATCTAGATGTATAATGATATTTGTATATTTTTATTTGTTTTTATTATTTATATAATGAAATGATAAATAAAAAGTACAATGAATAAAAGAATAAATAAATTTATATAATGAATTTATCTTTATTATTATTATTATGTAAAAAGGGTGATGTATAAAAAGATAAAATGAATAAATAAAGGAAATAACAATAGTGGGATATATGAAAATACATATTTTGAGGACATATAATAAATAAATAAATAAATACATATTTAAAGAATATTGTTATTAATATTATTATTAATAAATGGTATATTAAAATATAAAATTATTTAATGTTATATGGAAAGTAATTAAAACATTGATGGTGGATAATTAATATATTAATTATGGTATTAATTGAAATATAGAAAGAAATTAATTAAGGAAATATGGAAAATAATTAAAATATTAATGGTGGGAATATATAATTAATATAATAATTATATTGATTAAGAAACCGTAATTAGACTATTGATTGACAAAAGTATTAATTGGGTATTGATTGAGACAAAGTGGGAAAAATTATGTATTTTATATACATGGAAACGTTATAAAAACGGCAAGGTCGTGCCGAAATTTTCTAAAAATGTATACTTTTGTAAAAGAAATTGATAACAAATAACTACGTTATATAATAAGTTTCGAAAAGTATTATTCCAGTTAAGATGACATTTAACGTATAATTATGGTAAATAAATTTTAATGAGTTACATAATATTTTCGAACGAGTGTCGAATTATATAAAAATAACTTTGTATACACTATTAATTCTGAAGGATTATGTATATAATTTAAGAAATACATTATTGAATGTTTGTTCTAAATAGTAACTTATGACATGAATCATTTGCGTCATTTTCACTTATAAAATATATATTGGATATATATATTATATAATTTGTTTTATTTTATTTTACTTGGCCAACCACCAAAATTTTACGAGTTGAATTTTATTAATTTATTTCGTGTCGAGTTGATGTAACCATCCATCAGGAAAACCGCGAAAGGATACAGTTGACGCTACATAATTATTAGCTATTTATGGTGTATTACGACTATTGGAATCAAGCCGTATAGATTATGATGCTGTGTTGATAATTATGTGAAGCAATATTGGGTTATGATATGCCGTGTGGTATTGATACTTATATTCTACTGATTGTCTGCATCTAAGGTGAGTTCATAGCCTCGCATTTAATCTTTTAATGCTTTTCAAACCCGCGAGGGAGATACATGCTTGTTTTAGAAAATCGAACACAAGTAGCTTTTATGTGAACGTTGCTATGAGTGTTATGTCGTGGCCTTTCCTTCATGGACCATTAATTACCGATAACCGGTAAACGCTAGTGCAATAATAATAGATCTATTTTGGCCTAACGACCTATCCGGAGTATGTTGTCTTGCGAGAACCATACGATGATATATTGTATTTAGTATTGGGAGTGTCTCACTCCAGGTTGGGCACATGGTTAAGGTTTGGTTCGTGGCTCTAGCATCGTTTGATTGTTCTATGAATAAAATGTTTATTAAGCTTGTGTTCAAAGTTACTATTTATAAACTCTATGGATTCACTCAACATTTTTGTTTACTTTAAGCATGTTTATCTCAAGTTTATATTGGCATGCTTGGATAGGATTGGATGCGGATATGGAAGGAAGTGGACTTGGTGAACTTTGTACATTGGATAAAAATCTTTTCTTTAAAAAAAAGAATAAAACAAAAACTTGTATATTGCAACTTATTTGAAAATAAGTTCTCTTAATTTATTGGGACCTTGTAACTCTGATCTTTCGATGAAATCATCATTGGTAAACGTTTATATTAAAATACGTTTACTGTGACTCGTGAGCTTGTATTATGAAGTAGCACCCCAATGTTGTATTCCGCTGCGTTGTAAATGTGGGGGTGTTACAAAACTGAAAGAGGAACATACCCGAATTCAAAACTTGAAATGAGGGTAAGAAGACCGGATAGACTCCTCTGTTTTCCAAGTGGCTTTAATAAGTGTGAAAACACTTATCCTTTTACCACTTATTTCCAATAATACCAAGACCAAAACGTGTGTTTTATGTCGAAAAATTCGGAATTATGCGTGGTTTGTGTTTTTATTGTGTTTTAGGACCAAAAGATGCAAAAGGAAGAAAACATGGGCTATCACGGGTTTTTATCGAAGAAAAAGACTAAAGACGAAGTCAAAAGATCTAGAATGCAAAAAGAACGGAAGTCCAAGGCCTATTCTGAAGATTTTTCGAAGAAAAAGTCTAAAGACGGAAGTTTAATGAAGTCGAAGAACTTAAGTCTAATATAGAAGAAAATTATAAGACAAGTTCAACTTATATCGACAAATCCCGAGACAACATCGAGAAAGACAAAGAAATTAAGTCGAGTCGAGACGAGAAGAAAGAAATAAGATAGCTTAAGCATGTAATCTCCCCACCTCCTATAAATACCATCCTAATATGTCATTAGGAGGGTGTTAGGTGGTTACTTTTTAGTAGTTGTAGTTAATTTTATTTATTAAGTGTGTTTTTATTTTCTCTCTAGTTTTTCTTTCAAGCTTATTGAATCTTTACATTAATCTTGTAATCTTTTGATATTAATCTTTAATCAATCAAGCTTATTTTCTTAATTCTCAATCTACCTTTCTTAATCTTTTTCTTAATCTTGATAATCATGTAGTTATTCTCATCTCTTTGATTATGTGATTGATTTATTCATGTGATTGATATTTTAGTTTTGATGTGGTGGATGTTTTGAGCTTATTGTGGTTATTGATCTTCTAGTGTTTGGCTTATTTTTTATTAAGTTGGTTTGATAGATTTATAGATTTGCTTATTAGTGATTTTAAATGTTTCTATTATTTAGTGTTTTGGTAGTTTTTAATTTGTGGCTTATTGAGTTCTTCTTAAAATTTATTTGGTTTAAGTTTTGGTTAATTGCTTGTTTGGTTCGTGCTTATTCATAGCTTATTTCTTAAGTTTTAATGTTACTGATTATTTGTGCATGTTTTCTAATTTTTTCGGAAAAGGGTTTTAAATACTGAAATCATACCTTTTCTGAAAAAGCCTTTATTCCGAAATTCCCTTTTCTCTGAAATCGTCATTTCTATGAAATCATCATTTTTCTGAAAACCTTGTTATTCCGAAAATTCCCTTTCTCTGAAAAAAATCTTTTTTCCGAAAATACCATTTTTCCTGAAAAGTTTATTATTCCGAAAAGCTCCTTTTTCTGAAAAGTTCATTTATCCGAAAATTCCATTTTTCTGAAAACTTGCATTATTCCGAAAATACCACTTTTTCTGAAAAGCCCATTATTCCAAAATTATCATTTTTTCTGAAAACCTTTTTATTCCGAAAATCCAATTTCTCTGAAAAAGTCTATTTTCCGAAAAACCCAATTTCTCTGAAAACCTTGTTATTCCGAAAAACCCTTTTTTCTGAAAAGTCCTTTATACCGAAAACATTTTTTTTCTGAAATACCTATTATCTTGTTTTCAGACTTAGTTAATTGTTAGTCTTCTGAGTTGTTTCTATTTTTCAAACTTTAAATTTTCTACTTAGTATTGTTTTAACTTGTTTTATCTTAGATTAAATTTTCAAGCTTTCAACGACATTTTTATTTTTAGTTTAGAATAGATAACCAAACCATTTTATTTTCCACCAAGAACAATTGAGTCGCACTTTCTACCAATAATCAATTCGAAAAGACTTGGAATTAACGAACTTTCATACGAGGCTAAAAACCTTGTATTAAATGGCGCCGCAGCCGGCTCTTTTTGTTAAGATTAATGGTTATAAGTGAGAGACGCGTTGGATTTTGGGATCCGTTCATCTTTGAACGTTATTATCTTTGCTTTAAAATTTTAAAAAATCCATAAAAATTCAAAAAAATTCAAAAATACAAAAAAAAAATAGAAAAACATAAAAACAAAAAATATTTTTTGTCTATTTTTATTTTGCTTTTGTAGGTGTGCATGCGTACTCGTGCTCAATTTCCTTCCCTTAGCAACATTTAAACAACGTGCACAATGTCCTAAGTGTAGGGGAGTTTACTCCCACATGCTTAAACATTGAGGACAATGTTTATATCAAGTGTAGGGGGACTTTTATCGAAGTAAGTGGTCTTTTCCATGAATTTGCCCTCATTTTAACCGGAAAATCTAATTTTTCGACATTTTTTAAAAATTTTAATCTATTTTGGACTAGTTATATAGTAGTATTTTCATTTGTTATGGTTATTTTCTTTCCTTGCTAAAATAATTTTTTTAATAAAGTGGTTTTAAATTTTTCAAAGTCGTGAATATTTTGACTCAACCCGAGTTTACTTATCTAAGTTTACTCTAGCTAGTATCCTTAACGTGTTTATTTCAAGTTTTGCTAGGCTTTTATATAGGGAACTTTAAAACGCGAAAGTCTTAACTCTCACGGGTTAAAACAAGAACTTTTCGCAAGTTCCTATAATTGATCCTAGAGAGTCGTTTATTAAGGGAACTTTAAAATGCGAATTCTAAACTTGAAAAAGTCTAAGAGTTTGGAAGATCCTATAGATGACTCGAAAACCCAAAACTTTGATTTAATTGGCTAAGCATCCACGAGTCTCATTCCTTGAGATTTTAAATTGTGGAGAACGAGAGATGATAGAGTCAATTATAAGTTTGGTATTCTTTCGTGAATTTATATGAGTTGATTATAAGCCTATTCTCCCATCGCTTGCTAATAAATTTATCTGCAATAAATAAGGTTGTACGATTTGAAAAGTTACTTAGCTTCTAGCACAAGATCGTTTAAAAGTTGTTCGGTATTAATTAGAGTTCATAGCCAAGGCATAACTTATTGAAGCGGGATGCGAAGATTGGCGAGTCCGAAAAGGCCCTAACAAGGCATGAGGGCTACATTTTGTTGCTAAAGATCCAAAAGTGATGTGAAGAATCATTTATAAAATATTAATATGAAGGATCGAGACACACGACGAAAAGCAAAAAATCCCCTAAAGATCATTGAGAAGTCTATCCGAAAAGACCCTAGCAAGGTATGAGGATAAATAGATCCAAGTCCTAAAAGGAGGCGGATCGTTGTATATCAAAGTCCAAAATAAAGATTGGAGAAAAATGAAGAAGTCGTGGTCCAAATATGAAGAATCTCTCGAAAACTTCAAGTGAAGAAATTCCTATTATGAAGAGAAGACCATAATTTCAAGAACGTCTCTCAAAGATTTGAAGTATGAAGTCGCTGCCAAATATCGGTCCGAGAAAGGTCTCAAATCGTGAAGCGAGTTATGCCAAGATATGAACTTTAAGAGGTCCCGAGAAGCAGTTTTAAAAGATTTTGTCCTTTAGCTAACTATTGATTAAATCGTCCCACTTTATTTTCAGCTTAAATAACTATCAAAATAAGTCAAACGATGCATCCTCGTGATCATTCAAGAAAAAAAATAAAATATAAGAGATTCACCTAGGAATAAGGGAGTCTAAGTGAATAATTGGGCCACATGAGTTCGTGTTAGTTTGCTAACTTATAATAACAATGATCTCGTTTTTAAGCTTGATATGGGGAACGTGAAACTTGAGAATGATGAACATTCATGACAACCAAAAACCCCAATGTAAGTCTTTGATTTCTTTACTTCTTTAGTTCTTTTAGTTTTCTTGGTGTTTAGTATTTAATAAAGGTCAAGGTGGGTTATCTATGATGAAAAATATAAACCGTGCTTTGAAACTAGTGCATTGCATGAGGACATTGCAATGGTCAAGTGTAGGGGATTTAATAAGTGTGAAAACACTTATCCTTTTACCACTTATTTCCAATAATAACAAGACCAAAACGTGTGTTTTATGTCGTAAAAGTCGGAATTATGCGTGGTTTGTGTTTTTATTGTGTTTTAGGACCAAAAGATGCAAAAGGAAGAAAACATGGGCTATCACGGTTTTTTATCGAAGAAAAAGACAAAAGACGAAGTCAAAAGATCGAGAATGCAAAAAGAACGGAAGTCCAAGGCATATTCTGAAGATTTATCGAAGAAAAAGTCTAAAGACGGAAGTTATAAAGTCGAAGAACTCAAGCCTAATTATAGAAGAAAATTATAAGACAAGTTCAACTTATATCGATAAATCCCGAGACAACGTCGAGAAAGACAAAGAAATTAAGTCGAATCGAGACGAGAAGAAAGAAATAAGATAGCTTAAGCATGTAATCTCCCCACCTCCTATAAATACCCTCCTAATATGTCATTAGGAGGGTGTTATGTGGTTAGTTTTTAGTATTTGTAGTTAATTTAAGTTATTAAGTGTGTTTTTTTTTTCTCTCTATTTTTTCTTTCAAGCTTATTGAATCTTTACATTAATCTTGTAATCTCTTGATATTAATCTTTAATCAATCAATCTTATTTTCTTAATTCTCATTCTACCTTTCTTAATCTTCTTCTTAATCTTGATAATCATGTAGTTAATCTCATCTCTTTGATTATGTGATTGATTTATTCATGCGATTGATATTTTAGTTTTGATGTGGTGGATGTTTTGAGCTTATTGTGGTTATTGATCTTCTAGTGTTTGGCTTATTTTTGATTAAGTTGGTTTGATAGATTTATAGATTTGCTTATTAGTGATTTTAAATGTTTTGATTATTTAGTGTTTTGGTAGTTTTTAATTTGTGGCTTATTGAGTTCTTCTTAAGATTTATTTGGTTTAAGTTTTGGTTAATTGCTTGTTTGGTTCGTGCTTTTTCATAGCTTATTTCTTAAGTTTTAATGTTACTGATTATCTGTGCCCGTTTTCTAATTTTTTTGGAAAAGGGTTTTAAATACTGAAATCATACCTTTTCTGAAAAAGCCTTTATTCCGAAATTCCCTTTTCTCTGAATTCGTCATTTCTATAAAATCATCATTTTTCTGAAAACCTTATTATTCCGAAAATTCCCTTTCTTTGAAAAAATATTTTTTCCGAAAATACCATTTTTCCTGAAAAGTTTATTATTCCGAAAAAGATCCTTTTTCTGAAAAGTTCATTTATCCGAAAATTCCATTTTTCTGAAAACTTGCATTATTCCGAAATTACCACTTTTTATGAAAAGCCCATTATTCCGAAATTATCATTTTTTCTAAAAACCTTTTTATTCCGAAAATCCAATTTCTCTGAAAAAGTCTGTTTTCCAAAAAACCCAATTTCTCTAAAAACCTTGTTATTCCGAAAAACCCATTTTTCTGAAAAGTCCTTTATTCCAAAAACATCTTTTTTTTCTGAAATACCTATTATCTTGTTTTCAGACTTAGTTAATTGTTAGTCTTTTGAGTTGTTTCTATTTTTCAAACTTTAATTTTTCCCGCCTTTTTACTTAGTATGGTTTTAACTTGTTTTATCTTACATTAAATTTTCAAGCTTTCAACGACATTTTTATTTTTAGTTTAGAATAGATAACCAAACCATTTTATTTTCCAACAAGAACAATTGAGTCGCACTTTCTACCAATAATCAATTCGAAAAGACTTGGAACTAACGATCTTTCATACGAGGCTAAAAACCTTGTATTAGGCTTCCCGCTCGGTATGATCCCTCCAAAGGATTTTGACGAATGGAATCGTCTTTTTCCTCATGACTCGTTCTTCTCTGACAAGAACTCGCTCGGGTTCCTCTATGAAGGTAAGATCTTCACGAATCTTTTTAGAAGTATTTAAAGTGATGGTCAAAGAAGTAAAGTCACATATTATATGACCACCCCTTAGGGGGAGATTGTTAGAAGTATTTAAATTGATGGTCATATAATATACCATTGCGAAGCTCGTGGAAAATGCTATTCATCGGTGTAGAGAGTTCTATGTTATTGTTATGTATGTAACGGGAATTAGTCCCGAACACACAAATGAGGAAAGCCTCTTAAACTTGTAAGCCTTAGTATAAAAGGCTAATCCGACCTCATTTGTGTGTGTGTCTCTCATAGTATCTTTCCATTCTTCTTGTGGTTAGAGAGAGAAAATCTGCTTAGTTTCTCTCACTAGAAACACCTACTTTGTATCTTTCTCTTTCTTATTCATCTAATCTAATATTCCATTCTTAGTTTTAATCTTGTTCTTCATCATCTTTACTTCTTGTTATATAAGTCGTGTGGCACAATCTAACAAGTGGTATCATTTGCCAAGGGATTCGTGGATTGCTACTTGGTGTTGTTTTTGGTTATTGGTTTTCGTGAGTTTTGGATCAAAAACCTCACGTTTTTAAAATTTTTGTTCGTGTTTTTGTTTTCCGTGTGATCCATTTATCTTCTACTTTGTTGTGGTCAAGTTTTGAGTTCTTTGTTTTGGTTAATATCACGTTGTCCTTGTCCAAATCCTTCAAATTTTTAACTTAAATTTCGGGTATGTTCTCTTATTGCGACAGGATTCCCATCGCAATAGCTTAGGGTTTTGGATTGCGATTGGGATTGCGATTGAGATTGCGACAGGACTCCCATCGCAATAGCTTAGGGTTTTGGATTGCGATTGGGATTGCGACGAGGATTGCGATTGGGATTGCGACATAATTCCTTCCTTATTGCGATAGGATTTTGCCATTGCGATAGAAGTGTGTCATTGCGATTGGAATCGAGACATTGCGATTGAAATGTGGTATTGCGATAGGAATTTTGACATTGCGATTGAATTCTCTCATTGCGATAGGCTCAAACATAGCAACAGGTCTTGAACATTGCGACGCATTGGTTTTTGAACAGTGCGATAGACATTTTTTGTTGTCACTTCGTGAGTTTTTGTTGGTCTTTAGGAATTTTTGGTTTCTCGTGCTCAAATTCTTAGTGGAATTACTCATTTTAGGGGATTTTTAACTACAACACTTTACTTTCTACGAATTAAGATCCTGTTTTACGCACGACTTCTACTATGACGTATCAACAAGATAGTGATGCTGGGGTTATTGAGCATCGTGATAGCAATGCAAGAAAGAAGAGGAATGATGCCCATATCCAGTCTCAGCTTCTTATAGCACAAAAGGAAGAAGCAGGAATTCCACTTCTAGCTGAAGAGTTTGATCTCATGGCATCTACAGCAGCATATAGGGGTGTGCAAGTGTAAAACCCGCATGCTTTTACCATGCATAGTACCTTAAGTTCGTACGTACTAGTTAAAAACTTTCCTAATATAGCATGATTATGTTTACGTATTAGGAGTTTATGTATTACGTACGTGTTAGAACACGATAAGTATTTTATGTGAACGATCACGTAATAATTATTTAGCAATAATTAATCACGAACATACGATCACGAAATCACGAGCGTAATTTAAACACGAGTTATTATTATTACGTATATATATTTAATACGAGCGTAATTAAATATATAAGTGTAGGATATTTACGTAACGAGAACTTTTAAAACACGAACTAAATTAAACGTAAACGTGTATGAAATTACAAGACACGAAATGAGGTACGGGACCCCCACAAGGGAGTCCCTACCCGCGGCCAACATAGGACAATGGGCCAAGCCCATTGTCAATTTTACTAAAAAGGAGGGTTAAGAGTTTTTACAACTCAAATTATTTTTTACAGAAGAATTTCAAGAAAACCTAGAAACCCTTCGTCCTTCTCCTTTGTGTGCCGCCACCTACAAACCACCATAAGGGGGTGAGTTTGATCTCGGATCTTGTTATTTTAGTGTTTGTTCGTGTTTGTTCTTCACCCATTTGATCCACGAATACGGTAAAACCTTTTTACTTGTTTTCTTTTAATTAATCTTTTATTAATTAAGAACACATGATGTTTTTCATAAAAACACATTAAATAAACCTAGATCTAACATGTTTGATCTTTAATTAATCAAAAGGGGTGGATCTAAGGGGTGTTTGTTTTGGGCCGCAGGAACAACCGACCCCAAGGGGGTTCGGTTTGTTATTAACCGACCACCACCAAGACCTTTTTGGTCTTGGTTGGTGCGTGTGGGTCCCACGGCATCAAGGGGGTACCCCGATTTGGTTCGGGGTACGGTGTTTGTTCATATCCGGTGCATGTTTTTAAGCTTAGATCTGGATCATGATTATGTTAGTTGTTTATGTTATAAACTTATGTTAAGAATTAAATTAATAAAGATGTAATTAATTTAATAACATGACTTAGGTTAACTAATTATTAATAAACATGAATTATTTTAACCTAAGTATTTTTTTATTATTAAGACTTATAATTAATTAATTATTTTAAAAACCATGGATATAATTAATTAATTAAACATGACTTAGGTTATATTATTAGTATTTAATAATACATATTTTAACCTAAGTATTTAATATATTTAATTAAAACATGTCATACTTTAATTAAATATTATAACCTATAGTTTAATTAAATTACATGAAATAATTATTAAACTATATAATATATCGTATGACTTAGAAAATAATCATGAAAATACTTAGGCTTGTTTACTTAGCTTATCTAACCAGCTTATTTCTAATTATGGAAACTTTCTATTTTTAGAAACTTAATTAAATAAGGCAGCTACTTTATTTATGGAAACCAGCATTTTTTTAGAAACTTATTTATTTAAGGCAGCTAATCTATTTATGGAAACTTATTTAATTAAGGCAGCTAATCTATTTATGGAAAATTTCTATTTTTAGAAACTTATCTATTTTAAGCAGTAAATCTATTTTTGGAAACTTTCTATTTTTGGAAACTTTCTATTTTTGGAAACTTTCTATTTTTGGTAACTTTCTATTTTTGGAAACTTTCTATTTTTGGAAACTTTCTATTTTAGGAAACCTGCTATTTTTGGAAAGTTACTTATTATTACACAGTAAGTATAATAACACATGAGATATCAGTAATACTTAATCAGAATGAACAGAATGTAGGATTTAACACAGTTTAAGGCTTTAAACAGTGTAAAATAGTAAGAACACATAAAATAAGCTAAGACATGACATAAAACCAGCTATGTATGTAGTAAGCAGATACTTATTTCATGTACGTATTTATGTAGCACTAGTGTTTCGGAAGTAGGATTCTCGCAGTTCATCGTTCTCGTTCACTGGACATAAGGTACGGATTCCCGTCCTTTCAGTATGGACATTCTTTCCTTATTAGGATTTCCTCGTATGCAGCCAACTGTTTTCCTGTAGTATAAGTATGAGTTTGATTGCTTATGTTTAAATATGATTACCTATAGCCATATACATGCATGACCAGTTTCACCTAGTTATGGAGGTACCATAACCATAACATTAGAGGCACTGATGTTATGACTTCACCACGGCGGAGTGATTGCTCGTGGCGTCCCTTCAGCTTTTGGCCATTTATTTATATTATCATGTGGGGCGTATGGGTGCATCCTAGTTACGCGTTTTTATTCAGGATTACATGGTGAATGTGGTGTGTGCCTTGCATCCTTCACAAGGAGTTGATCCCTCCTACCCATAAAACCAGTATATTAAATTAGAGGCAGCCCCTCTAATTTGCATGATGAGGTCACCCCTCCAATTATTCATGCACGGTGGATATTCATGACCTATATTGGCTAAATGGTAAAATATGACAAACAGTTTTTATAAGATAAACATAAGACTTTCAAACTATAAAACCAGTTTTATTAAGACTTAACCAGGTTACTCGGGACTTAGTTTCTTCCGCTGTTATATGTTATATGCTTATCCTATTCATGCTTTATTGTACATCCGTGCACTGAGCGTATTGCTCAGCCGTTTTCCTTTTCTATGTTCCCAAAACGGCAGGTACTCAGGGACGCTCGTAGACACTAAGAGTACGTGCATATGAACTGGAAGCTGTCTAGCCTTCTTTACATTATGCATTTCCTTTCTTTATGATACTTATGCTTTGGACATTGTTTCGTCCTTTTCTTTTACTATACTATGTTTGTGTGTGATGAGCTTTACTTTTGGACTACCGATGTTTGATTCCGGTATTTTCCTTTATATGGTCAAGTAATGTTTAGACATTTTACCTTGTATGCTTTGATGACACGCCATAATTGCTGTGATATTTCCATTTCCAAAATGGGGTGTTACAGCAAGAAACTGAAAACCCGAACCTAAACCGAAAAAAACCGAAGAACCGAAACCTAAAAAACCGAAACCGATTGAAAAACCGATGGTTCGGTTTTTGCATTTTGAAAAAACCGAAGCTTTTGGTTCGGTTTGGTTTTAGCATTAAAGAAAACCGATATAAACCGAACCGATCTTTATAAACATGAGAATATATATATAAGTTCACGCCGAAGCTAATGGACGATGAATATGCTACGCTAGATTAATTATATCATGTTTAATAATTAATCATTGTTTCATATACTTATTGAACATGACTAAATAATAAGTTTTCTTCTCGGTTGTTTTTTTAATTAGGTTTTTATCGTTGGTATTGTGTTAATTTGTACACATAAATGATTTTTTTTAGAATTTTATATGATAATTTTTTCCTTATTGTTAATGTTGTGTTTTTTGTTATTTTTTATTTAAAGCTTTTAACGTGTCGGTTTATGGTATATTCAAAATCGACTTGTAAAAGCGAAGCTCGATAAATCATATAGAAATAAAAAAAACCGAAAAACCAAACCGAAAGTAAATCGAAAACCGAAAAACCACACCGACACAAAACGAAACCGAATGGTTCCTAAAAATCAGAAACCAAAATTTGTTGGTTTGGTTTCGGTTTTATATAAAAACCGAACCAAACCGAACCATGCTCACCCCTAGCAGCATATGATGAGGAAGAAGACGTGACTACCGACTCCATCTTGATGGCTAATTCGCAGCAATCATCAACATCGATAACTCAGGCAGACAGAGCTCCTGTGTATGATTCAGATGGTTCCTGTGAGGTACAACCACGTCTCAATGATAATGAGTTATATAATATGTCTAATCAGGAGGAAGAGTATACTGAGTCACTTGAGCCTTCCACTGAGACACACGGGGATCAAACGAATAACATTTATATCATTTCTAATGCGTCCAGTGTGGACCTTCGTGGAGATCAAGTAGCCCAACCTACAACCCTTCATGACGCGACGCATGCGTATTATAAATCATTATTTGATAAGCTTGCCAAGGATGTTGCTCATGCAAATGTGGTTAATAATAAGTTTAGAGAAACTAATGCCAAATTAACCACTGAGCTTGTAGGATATAAGGAACGGGAGAAAAGTTTTGAAATTCATCATTCTAAAATCAAGGAACTGGAACAAGCTCATGCTACATCGGTTTATCAAGAAAAATGCACAACTAAGAAATTAAATGCCTTACACTTCAGTAGTGCTAAAAAGATAAGCGAATTGAATGATGAAATCACCTCTCTTAATAAACAGCTTTCAATTGAAAAATCTATTATTTTGGATTTAAAAGAACAACGAAAAAAGCTGAAACATGATTTCAAAATTCGAGAAGATGGGCTTCTTGAGGATTTTTGCAAAGCTCAGGATAGGATTAGGGAATTCGACAACCTTTTGGTAAAACATGGCCAAACTATGCAGACGATAAATATGCTCGCACCAAAAGTGAATGAGATAAATTACACTCGATACAAATTGGCTTTAGGTTGTCCTCTTCCTCCTAATTCTGGATATCTTAAGCAAGTTCAGGCCACAAATCAAACTCTATATAATGATAGTGTGCTCTTGTCTGATGAGCATGATCCTCCTAGTGTGCATGATTCTGAGGAAACTATTGAACTTGCAGTAGAGACTCGTTTAAGAATGAAAAATCTTGATAAAGAAGTGACACCCGTTTATTATCCAAAAGTTAATCCTCCAACAACTTTTGTTCGGTCTAAAACGAGTACTGAAATGCTTTTGATACCGACTGAGGAATTGTCGGATGACCCTCCTAAACCGAGTGTTGCACGAAGGTATCTAAACGAGCTCAAAGATAATTTTGTCATTCTCAAACATGTTGTAAACTCCAAAATTAGCAGAGGAAACTTTACTTCACCCGTTCACACTGAAGTTCAGAAAATTCTTCACAACGAGATTAATCCGCTTATTAATCAAGTTGATGCTAGGATAAGCAATCTTGAAAACGCTTTTCTAAAAGAACTAGCCAGATTTGTTGAAGACTTTAAATCTTTGGCGAAGGAGGCTGATGAATCTCTTGATAGAATTAAAGTTTTGAAAAGCGACCTTGCATGTCTCTAGAAAGCAAGTGACAGTGGTGATTGTGTTGATAGTAACCCCGTTGCGGTAAACATCTCTGTGTCAGACAATGAAACCCTCCAAAATGAGCTTGATCGTATGAAAGAGAAAATGGAGTCTTATGTCATCAAAAAGGACAACGAATTCACCGATCTTTGGAATAAATATGTCAAAAAATGTGATGAATGTAAGGATGACAAACTTTCGTATGATAAAGCTTACAATGAGATGCAACAAATAAGCGAACAACTGCAAGCTCAGTTAGGAGGTGAATGTCGTGACAGTGAGCCTTCAACAAATGTTAATCAAAAAGTGTTGTTCCCATTTAATCCATAACACAAGATTTAGAAGAGTTATTTAGAGAGAGAAAGAGAAGAAAGTAGAGAGAGAAACAAGAGAGAATTTGGAAGGTTAAACACTTTTAGAGAGAGAAACAAAATGGTAACCAACATCCTCTTCCACACATGGAAGAGGGTTTATATACCCTTGGCCTTTTGGGCCGTGGGCTTTGTTTCCTTAGGCCGGGCTTGGCTTTGCTTTGGGCTTACGCCCTTAACTTATACAATATTAGCTTAAAGTCCAAGCCCGGTTTTCCCGACTAACCTATTACAATACAAGACCTTTTAACGACTAAGATGACCTATTACATTCTTGTTCGGCTATATAAAATATAGGGCTAACAATCTCCCCCAATGTATCGGTCATCTTAAAAAGCTTAAAAAGCATAAGATGATTGAGTGAATACATTCTTGTAGAGGAGATCTTCCTGCTTTGGTCTTGTATATTGGTCTTGATCTTGTTTGTAACAGCTTTGTTCCTTCATGCTTTCGTGATCTTTAACTTGAGCCTTTGTCATTTGACTTTGAGTGCTTGAGATCTTCATCTGTACTCCTTGTGACTAAGATGACCTATTACATTCTTACATTCTTAGGTATCTTGATTATCGCCATCTTGTGCTCTTGTGACTTCTGAATCGACATCGGTTGTACAGCTACGCCACCTTCTTGATATGCAGCAACATATATAGACACGGATAAAATGGCTTTGAACATTTCATCCTAACTCGGTAGCGTTTTACCTCCGGTCGGTGAAGACCGTTAAACGGTATTAAATACCGTACCTGTGATCAGGTAGATTCGATTAAGAACCTCCTTGACAGGGTTTCCCGGCGGTAGTAGCCAGTTCTCTTTACTCGACCGTCTCAAAGCAGACTGCGAACGTAAAGAGTGAATCATAAGGATAAATTATCCGTCTGATTAGAGTCGTCAATTCAGAATTCCTGGAACAAGTTTGATTCTAAAAGAATCGCACCATTGTTGCTTTCCAGTTTGTCACAAGCTTGATTCATAGAGAATCTTGCGAGTTACCTACCGCAGTGCTGTTTTATGTTGACACTGGAAGGATTTCCAATCGTCACTGTGAACACTAATGAGTGTCACTCTGAATGTTCTGGCAAGATCACATGGATTTTGCGAAGAAACCTGGAATCAAGTTTGAATCAATTAAGAATCAAACTTAGTTGCACTCCAGTTCTCACAAGTTTGATTCGTGTAGAATCGCACAAGTTACCGACCATGAGCTTGTTTGATGCTGGCTCAAGCAGAATTTCCATCTTCATTGTGAATCGTATCACTCAGATGTTCAGGCAATATCACAAGGATAATGCGTAGGACTCGATTGTGTCCTAATGAGATGATAGATAGATCTAGTTTGGCTCTAGACTCAATAAGTGCATTTTGGTAATCAGAGGCTGGAGCAGATTGCCACCTTTTCAATATTAACTAACTCGGAGTGAGAAAGTCAACAGATACGTGTTGATCTCCGTGACAATGAGACAAGTTTCTTTTGAGAGAAACTCGAATGGCTGGGAAGGGATGTGCATTGCATCACTGGATCCATGATGACTTGTCTTCAATAGATGTATTGACCCGGTTTCTGCCTAAGTTGCATAGAATATTCAACTCCTTCAATGCTTACCAATACGTCATCATTAGCACCTTGTTGTGATTGATCCAGTGCTAACTTAAGTACTTGGTCCGCATTCAGCTTCATTCCACTCCATCTTTCCTAAGGACAACTATTTCTAGCTATAGAATGTCCTTGGGTAGATCCCTCCGGTTCTGGTTGGATCATAGGACTTAGTTTCCTATCCTAAATCACCTTTTGACTCCATCGTTCCGTCGTGGATATTAGGTTGTTTTGGGTAAAAATCGTAACCATAAAACCATTCAAAACAATTCAAAGTGCTTGATAAAAATCAAAACTTTTTAACACTTTGAAAGTTTTACATTTCCGAAAAGCTCCCCTACACACATGCATCGATATATGAAATAGTTTGGCATGTGAAGGAAAGAGTTGCACTTGAGTTTTTAAGATCACTTGTTGCGATATATTACATTTTAATCACATTTTCTCCCCTATCTCTAATATAAAAACATCATATTAGAGATACTAATTGATTAAAATATGACAATTTCTGAAAACCGATTGGGAGAGAAACATGTGTTTACGTATGAAGCATGGAACATTTTCAGTCGGGTCGCTCCCCCTCAACAATATATGTGTGTCTTGAGACAAAATTTGACAAAATTTTACAAAAACGACACCACAAAATATGTTGAGGTACGGAGTTGAGATGCCTTTTCCGATATAATATATTACATTTGACAATTTCATATCATTTTCGGAATGTGTTGGATACACAAAATATGACAATTTTAGAGATGTACCCAACAACATTAAAAGGCTTGATTTTAAAACGCTTCCCCTCAAAAATTGATCAAAATAACATATGACAATTTTGAGATATAAAAACCACTTATGAGGAAGGGAGTGTTGAACACACAATTTTGAAAGATTTAGAAAAACCTTTTGAGAAATTCTTGAAAAATTGTGTTCAACGGTTTTAAAATAAATTCCGATTTACATGAGCTCAAAACTTTGAATGTTTTGTGACTAGCTCATGACCGAGAAAATTTATTTTCCCGTTGTGAAGGATAAGTTATCATCCGTGATAAACTTTCCTTAAGAGGAAGTACGAGTTCTAAGCTGACATTTACTTAGAAGTCGTTTTTCATGAACTTAAAACTTTGAATGTTTTTATAGGAAGCTCATGACCGAGAAATATTAATTTCTCGTTGAGAAGGCTAAGTTATCGGCCGTGATAAACTTTCCTTATTTGAGGTCCGAGTCCTAAGCTGTGATGTGCTTAGAAGTCATATACACGAGCTTAAAACTTTCGAATAGTTTTAATGTAAGCTCGTGTCCAAGAAATATTAATTTCTCGTTTTAAGGGTAACTTATCGTTGAAGAGATAAAGTTCCCTTTCTTTAACAGTCGAGTTACAGTCTGATATGTGACTGTAAGTCATTGTTGAAGCTTAATTGTGAAACCCCTGAGACGCTTGCTTCTTTTATATCTGCTTCTTCAGCAACCAAACTCTGAGAGTGTCTTTTGTTGAACGGTATGTATATGGAAAGCCGTTGTGTTCTTGTTGAAACTTTACTTTATTATCTGCACTTACATCAGTAGTTTGTATGCTTGCATGTGGGTTAGCGATATCTTGATGAGAACCATGTGGGGGTTCACTATGAACCTTTGTCGAGCTAGAGGGAAATATATTTCCAGTAGGAACCCACCTAAGACCAATTGTTTTAAAGGTTCTACCCGTTGGTATCCACCTAAGACAAGGTCGAGGAGACATAGTTTTCTCATGCACAGCGGAAGACTTAGTTGGAGAAAACCTATTTCCTTTAGGGTTCCGTCTCTGAGGTGCTCTAGCTTTTTGGTTCACCTTGTTCAGGACTTTAGTGATACAATCATCATGAATGGCATTAAACACGCATTTGTTACATTTCGTGCAAACAAAGTGCTTAGCATCTGAGAAGGCTCTAGAGTTCCTAGGGTTTGCAGAATTGTGCACATCATAGAAGGGTCTAGAATTCCTAGATGTGTGAATAACGCTCCTAGGTTGTGGTTTGGTCCTATCTCTTGCTTGTGTATTTTTCTGAGCATCCTCTAGATAGCTTTTATGACCCGTGTTATTTGATCTACGCCTATGCATGTTGTTGTAGCTAGATCTAGAGTTGCTTGAAGCATTCATGTGATCGGGTTTTGCAGATGCAGTCTGGCTTAAGGAGTGTCTAGTTTGTGGAGTGACTGGTTTAGGCAACTTGCTACGCACGTCAACTTGGGATGCAAACCTCGGATTCAACGTTTTGGGTCGTTCAGATTTAAACGCATTTGGTTGTCTAGCAACTAAGCGATTTCTGAATGATTGAGAAGGAGGTTTCCCCAAGACTGACTGTTTTGGTAACTTAGTATCCACACTATTTCCTTTTATCTTCCTTAATTCGTTTTTCACCGCTGTCAGTGCAAAAACCTTTTCCTGAATCTGAGCCTTTAATTGCTCATTTTGTAGAAGTAATTGAGCAACACGTTGTTCTAACTTAATGTTCATATTATCAAATATGGCATTATCAGCATTCGCATCATTACTTTCTACAGTGTCGATAGGTTGCACAGCTAATTCAGTTAATGAAGCAGTCGGAGGACTTGGATTTTTAGAAGCCAACTTTAATTCTAACAAATTTATTTGGTTCACAAAATGTTCTTTTTCCGCGTTGAAATCTTGAATCTTACGATCCAATTTTTGTTCAAGAACAACATTTGCTTTTTCAAGTTTTTCAAAATAAGCTTCAAGTTTGTCATTTTTCTTTGAAAATTCGAGTTTGGCATCCTCAAAATCTATTGTCTTCTGAGCTAACAGACTTTCAAGCTCGTGAATCTTAGAATTAACATCCTGAGAAGTCTCTCCACCATTAGTACTCGTATTTGATGAATCAGGTGTGGTATTGCTATCAACCTTTTCCACTAGATACGTGTCAAGAATGGGTTCAGATTGCTCAGTATGTTGAGGAATATTGTATTCAGCATTTAAATGTACCATAGCCATTGGCTGATCATCATACATGGGTCTGATATCCGCATCATTGGTTGTTTGATCATTCCCTGAGCTGGTACTGATATGCTGCGTTTCTGATTCTGTCCCGCTGCTCTCTGTATCAACCGAAGAAGCATCCAATGCTTGATCTATATCGACATTGCTCTCTTTCTTCTGCATCAGTCTTTGATTCACCCTTCTTTGAAATTGCCTTTGATGGCGTGTTCTTTCAGCAATTGACTTCTTTATATTACTCATATGTTGAAGAAGTGTCTCTTTGAATGCTTGAAGATCTACGAGTGTATATTTGGTAAAGTATGTGCTTGTGAACTCTCGATCGTTTTTGGATAAGCCACTTGAGTCAATGAATTGCTGGAACTGATTGTTGAGAACTAAAAGGACCTCCATGGATATAATCTCGTGAAAATCACCTCTGTCAATTTCTTGTTGAAGATGGTCCACATTAAGTAGCATCGTTCTCATGAATGTCTCAACATCTTGACCAAATAGTAGAAAGAATACCCGTTTGAATCCAATTTCAAGACGAGTGCCTTTTAGGTCTTCTCTTGAAAGAACCTGAAGGTGTGACTGAAGCAACTTTATGTGTTCCATGCATCTTTCTTTTGCTTTCGACATCTTGTATTTGATTGCATGAACGGTTTTGGTGGAAGAATCCGTGTTAGAAGGTTTACTGATATGAGTCTCAATATTTGTCTTAACCTCTGGATTCTGCATCTTCTCTTTATTCATCTCAGTCATGGACGTTGTTGGTGTTGAATCCACGAAGATGTCCATTGAACGGATGTCTCGAAGAGGATATGATGTGTATGTATTACGAATCTTAGTGGATGTGTTGTGATTTGATTGTGGTTGAAATTCCGAAAAATCTGATTTTTTTTCTCCGTCCGACAATAAATTCCTCAGTCCGACAAAACGGTAAGCCGAAAAAATTTTGAATCACCAAATTTTGAAATCGAGTTAGAAATAGCCAAAAACTAGTAGGGGAAAAATTTGAAAAACGAAAAATTTTGACAAAAAATAAAACCTAAAATGGCCTAAAAATTTGAATTTTGGTCCGAAAATTCGAATTTTTCGTCGAAAATTTTTTCGCATCGCCAAAATTTGAAATTGAAGCTTAAATGGCCTAAAAATGGTCTAGGAAAAAATAAATTTTTTTTTGGAAATGATGTTCCGAAACTAGTCTAGATAGTGGCTAAGTCTAAAAATTACTCAAACAAAATATCCATCGGAATGTCCATCGGAATAACCTTGTCGGAATAAACCCAATCGGAATGTCCAATCGGAATGTCCAATCGGAATGACCAAATCGGAATGACCAATCGGAATGTCCAAATTGGAATACTCAAATCGGAATGTCAAATCAGAATGACCAATCGGAATGTCCAAATTGGAATACTCAAATCGGAATGTCAAATCGGAATGACAAATCGAAATGACCAATCGGAATGTCAAATCGGAATGACCAATCGGAATGTCAAATCGGAATGACCAAATCGGAATGTCTAAACCCTATTCCGATTACACTGATCGGAATAACTGTAAACCCTTTTCTGATGACTTGATCGGAATAATTCCCACTTTTCTCGGACAAAACTCAACCAATTCGTGATTTTAAGCCAAAAAATGATCAAAACACCCAAAAATTTTGTGTTTTTAGCCAAAGTAACTATACCAAATCTCTACCACAACTATGTAGAAGATTTGTATCAAGAAAAAACCATAAAAACACAAGAAAATTTTTTTGGACGTGATATGTAGATCAAAATGACCACGAAAAATCAAGAACACACCACACGAATCTTCAATCACCTATCCACTATAGGCTCTTGATACCAAATGTTGTTCCCATTTAATCCATAACACAAGATTTAGAAGAGATATTTAGAGAGAGAAAGAGAAGAAAAGTAGAGAGAGAAACAAGAGAGATTTGGAAGGTTAAACACTTTTAGAGAGAGAAACAAAATGGTAACCAACACCCTCTTCCACACATGGAAGAGGGTTTATATACCCTTGGCCTTTTGGGCCGTGGGCTTTGTTTCCTTGGGCCGGGCTTGGCTTTGCTTTGGGCTTACGCCCCTAACTTATACAATATTAGCTTAAAGTCCAAGCCCGGTTTTCCCGACTAACCTATTACAATACAAGACCTTTTAACGACTAAGATGACCTATTACATTCTTGTTCGACTATATAAAATATAGGGCTAACAAAAAGAGTTCACGATTCTTCAACACCGATATGATTTTCTTGAGAAACATTATCATTCTCTTGAACTTCCTTTGTAAAACAAATTTGGAAAAGTTCAAGATGACAGTAATTTACATGTAAAAATCTCTGAATCATTTCGAGAATTGAATGAAAAGAGAGTGGAATTTCTGATTTGAAAGCTCAGCTGCAAGACAAAGACATCGCGATTGCTGAGTTGAAGAAACTCGTTGGAAAGATGGGTGGAAAAACTATGGAACCTAAGGTTATAAAATCAGTTGTTAGACAACCCAATGCGTACAAAGTACCAAAGCCATCTATCTTAGGAAAACCGCCTTTTAATGTTTCTAGGTTACCTCCTAATAGCGATGTGCAATCAACTGTTCCAAAACCAGCCGTATCACCCTATGTTCCACCATTTAGAAAATCCACTTTTGCTAAGCACAACCATGCGAATGCACCTTGCACTACTCCTAAGAGTACTCCCAAGCATGTGACTCTTACGCCCACAAAGGAATCTAAAGGGTCAAATGACGTTGTTTAAACCAACAATCTAGGGAAGGGTATGCCAAAAGGGAACACTCAGAAAGTAAACCCTGTGTATTCACCACCTAGTAAACAAACAACTGCTAGAGTTCAACACACTCCTAATGGTAGTCTACCAAAACCTAAAATCCCTTACCAGCAGCCTAGGAACTGGCAACCACCAATGAGTAGTCGTGTATCGAACAAGGTGCCTCAACGGTCAGCAAACCCTAGGTACACAAGGACATTCAAGAATCCCAAACTCCATGTATGCCCCACGTGTAAAATGCCCATTCACCATGGAAACCATGCTCATTGCATTCTGCAATACCTCTATGAGGTAAACTCTCGTGCCTTCTCATAGAGAAAGAATGTAGAATCCCATAAGACAAAAAGGAGATTCACACCCGTCACACAGAACAGAAATGGCAAGAAATCTTCAAGGCGGATCAATGCAGGATCTAGTTTCTTTCCAAAGAAGTCTTCCGCTGTGAAAGAGAACACTACTCCTCGCTCTAGTCTTCAGTGGAAACCAACGGGTAGGATCTTCATGAAAGTTGGTATTAAGTGGATTCCCATCGAGATAACTGATGAAACCTGCTCCATCACTAATGCGAGTGTTCTTAATGTAGGAAATGAATTTGTTACTCCTAACGCTAGCATTTGTGCAAACTCTTCTTCTGTCATTGCAGGTTCTTCAGCGGATTCTGAATCCATTTCTTCAAAGGGTTCCAATTCTGTACATTCGACATCACCATCTTCTGCTGTACAAAGGTCTATTTTAGATTATTTTCGAAAAAATTGAAAAAATCAAAATACAAAAAATATATAACCTATGAACACAAAATAAAAAATGAAAAAATCTTTCAAAATACCAAAAATATTCTTCTCGACATGTCTTTCAGTTTCGATAATATGGACGTGCCTAGAAATGTCGCTCAATAACGACACGGGTGTGTACATAAAGCTCGAATGAAAGTTCAAATGTTTTTCAAAACATGTCATTTCTTTTTTCTTCGAATGATTTACAATTACTTCAGATTGTGACTCGTGCCTCAAAGAAAGGAAAGTTGATCACGGACGATAACTTATCCTTAAGAACGGGAAAATACAATTTTCTCGGTCATGAGCTTTCATTAAAAACATTCCATGTTTTAAAGCTCATGAAAACGACTTACAGTTAATGTCAGACTATAACTCGAACTTCAAATAAAGGAGAGTGTATCTTTAAAGATAACTTATCCTAATAACGGGTAGAGCAATCTATCACGGGTTGAGCTTGTCACAAAACATTTAAAGTTTTGAGCTCAACATAATGGCTTATAGTCACATGTCAGAATATAACTCGGTCCCCAAAGAAAGGAAAGTCTATGACTTATCCTCAACAACGGGAAATTAATTTTTCTCGGTCATGGGCTTATATTAAAACATTCAGAGTTTTAAGCTCATGAACTCAATGAAAATGTTCATTTATGTACATTTTTTATCAACAACGGGAAATTCAGTTTTCTCGGCATTGAGCATAATTTTTCAAGGTATTTCAAGACTGAGTGCTCCTATACTCCCCTATTTGAATTAGAAATTCTTTTTGAGGGGGAGTATAAAGATTTCATGAACATTTGTTCCAAACTTTCATGCAACATTATTCTCTCCATGTTTCATCACTAGTTTCACAAAAATTTCAGTCACATGCATTTTTTGAGGGGGAGAATAGTGATAAAATATGTTCAAAATATCTCATCTTGGATAAGATATTTAATTAAGTGATTTCTCTTCCTAGTATGTGCAAAAATCTTTCCTTTTATGATGCACATAAGTAGGGGGAGCGTTTTGGTGATATAGAAAACTTTCAAGGTGTAAACATTGATTTCATCAATAACTTGATTGTCTTTTCAATAGGTTTTTCTGGCTACGATATCTATACCCTTCAACACATTAATTCACAACAGTATTGTTGTCAAAAGGTGGTTAGGTATTTGTCCTATGATCCAACCAGAACCGAAGGGATCTTCCCAGGGACAATCCATTAGAATTTAGAAGTCCTTATGCAAGATGGAGTAGTTGAGTGTACGGGAAAAATGCCGACTAATGACTTAAGCTAGCACTGGAACAATCACAACAAAGTGCTAGTTATGACGTCTTGGTAAGCATTGAAGGGGTTGAAGAATGAAAAAGAAATGTAAGGATAAAGGGTGTAAAGAAAGAAGCCCTCCATACAATTTAGGCAGAAACCGGGTCAATACATCTACTATCAGAATCACTTTGATGATTTCTGGTATTGAAGACAAAGCATCATGGACCCAGTGATGCAAAGCACAACCCTTCCCAGCCTACTCAAGCTTCTCTTAATAGAAGTTTGTTTTATTGTCACGGAGTTCAACTCATTCCTATCAACTTTCTCACTCCGAGATAGTAGATATTGAAAAGGTGGCAGTCTGCTCCAGCCTCCGATCACAAAATAAATGTACACTTATAGAGTCTAGAGCCAACGAGATTCATCAAAAAATCTCATTAGGACACTTATTCCATATACCAATTGTTGTTCATCATTAGAACACAAGCGATAATATACAGATTCCTACGCTCTATCCTTGTGATATTGCCAGAACATTCAGAGTGATACTCTTTAGTATTCACAATGATGAATGGAAATCCTTCCAGTGTTAACATCAAACAGCACTACGGTAGGTCATATGCAAGATTCACTTGAATTAAACATATGCTAACTGGAAAGCAACAGTGGTTTGATTTCTTTTTTATTCAAACTCGTTCCAGATCTCGACGCAATATCTTTATGATCTTGCCAGAACATTCAGAGTAATACTCCTCAGTATTTACAGTAACGAATGGAAATCCTTCCAGTGTCATCATCAAACAGCACTGCGATAGGTGACTTGTGAGATTCTATACAAATCAAACTTGTGTCAACTGGAAAGCAACAATGGTTTGATTCTTAATTGATTCAAACTTGTTCCAAGAAATTGAATTGTCGACTTAATCAGTAGAATGGAACTGCATGATTCACTCCTTACTATGAATTATCTCTCGATATATTCAAGTATTGAGAACGGCTACCACAGACAGAAACCCTGTCAAGGAAATTCTTTGAACTTACCTAATCACAGGTACAGTATTCGTACTGTATAACGAGAAACTGGAGGAATGCAAACGGTGGAATAACCTCAAGAGTCGTAATTCAAGACCACATGCTCATGTAAAAGAAGAAAGCTCAAGAACATCTAAAGACAAAGACTTCCGCTACTCTGATTATCAAAGGAGATTGTTAACAAGCTTTCAAGACAACACAAACTATGAGTATGTGGGAAAAGACACAAGAACACAAGTTGGCAAACTTTAAAGATCAAGTCAAGGCAAAGATCAAAGATCCAAGATCACAACTCATGAAAAGGAATTGTGAAGGAACTCTCAAGACAACGAGCTTCAAAGTCTACGACAACAAAGAAGTGATGTCACATATTACATGACCACCACTTAGGGGGAGATTGTTAGAAGTATTTAAATTGATGGTCAAAGAAGTGAAGTCACATATTATATGACCACCCCTTAGGGGGAGATTTTTAGAAGTATTTAAAGTGGTGGTCATATAATATACTGTTGCGAAGCTCGTGGAAAATGCTATTCAAGTGTAGAGAGTTCTATGTTATTGTTATGTATGTAACAGGAATTTGTCCCGAACACACAAATGAGGAAAGCCTCCTAAAGTTTTAAGCCTTAGTATAAAAGGCCAATTCAACCTCATTTGTGTGTGTGTGTCTCATAGTATCTTTCCATTCTTCTTGTGGTTAGAGAGAGAAACTCTCCTTAGTTTCTCTCACTAGAAACACCTACTTTGTATCTTTTTCTTTCTTCTTCATCTAATCTAATATTACATTCTTAGTTTTAATCTTGTTCTTCAACATCTTTACTTCTTGGTCTATTAGTCGTGTGGCACAATCTAACAAATCTGTTCCAGTAGATACTGAACCGTGTGAAGGGGATGGTAATTGTACCCTCTGAGTAAGGACACATGGAAAACCACATGAACGTGAGAAAGCTGCGGAGGTAACGCTAAACGGTAAGATACTTCACCGACTCACTCGATGATATCAAACGGTCCGATGAATCGAGGACTGAGTTTCCCTTTGATTCCAAAATGTCTAAAACCACGTGCCGGTGATACCTTAAGAAAGACATGATCTCCGACGTTGAAATGTAAGTCCCTATGATGCTTGTCGGCATAACGCTTCTGACGTGCACGAGCTTCTTGTAATTTCGCCTTAGCTACAGCGACCTTCTCGTTGGTCAACTCTATCATCTTCGGTCCTTCAAGTGTTCGATCACCAACCTGATCCCAGCAGATTGGGGGCGACACTTTCTGCCGTACAACATCTCAAATGGTGCACACTTGATGCTGGCGTGCCAACTGTTGTTGTATGCAAACTCTACCAAGCAGATATAATCATCCCAATATCATGTCCACTCTAATGCACATGCTCGAAGCATGTCTTCTAATGTCTGAATAGTTCGCTCTAACTGTCCGTCTGTTTGAGGATGAAAAGCCGTGCTAAGCTTAAGTTTGTACCCCAAGCTTTTTCAGACTTCTCCGAAATCACGAAGTAAACCGAGGATCTCTGTCCGAGATGATACTAGATGGAGCACCATGAAGTCTCATAATCTCCTTCTTTTAAGTATCGGCGAGTTTGCTAACCGGATTATCCTTGCGGATCGGTAAGAAATGAGCTGACTTAGTAAGTCGATCAATGATAACCCAAATCGCATCATGCTTCCTCTTTGTCTGCGGAAGACCGGTAACAAAATCCATGGTGATCTTGTCCCACTTCCACTCTGGAATGTCTAACAGTTGTAGTATACCACTAGACCGCTGATGCTCGATCTTAACCTGCTGGCAGGTAAGACATTTGGAGACATAAGTAGCAACATCTTGTTTCATACCACTCCACCAAAAGTACTGCTTGATGTCGTGGTACATCTTGGTTGAACCAGGATGAATGAAGAATGGGGAGCTATGAGCTTCAGCCAATAACGCTTCGCTGAGTGTAGGATCACCAGGAACATAAAGTCTGGTGCCCTGCCATAAGATACTGTCGTCATCCAACCGAATCTCCGTCTGTTGCTCCAAGTTCTATATGACTGCCCAAATTTCACCATCATCCTTCTGAGCTTCCTTGATCCTAGAGAGTAATTCAGGTTCCACTCTAAGATTAGCCTAGTAACCGTGATGTCTACGTACCATGATCTCAATGTCTAGTCGCTCCAAGTCTCTTATTATCTCTTCTTCTATCTTAATGTCGTTGATCATACCCGACTTCCTACTAAGAACATCTGCCACTACATTCGTTTTATCGGGATGATACTACAGATTAATGTCATAATCCTTCAACAGCTCTAACTATCTTCTTAGCCTCATGTTCAGCTCACGTTGAGTGAAGATGTATTTCAGGCTCTTGTGATCTGTGAAGATATCACATGATTCACCATACAAGTAGTGCCTCCATATCTTCAATGCAAACACGACTGCTGCAAGTTCCAAGTCATGCGTAGGGTAGTTTTCCTCATAAGGCTTAAGTTGCCGTGATGCGTAAGCAATCACTTTCCCATGTTGCATGCGAACACAGCCAAGTCCCTTCCCTGAGGCATCACTGTAGATTTGAAATCCACCTGTACCAGATGGGAGAGTAAGAATCGGTGTAGATACCAGCCTCTGCTTTAGGTCTTCAAATCACTTCTCTCTTTCTTCAGGCCAGACGAATTTCTCCCCTTTCTGCATCAGTTTGGTCAATGGCAGTGCTAAAAGGGAAAAGTTCTCTACGAACCTACGGTAGTAAACAGCTAAGCCTAGGAAACTACGAACTTCAGTCACTGATGTCGGTCTTGGACACTTGGTAATAGCCTCAACCTTTGTTGGATCCATGGTTATTCTTTCTGCTGATACAATGTGGCCTAGGAACGCCACCTTGTCTAACCAGAATTCACACTTGGAGAATTTAGCATACAGCTGCTTTTGGTGAAGTATCTGTAATACAATACGAAGATGGTCTTTGTGTTCCTCCTTTGACTTAGAGAAAATCAGAATGTTGTCAACGAAGATAATGACGAACTTGTCCAGGAACTCATGGAAGATACGGTTCGTCAAGCCCATGAAAACAACTAGAGCATTGGTAAGGCCAAATGGCATAACTACAAATTCGTAGTGCCCATAACGTGTACGGAAACTAGTCTTGGCGATGCCCTGCTCTTTAACCCATAACTGGTGATAGCCCGACCTCATATCAATCTTGGAGAAATGTTTGGCCCCTTGGAGTTGGTCAAACAAGTCATCAATGCGTGTTAACGGATATCTATACCTAATGGTGATCTTGTTAAGCTCACGATAATATGTAGAGACGCATACTGCCGTCCTTCTTTTTTACCAATAGAACTAGTGCGCCCCATGGAGAAGTACTAGGTCGAATGAAAACGCATTCCAACAGTTCCTGTAGTTGTTCCTTTAACTTCTTCAGCTCTATGGGATCCATGCGATAAGGATCCTTAGAATTTGGCTCAGCTCCTGGGATGAGCTCAATATTAAATTCCACTTCACGAGTTAGTAGTATGCTCGGAAGTTCTTCTGGAAACACGTCTAGAAATTCTGACACAATTGGCTGATTCTGGATGGAAGGAGATTTAGCCTCCAGATCATGAACAGTGGCAAGATAGCCCTCGCAACCATGTGACAGTAGTGCATGTGCTTATAAGGTTGAAATTATTTATACAGACCTTCCGGGTATGAAACCGTTGTGAATGTACTTTGGTGCATTTACATCACCGAAGATGACCCGATATGAATGGCAGTCAATGGTGGCATGATGTTTGGATAGCCAGTCCATGCCTAATATTATGTCAAAATCGCACATATCCAATGGAAGTGCGTCAACTGGGCGAATCTTATCGTCAAATTCGAGGGGAAGACTCTTGTACCCATGGGTTATGCGTACAGAGTCTCTTAAGGGTGTGGAAATGTTTAATACGTTCTCTAATGGCATAGGGGATATCCTAACATTCTTGGCATAAGCAGTAGAAATGACCGAATGACTAGCACCCGTGTCAAATAAAACACATGCAGCTTGACCATACATATACAAGATTCCAGTAATTGTACCTGTAGACTTGTTGGCCTGGTCACGCGAGGTTGTGTACACCTGTCCAGTAATAGGAGGTGGCTTGGAGTCGGCATGTCCAGATGTACCCTCTATCTCACCCTTGTGGTAGTCCTTCATGCGATGACCTTTCAGGCCACACTTGAAGCAAGCATCACTGTCGCGACGACATGGCCCTGGGTGCCTACGGTTGCAGGTAGTGCAGAGAGGGTGAGTATACCCTCTAACAGGTTACCTTGCTGGTTGGGAGCCTGTTCAGAAAAGTACACATGAGACATGGTTTATGGGTACAAATAGGACAATGCAGAAAATCGTAAGACATAATACCAATGATAGTTGTACGGTTGGCTGTGAACCTCTGTGGTCCTGCTCCCTTCCATTGCCATGATTCCTGGTAGAAGATGCTGAACTGTCAGAATTATGAATTATAAGCATGTAACATAAGAAATGAGTAAGTTTAGGGACCTGCTGTTGTTGAAGTTGCTAGCGCTGTTACGGTAATTATCATTAACGCCACGCCTATCCGAAGCAGAACGGTCTTGGGTCTGACCGTTACCCTTGTGTTGAGTAGGCTACTGCTGAGTAGCCGGTTGAGACCGGTCCCCAGTCTTCTTCCTGAAAGATGCAATTTATAGAGAAAGATAAATATGTTGATAGTATTGAGTGAATTGAAATGATCACCATTGAGTGACGAAAATATACCTCTTCTCGGGTCTCTCTGCCTCACCAAATTCATCTATCACCTTAAGCATCTCCAACTTCCGTGTTGCATCGGCTACTTGTGCCACCGTGTTGAAGGTAGCACACACCAAGTTATTGGCGACCGATGTACGAAGAGCCCAACGAAAGTGGTATGCTTGCTCTTCGGCAGTACCTGTTGTTGCGCCAAGAAAACCAGCCAAACGAATAAAATGCTGCATGAACTCGTTGTTGTTCTCCCCAGCTCTCTGCCTAATCCGGTGGTTTCTTCAGCTTATCTTGCTCAGCCTTGGGGAAGAATTTTCACATCACCAACTCCCTGAACTGAGCCCAAGTCAAGCCAACCACCCAATTGTCACCTCCCTCAGACTGCTTCACTGACTTCTACCATCCAAGCACGTCACATTCAAACTTGTAACAGGACAACCTTGCCTTGAAGACAGGGTCGCAGCCCATTGCATCAAATGTCTTCTCGATATGAGCTAGCCAGCTCTCAGCCTCATTGGGGCTGTCAGTCTTCTCGAAGGATCGAGGACGTGCTTGTTGAATCGCTCCATCCATGTGATCAGTGTAGCTGGAGGAGGAGGAGGAGGAGGAATCGGATGTTGGTGCTAGTGCTGGTTGTTGGCAGTTTTCACCTCGGCCCTGATTTCATTCCTTAGTTGAGGAAGCATGGCCTGCATCGCAGCTTGAACTGCTGCGTTGAGTTGTTCCTGCTCGCGTGTGAGAACCATCTGACAGTATAAAACAAATGCACGACTAAACTGATTAAAATATAATATATATTCATAAAAAAAATTATCCCAATAAATCATGAGAAAAATTTTATGCATGAAAACAATGTATGAATGCATGATGATTAAATCACATGGGTTTGGGTGAATGCCTTTGGGTCAGTTCACCTAACAAAATGACATGACGAAGATGAACGCCTATGGGCCAGTTCATCAAAACAACATGATAGATAAAAGCACATGCGACTAAATACGACCAGTCCTGTACCAACCATTACTTAGTCAAAATTCTTGTGACAATCACATATGATATAAATGCATGAAAACAAACTGTTAGTTCTAGGAAGACCATGGTGATTACCCACTAATCACAGGTTATGTTTTGAGAGCCTATAGGTCGAAGCCTTGGCTCTGATACCATAATTGAAACACCCTATTTTCGTAAATGGTATGTCACGCGTGATTATGACGTGTCATCAAAGCATACAAGGTAAATGTCTTAAAAACATTAAATGACCATGAATGGAAATACCGGAAACAAACATCGGTAGTCCAAGTATAAGCTCATCACAGACAAACATAAGTACTGTAAAGGAAAAGGACTAAACAATGTCCAAAGAAATAAGTAGCAAAATGTATGATGAAATGCATAAAGTAGAGAAGGCTAGATAACTTCCACTCCATATGCACGTACGCTTAAAGTCTACGAGCGTCCTTGAGTACCTGTCGTTTGGAAACATGAAAGGAAAACGGCTGAGCATAACGCCCAGTGAACGGATATATAAGTATAGCATGGAATGACATAAGCATAAAAGACTAATAGCGGCGGAAAAGTATAAGTCCTAGATGACCTGGAAACATGTTCATAAAACTGGTTTTATAGTTTGAAAAGACTTATGTTTTTATGTAAAATCTGTATTAAATAGCCAATAGCCCATATAGGTCATGAGGTTCCACCGTGCATGAATACTTGGAGGGGAGACCTCGTCATGAAATTAGAGGGGTTGCCTCTAATTATATAGTCTGAGTAGGAGGGATCAACTCCTAGTGAAGGATGCAAAGCACACATCGCATTCACTCTAGTAATACTGGTAAAACATGTAACTAGGATACACCCATACGCCCCACATGATAACATAATAACAATGGCCAAAACTATAAAGGGACGCCACGAGCAATCACTTCGTCGTGGGGAAGTCATAACACTGGTGCCTCTAGTGTTATGGTTATGGTACCTCCATAACTAGGTGACACTGGTCATGCATGTATATGACTTAGGCTCTTAAACTAACATAAGTAATCAAACGTATAAAACAATACTAGGAAAACAGTTGGCTGCAAACGGGAAATCCTAATAAGGAAAGAATGTCCATACTGAAGGGACGGGAAATCCGTACCTTGTGTCTAGTGAACGAAGAAGACGAAAGAATGAAAGTCCTACTCCGATCCTACTAATGCTACATAAATAAGGGACATATATAATTATTTTGTTTACTAAGTACGTAACTGATTATATTCTGTCTTAGCTTGTTTTATATGTTCTTGTCTTGTTTTACTGATTTTAATATTATGCTATGTTTGTCATGTATTCTAAGTATTATGGTTAAGTATTACTTGTATTCTTGTATTATTATACTTGTTGTGTAATAATAAGTAACTTTCTAAAAATAGAAAGTTTCCAAAAATAGAAAGTTTCCAAAAACAGATTAGTTTCTAAATATAGATTAGTTTCTAAAAATAGAAAGTTTCCAAAAGTAGTAAGTTTCCTGAAATAGAAAGTTTCTATATTTAGAAATAAGATAGATTAATAAGCTAATAATATAAGCTTAAGTTTACTGGTTAAATATCATAAGTTATGTAGTCATTTGTATAGTTTATTAATAATATCATGTTAATTAAATAAACTATAGGTTATACGATTTAATTAAATATAAGCATGATTTAATTAAATTAAGGTGTATAAATTACTTAGGTTAAACATGTATTAATATTATATTAATTATAACCTAAGTCATGTTTATTAATTATATCCCAAGTCTTAATTAATTAATAAATACAATAGTCTAAATTAAATAAATAAAATACTTAGGTTAAAACATGTACTATTTCATAAATAATAATAACCTAAGTCCATGTTCAATTAAATTAATTATTAGTCATGTTTTTAACTAATTTAATTTTCTTGCTAAATTAATATAACTTGTAAAAATAATAACTTGTAAAAATTAGTCGTGAACCGGACCCGTGTTCTTACTTTAGACCTATCGTGAACCATTTCGAATTCCCCATGAACCGGACCAAACAAACACCCCCTTAACAGTGGCGAACCGGCTCATCCGGTTGCCACTGTTGGTGCAAAAACGCCACCGGTTGTTAGCCGGTAGTTGCCCCTGGTCTACCTCGGCTAGACACTGCCCACACAAGGTTCCCACCGGTAGTTAGCCGGTGGTTCCCCCTGCCAAGCCGTGTGTTCCCCCTGCTTGACCAAAACAGCCACCGGCTTAAGCCTGTGGTGTTGTTGCTGCTGTGCCGAGATCCAACAAACCACCAGGCCACCCCGACGCGAGTCGGGGTCCCTGTTTCTTGCTTCCGACCGAACCCAACCACACCGAGACTTGAAGTCTCGGTTTGTGGTGCGAACCAAAACAAGCCGAGAGCCATGGGGCTCTTGGTTGAGTGTGGGCCGAACAAAACCAACCCCAAACGCGGTCCTTTTATGATTTCTAGGTTAATCCCCACATGTTCATTACTTGTTTTTAACATTAACATAATCATGTGTTCTTGATTGTAATTAAAAGAATAAAAGAAAAGGGTCAAAAAGGTTTACCGAATACGTGATGAACGAGGATTAATAACATGAACACTAACACTTGATTTTTAATCACCAAGATCAAACAACCACTCCTTTGTGGCGTGTGGTAGCCGGCGGCCAAAGAGAGGACAAAGGAGGCTAGGGTTTTTTATTTTAGAAAACTCTATAAAAGTGAATGTGTAAAAATCCTTTTTGTTTAATTTAGTAAAAAAACCAAATTGGGCATGGGCCCTCTCTTTGTCTTGGTGTCCGCGGCTATTAGGGGCCCACAAGGGAAACCCGAATGTTTTTCATGTCTAATATTTTACGTGTTCCCTCGTTAGCATTTTCGTGTTATAACTTAATTAATTGTTCGTGTTATTATTACATACTTGTACATAAATGAAATTAATCGTATTATAATAAATCCGTACGTAATTACATGTTCGTGATTTTAACGTTCATGATTTCCTGTTCGTGACTATAATTATTACGGTTAATGATTATCGTGTAATATCACATACTTAATACTTACCGTGTAGTAACACGTACGTAATTTCTGTAATTAATATTCGTGACACGTGTTTGTGCTATAAAAGGAAAGTTTTAGTTTGTACATACGTTTACTAAGTGTACTGTTCATGGTAAAAGCATACGGGTTTTACATAAACCCTCAAACTAAGAATGTAGAAACCATAGAAGTCATAAACATATCATATAAGTCCTAGAATAAACATACATAAGAATATAAACCCTTTACCCAAGTTAGAAAATCATTAGGATTAATGATCTAAAAACCCTATTATTAAGAAATCTACATGGAATCACTACCTAGTTCTTTTTGGACAAGTCTATAAATATTCATAGGACTTAATTAAGGTTATAATATTATATTAAGACAATCTACAAGTACCCAAATGCACAAGGTACAAAATTTTAATGCATGACTTGTAAATTAGGTCAAAATAGGTATTTTCACCCTTTAGACATGTTTACCTAAACTAATCCCTTAAACCAAGTGTGAGAACTCATTGGACACTTAAAACCCAAAGTATAGGACCTAAATTAAGTTTACATCAGTAGCGAACGTAAGGATAAATCCTTTTAGTAAGATTAAACCCTAGATCATTAGAAAACCCTAATCTACAAATGTATACTTCCCATTTTCACATCAAACCATTGTTAAACTTCAAACCAAGGACCCAAATCTCTTAAATAGAATTTATAAACCCCAATTAATCCCTAATCATTCACTAATCACTTTCCCAAGTCCTTAATCACCAAAAACAGAAATCATAAGTTACAAGCCTTAGAAATAGAATCTGGTTTTGTAATTTCCCTCCAAAACTCATTTTCAAACCATTTCCCTCCATTCTAAGTTTTAAAACCTGATATTTATCAATCCTAAGATATTTTAGGAGTGTGACAAGTAGGTGTATTGATGTGTCGTTGATAGTATATGTGATAATTAAGATACGTTATAGGGTAAATTAGAAAATTACCTTTAGGAAAAAGTAATAGTCTAAAATTACCAAAGACGAATTCAATTAAACACGTGATGAACCAAGTTCGTTGTACACGAAGATCTTATGAATTTGAGACGTTTTGCTTTGATTTAGACGATCGATTTGAATTGGTTTCCGGTTTTTAAACTAAAATTAAAGTCTACAAATCTAAAACTTATTTTAATCCTAAAGTGTATGAATCGTAACCCCGCTATTATTTTTATCTAATTACTTAAAATTTAAAACTATTTAAAAATTAAACAAAATAACTTTTAAACTAATAAAACTTTAACACTATTTTAAGAAATCTAATAAAACTTTTTAAACTAATTAAATTTATTGAAATTTACTTAAACCAAATCTAATTTTTAAAACTATTTTTTTTAATTTAAATCTAAAACAATGAAAATCTTATTATTTAAAAACTACTTAAACTTTTAAAATTAATAAAACATTTTTTTTTATTTTAATTATTATTAAAAATGAAATTTATATAAAAGTAATAAAACTATTAAAAATGAAATTAAAATAAAGTTTAAGTATATAACAAAAACTGTCAGCTATAATTCTAGAAACTATATTAATTAATGTGACGGAAATTAAACACAAATAAGCAAGAAGCTCAGATGGTTAAGGTGCTTGGTTGTGAACCGTGAGGTCGCGAGTTCGAGACCCATAAGGGACGTTTATTTTTGAGATTATTTTTATTTTTGACAGTTAAAAACTAAAGGTCACAGGAGTGACTAATTTGGTATGTTATTTTTAGTACTGACAACTTAAAACATCAGTACCAAACAATTAGATTGGTACTCAAATAAATATCAGTATACTAAAAACAAATAAACAGCAATCAAACTCAGTAAAACATATTGAACATCAGCAATATTTAAAATGAATTATAGATCTTAAATCTGATAATACAAATTAATCAGCTATCAAGATAAACTAAATGAAACCTCAGCAGATTAAATATAAGTACTCAAAAAGATGAAAATTGAACTCAGTTTAAATCAATTTACTCATATATGCTATCTAAATCACTCTAACAAGATCTAAAGCAAGAATTAACAGAAGACTGATAAGTATCAAAATAAGGACACAAAATAACAGGCTATCAAATAATACTCAAGTCAAAACAACAAATCAACTAGATGTTCAGTAGTGCAAAACCAAACTTCAACTTAATCTTATTTAGACTAAAACATATTGATAAACCAAATCGAAGCTTACAAATAAGTCACCAAACAAAATCAGAAATCATCACAGAACATCCAGAAACTCAGAACTATAGAAGAACAATTACCACTTCAATAACAGTATACTTTAACAAATTAAAAATCAGCAAAAGTAAATCCATACCAACAACATTCAATATCAGTTAACAAAAATTAAGTCCATCTAGGTTTAACTATTATGAAACAACGAAAATCATTTAGCTATAAAATCTAGATAAGCCAACAAATCAATCCATAGCAGCTTAATCAATAACATCAAACAAACAAGATTCATTCATTATACCAAGCAGATTTATAAACCTTAAAATTAAAAAGAAAAGAAATTAGAACCTATTGGAGATTTCCTTTGTGAAGAAGGTTAGCGCTGTGCAACCTTAGAACCGAAACGAAACAACATAACCATCAAACACCATCAACCTCGAACCAAACATCAGATTCGTATCACGAACCAACTATAGTAACTCGAACCGCCTTTTTTTATATATATAAATCAAACCAGTAGGGTTTGATTTCTAATCCAAATCTCACTTTTAATTAATTAATTAAAGCTATGGTAAAAACTTTAACCAATTAATATTATTATAATATTAAACAGATTATCAGGAGAGACTTGTAATAAAATTATAACAGTAAGGTAACCTGACAGATTGAAACTTTAAATAAAATAACTTTTATTAAATTCCGAGAATCGTTACAAAACTATTAAAAAGAGAAATACAATTTTCCTATCTATTTAAACATTATAACATTAAAGTAAAAATTGGATACTCATTACAATGAAAAGAGGGGGTTTATATAGGCTGAACCCGAGGTGTTGTGGGTGAGTTTGTTGAAGATGAGGAATCAATCCAACCGTTCAATCAGCATCTTTTTTTTCTCTTTCTTCCAAGAAACTTGATCTAAAGGCTGTGAATACACAACTAGCACACGGATCACCAACGTGGCATCCAAGTGTACTAGTTGTGCTAGTTTGGCGATGAGATGTCCACAAATGATTGGAGGATTGAGAGGAATTTGCTGTCACAGCCAATAGATCTTTGCCACGTAGCCACACTCGTCCACTCTTCTCTTCCTTAAACTTTGGGGATTATTTACCCACATGTGTGAATCAATCGTGTGAGTGAAAAGACCCAATTAATATGTATGATTTAATTATTAGCATTTGGAAAGGAATAGTGTTTGTTTGCAGGTTTGGTGGGTGAAAAAGTAAGAAGATGATGCATAGGTTGTATCGAATATATTATTTAAATGTGTGTGAGAAAGTAAGAAAACGTGTGTATATGTGTTTGACCGAATGTGAGTTAAATAAATTCACTCATAATTCGTTTATTCACCAAAACCCTAAGGCCCATCATAATTCGTCCCAATTGGCTCATTTGTGAAAACTTTGGGCTTGAAGCCCATAAATAATACTCCATCCATTATAAACTTCCCAATTTTGGGCCTTGAACCATTTAAACAAATTTTACATCTTTCTAAATAGGCTTTTAAGCCCATTTTCCCAATGTGGGGCCCACTTGACCCATTATACTTTCTTAAAGTTAAATCCTCTAAAAACGACTTGATTCTTGGCTTCGTTGATCTTTTCTTCAAACTTGTGTCGGATTTGCCAGTTTTCGCGAACTTGGTACCTACACACACGAAACAACAAAACAACATATATACAAGGCATTTTCATAATATTTATGCATTTATTAGTCGTTTTAAGATACAAATGATATGAGTAAAATCACTCATATCAAACTCCCCCTTGCTAAGCAATTGCCATGTCCTCACGCAATGATAAAATAAAACACTAACTACACTTTTATTCTATTTTTGACAATTTATTTTGCAAAGATATAATGTATTGCTTTCATTATTTGAAGAATAACTTTTAGGATCATAAAACTCAAATAGATTCATCGTCCCCGACTTTTCACTTTTCCATGCCAACTGCAAAAATAAGATCATTGTCAATCATAAGCCCCAAAATTAAACCAACTCATACAAGTAATTTGTGTTAAACTCAATCTCCTATTATTCCTAATTGTATCTCTAGATTTTATTTAACATTCACCCAAAGGCTCATTTGACTTATTTAATATTTATTAGTCCAAAAATGAAGGCAAGAACGGTGTAAACTTAACACTCAAAACCTAACCTCGACTTCAAAAACCGTTGTCACTAAAGAAAGCCCACATCAAGGATAACTTAACACGATTTAGGGATAAATCCCGGACCCGAAATTTGGCTAATATGGCTACTTAAAAGCAAAAATAAACCTCCAAAGTCAATTATGACCTTATTAATTGAGTTAGCAACAACTACATCATAACACCTTGTGGCTCTTTAAGATGCAATTGTGCTCCTTATTTAAAATCCACACCCGAAGGCTCCTTGGACAAAAACAAGGGAATTGACAACACCATCCCACCTTATGGCTCATGATGATGAAGCAATTATTATTGAACACGTCCCCTTGCCATACACCTTAAGGCTCTAATGACAAAGTTAGTGCTACATGACTCCCACCCGAAGGCTCCTAGAGAACATGTTTTTATTTATTCTTCTTTATTAATATGATATTTATAGTAAGCCAAATTTCCGCAATCCCATGATCAAATTTCCATGACGTTGACACCCTTAATGTGTTCTCACTTTAATTACAAGGGAAGAAAAAGAAGGAGTTACGAGTTAAGATATCAAGCCTAAACTGCTAAAAACTTCATTTATTAAACAATTATTATTCAAGTGTGGAAAGTAAATACGAGGAGATTAAATCAAACACAAAAATACTTGCACAAAGAAGAATTTAACCTTAGAAACTTATGATTGAAATCTATCATCTCTTGTTCTCCATATTGTAAAATTTCAAAAATGTGAAATCAATGGATACTTAGCCTATTAAATCAAAGTTTTGGGTTTTCAAGTCATCTATAGGATCTTGCATCTTCTTATACTTTTTCAAGTTTTAGAATTTGCGTTTTAAAGCTCCCTTGATAAACGAATTTCTAGGATCAATTATAGAAACTTGCGAAAAGTTCTTGTTCTTAACCCGTGTGAGTTAAGACCTTCGCGTTTTAAAGCTCCCTATATAAAAGCCTAGCAAAACTTAATTCAAACACGTTAAGGAAAAGCTAAGGTAAAAACCAAGTCGAGTCAAAAACTATTTTTATTTTCACCAACGGAAAGCCAACACTTATGTCAAAAGCACTTATTTTATTTATTAAAACTTAAAAATAACACTAAAAATTTAAAATTTTATTGAAAAATGAGAAAAACAACTACGTTTAGACACGACAAAAGCAATTGCAAGCGATTATATCGATTGACTCCCCCATGTTAAAACCAAACATTGTCCTCAATGTTTCTTAGCTCAAGAGTAACACCCCCTTGCTAAAACACGAAGAGTCTAATGCAAAATCCTAACATGGAAAGAGCACGCAAATCTATAAGCCGTTTATTAATTATGCCTCAAGATAAAACGTTAGTCGATAAAAATCAAGGAATAGAGGGTGTGCCCCTTTTTGGCATTCAAAGAATGGAAGATCAAGTGGACCGGCAAAAACTGAACACGAGAGTCTTCAATGATTAGGGTCATACCTAAGATTCACAACACAACAAAACACGAGCACGAGCTTGAAAGATCAAGCCTTATTAGTGTTAGAAAAAAGAAAGAAGATAAAATGTATGGGACTCCCCCACAAGGTACCTCGTTTTTGTTAACCGAGTCATGAGCTCGAGTCGATCCCCGCATTCATTGGTCCTTAGGGAAAATGGTGAAAACTGGCATAATGGAATAAAATCCAACATGAAGCACGATGCCGGGGTCAAAGATTACATCCTCGTTGTTGGATGACAAACGAAAGGATAAAACTCCAACACAAATCTCTAAAAAGAGATGGTAGTCACAAATCACTAAATGGATGTAGCATGCTCCCCAAGATAAACTCGCACCAAGATGATTAAAAAGTCTTTCAATTATTGCATTGGTGAAAGGCCGAGATTTCCCTAAATCAACGATTCCGGGATCGAATACCTCGTCCTCGGTGGAGAAAGGAATAGACAACACGGTGTCGTCCCCCCATGTTAATCCAAAATCATATGAAGCACGTGATAAAGGTGGTATAAAAGTCTCAACACTAGTGGTATCAATTTGCATGACTTTGTTGACCTTATCACTCTTATGAATGTGAACAAAGGGGTCATGGTACTCAAAATGAGTCACATGAAAAACCCTCACATTAAGATCAAAGCGAGTGGGAAGGATAATTGGAGCAAAAGTAACCCTCCGGGTCAACATTATCATCATCATAAATCGGGTGATCAAACCAAGAATCTTCATCACCGTCATTAGACTCTTCCTCAAATTCCGAAGGAATGTCTATATAAAGAAACTCATCAACCTCCTTCATGAAAAGCTCATCATCACAAAGGTTGTGAGATGTAGGAGGTATGATGCTCTCAAAATCCTCTTGAAACAATGTATTATTGTTCATTGAAGCTTCAAAGAGAGTATTTGAGTAGGTCACAAAAGTGTCATCAATCTTGTCATCACAAGAGATATCCGACAAAGTATCAAGTGTATCACACTCGGATACTAGATCATCATTCTCATTCGAAGGAAATTCATCGACGAATTCCTCGAGAATGGTAGGTAAAACATGAGAATCATGCTCGATCTCCAGATCGGTAACGTCTTCACTTCCCCGTGGAAGTGGATCAATGATAGCAAAAAGTTCATCGATGAACTTATCACATGAATAGTCACTAACCTCACTCGGTGTGAAGTTAGGAATCAAAGGCTCTTCAACGGAAGATTGTGCCTTAGGAACATCAATATGATCCTTCGAAGAGAGTGAAATTGAGTCCATTTTCAAAGATTGTTCAATTAAAGCAATATCACTCTCGGGATCAAAATTCTCACTATCAAACTCAGTAGCATCAAATGGTGCACTTAAGTATTCATCAATTTCCTTTTCAATCTTAGAACTATCATCCTCGTGTGGAGTGAATGGAGATGAGGAAAGATTACAACATGATTCAACAAAGCAAGCTTATTCATTTGAATTTAACTTTTCATTTTCACAAAATGGAGTTTCAGATGTTGGGAATAAAATATAGCCAGTTCACTTGAGCGCTGACAAGAGTAAGACAAGCGTTGATAGGAAGAAAACAAACGCTGACAGATCAAGCGTTGACAAGAAGAAGTCAAGCGTTGATACATTGAAGACAAGCACTGATGGAAAGATTTAGTCTACGCGTATATTGTTTCTAGTTTGTTTCTAGTAAGGATAAGTTCAACATTGTATTTTCTATAATTATCTTTATCTAGAATAGTTGATACGTAGACTCTTGTACAAGGCTTCTTATATCTATAAAAGAAGACCTTTAGGTTATTGTTCAATATAAGTTTTCATACGTTAAACACTTTTATTGTAAGCAAGTTTGTTATCATTAATCAAGTGAAAGTTTGTTTACATCTTTGTGTGTTCTTGTTTAAGTGTTAATTCCGCATAACACTTAGATTACTTTATACATATACAAAGGTTTCTCTACGTGTATAACTTGATCTAATCTCGTATACATAAAGCTAAATCGATCTAAGTTTGGGATCAACAAGTGGTACCAGAGCTTGTTGAGAAACTTTTGATCTTAAAGAACCCAAGAACCCTAAAATCACCAAAACCCTAATTTTCACAAAACCCTAAAAACATCATGTCAAATCCAGAAGTAACCTCCTCCTCCTCACCTTTACCAAACATCAAGATTCCCATGCTTGATGCAACCAACTTCGAGTTGTGGAAATTCAACTTTGAGCAATATCTGAGGATCTATGACTACACTCTCTGGGAGATAATTGAATATGGAAACACATACAATAAAGCTGAAAAGGTTGCTGCTGCCATTGCTACAAGAACTGTTGTTGATGGATGTCCAGAAGCAGATAAGAAAGAAAAACCTGGTGATGGTAGAGCTGTGTCTGCTGAAGACATAGCAAAGAGAAGGGTTGATATGAAAACCCTAAACATTCTGAAACTCTCTTTGGGACAAGAGAACCAGCATAAATACAGAGGTTATGATTCTGCAAAAGACCTTTGGGCAGCTCTTGAAGTTGCATATGGTGGCAATGATGATACTAGGGAAGAAAAGAAGAAGCAACTCATGCATGAGTATGCTGTTTTCAAGGCTCAATCTAATGAGAAGCTTAGTAGTGTGAGAAGCAGACTGCTTGACATTACAAGCAAGTTGTCCTTCATGGGGACACAACTTGGTGATGTTGACATTAATGCCACTTTTCTTAAAAGTCTTGGTGATGCGTGGAAGATTGAGGCAAGATCTATACTTGCCAATAACACTCACAAAAGTTCCACTTTTGATGATATCTACAACAAACTAAGGCTGTTGGAGAATGAAACTCTTTTGGAGCATGGAAGTAAGTCTACCAATAGTAACATGGCCTTCTTCTCAGGTAGTGAAGGTCAATTTGATCAGAAGGACTCTTACATGCACCCAGTTACTGGATCAACATGTGTCAACGCTGGATCATGTCCTGTCAACGCCTCATATTCAGACGCTGACACATACAAAAGTGATTCTCCAAGAGTTAAGCCTACTGGTTTGGATCTGGATACTGTGTGTGTGCATACATTGCTTCTTTGCCCAATGGTTCAGTGATTACATATGAGGACCTTGAGCAAATAAGTGATGAACACTTGGAAGAGATGGATATTAAGTGGAACATGGATCTTGCTAGTATAAGATCAAACAGGTGGAATAGAAGGTTTAAGAAGAAGATGACCTTTAATGCAAAGGACACTACTGGATTTGATAAATTCAAAGTTGAGTGCTACAATTGCCATCGTATGGGGCACTTCATGAGGGAATGCAGATCTCCAAGAAGATCTGATGCTGGCAAACCCTCAAGCCAACTTGTTAAGGCTCAGGATCCTAAGGCCATGATTGCAATGCAAGAAATTGATGGTATGGGATGGGATTGGAGCTATTTGGCTAAGGATGGGGAAGAGGATAAAGCTTTGGTTGCTGAGATAGAAGAAGAAGAGCATGTTCAATATGCTCTCATGGCACACTCCTCCTCTTCATCAGATAATGAGGTATACGATGATGCTTTTTGTAGTAAGGGTTGTAGGTTAAATATTGAGAAACTTAACAAAGAGGTGTTAAGGTTGTTAGATGATGTGAGTACTGAAAGATGCAAACTGTCTAACTATCAAATTGCTCCTACTCAAACTGAGAAGACAGTTTCTGGGTACAAGAAAATGGAATTTGACTTAAAAGATAAAATAAATATCTTAAAACATGAGTTAAATGCTAGTAATGATGTTAGGAACATCATGGAAAGAGTTAATAGTGAGTTACAGGCTAAGTTAGATAAGGCCATTAAGAATAAGGATAATGTTGACCTTAAAATTCAGAGATTTGATAAGGCCACACAAACTCTAGGAGAATGTGTTAATAAACAAAGGGATCCTAAGGACATGACTGGGATTGGGATGAAAGACTATACTGTGGTTCCACCACCAGCTGGTGACTTCTATGGTGTCCACAGAAAGGACCTATCTTGGACTGGTCTACCAGAACTCCAAGAGGAGGAATTTATTCCTCCACCAAGAGTCATTACCCCACTTGAAGAGTATCAACAGAAGTTGACTGACTTGAATGAATGGAAGAAAGCCAACCCTACCTTGTTTGTTAAGGGTGGCTTGTTATGTGAAAGTCCAAATGAGTCAACCCCTATTAAGGTAACAAACCCAATCACTGGCAAGACTGTTGACCTTGGCTCAAACACTGTTAGAAAACCTAGCATCAAGTATGCAGAAATGTATAGGAATACTAGGTCACCTAAAAGCCAAGTTAGTAATGATGGAACAGGCTTCTTCTCTTCTAGACCTAGGGTTGTGTCTAGAAAAGCTTGTTACACTTGTGATAGCTTTTCACATTTAGCATATAAATGTGTCAACGCTTCCAAGGTCAATGCTATTAATAAGTCAAACGTTGTCAGACCCAAAACTTTTGTGGAGCACAGTCCACAAGTGGTTAGACCAGCCCCATTCTTCACTAGAGGGTCTAACACTCATGGACAAAGACCATTTCAAAATACCAATACTTTGTCTAATAGGCAATGGGTTTCTGTAGCAAACCCTAGGTTCAACGCTGACAAGGGTAATTTCAGCGTTGACAAGACCAAATCCAACGATGACAAAAACATGACCAGACCTAAATATTTGCAACCACAGGGTAAGGGGTCTAAAGCTTCTTCAAGCTTGACATGGAGACCTAAGCAAGATCAAAACTCTAATGATAATGGGATTTCTATCACCTGCAACAGGTTTAATTATATTTCAAAAGGTCATTACAAAACCTATTGTGGTTAACTGGGTATTTCATCCAAAGAGGGATGAACAAGGGGTTGTTATGAGAACTAAGTCTGTTCTTGTTGAACAACCAGATGAATTCAAGTCTGCTAAGGCTTGGGTTCCCAAAGAAAACTAAGTTGTTTTCTTTATGTGCAGGGCATTCAAAAACATGTCAATGATTATGGATATTGGGACAGTGGATGCTCCAGGCACATGACAGGGAAGGAAGATTATCTTACTAACTTCACTCCCATTAAGGATGGTGATAAGGTTTACTTTGGAGGCGGATATGGAACTATCACAGGCAAAGGAACACTTCTCACCAAGAACTTGCGTTTTGAAAACGTATTTCTGGTAAAGGAACTTGATTACAATCTTTTTAGTGTATCACAAGTTTGTGATAACAAAAATAAAGTTATGTTTACTGATACTGAATGCTTGGTGTTAAGCAAGGATTATATAATCCCTGATGAGAAATATATTGACTATAGAACACCTAGACATAAAGACATCTATAATGTGAATCTTAATAGGATTAGGATTAATAATAATATGTCATGTTTTTATGCTAAAGCTTCAGTAGATGAGAGTAATCTATGGCACAGGAGACTAGGGCACATAAACTTTAAGAATATAAATAGGCTTGTGAGACTTGGCTTGGTTGATGGCTTGCTTGAAAAGGCTTTCCATAATGACCACTCTTATGTTGCATGTCTTAAAGGCAAGCAGGACAAGGTCTCATTCAAGTCTAAACAGGTGCACTCTGGTACTAGACCTCTTCACTTGCTGCATATGGACCTATTTGGTCCAACTAATATAGAAAGTTTGAATGGTAAATCATACTGCTTTGTCATCACAGATGATTTTTCTAGGTTTACCTGGACTTTCTTTTTAGCTATGAAAAGTGACACTGTTGACACTTTAATTGATTTTATTACTCAGATAGAGAAGAAAACTGGTAATGAAGTTAAAATGCTTAGAAGTGACAATGGTGGTGAGTTTAGAAATAAGCTTTTGGATGATTTTTGTGCCAAGAAAGGGATTACTAGGCAGTTTAGTGTTGCCAGAACCCTACAGCAAAATGGGGTTGCTGAGAGAAAGAATAGAACCCTAATTGAAGCAGCCAGAACTATGTTGGCTGATGCTCACTTCCTCATAGTTTTTTGGGCTGAGGCTGTGAATACAGCATGCTATGTTCAAAATAGAGCATTGGTCAACAAGATACAGAACAAAACACCTTATGAGTTACTTTGGGGAAGGAAACCTAATATTGGTTTTCTTAAACCTTTTGGTTGTCATGTAGTTGTTCTTGATACTAGTGATGCCTTAGGTAAATTTAGTGCAAAAGGTGATGAAGGCTATTTCATGGGTTATTCAGTGCAGAGCAAGGGATATAGGGTTTACCTTAAGAAGGAAAAACGTATACTTGAAAGAGTACATGTTAGGTTTTTAGAGAATAAACCTAGTGATCCTGAAAGTGGTCCAAATTGGTTGTTTGACTTGGAACCTCTATCTAGGACTTTAAATTATATGCCTGTCACTAATCCAGACATTGTGAGGGTAACTTCAAATGTTATGGAAGAACAAGTTGTTAATGTTTCAGGTACACAGGTTAATGAAGAGGCTGGATCACAAGCAGACAAGTCATCTCCCATACAAGAGTATGTCACAATTCCCATATGGACAGAGGCTTTTGTTGCTGCTGCTACTAGAAAGGATAATGGTGGTCCCCAAGTACCACCAGTTAACAACATGCATGGTCCTTCAGAAGCTGACAAAGGCAAATCTAGCGCTGACAGGACAAATTTAGACATTGATGGCTCAAACGTTGACAACAACATTTCAAGCGTTGATAGCCCAAACGCTGACAACCAAGGTTCAGGTGTTGACAACACTTTTGAGCATCTTTTCTCTTCTAATTTTGAACAAGGTGAACCTTCCAATTTATATGAAGAGGTTCATCCTACTATTGGTGAAAGAGAGTCTGATGAAGATATTCGCAACTTGGATAATGAGATTGAAGACAACAGACTTTTTGAAGGAAGAGTTCTCACTTCTACTATGAAGAATCACCCTACTTCTCAAATCATTGGTGATATTATGACTCCTGTTCAGACTAGAAGATCTCATCAGAATCTTGGTGGATTCATTGCCAATATACACAAGAAGGTTGATACCCCTCTTGTTCAATCATGCTTGTTTGCCTGTTTTCTGTCACAACAGGAACCCAAGAAGATATTTGATGCTCTCAAAGAACTAAGTTGGGTGGAAGCAATGCAGGATGAGCTTCACCAATTTGCAATTCAGGATGTTTGGGAGCTGGTTGATTGTCCCAGATATGTCAGACCTATAGGGTCAAGATGGGTTCTAAGAAATAAGAGAGATGAAAGAGGTATTGTGGTTAGAAACAAGGCACGTTTAGTGGCTCAGGGATATACACAAGAGTAAGGGATAGACTATGAGGAGGTCTTTGCACCAGTTGCAAGGATTGAAGCTATAAGGATATTTCTAGCCTATGCTTCCTGCATGGGCTTCACTGTCTATCAAATGGATGTGAAGAGTGCCTTCCTCTATGGAACAATTGTTGAGGAGGTGTATGTGATGCAGCCTCCTGCTTTTGAAGATCCAGAGAATCCAGACAAGGTGTATAGAGTCAAGAAGGCTATGTATGGCCTTCATCAAGCCCCAAGAGCATGGTATGGTACATTGTCCACTTATTTGGTGGAAAATGGATTCAAGAGGGGCACCATAGACCAGACATTGTTTACAAAGAAGGCTGGTAAGGATGTTCTACTTGTTCAGGTCTATGTTGATGATATCATCTTTGGATCCACAAATCCAAAGATGAGTGAAGACTTTTCCAAGCTCATGACAGACAAATTCAAGATGAGTGCTATGGGGGAGATGAACTTCTTTCTTGGGTTACAAGTTCCGCAGAAAGAAAATGGTATCTTCATCTCCCAGGATAAATATGTGGTAGAGATCTTGAAGAAGTTTGGCTTTTCTCCACATGAAAAGAGGGCTACTACTCCTATGGATAGAGAACACCCTTGAGGAAAGATTGGAGATGGAAAAGATGTGGATGTCAGGCACTATAGATCAATGATTGGTTCATTGATGTATCTCACAGCCTCCAGACCTGACATCATGTTTGCTGTGTGTGCATGTGAACGCCATCAAGTGACTCCCAAAGAATTTCACCTTTATGCTGTCAAGAGAATCTTTATGTACCTAAGATGTTATCCCAGTCTTGGCTTGTGGTACCCAAAAGATTCACCTTTGGAGCTTATTGCATATTCAGACAGTGATTATGGAGGTGATAAGTTTGATAGAAAATCCACAACTGGTGGATGTCAGTTTCTTGGGAGCAGGTTGATATCTTGGCAATGCAAGAAACAAACAGTGGTGGCTAATTCTACAACTGAAGGAGAGTACGTTGCTGCAGCTGCTTGTTGTGGCCAAGTTTTATGGATTCAGAACTAGTTGTTGGATTATGGGTATAATTTCATGCATACCAAGATATTTGTTGACAATAACAGCACTTTATGCATTATTACGAATCATGTACATCATTCTAAAACTAAACACATAGAAATTAGACACCATTTTATAAGAGATTGTTTTGAAAAGAGTTTAATACAACCAGATAGGGTTGACACAGAAGAAAATGTGTCTGATTTACTAACTAAACCTTTTGATGCTGGAAGATTTCAATACTTGGTAACAAGTATTGGAATGATCAATCTCACATAATATGTGTTTTGGGGTCTTTTTGTAAAAGTGTGTACAGGATAATGCATTGTTATTGGTCTTTTTGAGGATTTAGATTTTCCACTATATTTTTCTATCACTGACAAAGGTTACTTTAACGTTGTTAAGTGTTATTGTGACGTTGTCAGCAATCTATTTGTCTAACGCTGACAAATGTTTCCTTAACGCTGACAAGTGTTATCGGGGCGTTGTGAGCAACAATGTTAGTTTTGTGGTTTTCAATCTAAATGTGCAGGTGGTGTTAGCATTATACCATTGGATACAGAGTTGCTTATGGATCCTTGGAGAACCATTTGAGCATGTTATTATTTATGGATGATGGTTGGAATTTTCTATTCCTATCTTCATAAATTTTTTATGTTCATGCATATTTTTGGCAACATATGTATCACAATTTAAGGGGAGGTTTTAGGAACCTTTAGGACTTTTGGGTATCCTTATGATACTCTTATCACAATTCTAGATTGTGTCCACAGGTGAGTATGAGTTAGTATTACTAAATCATGAGGCACTGTAGCATGCAAAGTTGATATACTATGCATGCTGCCAAGACATTTTTGGCCTAGAATTGGTTGTGGTCTGTTGGGAGATTTGGGAATGATTTTATCATGGGTTTTACCTGGGAGTAACAAGGAATTTTATGAGGTAACTTAGTTGTTAAGAGTTTTGGTTAGCAAGGGACACTAGAGGACTGTTATGTCTATCTTGCATAAGCAAGTGTGCATAACTGGACAGTGCTTGCCGCCTTATAATAATTATCAACTTATAGGTTATCTTCTCTAGGATAAATTACTTTATTAAGGTCATTTTTCATTTTTATAAATTTTTATTTTTGGACGCTGACAAGTACTTTTCCAAGCGTTGTTGTGACCAATTTAGACGTTGACATGGCTTTGGCAAACGTTGACAAGAATATAGCCGTTGGGCGTTGATGGGTTATTTTTTACCGTTGACACTCAATGGGACCTACCCAGTTGTTACTTTTTGACGAATTTTTGGGCCGTAATTTTGGGAGCAGATAACTTTCAATTAATGCATGAGATAAACTTATTTCTTTTCAATATTTTCATGATTGTATTTTGAAAATAGTTGCCTAATTTTTGACCAATCACATGCATTTTTCTCTCCTATATATTTGGCTCCTATTTTAAATAGGGTACCTATTATTCTTGTCTAACAATATTTTCTCCTATACTTCATCTTTATCAATCATTCAAACAGCTTTCAACAATGGCACCAAAATTTAAACCAAGTGATTTGGAATTGGGATTCAGGAGTCAACACAACATGATAGCATATTTGGACGCTGATGATACTCTGTTTCCCCAATATACACAAATGGTGGCGTATTTGAATGCATCCCCAATTAGGTATGCTCTTTCTCATGCTCCACTCATTCCTGTCACACATATTAAGCAGTTTTGGAATAATGTTAGTTCCTCAACAGTTAATAGAGTGACTACATTATCATCTATTGTTCATGGGCGCAGATGGGTGGTTACTGAAGCTTTGGTTCGCCAAGCTTTGCATCTTGATGATGTAGATGGCATAACCACCCTCCCCATTCATGAAATAGAACAAGGACTAAGGGCTTTGGGTTATCCTTTCCCTGATGAGGGGACTTTAAACAAATATCATAAACAGGAGTTTCCCCCCAGCCTGGAAGTACCTAATACATGTCCTCTTGCAATGTTTGAGTCCCAAGTGTACTGCACACAATGAGATCAATAGATCTATTGCTAGTGCTATTGTGTGCATTGCTACTGGGCAAAAGTTTAATTATTCCAAAAATGATTTTTGAGGGCATGTGTAAAAATAAAGGGAATAAAATGACTTTAGCTTATCCCAGATTTTTACAAATGGTTTTTGATGTGCAAAGTTACTGCACAAGGGATCATGATGATTTTTATGAGATCCCTGTGCAAAAGAAAGCAATTTTTACAAAGATGAACTCACCCCCACACCGTGACTTACCTCTCACCCCAGCTATGATTGTTGTCATTGAAGCAGCACAACCCCAACCAGACCCACAACCCCAACTTGACCCAATACCTGAACCTTTACCTTCACCACAACACATGCAAATTGACCAAGAACCCTTCGACGCTAAGACATTAAATGTTGGCGTTGACATGCCTATTCCAAACGTTGACACCAATCCTTCACAGACCCAAACACCCCTTAACCAACCTACATCCACCCAATCCACATCATCTTCTCCCCCAACACAATATAGGTTGCAAAAAAGCCAAAGGGCTACTGGAGTGTTCTCCTCTGGTGGTCCTAGCCATGTAGCAGAGAGAACCACCCCTACAAGTGTGGTTGGTGCTATGGATGAGGCTGGGACTATTGGTTCTGGCTTATAATCTGGCCAAGACAGTCCTAACATCTTTAAGACCTCATCCATGCCCAATGAATCTACCTTGGGAGGTCAAATACCCATTTTAGAGGAGGGCAGATTAGAACCAATGACTTTAATGGAATTGACGGTAGTCTACATTAGCTTGCAAAAGCAAAATGCAGACTTGGTACAAATTGTCAGTACACAAGGCCTTGAACTCAAGCAATTGAGGGAGAGGATTGTTATTTTGGAGAATGCTAGCACAAGGCGTGGGATGGAGGAATCTTCCAAAGGGGAGGATGAGCAGATAAATGTGAGTGATAAGGGCTCCCATGATGGTGAATCTTTAGGTGTTGCTGAGGCCCTAACCAGTTTGAAGAAACAACCAGGTTTTGATACGTCTCTAGTCACTCCTACAAACTTAAACTTGTCTTTTACAGCTATGTTGGAGGAAATTACAAGAGGCGCTGAGACAGGTAACTTGGGCGTTGACAAACAAGATTTGAACGCTGACATGAGTAGATTGGGCACTGACAAAACAAATTTGAGCGTTGACAGACCTGAAGATGAGGTTGATGTATTCCAGTCATCATCCATCATCAAAGAAGTTTCTTCACAGGTATTACCATCTTCCTTACCCATAATTGATCCATTAGATAAGGGTAAGGGAATCATGGTAGAAGTAGATGTTCCAAAGGATGCAGCACAGGTTGAATTTGATAGAAGGTTGGCTGCACAAATTATGGAACAAGAAAGAAAGAAGGTTGGTGAATCACCTTTTGTTGTCACTTCAGAAGAACAAGAAGGAAGTGATGAAGCCAGTTCAGAATCAAGTGTAATGATTATAGAACAACCAGAAAGACTTGAGTATGGTGATGAGTTGGCTAGAGAGAAGCTGAATGAGTTGAATTGCAAGTTGATTTTGATATGCCAGAAGTTGTTCAGATGTACCATGATTGGGAAGATAGGTGTATGGAGAATCCACATTTGACTATTTTAGACCAGATATGGGGTTTGGAGATTCTTCTAAGAGTACAAAAGGATTGCAAGGTAATTCTGAAACACAGGGCTAGCAATATTCTCTCAATGTTGAAAAGGGATAGAAGGGAGTTGTACTACATGCTACTCAGATGTCATAGAACAGGATGGACTTTTAAGAAATTGATTGGATTGACATTTGAAGAGTTGGAGTTCAAAGCTTATCCCATTTGGGCAAGAGTGCAGGAAGAAAACACTCTAAGACTTCTTTCTGATGAAAGGAAAGAAGAACTTGCAGAAGAGATGGAGCTTAAGAAGGCAATGATTGTTCCCAGACCTGTGAAGAAGTGAGTCCCTCTTGAGTTTCCCAAAGATATGGATAGGTTGAATCCAAGTGAAACTGTTATAAGAAGGAGTCTCAAGCTCTCACCATTGGAAGCTTCAGATATGGTACAAGTGTTACCTCTTGATTCCAGAAACCCTATTATAAGCTATGAAGAAGATGAATGTGGGTTTTGGAAGATTGGCAGGTATGGAAAAGAGGTTCATACTTTTACCACTCTTATATCTTTGTTAGCAAGTTTTGATAGAGAAGATTTGGTAGACCTTTGGAGGTTGTTAGAAGCCAAGTATGAGATTGAAGCTCCTACTTCAGTCAATGCAATAAAACTGTGGTCAACATTCAAGAGGTGGACCAAGAGATGAAGATCATGCTGTTTGGAAGGATCTTGAAGATGAACTCAGTGGTCTTCAATGGCGTTTGTATTCAGCTGCTGGTGTATATTACTTGAGTTCTACAAAGTTTGTTGAGTATCTACTTGTAGATGGTCAGTATTCCATGTCCAAGGAAGTCTTGGAGAAGATGAAGACAACACAGCTGGAGATTGACTATTCAAGTGATGTGGCCAAAGATTTGATCAGACATATTTATTACCAATATGAGCAAGTTTGTAAGATTCCTCCTAGTTCTTAAATGTTTATTCAGAAACTTGATTATTAGAGTAGATATCAAGTTTAGGGGAGGATTGTTGGGAATAAAATATAGCCAGATCACTTGAGCGCTGCCAAGAGTAAAACAAGCGTTGATAGGAAGAAAACAAACGCTGACAGATCAAGCGTTGACAAGAAGAAGTCAAGCGTTGATACATTAAAGACAAGCACTGATGGAAAGATTTAGTCTACGCGTATATTGTTTCTAGTTTGTTTCTAGTAAGGATAAGTTCAATATTGTATTTTCTATAATTATCTTTACCTAGAATAGTTGATACGTAGACTCTTGTACAAGGCTTCTTATATCTATAAAAGAAGACCTTTAGGTTATTGTTCAATATAAGTTTTCATACGTTAAACACTTTCATTGTAAGCAAGTTTGTTATCATTAATCAAGTGAAAGTTTGTTTACATCTTTGTGTGTTCTTGTTTAAGTGTTAATTCCGCATAACACTTAGATTACTTTATACATATACAAAGGTTTCTCTACGTGTATAACTTGATCTAATCTCGTATACATAAAGCTAAATCGATCTAAGTTTGGGATCAACATCCAAAATTGGAAAAACACCTTTATCAAAAAGATCTTTCTTATTACTTTCAATTGTTTCAACAAGTTTAACACTTTCAACTTTCTTAGAAGCAAATCTTGGAATCTTTTCCGGTTTGAAAACAATACTCTTATCTCCATAAAACAATTTAATTTTCTCTTTCCTCATATCAACTTGAACTTGAGCCGTGCACAAAAATGGTCGTCCTAAAATAATAGGCACACGAGGATTGGTCTCATAATCAACTATAGCAAAATCGGCTAAGTACAAAAACTTTCCCACTTTAACAATGACATTTTCCGCTATACCAACCGGTCGAGTGGTGGTACCATTAGCAAGCTCAATGATCATTCGAGTGGTACTAAGTGGTGCATAGTCAATAGTTTTCCAAATGGCTAGGGGCATTAAGTTAAGGCTAGCTCCTAGATCGGCTAGAGCTTTGCACAACCCCAAGCTGATTGAAAACACAAGGTATCAAGAATTGACCCGGATCTTTATACTTCTCGGGAAAAATATCAAAGAAAACTGAGGTACTAATCACATTTAAAGTAGCCTTGATGACATCTAGAAAAGTTTCCTTAGGTGGATGATTAAACTCAATCACTTCAACTTCTTCCAAATTATCACAATCATCATAAACGGTTATGGCCTTAAGCTCTCCCTTCGGGTTTGGAATGGTGTTACTAGGTAAGTAACCCGAAGAAGATGATGGTTTAGACATAAATCCCTCAAACATCGAAAGCAATTTATTTTGACCTTGTTCCAAACTTTGTTGCATACGATTGTGACTTTGCTCTAATCTTTGCTCAAAACGGTTTTGGTTTTGTTCAAGTCTTTGTTGATTAAGCTCAATCTTATTATTTTGCCCTTTAATCATATTTTGAAACTCATTTTTCAAAGTTGTCATTTGTCCTTGAATGTTGTTTTGAAAAGCTTTCAAATTTGCCTCATTCGTTTTAATGTAGCTTGACAAATTATTTTGGTTATTGCTTTGAAAACCTTAATTGTTTTGATTAGCATTAAACCCATTTCCTTGATTGTAATTCCCTTGGTTACCATGGTTAAAATTATTCCCATTGTTTCCATTGTTGTATCTATTTTGAACCGGTGGAGCAACATGATTTTGACGAGGAACTTGACCGTTGGAGCCATAAGTTCCCGTCGCGGCAAAAGCACTAGCTTGATCAAACCCCGTGGTTGAACAAGCATAATTAGGATGTGCTCCACCACATGATACACAAACATTCTCAATCATATTAATCGATCCATGAGGATTCTTCCTAATCTCATTCAACAATGTCGCAAATCCATTATCAATCTTAGAGTCCAATCTAGCAATCTCAATATTAGACGAATTCACATTGGAAACACTCGGGGTGTTTCGTGAATATTGTGCTCTAGACTTATTCTCAATTATACACCATGCGTCTATCGGAGTTTTTCTTAAAATATTACCACCCGCGGCGGCATTTAAAGAATCTTGTTCAATCATATTTAGCCCATTATAGAAAGTATTAATTTGATGCAATTCCGAGAAACTGTGTTGTGGACATTGTCTCAACAAATCTTTAAATCTTTCCCAAGCAACCCCAAACGATTCATGCACTTTTTGTTCAAATCTAGTGATCTCGTTCTTAAAGTGTGTTGTCTTAGATGGTGGAAAGAAATAATTCATGAACTTAGACACTAAATCATCCCATGTCAAGATCGAACCCGGTGGTTCTTTCTCATACCAAATCTTAGCATTACCCTCGAGCGAGTACGGAAAAAGCATGAGCTTAATCGCGTCATTCGGCACATCTCTAAACTTGAGAGTCGAGGTAATTCGAAGAAAATTCCGAATGTGAGAATGCGGGTTATCGGTCTCATTGCCACGAAATTGGTCGGCACGAATGAGCGATAAAAGACCCGTCTTAATCTTATAATGATCCGCCAAAATAGCCGGCACAACGATTGCTTCCCCATACCCTTCGGTGGGTGCACGGAGTAATTCCTCCATTGTTCGGTTATCGGCCATCTCTACAACAATAGGTGGAAGCTCGGGTTCCACTATTCGTTGTTGACGATTTCTATTTCTACGAGGAATATTTTCAAGCCTATTAAAATCAATCACAAGTCTAGAAGAACGTAATTCATACACTACAAAGACGAGAATTTAGAGGATTGAAGAAAAGAAATTAGACAAGAAGAAGATTGTTTTTGGTATTTTATTTGGTATTGCTCAATAAAAAATGATCGATAAAAAACAAAGAATAAGGATAACTACTATGGAAGTAAATTACCCTCGGTCGACTTTGAAACGATAGGTGAAAACCTAAACGTCTCGAGGTTCAATAAGTAAACTACAAAAATAAGATATAATACTACTTAAGTCGGAAAACCAATAATAGGTCGTCCCTCTCAATATACGCACAAGCAAGCGGGGAAACGAGGTGGCACAAAGAACTTAAACACCTTTTTCCTTAGAAGGCCTTTTATAGCTCGTCGCCTTATACCCACCTTATAGTTTGTATAAATCGAGTTCAAAGTTCTTATTAGTATTTATCTATTTTGCCTTTTATTTTTGTTTTGGATTCGACTACAATAGCTAGGTGATGAAATCCCAACTAAGGCCTTATTTGAAAAGTATGTAAATTTATTGTTCTACGTAATACAATATATTAATCACAAAAAACGAGAAAAACGATACATACTATATAATAGAAAAATAACAAAACTTTCTGAGGACGGAAAGGGTCTTCGAATCAACTATCAACAAATCTCCATGAAAAGGAATCGTACACAAGATCCCCGGCAGCAGCGCCAAAATTTTTGATGTGTCATTGATAGTATATGTGATAATTAAGATACGTTATAGGGTAAATTAGAAAATTACCTTTAGGAAAAAGTAATAGTCTAAAATTACCAAAGACGAATTCAATTAAACACGCGATGAACCAAGTTCGTTGTACTCGAAGATCTTATGAATTTGAGACGTTTTGCTTTGATTTGGACAATCGATTTGAATTGGTTTTCGGTTTTTAAACTAAATTTAAAGTCTACAAATCTAAAACTTATTTTAATCCTAAAGTGCATGAATCGTAACCCCGCTATTATTTTAATCTAATTACTTAAAATTTAAAACTATTTAAAAATTAAACAAAATAACTTTTAAACTAATAAAACTTTAACACTATTTTAAGAAATCTAATAAAACTTTTTAAACTAATTAAATTTATTGAAATTTACTTAAACCAAATCTAATTTTTAAAACTATTTTTTTAATTTAAATCTAAAACAATGAAAATCTTATTATTTAAAAACTACTTAAACTTTTAAAATTAATAAAACATTTTTTTTATTTTAATTATTATTAAAACTGAAATTTATAAAAAAGTAATAAAACTATTAAAAATGAAATTAAAATAAAGTTTAAGTATATAACAAAAACTGTCAGCTATAATTCTAGAAACTATATTAATTAATGTGACGGAAATTAAACACAAATAAGCAAGACGCTCAGATGGTTAAGGTCCTTGGTTGTGAACCGCGAGGTCGCGAGTTCGAGACCCATAAGGGACGTCTATTTTTGAGATTATTTTTATTTTTGATAGTTAAAAATTAAAGGTCACAGGAGTGACTAATTTGGTATGTTATTTTTAGTACTGACAACTTAAAACATCAGTACCAAACAATTAGATTGGTACTCAAATAAATATCAGTATACTAAAAACAATTAAATAGCAATCAAACTCAGTAAAACATATTGAACATCAGCAATATTTAAAATGAATTATAGATCTTAAATCTGATAATACAAATTAATCAGCTATCAAGATAAACTAAATGAAACCTCAGCAGATTAAATATAAGTACTCAAAAAGATGAAAATTAAACTCAGTTTAAATCAATTAACTCATATATGCTATCTAAATCACTCTAACAAGATCTAAAGCAAGAATTAACAGAATACTGATAAGTATCAAAATAAGGACACAAAATAATAGGCTATCAAATAATACTCAAGTCAAAACAACAGATCAACTAGATGTTCAGTAGTACAAAACCAAACTTCAACTTAATCTTATTTAGACTAAAACATATTGATAAACCAAATCGAAGCTTACAGATAAGTCACCAAAAGAAATCAGAAATCATCACAGAACATCTAGAAACTCAGAACAATAGAAGAACAATTACCACTTCAATAACAGTTTACTTTAACAAATTAAAAATCAGCAAAAGTAAATCCATACCAACAGCATTCAATATTAGTTAACAAAAATTAAGTCCATCTAGGTTTAACTATTATGAAACAACGAAAATCATTTAGCTATAATGTAACACCCCATTTTGTTAATGGAAATGTCACGCGTAATTATGGCGTGTCATCAAAGCATACAAGGATAAATGTATAAAACATTACATGACCATAGGTATAACCGGAATCAAACATCGGTTCCCAAACATAAGCCCAAAACATAATAAAGCAAAAGAAATGAATGAAAGACTACACAAGCATAAATATATGAAGGCAATAGGAAAAGAAGTCTCTAGCAGCTTCCATCCTATGCACGTCCTCCAAATGCTCGAGTATTTCCTAGGGTACCTGCCGTTTTGGGACATGTAAAGGAAAGTAACGGCTGAGCAAAACGCTCAGTGCACGGATATAGACATAGTATGAATGACTAAAACATAATAAAGACCTAATAGCAGTGGAATTGTATAAGTCCTGGAAAACCTGGAACATGTTCATAAAACTTGTTTTATAGTTTGAAAAGCCTTATGTTTATGTTGTAAAAACTGTTTAACGTATTTTACCATTAGCCAATATAGGTCATGAAAATCCACCGTGCATGAATACTTGGAGGGGTGACCTCATCATGCAAATTAGAGGGGCTGCCTCTAATTTAATATACTGGTCTTGGGTACGAGGGATCAGCTCCTTGTGAAGGATGCAAGACACACACCACATTCACCATGAAATCCTGACTGAAACATGTAACTAGGATGCACCCATACGCCCCACATGATAAATATAATATAAATGGCCAAAAGCTGAAGGGACGCCACGAGCAATCACTCTGCCATGGTGAAGTCATAACATTAGTGCCTCTAATGTCATGGTTATGGTACCTCCATAACTAGGTGAAACTGGTCATGCATGTATATGGCTATAGGTATTCTTAATTAAACATAAGCAATCAAACACGTAACTTATACTACGGGAAAACAGTTGGCTGCATACGGGGAATCCTAATAAGGAATGAATGTCCATACTGAAAGGACGAGAATCCGTACCTTATGTCCAGTGAACGAAGAAGATGAACTGAGAGGAATCCTACTTCCGTATCACTAGTGCTACATAAATACATACATGAATAAGTATCTGCTTACTAAATACGTAGCTGGTTTTATGTCATGCCTTAGCTTATTTTATGTGTTCTTACCATGTTTACTGTTTAAAGCCTTAAACTGTGTTTATCTTATATTCATGTTTAATCTGATTAACTATTTTTGGTATTTCATGTATTATTATACTTACTGTGTAATAATAAGTAACTTTCCAAAAATAGCAGTTTTCCTAAAATAGAAAGTTTCCAAAAAAAGAAAGTTTCCAAAAATAGAAAGTTTCAAAAAATAGAAAGTTTCCAAAAATAGAAAGTTTCCAAAAATAGAAAGTTACCAAAAATAGAAAGTTTCGAAAAATAGAAAGTTTCCAAAAATAGAAAGTTTCGAAAAATAGAAAGTTTCCAAAAATAGAATTACTGCTTAAAATAGATAAGTTTCTAAAAATAGAAAGTTTCCATAAATAGATTAGCTGCCTTAATTAAATAAGTTTCCATAAGTAGATTAGCTGCCTGAAATAAATAAGTTTCTAGAAATAGAAGGTTTCCATAAATAAATTAGCTGCCTTATTTAATTAAGTTTCTAAAAATAGAAAATTTCCATAATTAGAAATAAGCTGGTTAAATAAGCTAAGTATATAAGCCTAAGTGTTTTCATGATTATTTTCTAAGTCATATGATATAATGTATAGTTTAATAATTATTTCATGTAATTAAATTAAACTATAGGTTAAAATATTTAATTAAAGTATAACATGTTTTTAATTAAATAAAGTTAAATACTTAGGTTAAAACATGTATTATTATTTATTAATAATATAACCTAAGTCATGTTAATTAATTAATTATATCCATAGTTTTTAAATAATTAATTAATTATAAATCTAAAATATAAAAATACTTAGGTTAATTAATTTCATGATTATTAATAATTAAAATAACCTAAGTCATGTTATTAAATTAATGTCATTTTATTAATTTAATTTTTTAACATAAGATCATAAAAAAAAAATTAAACATACACCATGAACAGAATCTAGACTAAAAACCATGAACCGGACATGAAATCGACACCGTACCCCAAACCAAGTCGGGGTACCCCTTGTCTTGATGCTGCCGTGGGACCCACACCAACCGACCGAGACCATATGGTCTCGGTGGTGGTCGTGTAGCCAAACCGAGACCCTCTCGGGTTCGGTGTAGGCTGCGGCCAAAACAAAACACCCCTAAAACATTACTTTTGATTTTATTCAAACCCAAATTCATGTTAGATCTATGATTTAATTAGGTTTTATGAAAAACATAACATGTTCTTAATTAATTAAAAGATTAAATCAAAAGAAAAAAGGTTTAAAAGGATTTACCGATTACGTGGATCAAAAGAATGAAGAACAAACACGAACACCAACAACAATTCCAAGATCCAAGATCAACAAACACCCCTTTTGGTGTGTTTGAAGGTGGCGGCCAAAAAGAGAAAAAGAAGGAGGAGGAGGATTTTAGGTTTCTGTAAAATTCTTCTGTAGAAAAAAAATGAGTAGTGTAATTTTCCTTAACCTCCTTTTAGTAAAAATTGATGGGCTAAGCCCATCCTCCCTCCTTAATTTCGTGGTAATGGGGCCCACAAGGGGTAACCCGAATGTTTTCCGTGTCTAATTAATAAGTGTGTTCTCGTGTTCGTGTTTTACGTGTTTGTTCGTGTTTACTTGTGTTCGCGTTTTGTGTGTTCTCGTTAAATAATTACCGTGACCTAATATATTTATTTACGCTCGTAATAAATATATAAATATAATTAATAATAGTTCGTGATTTAATTACGTTCGTGATTTCATGATCGCATGTTCGTGATTAATTATTGTCAAATAATTATTGGTTGTTCGTGCGTAGTAAATACTTATCGTGTACTAACACGTACGTAATACGTAATATCCTAACACGTAAATGTAATCGTACTATAAAAGGAAAGTTTTAATCTAGTACGTACGATCTTAAGGGTACTATTCATGGTAAAAGCATGCGGGTTTTACAACTCTTCCCCCCTAAAAAGAATAATTCGTCCCCGAATTATAGATAACGTAACTGGAAGCGAAACATACCCGAATCAGACTGGAAAGGTATGAAAAATAACGGAAATGAAGGTGACATGGTAGAAGGGAACGTGGAACGTGACATGTCTTGAAAAGACATGGAACGTGACGTGACTGAAAGGACATATCTAATCGATAAGAGAAAAACGGATAAGAAGTCCGGATGAACTTGTCCGTTTCCAAGTGGCTTCCCTCTTGGAACGGTTCCTTCATAAGATCTTGACACGAATGATAAGTCTTGGTCCTGCTGACCTTGACTTGGAATACGAAGAAGTTCTTGGTTATCAACATAAGGTAGATCCCCTAAATTCGATCGAGGGAATAAGAATTAATCGTGTAAGAGTAACTGAAACGTTACGATGAAAGACAATCTGACTTAACTGTTAACTAGAAACGATGCGCGAGACATAAAGAAACGTAGTACGTGAAAAATTTTGAACGTGATACGTGAAAATTTTTGAACGTGCTAGGTGGAGATATGGCGAGTGTAGTATGAGTAAACATATCGTGATCCATGATACGTGTAACATATCTTGATCATGATATGAGGAACGTGGAATGAACATGACATGTGAAACATATCGTGATCATAGAATACAATGGTGGTAACGCCAAACGCTACAAGGTGAGACGTGGAATATGACGTGAAACGTCTATCTGATGATGGAGAGTTATACTAAACTTGGGTATGGTCTCTCAAGTTCTTGCAAAACTTCCCAGAATGAAATGAATGTAAATCGTAAGCCCAGATACGATCATGAACGTGACTACTGTCATGAACGCGAGCGCGAAAGCAAGTCGTGGAATCAGAATGAAGACGTGAAGTAATTTAGGAGTACAATTGTGAATCTTTGTGTGACCCGATAGCTGAGGGATTACCAAGTGGTCGGATGAGCCTTGGCTGGAACATGTCTGATCAAACTGTTGGTTCTGCAATCCTTGCGGATGTAAGGATTCTGCAGACTTGATCAAACTGTTTGAAATAACCCAGATAGCATCATGCTTCTTCTTAGTTTGCGTTAATCTGGTAACCAAAATTCATGGAGATCTTATCCCATTTCAATTTACCATTTCAGATGATGAAAACATCCCAGTCTGTTGGTGTCCTATCTTAACCTGTTGGTATGTCAGGTACTTAGATATGAACGTAACTGTATCTTGCTTCATCGAACTTGCTACATAGGAGTTTACGAAACTCTGAGTCTATGAATCCAAACTTTTCTTAGCGTAGGATTTTCTAGAACACCTAATGTAATGTAGGGTTCCTTCCTTTACGCATAAGTTGAGTCATGGTAAGATTAACCATGAAATTCCATGTGATCTAGCGTGTCACTGTAATCAACCAGAACTGATATAGGAAATTTTCAGGGTGGAATTTCTCTTGTCATAGAATTTGCAACATAGTGCAGATATGGTCTTCCTGTTCTTCTCTAGGCTTAAAGGAAATCATGTTATCCTTAATGAGAACACTGATGAATTTACTATGAGTTCATGGAAACTCATTCTTATAATGCCGTTGGAGCATTGATGAGACTAATTCAAAATCATAATTCTAGCATGACCGAGTCGTGTACGAATAGCAGTCATGGACATGTCCTGCTCTTTCACTCATCACTGTTGGCAGCATGATCATGAGTTCGATCTTGGAAAAGTGATTAACACTATAAGGTCGATTGGACATGTTGTCTGTACGTGGAGGAGAATAACGGTCATGAATGGTGATTTATTTAAATCGACGGTAGTCGACACATAATCTCATGGTACCATTCTTCTCCTTGTAGGTTCTTCTGGAATATATAGGAAGATTTTGGAATTATCAACTGGCTATGCGTAAAAGGACTTAAGTAGTCGTGTCTTACTGACAGCTAGAAAATTTTAGCGACCATGGCTAACAACGCACATGCTTGTAAGCATAAATAATTGTACAGATTTTCCTGATGGAAAATCAAGCTGAATGTATTCAGGAGCCTGAACATTACTGTACATAATTATGAATCGTAGCATGGTGTGCTGTTCATAGTACATAATTAGGATAAAATTCATCTCATGTCTGTCCGAGAAAATGTGTTAGCAGCTTGGATCTCATCATTAAGCTGAAGGAAAACCTTCGTATACGTGGGAATACGAAAGGCGTCCTTCATGGTCATGAATATATGAAATATGGTGAAAGAAATGAAAGTGACATCGGCAACGTGACAGTTCTCACTGATGCGCCGGTAACGGTATTGAAATTCTTGTGGCCTGATTAATACATGGCACAACCAAATGGATATACCCTTGGAGGGTACCCTGAATTTCTTAGAAATGTTCCATAGTTGGACGTGAGTCATGTGTCTTGACTCGTTTCTTGGAACTATAAGCATGACATATGTCTTGACTGGTGTCTTGACATGTGTCTTCAGAAAGTATACGTGAGACATGTGTCTTGACTGATGTCTTGACATGTGTCTTCAAAGGTATACGTGAGACATGTGTCTTGACTGATGTCTTGACATGTGTCTTCAAAGGTATACGTGAGACATGTGTCTTGACTGATGTCTTGACATGTGTCTCTAGACGTAAAACAATAGAACTACAATATTAGGTTATTATGCCAAAATTGGCGGATCGGTTGGACTAGTGATCATTTGTATGTCTGATCACGTCCGTGGCCGGAGCCTCGGTTGCGATTTCTAGGATAGTTTATGTCATAGTAGTGGTTACTATCGTCCTGTCTGTCAGTTCCATGACGGTCATTCTCATGACCGTGATTCATGTAACTATTCAGCTGAGTGGCCGGTTGGTACCGGTTTGCACTCATATGGCTGAAATGACAGCTGAATGACGTGTGACATGTAACTAAGAATTACGAACAATGATTGATGGAAATCGTCTGATGGTGAAGCATCTTCTCGTCCAGTTGCTTTGCTCCGACGCCTTTGTCTTCGTCTTGAAGGATCTCCAGGTTGTGAACAGCATCCGCATCTCGTAGCGTCTCCGAACGTCAGCAACATCAACCTTTAGTAACATCTCCCAGTTATGAGCGGCATCAGCAATCTTGTAGAATATCAGCAATTGAAAATACGCCTGAGGTGATTCAGAATCGACTAGCGAATACTCGTGAAGTATTGCAAGTGAAATACACATGGATTAAGGTACGTGTAATACACATGAAATACGGTACGTGGAGTACACGTGGATTGCACATGAAATGATCGGTATGGGGTCGATCATTTATCATGATTTAAGGAAAGTATATCGGTTAAACGGTTACGAAAACCATCATGATAACCTGGCAATGCCAGTATATACCTCATTCTGGTTGCATAGAGGAACGCTAAAGTGTGGTTACACAAAATTCAACGATGATTTGCCTGACAGCATGATCAATGAAAACCAACCATGACTATCATGAAAGCATAATTCAATGAAATCCAACAATGTCTTGCGTGAAAGCATAAATAACAAATGAGGCGTAAGACGTAATCAACATGAAGACGGAATTATCATGAAGGAACATAAAACGATCTATCATAAAGGAGTGTATAACATAATCAGCATGAAACCGAAGTTAACCATGACAGTATGAAAACATACTTGACATAAAAACATAGTAACTTATGAGGGGACATGAAAAAAAATTTATGCCAATAAATCATGAGAAAAATTTTATGCATGAAAACAGTGCATGAATGCGTAATGTAGTTTATAAAAACCTTCTTTTTTTATACGTGCGAGGGGACGCCTATGGGTCGGTCCCAAAACAAAGACATGGCGAGGGGACGCCTATGGGTCGGTCCTAAAGGTTAAAAGTTTTGATAAAAGCACATGCGACTAAATAGGGCCACTCATGTACCAACCATTACTTAGTCATAATCCCTGCAACAATGATGCATGAAACATAAATCAATGAAACTTATCTATCAAAACTTACCAGAAAAAATTTTATGTGACTAATTATGAACTACTGGGGTTCAGTCCACATAGTCACAGTTCACGAGGAACATTATGAATGAAACAATGACACATAACTAAATATGAATGACGGTTGTCCATCCATATTAGTAAAACAATATCGATGAAAACATCAAGGTTAAAACCTCAAGGTGCTGAAAACATCATGGTTAAAACAACAATGCGCTGAAAACATCAATACGTAGAATAACAGACGTTGGCTTAGGAAGCTCCTGGTGACTACCCATTAGTCACAGGTTGAGTTTTAGAGCCTACAGGTCGAAGCCTTGGCTCTGATACCATAATTGTAACACCCTATTTTGATAATGGAAATGTCACGCGTAATTATGGCGTGTCATCAAAACATACAAGGATAAATGTATAAAACATTACATGACCATAGGGATAACCGGAATCAAACATCGGTTCCCAAACATAAGCCCAAAACATAATAAAGTAAAAGAAATGAATGAAAGACTATAGAAGCATAAATATATGAAGGCAAAAGGAAAAGAAGTCTCTAGCAGCTTCCATCCTATGCACGTCCTCCAAATTCTCGAGTCTTTCCTAGGGTACCTGCCGTTTTGGGACATGGAAAGGAAAGTAACGGCTGAGCAAAACGCTCAGTGCACGGATATAGACATAGTATGAATGACTAAAACATAATAAAGACTTAATATCAGCGGAATTGTATAAGTCCTGGAAAACCTGGAACATGTTCATAAAACTTGTTTTATAGTTTGAAAAGCCTTATGTTTATCTTGTAAAAACTGTTTAACGTATTTTACCATTAGCCAATATAGGTCATGAAAATCCACCGTGCATGAATACTTGGAGGGGTGACCTCATCATGCAAATTAGAGGGGCTGCCTCTAATTTAATATACTGGTCTTGGGTAGGAGGGATCAGCTCCTTGTGAAGGATGCAAGGCACACACCACATTCACCATGAAATCCTGACTGAAACATGTAACTAGGATGCACCCATACGCCCCACATGATAAATATAATATAAATGGCCAAAAGCTGAAGGAACGCCACGAGCAATCACTCCACCGGGGTGAAGTCATAACATCAGTGCCTCTAATGTTATGGTTATGGTACCTCCATAACTAGGTGAAACTGGTCATGCATGTATATGGCTATAGGTATACTTAATTAAACATAAGCAATCAAACACGTAACTTATACTACGGGAAAACAGTTGGCTGCATACGGGGAATCCTAATAAGGAAAGAATGTCCATACTCAAAGGACGAGAATCCGTACCTTATGTCTAGTGAACGAAGAAGATGAACTGAGAGGAATCCTACTTCCGTATCACTAGTGCTACATAAATACATACATGAATAAGTATCTGCTTACTAAATACGTAGCTGGTTTTATGTCATGTCTTAGCTTATTTTATGTGTTCTTACCATGTTTTACTGTTTAAAGCCTTAAACTGTGTTTATCTTATATTCTTGTTTAATCTGATTAAGTATTTTTGGTATTTCATGTATTATTATAATTACTATGTAATAATAAGTAACTTTCCAAAAATAGCAGTTTTCCTAAAATAGAAAGTTTCCAAAAATAGAAAGTTTCCAAAAATAGAAAGTTTCCAAAATAAGAAAGTTTCCAAAATAAAAAGTTTCCAAAAATAGAATTACTGCTTAAAATAGATAAGTTTCTAAAAATAGAAAGTTTCCATAAATAGATTAGCTGCCTTAATTAAATAAGTTTCCATAAATAGATTAGCTGCCTGAAATAAATAAGTTTCTAAAAACAGAAGGTTTCCATAAATAGATTAGCTGCCTTATTTAATTAAGTTTCTAAAAATAGAAAATTTCCATAATTAGAAATAAGCTGGTTAAATAAGCTAAGTATATAAGCCTAAGTGTTTTCATGATTATTTTCTAAGTCATATGATATAATGTATAGTTTAATAATTATTTCATGTAATTAAATTAAACTATAGGTTACAATATTTAATTAAATATAACATGTTTTTAATTAAATAAAGTTAAATACTTAGGTTAAAACATGTATTATTATTTATTAATAATATAACCTAAGTCATGTTAATTAATTAATTATATCCATGGTTTTTAAATAATTAATTAATTATAAATCTAAAATATAAAAATACTTAGGTTAATTAATTTCATGATTATTAATAATTAAAATAACCTAAGTCATGTTATTAAATTAATCATGTCATTTTATTAATTTAATTTTTTAACATAAGATCATAAAAACTAAACATACACCATGAACCGGATCTAGACTAAAAACCATGAACCGGACATGAAATCGACACCGTACCCCGAACCAATTCGGGGTACCCCTTGTCTTGATGCTGCCGTGGGACCCACACCAACCAACCGGGACCATATGGTCTCGGTGGTGGTCGTGTAGCCAAACCGAGACCCTCTCGGGTTCGGTGTAGGCTGCGGCCAAAACAAAACACCCCTAAAACATTACTTTTGATTTTATTCAACCCAAATTCATGTTAGATCTATGATTTAATTAGGTTTTATGAAAAACATAACATGTTCTTAATTAATTAAAAGATTAAATCAAAAGAAAAAAGGTTTAAAAGGATTTACCGATTACGTGGATCAAAAGAATGAAGAACAAACACGAACACCAATAACAATTCCAAGATCCAAGATCAACAAACACCCCTTTTGGTGTGTTTGAAGGTGGCGGCCAAAAAGAAAAAAAGAAGGAGGAGGAGGATTTTAGGTTTCTGTAAAATTCTTCTGTAGAAAAAAATGAGTAGTGTAATTTTCCTTAACCTCCTTTTAGTAAAAATTGATGGGCTAAGCCCATCCTCCCTCCTTAATTTCGTGGTAATTGGGCCCACAAGGGGTAACCCGAATGTTTTTCGTGTCTAAATAATAAGTGTGTTCTCGTGTTCGTGTTTTACGTGTTTGTTCGTGTTTATTTGTGTTCGCGTTTTGTGTGGTCTCGTTAAATAATTACCGTGACCTAATATATTTATTTACGCTCGTAATAAATATATAAATATAATTAATAATAGTTCGTGATTTAATTACGTTCGTGATTTCATGAACGCATGTTCGTGATTAATTATTGTCAAATAATTATTGCGTGTTCGTGCGTAGTAAATACTTATCGTGTACTAACACGTACGTAATACGTAATATCCTAACACGTAAACGTAATCATACTATAAAAGGAAAGTTTTAATCTAGTACGTACGATCTTAAGGGTACTATTCATGGTAAAAGCATGTGGGTTTTACATATAAAATCTAGATAAGCCAACAAATCAATCCATAGCAGCTTAATCATTAACATCAAACAAACAAGATTCATTCATTATACCAAGCAGATTTATAAACCTTAACATTAAAAAGAAAAGAAACTAGAACCTATTGGAGATTTCCTTTGTGAAGAAGGTTAGCGTTGTGCTACCTTAAAACCGAAACGAAACACCATCAACCTCGAACCGAACATCAGATTCGTATCACGAACCAACTACAATAACTCGAACCGCCTTTTTTATATATATATAAATCAGACCAGTAGGGTTTGATTTCTAATCCAAATCTCACTTTTAATTAATTAATTAAAGCTATGGTAAAAACTTTAACCATATAATATTATTATAATATTAAACAGATTATCAGGAGAGACTTGTAATAAAATTATAACAGTAAGGTAACCAGACAGATTGAAACTTTAAATAAAATAACTTTTATTAAATTCCGAGAATCGTTACAAAACTATTAAAAAGAGAAATACAATTTTCCTATCTATTTAAACATTATAACATTAAAGTAAAAATCGGATACTGATTACAATGAAAAGAGGGGGTTTATATAGGCTAAACCCGAGGTGTTGTGGGTGAGTTTGTTGAAGATGAGGAATCAATCCAACCATTCAATCGGCATCTTTTTTTTCTCTTTCTTCCAAGAAACTTGATCTAAAGGCTGTGAATACACAACTAGCACACGGATCGCCAACGTGGCATCCAAGTGTGCTAGTTGTGCTAGTTTGGCGATGAGATATCCACAAATGATTGGAGGATTGAGAGGAATTTGATGTCACAGCCAATAGATCTTTGCCACGTAGCCACGCTCGTCCACTCTTCTCTTTTTTAAACTTTGGGGTTATTTACCCACATGTGTGAATCACTCGTGTGAGTGAAAAGCCCCAATTAATATGTATGATTTAATTATTAGGGTTTGGAAAGGAATAGTGTTTGTTTGCAGGTTTTGTGAGTGAAAAAGTGAGAAGATGATGCATAGGTTGTATCGAATATATTATTTAAATGTGTGTGAGAAAGTAAGAAAACGTGTGTATAGGTGTTTGACCGAATGTGAGTTAAATAAATTCACTCATAATTCGTTTATTCACCAAAACCCTAAGGCCCATCATAATTCGTCCCAATTGGCTCATTTGTGAAAACTTTGGGCTTTAAGCCCATAAATAATACTCCATCCGTTATAAACTTCCCAATTTTGGGCCTTGAACCATTTAAAAAAATTTTACATCTTTCTAAATGGGCTTTTAAGCCCATTTTCCCAATGTGGGACCCACTTGACCCATTATACTTTCGTAAAGTTAAATCCTCTAAAAACGACTTGATTCTTGGCTTCGTTGATCTTTTATTCAAACTTGTGTCAGATTTGCTGGTTTTCGCGAACTTGGTACCTACACACACGAAACAACAAAACAACATATATACAAGGCATTTTCATAATATTTATGCATTTATTGGTCGTTTTAAGATACAAATGATATGACTAAAATCACTCATATCATGTATCATCTCCTTGCTTGCTACACATCACCATTCTTATCACATGTATGTCGTGACACATTTTGAGCCACAAGGAAGGAGTAGATCAAACCTAGAGTCTAAGAACTTGTGTAGACCTTCACTAGCTTCCCTTAGTCAGTACTATCTTACACGTCCTAAGCCTTAAATTGGAGCCTAAGTGTTGAAAACACTATAAATAGGGATGAATCCCATTGTTAGAATTGCACCCAGTTTCCTTTGTATCTCATACCCATTCTCTATTTCCACCTCTATATACGTCTTAGGACGTCCCACAAGACCAAAAACCAGGTCTAGAAGGTATCCATTAAAGCTCTTGAAGCTTTGATAGCAAGTTGTGTTCATAAGAAGCCATAAGGAGCCATTTTGGAGCTACCTAGGTAAAATATATGTTAAATAAGCTTTGATATTGTTATAATGCTTATTTAGAGTTTTTATAATGCAAAAATTATGTTAGAAAGATAATCTAAAAGAAACTAAGTCATTTCATCATTTTAAATGAAAGCTATAAGTTAAAGATGTCTTAAAACCCTAGTTTGGTAATTTACATAAAATAATGAGCAAAACCCCCATTTCAAAAGCTATAATTCTAGAGAAATGTTTTTATTATGATTATAAATGTGTTCATAAACTTTTTTTCAAATCCTAGATCATTTGGATCATTTTTGAGCTTGTTATGTGATTTTTACAAGTTCAGGGACTAAAACTGTCATTTTTGAAAGTATTTAACTTTTTGGGCCAAAAGTTTCATTTTAAGAAAGTAAAATCTATAAGAATAAATGTTGGAAAGTTTTAGGCCCTAAGGTTAAGTATTGAAGGTTTAAATTGCAATTTATTAAACTATATACTTTAGGGGTTAAAAGTGTAACTATGCCAAAGTGTAACCAAAAGGACTATTTTTGCCAACTTTGGAACTAAATAATATTAATCATGAATATGTGGAAGTAATGAAAGTATCATGTTAGTAGGGATCATTGTACAAAGATGTTCCATCTCGAAATTACGTTCGGACTGAGTGGTTGGGTTTACGATTTTAAGTGCCCTTGTTCCTCGAACGTTTATAGAATGGCTTCTGAGTATGATGGCCCGAACAATGGTGCTAGACTTGCAATCAAATAATAATTAGAGAAAATAACCAAATGCTTGAAGAGATTGATCAAAATATTAAAAACTTAATACCATGCCAATTATGTTAAAACAGGTTGGTGTGAGACCACGTTCTTATTTGTTAGCTCAAGTTGATCTGTGTGACATAAAACCAGCAAGATTACTAGACATAAGGTGAGTTCATAGCCTCACTGAAGTGTACTACTTTCAAATGATTTCAAAACCCGCGAGGGGATATATGCTAAAATGGAATACAAGTGTTTTTGGTATGCTTTCCAGATATAAGTCATTGACACTATGTTTACTACTGCCTATGAAAGTCCCTTTTTAATTGTGAACCGCTAATCATTTCTCAGAATGAATGCTAATATCGTAAATAGTACTATTAGAGACTAACATCTCCTGTCTGGGCAAGTCGCACTTGCTAGCACCTCAGTGGTCAAACAGGCATACTTTATTTTGCTAATAAGGATAGTTTGGCAGACTTCCTCATATGAGCAAACTGTTGGTTCCTATGTCTAGTCGCGGTATCATAAGCATAGTGCAATTGAATCATCATTTTATGCAAACTTACGAGCAAATAACAACGTAGCTCAGGAAAAAGGATCTTGTATTCAAACTAAATTTAAAACCTATGAATTCACTTAACCTTTGTGTTGACTTTAAGCATATATTTTAGGTATTGAAATTGATAGCATGGAGCAGCATACTAATGACGTAGAAAGATATAATCTTGGAAGATTTTATCATTCAAACCTATTTTTCTAGGTCTCGGGAACCTGTCATGTACAGTGTATGTATAGTTGTTTTAGTGAAAATCTTTGATTTTGAATGATAAATTTATAAAGAATAAATGAAGTTTATTTAAACACTCTTTTGAGCTGTTTTCTATCACTTTGCTTTCATATCATGAAGTAATACCCCTAAAACTATTATTCCGCTGCGTCAAGGTAAAAATGGGGGTGTTACAGTTACAAATTTACTTTTCCTGTTATTCAAATAGTTTAACCAAAATTTTTTGATAAAAGTGTTTAAAGATCCACTTGTTTAAACTGATTTTATAAAGTACTTGACACCTACTTTATAAAAAAGGTTTGAATTTATGTTACATTTATGTTGGTTAACCTTTTATTTCTTTGCAAAATATTTTTCAAAAGTTTTTCCAAAGCTTATATTTTTACTAAGCTATAAGCTCATAAGCTTGCTTATCAATAAGCTAAGCTTATAAGCTTATGCTTATCACTACTTTACTACTTGTTCTTTAGTTTGATGGTGTTTATTGGATTCAACGAATCCAAGAGTGTAAATTTTAGTAAATTTAAGTTGTTTGGACTGTTGTAGTCCTCAACTCTTCAAAAGCCCTCATAAGCTTTTCATATAAGTTGCATAAGCTCATAACAAGCTCAAGTTGTTTCATCATCTTAATTGTTGGCATCGATGTAGGTCAACAAGTGTAAGGCTTTGAACTCACTTCTTTGTGCTTGTTTATGTTAATTTTTGTGCCATATGTGATTTGCTTGTGGTATGCCAAAATTGTTGATTTTGTTGCTTAATTCTTGTTATTTTATGTTTCTTTATATGTTCCTGATGGTTATTAGTTTTGAAGTAATTTATATTTTAATAGTCTTTGCAAATTTGTATTTTGCCTATTTTAAAGGGTGTTTGGTTGTGACTGCTTAGGGCTACTTGACACCTAGGTCTAAGTTGGTTGTAATCTACACATCTTTGTTAGGTTTAGAAAACTCATGATCAGTTGTTAGTTCTAGATTTTTAGTGTAGAAGTCTGAATTTGTGTGTTTTGCAAAAATCTTCCAGTTGTCTGATTTCATGTTTTTTGGTTATGTCTAAAATTTGGTATGTTGTTTTGTTTATTGTCTAAGTTGTGCATGATATCTGATATGCTTGTGTTAGTTATATAATAGTTAGTGTTTATTTGTGGCCAAGTCTTGTGCAAATTCGACACTTTTATCTGCCAAACATATCAGATCATGATTGAGGTTCTTAGTGTGCATTTTAAGTTATTATTTCCAAGGTACTGATAATTTAGGTAGTGATAATCTTCTATTTGAGGTTTCTTGCCATTTTTAGGCCTATTTACAACTTATAGTATAATCCAAATTTGGCTCTAGGACCTATAATAAGATTATTATAGGTCAGTTAGCATTAGGACTTAATTTTCTTGCATTTTGCTTATTTACTTGTGCTTCATGTACACTGTGAATTTGTGTGATTCTTATTTGCTTATTGCTTAAATTTGAACTGTAATTACACCTCAATAATTCCAACTGACTTATTGAGGCTCAACTGTCCAAGAACAACACAAAAAGCAAGTTTCCCTTCTTGACAACCCAAGGACTTGACCTCAAGTCCTCACACAACTTACACTAGGCACTTTTTCAAGCTTATTTCAGTCTTTATTTCATTTTCTTTTATTTTTGTCAATTTTGACTTTTTGGTCAAACTTGTACAAATTCGGCCATTTTGCTTATTTCTCATTTTTAGCTTATTTTATCAGTCAACAACTTTAATTTTGTAAACAGTCTCATTTTTCTTAGCTTATTTCCATATACCTAGCTCAGTTTTCAATTTGGTTAGCTTTTTACTAGAAACCAATAAGTTACCTTATTTTATAAGTGCTTATTGGCTTCTATAGCTTTTTCTAGTTAGCTTATTGGATTTTTTTCCTTTTCTGAAGTCTTTATTATCTTATTTCTAAGCTATGTGTAAAAAACCATGTCTTCTAGCTCCTTAACTCTCAAAATCGAAAATTTTGTCTTTTTGTAAATTTTGGTTTTTGCTTATTTTGAGCTTATTAGTTAATCTTTTCCAAAAAGTATTTTTGCATTGTTCAAAAGAGTAAGGTCTGCCAAAAATTAGGGAATAAGCTTTGGTTTTTGTCTTATTGGGATTTTCTAGCTTATTAGTTAAGTTTCAGCTTTTGGGCCTTTGAAAAATTATGTTTAAAATCGAACTTTTAGGTCAAGTAGTGTCTTTAGTTTTTAATTTTTCAAAAAAAAATCTTATTGGGCCCATTTAGGCCCATTAAGCTTGCTGATTTGGGTTTTGGCCCATTTCAAGGCCCAAACCCCATTTTTATTTTCATTTTTGAATTATTTAGACAAAAATAATTAGTTTGCAACTTTTTATAATTTTTTATATTTTTTCATTATTTTAATATTATTTTGCATCGTTTTGTGTGCCAACGTAATTCGATCTTATTTTTATCCGTTGTAGAGAAAATTCGTCTTTTATTTTTAAATCCTTTTATTCCAAAAACGTAACTAATCCAAACACGTATTATTGACACACTCACACACTCCCTTTGAGGAACGAACTCGATTGTTGGTTTTCGTCTACGTAACTGATAAGTGTGAAAACACTCATCAATTATGACCCACCAACCACATTAAACACAATCAAATACATTATATTTAACTATAAAATATCATAATTACGTGGGTATTTGTGTTTTTGTGTTTTCAGGTAAACAAGATGCATTTTGGAGCAAACACACACTTTCAAGGGATTTTTATGATAAAAGACAAAGAAAAGGATGAATCATGCTTCAAGGACCTTACTTGCAATTATTTACCAAGATCGAGGGCTTAAGTTATACTTTCAATAAAACAAAGGATGAAATGGAGATTTGTTTAAAAGCTTTTAAACACATTTGACAAAAAGATTAAAGTGAAGGACCAAATAGAAACAATGGGGAAAGTTTACTCTACTCGGTCAAAGTTTCGTTATAAACTTGGTCAAACCAAGTCATATATTCATAGTCAATACTTCAATAACACAAACACACGTCTCATCTTCGTTTCCAAATAAGAGAGAGAAAGAGTTTACAGTCGCCCTTATCATTTTCTCCACAAACCTGCAAATGCAAATCAAGGATGATACACGATGATTCAGGCAAAGATCAAAACTACAAAGATGATCCTCTTGTCCTCCTCTACATGATGATACGATTTAATTTGATCAAGAGTGATAGATGAGGAAACCCCCAATTTGAAGAATGAAGAACGAAGTCATCAAACCTCGTATTTTACACGTGGCATCAAGAGATTGGACAAGACACGTCATCAGCACCTCACTTCTTCTCTCACACAGCTATAAATACAAGGAGAAGACCTCATTTGAAGCGGTTAGCTAGGAGTAGTTCACACAGTTATAGGTGTAGGAGTAGATAGATAATCCTTCACCTAGTTGTATTCTTGTTAGATTTAAGTTAGAGTATAACTGAATCTTGTTGAGTTTGTTGTAACCGTATCTTTTCTTATTCACCATTAATGAAGTTCAAAGCTTTCTTAATTCTCCATTCTTCTTTCTTTCTAGAGATCGTATACTCAGTTTTCTATGATACTGTATTAGATTTGCTATTTTGAGTTCAGCTTTTGGGATTCATTTTGAGTTTTTCAAGCTTGTCACAAAAATTCTGTTTGATATCAGTCTTTACAAGCAAAAAATCTCATAAGCTTATAGTAGCTTATGAGAGGTTTTCAAATCAGTTTTTACATGCTAATAGCTGTAATAAGTGAGTCTATTAGTTAGTTAGTAGATTAAAATTTGGAGTAGGTCAATTTAGTTAATCTCGTAGCCGATTTACTCCATTAAATGGATTTGTTTTCTTAAGCCGTTAATCTCTTCTCTATTACTTTTGTATAAGCCCTTAGATTTTGAGCCTATGCAAACTTAAAAGCATTCTCTCATTTACGTTACAAAATTTTTGGAGCTTATAATAAGATTTGGATTAAGTCTTGCTGTTATGTTTTTCATTATAACATCTCAAAGCTAACTTTCTGATATCTAAATACAAAGTTTCGTTTTTGTTCAAGTTTATGCAGGTTTTGCAGACCAAAAAGGGCATTTGGATTCTCTGAAGTATTAGTTGCAGATCAAAGAAGTTGTATACTGTGACGATAGAGTTAGAATGATGATTTCTTGATGTTTCTGGTTGAATTTAAGTGATGAGTTCAGTTCTGTCAGCAACAGGTTAGGGTAGCAGTTTATGATCTTCACTCAAAAGGTTCAGTGTAGTTCGACATCAGTTTTGTTTCGTTCGACCATCTCGTCTCCATCAACGGACTGGCCTGGTTGTGAGGTGACTCTTGGTTCATTTTTCTGCAATTTCTAGTTTAGCTAGCTATTCTAATGGTAGTGTAACTTTTACTTACAATTTGTTCATAGCTACTTAATGTTACAAGTTTAATAGCTGTCTAGTTCAATTATGTTCATTGCAAAAGGTAGTTTCATTGATTTGCCTTTGTAGTTTGTTAACTTTCTGTTCCAAATTTGTTAACTGATATTTGGTATATGTAATTCTTAGTTTAATTATGTTGCATCAGTAGGTTGTAAGAGTTGAATTAGGTGTAATACTAGAGTGAATTTTGGATTTACTAAGTAGTTAGAAGAGCTGTGCTATTAGTTGTTATAAATTCGGTTTTGCTGTAGTGTACTGAGAGTGCTGAAAGGGATGTTTGGGGAAATTCTGCAAATAATAAGTGAGTAAAAAAATTAAATAAACAATACTTGTACTACCAGGTTCGAACCCTCGACATGTAGTTCAGGTGTACAACGCCTCATCCATCTACGCTAGTTGTTACTTTTGTTAATAGCCTGTGTTTAAATACATATATAGCGTGTGTAGTCATTCCATCTACATAGTCTAAAATCTGCTAGTTTGTAGGATCATTTAATATGTTGGGCCAATTCTTATGTTGGATTAGTTAGGAGATTAGGACTAGTTCTACTTTAGAAACAGTTAGATAATAGGATTAGTTAATTGTGTTAGTTATAATTAGTATAACAATTAGGCTCGACTAAAGTCGAAGCTCGATAGGCCCGTTTACTTTTTAGCAATATTAAACTAGTATAATTTCTCGGGTCACGTATTTTTATATCTTGTATTTCGTATTTTACATTTGTAGTATAAAATTGTATTTTGTATTTTATATTTTTGGGCATTTAAATTTCGTAATTGCACTGTGTTTTAGAGTAATAAGTATACATAGATAAACACTATTTTTAATTTTTTACATGCTTTGTGTCAAGTAGCTTAGATTCCAAACAAGATTTTATAACCAAAAACAATTAAGTCGAGCTTAAAACGTTAAATCAATTTGACTAGATACCGAGAGAAAACGAAATATTAAATGGCGCCGCTGCCGGTTCTTTTCGTGAAGATTAACGGTTTCGAGTGAGACGTATTGGATTTTGGGATCCGTTCACTTTGTGAACGTTATTTTTACGTATTATAAATTAAAAATATAAAAAAAATCAAAAAGATAAAAATATAAAACATAAAAAACCACAAAATCAATTCTTTTCCTAAAGAACTGAACCAGAAAATAACAAATTCAAAAAGTAATCTTTTTCCTAAAAGATTACACAAAAATATATTGTATATATCGGTTCTCATCGTTCTTACGTACATATAGTATTTTCTTAAAAACCCCAATAAATACAAAAATATTTTTGATATATTATTATATGTAGATAGATATATAACAAGTGTGAAAACACTTATCCTTTTACCACTTAATTATAATAATAACCAAGCCAAAACGTGTATTTTATGTCGTAAATGTCGAAATTATGCGTGGTTTGTGTTTTTGTTGTGATTTAGGATCAAAATGTGAAAAGGGAAGAAAACACGGGCTTTCATGGGCTTTTATCGAAGAAAAAGACAAAACACGAATTCAAAAGATCAAGAGTGCAAAAAGAACGGAAGTCCAAGGCCTATTCTGAAGATTTATCGAAGAAAAAGTCTAAAGACGGAAGTTTAATGAAGCCGAAGAACTCAAGTATGATTAATGAAGAAATTACAAGACGAGTTTAATTAATCCCGAGACAAAGTCGAAAAAGTAGAAGAATTTAGAAGACGAAAAGACGAGAAAGAAAGAAAGAAAGAAGGAAGCTTACAACACATGCTTACCTCCCTAATCACCTATAAATACCCTCCTAATATCACATTAGGAGGTGTTGGCTAACTTGACAAACTAGTCTTCCACCCTTTTCATTACTTGCACCTTTAATTTTCATGTCATTTACTTAATTATCATTTAATTACTTGTCTTGCACCTTAAATTTCTTTCCTTTAATTTCAAGTAAGTCTTTTAATTTTGTTATTGAATCTTATTTTTATTCAAGTTTTTATTAATATCTCATTCTTCCTTTCTTGTTTTGCTTAATCTTTATATTTATGTGCTTATTGTTATGCTTATTTGATTAAATTTTATGTTTTTATGCTTTTGATTGTTTTGGATTATTGATTTTTATAGCTTATTTGTGTCTTTCTTAAATTTACTTAAGTTTTATAAAAGTTATTTTTATTAAAAAGTCGACTTTAAATATTTTTATTATTAAGTGTTTTCAAAAGTCTTTTAATTTTAGCTTATTAGCTTTTTCTTATGCGTGTTTTAGTTAAATTTTTAGTTTAGTGCTTATTTGGTTCGTAGCTTATTCGATCATGCTTATTTACTATTGCCTACTGTTATTCCGATTACCACCATCGGAATGGGGTTTTGAGATTCCGACCTGCATTCCCTTTTGGTAGCATTCCGATCAACCCCCATCAGAAAAGGGTTTTGTTATTCCGACCCACTTTCTGATTGGGGATTCTGACAAGGGGTATTAATTGGTATTCCGATAAGGTGTATTCAGACCAGGATTCCGATTTGGAGGTGTTTTGGATCATTCCGATAGGGGATTCCGACAAACATTCCGACGAGGACACATTCCGACCACATTCCGATTGGAGAGGTAAGTGTGCATTCCGACGAGTACATTCCGATCGGATTCCGACGGTAGGTTTGGTTTTTAATATTTTGTCTTAGTTTTATTTTTAAGTTTGCATTGTTTTAAGTTTTCAAGTTTTCATTTTTATTTAATTGTCAAATTTACTTTTCGTCACGCTTTAATTTTACGTCATTTAATTTCTATTCATTTACTTTTAAAAGTCTTTAATATTGCACCTTTTACGTTTTAATTAGTTTTAGTTTTATTTACCCGACATTTACTTTAAAGTCTTGCATTTAATTTTACTACAACGACCAAACTATTGTTTTCCACCAAAAGACGACTGAATCGCACATTTTCTACTGTTATCAATTCGAAAAGACTGGTTCAACGAACTTTCATACGAGAAAATCTCTACTTTCAAATGGCGCCGTTGCCGGCTCTTTTCGTAAAGATTAACGGTTTTCTGTGAGAGACGCGTTAAATTTTGGGATCCGTTCACTTGTGAACGTTACTTTTCTTGCTCAAAAATTTTCAAAAATCCATAAAAATTAAATATTGTTAAAAATCCATAAAAATTAAAAAATTTCAAAAATCCAAAAAGATTTTTATTTTTATTTTTACACGTACATATATATTCTCTATTTCTTTGGTATCTTTTTCTTTTGCTTTTGCAAGTGTATGCGTACTAGATCTTCATCCTATTTAGAGCCCGAGACTCGTGAAGATTTAGATATGGCTGGTGTGCACAACAACAATAATCCACCCCACTCCAACATGAATAACAACAACAATGTTCCCCCACCCGGCCTTTGAACGATGGAGGAGCTTTGTCAACCCATGATAGGTGTGAAAACACCCATCCTTTTACCACTTAATTCTTACTAAAACAAGACCAAAACGCGTGTTTAATATCATTTGTTTGGAATTATGCGTGGTTTTTGTGTTTATTGTGTTTTCGGAGTCAACCGGATGATTATTGAAGAAAACATGGGATTGCACGGGTTTTATCAAGGAAAAAGACTAAAGACGAAGTTTATTGTCCAAGAGATGCAAAAGATTTGAAGTCAATGGGCCTATTTGAAGATTTATCGAAGAAAAGGACCAAAGATGGAAGATTTACATATGTCGAAGAAACTCAAGTCTATTAAACGAAGAAATTAAAAGACGAGTTGAATTTAATCATCGACAAATCCCGAACCAGAATCGAAAACGTCAACTTTTCTGAAAAGACGAGAAGACAAGAAGAAAGGGAGAAAGCCCACTCACCAACCAACCACTTAGCCTATATAAGGGAATCACCCTCACAATTTTTGGCATCTAGTTTTTTCTTTCAGTTACACTCTTCCTAGTTCGTAGGAAACCATCTCCCTTTAGGAGTGGTTTTTCATCTTCTTTGATTTGTTCTTTTAATCTTGTAAGTTTGATCCTTTCCTTTTGTTTACTGAATCTTAATCATCAATACAAGTTTTCCTTTAATCTTTTCATTCTTCTTGTTCATCATCTTCTTTTTATTCAAAGTTTTTAAGTTCTTATTTAGTTGGTTTGATCTTAAAAAGTTGTTGATTTTGTGTTTTTATTGTTGGGATTTGTTGGTTATGATATTTGAATGATTATTGGTTAATTTGGTAAACCCTTTTTGCTTATTTGATTTGATTTGATTTAAATTCGAATCCACTGTTCTTTCTGCTGTTACTGTTCTTTTGTTCCTAGTTATTCCGAATTGCCTTTGTCCTTCTGTCCTTATTCGGAATAGTGGGATATTCCGAATAGTTGTTTTCCCCTTCCTTTATTCGGAATGTTCATTTATTCCGTATAGCCCTGAGATTCCGAATAGGATACTATTCCGAGTAATCGCAATATTTCAGATAGGCTGTTTAATTTGTCCTCTATTCGGAATAATTATATATTCCGGATAGCCCATATATTCCGAATGGTACTTTATTCCGCATAGTGTTCTGTTTTATTATTCCGCATAAGGGTTCTTTTTATTTATTCCGCATGGTATTTATTCCGAATAGAGTTTGATATTCCGCATAGAGTAAACATTCCGGGTAGAATTAGTTTCCACATGAAGCTTCCGAGTAACAGTTTATTCCGCATAGCTACGGATATTCCGCATCATCATTATTCCGAATAGAGCATTTTTAAGGGTATTTTCTAGTTACTGTTTTATTGTTATTTTAATTCAAGTTTTTCTTTTTATTGATTACTTGCCTCTAGTTTCCCTTTATAGTTACTTCACTCTTTTATAGAATAGAAAACCAAACCCACCTTTTTGTCACCAAGAACAAATTATTCCACTTAGAGCTGTGATCAATTCGAGGAGATACCGAGAACTTAATATTGAACCATCTAAAAGCCTAGTATTAAATGGCGCCGCTGCCGGCTCTTCTCGTTAAGATCAACAGTTTTTTGTGAGAACTTGGATTTTGGGATCCGTTCACCGTGAACGTTACTTTTTCAAAAAAAATTCAAAAACACAAAAAAATATAAAATTTTCAAAAAATCCTAAAAATTAAAAAACATAAAAACCAAAAATATTTTTTCTTTGTTTTTGCCTTGTTAGTTCTTTTGTAGGTGCATGCGTACACGATCAACGTCTTATTAAGAGCCCGAGCCTCTCGAAGACTTAGACATGGCCGGTGTACAAAACAACAACAATAACCCACCTCAAAACAATAATAATAACAACAACAATCCACCTTTCAACAACAATAATAACAACAACAATGAGCCTCTACCGGATAATCGCCCGATAATTGAACTTCTGCAAGCACATGTAGACGGTAACAATGATCCAATTGTCATACCCGCGATTGCAGCCAACAACTTTGAGCTCAAATCCGGCTTTATCCAGATGGTCTCTACTCAACCATTCTTGGGGCGTACCATTGATGATCCACATGACCACATCAAGAGATTCTTGCAACTCACCAATACGGTCAAATTCAATGGTGTTCCACAAGAGGTAATCCGTTTACAACTCTTTCCCTTTTCTTTAGAGGGACAAGCCCGTCATTGGCTTGCTAAGGAACCGCCACAGAGTATTCTTTCGTGGACGGATTTGGAGACCAAGTTTATCAACTACTTTTTCCCACCCTCTCGTACTACCGCTTTGCGGAATGAAATCATCAATTTTGAACAAAAGTACGATGAGTCGTTTAGTGAATCTTAGGACCGTTTCAAAGACCTTTTGAGAAAATGCCCACAACATGGTTTTACCAAAGTGCACCAAATCAATACTTTTTATAATGGTTTAAACATGAATGACCAAGATTCACTAAACAGTGCTTCGGGGGGTAATCTTTTGGCTAAGACTTCCAATGCTGCTTGGGATATCATTGAGAATAAGTCTTGTGTGCAAACCAAGAGTGTTCGGACCAATGTCGCTAGTGCTAGTACTAGTGACAGCGACAAGCGACTTGACAAAATCACTGCGCTTCTTGAGTCGCTTGCTACCCAAACCGCCAGCAACACCAACAGCATCAACGCTAGAAACGCTAAAGACGCTCAAGTCAATGCTGTTAGCCAACCATGTGAGATATGCGGGGGTCCTCACTCTTACACCACTTGTACTGCCACCCAAGACTACCCTTCTGAGAATGTGAATGCAGCATATGGCACCTATCCTCAACCCGCTTATCAAACTCGTCCTCAAGGTGACCACAACCCCTTAGCTACCGATCTAACAACTATCTCTCACCACCCGGTTTTCCTCCTAACAACCCAAACCAACAACAAACCCTCAATCGCCATCCTCAACAACAAAAACAACCTCGTACACCATACATACCACCTCACAAACAACAACAACCACCTCAAAGAAACAACCAAGTTTACCAGCAACCTGCTTATCAACCACCCGCATACAATGCTCCTCCCAACCAACCCACCGCTTTACACCAAGAAGTGGAAACCTACATGAGGACTAACGATGCGATCGTGGGAAATCTTCAGCGCGAAGTGCTCAATTTGAAAGCAGACCTAGTGAAACAAGGGAACGATCTGAGAGCCGACATGAGAAACACTTTGGATAGTCAAACGAATGACTTAAAGAATATGATGGCTAGTTTTTTCCAAGGTAATCAACCCTCTTCTTCGGGTACTCTTCCGAGTAACACCGTTGCAAATCCAAGAGGGGAGATGAAAGCAATCACCACTCGCAGTGGCAAAGGTACTATGGTACCCGAGCTTCCTATACCTCCACCGGTGATTGTGACTAAGGAAAACGAGTCACCTGCTCCTATTCCTCATTCTTCTACTTCCCCAATTTCTCCGCCTCTTACTTCTACCCCTCCTCCACCCAAGGATGTGAGTGATCCTTCGATCCCAAAGCCTTCCTCTTCTTCCGATATACCTTATCCCTCAAGGTTGAGGAAAGAGAAGCTCAAAAGCAAGGATGATATTCAAGTTTCGAACTTTCTAAAAATGTTTAAACAATTGAATTTTAACATCTCCTTCGCTGAGGCTCTCGCTCACATGCCTAAGTACGCGAAAATGTTCAAAGATCTTCTAAGCGACAAGGATAAGCTTCTTGATATTGCTAACACCCAACTTAATGAGAATTACTCTGCAGTCCTCTTAAGGAAATTGCTAACCAAGCTTGGTGATCCGAGTCGTTTCTTAATCCCTTGCAACTTCCCGGGAGTAGAGAATTGCATGGCCCTAGCCGATCAAGGTGCCAGTATTAATCTAATGCCCTTAAGCGTTTGGAAGCAATTATCTCTCCCTGAGCTAGTCCCCACCAAAATGACTCTGGAATTAGCTAACCGTACGGTTGCTTATCCAGTGGGGATAGCCGAAGACGTCTTTGTAGGAGTCGACAAATTCACTTTTCCTGCCGATTTCGTCGTTGTAGACTATGACATGGACCCTCGTGTGCCATTGATCGTTGGTCGTCCATTCCTGAGGACCGGTCGCACTCTTATCGATGTTGAAGCCGGTGAGCTTATCATGAGAGTGGGTGATGATAAAATCGTTTTCAACATGGGAAAGTTGTCGAAACAGCCTTATTCTAACGAGAGTGTTAATTGTATTGACGTTCTTGATGAGGCTTGTGAAGAACACTTCAAAGATGCTTGCAAAAGTATTCCTACCTCTCTTCCTAATGTTGAGACCGTTTCCTCTATCGATTCATCACTATCTCTATTTGGAGAAAGTGATTTCCTTTGGAAAGATTTGGAAGCCACCATGGGAGATGTGAACTTAGCTAATGACGATTCTACCACCAATTGGGATGAAGATCTTCGCCTCATTGAAAACCTTCTCAAAGAAGACAATCTTTCTCCACCATCTCCCACGGTTATTGCTATCGATGCGCCGACTTTGAAAACGCCTCCCATCGAAAATCCTCCGGATTTAGAACTTAAGGAGTTGCCGCCCCATCTCGAGTACGTGTTCTTTGAAGAAAACAAGAAGTCGCTGTCATCATTGCTAAGGACTTGAAAGAAGACGAAAAATCTCGCCTCATCGCCGTGCTTAAGGATCATAAGAAGGCAATTGCTTGGAAAATTTCCGATATCCGCGGAATTGATCCAAACTTTTGTACTCACAAAATTCTCATGGAAGATGACTTTAAACCCGCAATCCAGAGCCAAAGAAGGGTTAATCCTAAAATTCATGACGTCATCAAACAAGAGGTTATTAAACTTCTTGATGCCGGCTTGATCTACCCTATTTCGGATTCGCCGTAGGTCAGTCTCGTCCATTGTGTGCCCAAGAAGGGCGGAATAACCGTTGTTTCCAATGAACACAACGAGTTGATTCCCACTCGTCTCGTTACTGGGTGGAGAGTTTGTATAGATTATCGCAAGCTCAATGATGCCACGAGAAAAGATCACTTTCCTCTTCCTTTCATGGATCAAATGCTCGAGCGTCTAGCTGGTAATGACTATTACTACTTTTTAGACGGTTTCTCCGGGTATTTTCAAATTCCCATCGATCCCAAGGACCAAGAAAAGACCACATTCACGTGTCCCTATGGAACCTTTTCTTACAAACGTATGCCTTTTGGTTTATGTAATGCTCTTGGGACGTTCCAAAGGTGTATGATGGCTATATTCCATGACATGGTGGAAGACACTATGGAAGTATTCATGGATGATTTCTCGGTTTATGGCGATTCTTTCTCTGCTTGCCTTGCCAATTTAGAACGTATGCTTAAGCGGTGTGAAGACACTCGCCTTGTTCTTAATTGGGAAAAATGCCATTTCATGGTAAAAGAGGGCATCGTGCTAGGACACAAGATCTCCAAAGCCGGTCTTGAAGTAGACCGTGCTAAAGTCGATGTTATCGCTAAGTTGCCTCCACCTTCAACCGTGAAGGGTGTGAGAAGTTTCCTTGGTCATGCGGGCTTTTACCGTCGATTCATCAAAGATTTTTCCCAAATCGCTCGCCCGATGACCCACCTCTTGGAAAAAGATACTCCTTTTATTTTTTCCAAAGAGTGTCTTGAAGCCTTCAACTCGCTTAAGGATAAGCTAACTAAGGCACCCGTCTTGGTTACCCCTAATTGGGAGCTGCCTTTCGAGTTGATGTGCGATGCTAGCGACTTTGCTATTGGTGCGGTTTTGGGCCAAAGAGTGAACAAACACTTCCAACCGATCCATTACGCTAGCAAGACAATGACGGGGGCTCAATTGCATTACACGACAACCGAAAAAGAGCTTTTAGCTGTTGTCTATGCTTTTGAAAAGTTCTGCCCCTATCTTGTCCTTTCCACCACAATCGTTTATACCGATCATTCCGCGTTGAAGTACTTGTTGACTAAACAAGATTCTAAACTAAGACTTCTTCGTTGGGTTTTGCTACTCCAAGAATTTAAAATCGAAATTCGCGATAAAAAAGGAGCTGAAAACCTAGCCGCGGATCATCTTAGTAGACTTGAGGATCCTTACCAAGTGGATCATCCGAACAAAGAAATCAATGATTCTTTTCCCTTGGAGACCTTAATGTCTATCAACTCGACTTCTGATGAAACCCCGTGGTTTGCGGACATTGCAAACTACTTGGCGGGTGGAATTCTCAAGGAAGGGTTAACATCCCAACAAAAGAAAAAGTTCTTTAAAGATGTTGAACACTATTTCTGGGACGACCCTTACCTATTCAAACAATGTGCCGACTTGATTATTCGCCAATGTGTTGATGGACTGGCAGCTTTAGAAATCCTTGACACTTGCCACAAAGGACCCACCGGTGGTCACTTTGGTCGCAATTACACCGCCAAAAAAGTGTTTGACTCGGGATTTTATTGGCCCACCATTTACCGTGATGCTCACGAGATGGTTAAACATTGTGATGCTTGCCAAAAACAAGGCAAGATCACACATAAAGACGAGATGCCTCAGAATTTCATTCAGGAATGTGAAATCTTTGATGTTTGGGGTATCGACTTTATGGGGCCATTTCCTTCTTCTAAAGGAAACAAATACATCCTTGTAGCCGTTGACTACGTCTCCAAATGGGTTGAAGCCAAAGCTTTACCCACTAATGACGCAAGGGTGGTTTGTAACTTTTTGAAATCGCTATTCGCTAGATTCGGTGTGCCTCGTGCCATTATTAGTGATCGCGGGACTCATTTTTGCAATGACCAATTCGCAAGAGTCATGGCTAAGTATGGTGTAAATCATCGTCTTTCCACCGCTTACCACCCACAAACTAATGGCCAGGCTGAAATATCCAACCGAGGATTAAAGCAAATTCTGGAAAGAACCGTGGGAGAGCATCGTGCCTCATGGGCTGATAAACTTGATGATGCTTTGTGGGCTTTTCGTACCGCATACAAGACTCCAATTGGTTGTACACCATATCGTCTCGTGTACGGGAAAGCGTGCCACCTCCCCATTGAGTTGGAGCACAAGGCTTACTGGGCCTTGAAGTGGGCTAATTTTGATATCAACAACGCCGGTGACCTACGCAAGATCCAACTCAATGAGCTGAATGAACTCCGTAATGATGCTTATGAAAATTCTTTGATCTATAAGGAGAAGACTAAGCTCATTCACGACTCTAAGATTAAGAACCGAGAGTTCCATGTTGGAGACAAAGTTTTACTTTTTAACTCTCGGTTGAAAATCTTTTCGGGCAAGCTGAAATCTCGTTGGTCCGGCCCATTCACCGTTGCCCAAATTTTTCCATATGGTACTCTCGAGCTCGCTCAACCTAATGGACCGAATTTTAAGGTGAATGGCCAACGAGTGAAGTTGTACTTTGGTGAGGACATCTCTCTGGAGATGATTCCATCCCTCACCACGTTCCCCATGAACTAATTTTGGGTCGAGTCAGGCTCGTGACTCGGTTATCAAAAACAAGCGCTCCTCGGGAGGCAGCCCGAGTATCTATCCTTTTCCGTTTAACCCTCCTAAGTGTAGGGGGACCTATATAGGTGTTTGTATTTGTATGGTGATGTGCTTATAGGGATGAATGCACTCTTGTAACCTTTGAAGAACCGTGCTCCCGTGTTATCCGAAATCCGGTTCTATTTCTCCACTATCGTGATTCAATTTTCTTCATACTCACATTTAAAATTGATCACTTTACTCGTCTCTTCCTTAACTTGAGTTAACCAACGTGCACAATGTCATAAGTGTAGGGGAGATTTTTCCCACATGCTTAAACATTGAGGACAATGTTTATCTTAAGTGTAGGGGGGACTTCTATCGAAGTTTTAAGTGGACTTTTCCATGAAAATGCCTTCATTTAACCGGAAAATCATCTTTTTCAACATTTTTGAAATTTTTAATTAACTTTGGCCATTTAGTCGTAATTTTTAAATTTTTATCGTTGCTTTCATTTGTATATATCCCGCAATAAAGTCAAAAATGTTAATAAAGTGGTGTAGCTAGTTTAGAAGTCTTTGACATATTAGGCCCGTTGCGATTATTTTGACTCAACCCGAATAGACTTATCCAAGTTTATTCTAGCTAGTATCCTTAACCATGTAGACCATAATTGGTTTATTAAGGCTAAGCATCCACGAGTCTCATTACTTGAGATTTTAAATTGTGGAGAACGAGAGATGATAGAGTCAATTATAAGTCAGTATTCTTGCGCAAGCTCACTTGGTGTAATTATCTGCCTATTCTCCCATCACTTGCTAATAATTTATCTGCAATAAGTAAGGTCGTACGATTTGAAAAGTTACTTAGCTTCTAGCCCAAGATCGTTTAAAAGTTGCTCGGTAATGATAAGAGTTCATAGCCAAGGCATAACTTATGAAGCGGGGCGCGAAGATTGGCGAGTCCAAAAAGGCCCTAACAAGGCATGAGGATTCCATTTTATTGCTGAAGATCCAAAAGTGATGTGAAAAGCATTATTCCTAAAATCAATATGAAGGATCAAGACTCACGACGAAAAGCAATCAACTCCCATAAAGATCATGGAGAAGTCTATCCGAAAAGACCCTAACAAGGTATGAGGATAAATAGATCCAAGTTCAAAAAGGAGGCGGATCGTTGTATCTCAAAATCCCAATTAGAGATTGAAGAAATAATCATGAAGTCGTGGTCAACAAAGTTGGAGTACCCCTCAAAAGTCTCCAACTGAAGAAACTCTATTAACGATGAGAAGACCATTATCTCAAGAACGTCTCTCAAGATATGAAGTATGAAGTACATGCCAAATATCGGCCCGAGAAAGGTCTCAAATCGTGAACCAAGTTATGCCAAGATATGAACTTTTTGATATCCCGAGAAGCAGTTTTAAGAGATTTTGTCCTTTAGCTAATTATTGATCAAATCGTCCTACTTTGCTTTCAGCCTAAATAAACTATCGAAATAAGTCCAAAAATGCATCTTCATGATCATTCTAAGACAAAAATAAAATATAAGAGATACACCTAGGAATAAGGGAGTTTAAGCATTTAATTAAGACATGTGTGTAAGTGTTTGATATGCTAACTTATAATAACAATGATCTCGTTTTTAAGCTTAGTTTGGGGAACGTGAAACTTAAGGATGATAAATCTTCGCAGCACCAAAGCCCTAATGTAAGTCCTTAATTTCTTTGCAAGTTATTTCCATCCTTTTGTTTACTTTGAAGTTTTAATTTCTCTTAGTACTTTAATTTTTGTTTAGTAGTATGTTAATAAGGTCAAGGTTGATTGATTATGAGAAAAATGTAAATTTGCTTTATCACTAAGCATTGCATGAGGGCATGGCAATGGTTAAGTGTAGGGGATTTGATAGGTGTGAAAACACCCATCCTTTTACCACTTAATTCTTACTAAAACAAGACCAAAACGCGTGTTTAATATCATTTATTTGGAATTATGCGTGGTTTTTGTGTTTATTGTGTTTTCAGAGTCAACCGGATGATTATTGAAGAAAACATGGGATTGCACGGGTTTTATCAAGGAAAAAGACTAAGGACGAAGTTTATTGTCCAAGAGATGCAAAAGATTTGAAGTCAATGGGCCTATTTGAAGATTTATCGAAGAAAAGGACCAAAGATGGAAGATTTACATATGTCGAAGAAACTCAAGTCTATTAAACGAAGAAATTAAAAGACGAGTTGAATTTAATCGTCGACAAATCTCGAATCAGAATCGAAAACGTCAACTTTTCTGAAAAGACGAGAAGACAAGAAGAAAGGGAGAAAGCCCACTCACCAACCAACCACTTAGCCTATATAAGAGAATCACCCTCACAATTTTTGGCATCTAGTTTTTTCTTTCAGTTACACTCTTCCTAGTTTGTAGGAAACCATCTCCCTTAAGGAGTGGTTTTTCATCTTCTTTGATTTGTTCTTTTAATCTTGTAAGTTTGATCCTTTCCTTTTGTTTACTGAATCTTAATCATCAATACAAGTTTTCCTTTAATCTTTTCATTCCTCTTGTTCATCATCTTCTTTTTATTCAAAGTTTTTAAGTTCTTATTTAGTTGGTTTGATCTTAAAAAGTTGTTGATTTTGTGTTTTTATTGTTGGGATTTGTTGGTTATGATATTTGAATAATTATTGGTTAATTTGGTAAACCCTTTTTGCTTATTTGATTTGATTTGATTTAAATTCAAATCCACTGTTCTTTCTGCTGTTACTGTTCTTCTGTTCCCAGCTATTCCGAATTGCCTTTGTCCTTCTGTCCTTATTCGGAATAGTGGGATATTCCGAATAGCTGTTTTCTCCTTCCTTTATTCGGAATGTTCATTTATTCCGTATAGCCCTGAGATTCCGAATAGGATACTATTCCGAGTAATCGCAATATTCCGGATAGGCTGTTTAATTTGTCCTCTATTCGGAATAATTATATATTCCGGATAGCCCATATATTCCGAATGGTACTTTATTCTGCATAGTGTTCTGTTTTATTATTCCGCATAAGGGTTCTTTTTATTTATCCCGCATGGTATTTATTCCGAATAGAGTTTGATATTCCGCATAGAGTAAACATTCCGGGTAGAATTAGTTTCCGCATGAAGCTTCCGAGTAACAGTTTATTCCGCATAGCTACGGATATTCCGCATCATCATTATTCCGAATAGAGCATTTTTAAGGGTATTTTCTAGTTACTGTTTTATTGTTATTTTAATTCAAGTTTTACTTTTTATTGATAACTTGCCTCTAGTTTCCCTTTATAGTTACTTCACTCTTTTATAGAATAGAAAACCAAACCCACCTTTTTGTCACCAAGAACAAATTATTCCACTTAGAGTTGTGATCAATTCGAGGAGATACCGAGAACTTAATCTTGAACCATCTAAAAGCCTAGTATTAACCCATAATGAATGGACGAGGAGGACCGATTGCGCCGATGCAAATCACGGATCCGGAGTTTTCGTTGAAGCATCACATGATCCAACAAGTTCAAAACACTTGTCCATTTCGCGGATTACCGGATGATGATGCCAACAAACACCTCGACAAATTCATTACCGTTACTCAAAGCATGAAGTTACCCGGGGTTACTATGGATTTTCTTCGCCTTCACCTATTTCCACACACCTTATCCCACCATGCCGAAAAATGGTTTGATCGTCTTCCGAAGAATTTAATTCATACTTGGGATGAGATGACTCAACGCTTTTTGTCGCGCTACTTTCCACCATCCATGGTCACGAGCCTTCGAAATCAAATTAGTGGATTTACTCAAGAACCCAATGAATCACTTTTTGATGCTTGGGAACGATATAATGTTTTGATCGATCGATGTCGAAACCACTACATGCTCCCCGTCACCTTAATTGATACTTTCTACAACGGTTTAACTTTTCGTGATAGTGATACGATTAATGCAGCCGCCAGTGGCACATTTATGAAAAGAAAGACCCGAGGAGTGTAGAGAGCTTATAGAGAACATGACTACTCATCACAAAAATTGGAATTCATCCGCATCTTCAAGATCAAACCCGAGAGTCAATGTTTCTTCTACTTCTTCAAACCCTGATATCACCGAATTAACCCGCGCAATGGTCGAAATGAGCAAGAATATGCAACTTTTGGCTACAAATCAACAACAACAAGTTAAAGCTGTAGCACTTTCTTGTGAGATCTGCGGCGGTCCTCATTCATACACTGATTGTCCTTCTACTCATGACAATCCGGAAAATGTGTATGCGGCTCATTGTAACTATTCAACGGAAAACTACCAAGCCCGACCTCAAGGTGATCGTAACTTGCTAAGTTACCGTTCTAACAACTTTCTTTCACCCGTTTTTTCTCCTCAAAACCACAACCCCAACAACTACAACAGAAGCAACCCAAACCCACCTCGAGCTTCTAATCCTTATCACCCACCCGCTCAACAAGCACCACCCATTAATCACGATGTGGAAACTTTCATGAGAACCCAAGGAGAGCAAATTAAGAATCTGCAAAGCCAAATCATCAACTTGAAAGGAGATATCACTAAGCAAGAGAATGATATTAGATCCGAGCTTCGACATGATATACAAACCTATTTTAGCACTCAAACAAATGATTTGAAGAATATGCGGGCTAGTTTCTTAACAAGTACTCAACCCTCTACTTCGGGCTCTCTTCCTTCAAATACCGTCACCAACCCGAGAGCGAATGTGAGTGCTATTACTACACGCAGTGGAGCAACCTTAGTAGGACCATCTACCCCTCCCCCGGTTACTCCATCTACACCTCCTCCACCACCATTTATCCCTCCTACTCCCACGCCTAGTATTAGTTCTCCATTATCGTCTCCACCTCTTACTGAAGTACCCAAGAAACACCCTTCGCCAACCCCACCTTCCACCGGTAAACCTTCAACATCTCAACCTTTACCACCTTCCACCTATAAACCCAACATCCCTTATCCTTCTCGGTTAGACAAGAGCAAATTGCTCACCAAAGATGATATTCAAGTGTCGAACTATTTGAAGAAGATTTCGGGACTGACCATCACCTTTAGCCTTGTTGAAGCTCTAGCCCAAATGCCTAAATTTGTTAAGATGTTTAAGGAATTGCTTAATAAGAAGGAGAAGATGGCCGAGTTTGTTAATACTCGATTGAATGAAAACTGTTATGCAGTCCTTCTTAAAGAACTTCTAGAAAAACTTGGAGATCCCGGTCGTTTTGTGCTACCATGTACTTTTAACCAAACCGAAGAATTTACTGCCTTAGCCGATCTCGGGGCAAGTATAAATTTGATGCCTTTAAGTGTTTGGAAAAAGTTATCATTACCCGATCTTGCACCAACGAAGATGACTCTTGAGCTAGCAAATCGCACTCTCGCTTACCCCGTTGGTATTGCCGAATATGTGTTCATTAAAGTTGGCACCTTCACTTTTCTGGTCGATTTTGTTGTTGTTGATTATGAAATGGACCCTCGTATTCCGTTAATACTTGGACGGCCATTCTTGAGAATCGGAAAAACATTAGTCGATGTTGCCGAAGGTGAGTTAATCTTAAGGGTTGGGAATGATGCTCAAGTTTTTAAAATGGGGAAGATCACAACCAAATCCAATGGAAGAGAATCAGCGAATATGATTAATGTGCTTGATGATTTTGTTACCTACAACAATCCTCTTTTCGATACTTGCTATGACAATCCACTTTTCCAAGATGATGTGGATGATTCTCTCCCCAATTTAGATCCTCCACCAATATTTGAGTCTCCACCAATCTATGATGACTATGATGACGATTCTAGTTCTGATATGGATGATTCTGATGATTTTACTTCAGAGTATCCAGATATGCCAACTTATGATGATTTTGATGATGCTGATACTCTTTCGAGTGATTCTTCACATGATGACCTTGCACCTATTTTTGATGAAGATCCTCCGCCAACAACACTTGATCCTACTTTGGCTGACTACTCATTTGAGGAAGACTTTGCTACTTTTCTCAACACTTACTTCCCAAATGAGAGTGATTCTTCTCCTTTAGACTTTGATGATTACGGTCTTTATCCTCCTTTGGTTATGAAGAAACCCGTTTCAAAGGAGAAGAAGCCGGCCGACACCAATATCCGTAGTACCTATGTCTTGACACCTCTCTATCCCCCTTCTGAGGATGAGATTGTGCGATTTATGAGCGGATCCTCTTCAAGGTCTACTGAGCCTGAGTGTTATTTTCCCTTAAAGGAAAAGGTGTTCAATCCCGGTATTGCAATTTCTAAGCCATCTCAGTATCCATCTGATGAAATAAAAGGAAAGAATTTTGGAAACCGTGGAGATATGCTTGTGCTGCATAACCCTTGCTACCATCGTGCTCAACAACTGCTTAAGGGAACCTTGCCTACTCTTCTTTGGCTTGCCTTGTTCGCCTTAAGCTTGTGCTACTTGATGGATAAAAACCATGTATTTGATCCCGGTAGATGTGTTTGAAGCTTCTTCCCATGCTAATCAAGGTCGAGTCAGGCTCACGACTCGGTTAACAAAAACAAGCGCTTCTCGGGAGGCAACCCGTAGTATCTTCCTTTTTCTTTTGTTTTTATAATAAGTGTAGGGGGAGACCCTAGTATGTGTTTGTTGCCTTCTTTCTTATCATGTGCAGGGATTCGAGCTTTCAAAGATCTATTCTTGATGACTTTTGACGACCCGTGATTCCGTGTACCCGTCTTCCCGGTTTTATCCTAAACTCTTTTGATTCTCTATTTTATATTCTTCAATATTAAAATAGGAATCAGTTTAGTTGTCTCTTTCTTAGCAATATTTAACCAACGTGCACAATGTCCTAAGTGTAGGGGAGTTTACTCCCACATGCTTAAACATTGAGGACAATGTTTATATTAAGTGTAGGGGGGGACGTCTATCGAAGTTAAGTGGACTTTTCCTTGTATTTGTCCTCATTTTAACCGGAAAATTGATTTTTCGACATTTTTCAAAATTTTGATCTATTTTGGCCTATTAGTATTTACCGTTGTTATAGTTATTTTATTTCTTTGCTAGAATAAATTCTAATAAAGTGTTTTAATTTTTAAACGTTGTGAATCTTTTGACTCAACCTGAGTTTACTTATCTAAGTTTACTCTAGCTAGTATCCTTAACGTGTTTAAGTCAAGTTTTGCTAGGCTTTTATATAGGGAACTTTAAAACGCAATAGTCTTAACTCTTTTTTTTTGCTTAAAGGTAAATTTTATTAATCACAAGAAGAAAAGTAAACAAAAGCACAAGGACTAAAAACAAATTAAGACAAACCCCTAATTCTTTAGCCTTGGCAACAAAAAACAAAAAACAAAAAACAAATGACAATGGCAATGGACAAAACCCCATGCTCATTTCATTACTAGTCTAATATAAAGCAACTACAGATCCAGAGAAGACCTAGCTGCAATCCCATAACACTTGATCCCAATTAGCAAAGATCAAGATTCTGCACATCAATGGCACACCAAGAATACCATATCTTAACTCAAGTAAATGTCCACTTCTGAATCCATGAAATGCCCTTAGTTCAGACCACAAAGGGAAAGAACCAGGTACACCCAATCCATCACAATGGAACAATTTACTTGAGCTAAGAAAATGAGCAGCAGGAAAAGACACCTGCTATAAAACACCATCTGAAAATGCAGAAAATATAAAGAGAGAGGTGCCAATGTAGCAGTCTTCATTGTTTTGACTCCTCAAAACCCCCACCAAGTAAAACCCAGTGGGAAACCTTGGAGGGGGAAAGAGTACAACAACAACAAAAACCCTCTCAACGATGCAAAAATACCACAATGTCTATCAGCACAACATTAAACAGACAAATGGTACTAATAATAAACGGGAGGACAAAGCATCAAAACAAGCTTGGAAACTAAAAAATTGTAAGTACAGACAAAATCAAAGGGAAAGAAACCACACAAAGCCTAGACGGCCCATCTTTCAGCACGCTCTAGCTTGCATAGCACTCTCCCCCTAACAAAGTTTATACGTCCACTAATAGCACATCAAGCCTACATCCAAAAACCAAACAGTCCCCCCAAACTCCCTAATAAAGCAAGATAATGACATGAAAGAAATAAAGCATACCTTACATACCTGCATTTCTTATGGGTGACAAGTTCAAGGCAAAGGTGAACCCAACTTCTGTTACAAGCCCATAAACCAGTCCCACCATGAGACCAGCACCACCGTAAAACAAATAAATCAACTTTTGCCATCAATATCCATATAACAATCCACATCCTCATCCTTTATACCTCGGCTAAACAATTAATAGTAAGACCCCAAATATTAGCAGCAATAAGAACATCAGGGGTCTTCCTAAGGCTAAGACTCAATAGCCTATACCTAACACTATTAACAATGATCCTAAAGAGTTCCTCTTCAGATCTAAACAAATGTTCAAAACATCTGATATTACGCTCCTGCCATATGAAATACACAGCAGCACCAAGCATAATCCTTTGAATAACACTCCATATAGTATTCCTAGCCGGGATATTAACAATAAAAGAAATAACCTGGGGCCATGAGTTGGAAACATCCTCAAGCTTAGCCATTCCTTTTAATCTCTCCCACAGTCTTCTAGGATAATCACAATCAAAGAAAGTGCGCATGAGAGTCCTTACAATTATTGCAGAATGGACATCTAAGATCAGCAATGTTCAACCACCTTGAAACTCTATCTTGAGTCTTAAGTCTACCTTTGACTGCTAGCCAAAGAATAAACGAGTGCCTCGGGATGCATTGAGTAAACCAAATATGGTTATACCATATAACCTTTGCAGCATCACTTTTGATTCCCTTCCAAACTTCATGCACACTAAAATCTTTAATCTGACCCCTCTTATCAATCCAAAGATTTTTATCAGGCAAATCCGGATCTAGATGTGGGACAGTGATATTGCATACCTCTTTATACTTTGTAATCCAACCTCTAGGCCATTTCCAGCAACCATATTTGAACAAATCAGCTATCTTAGAACATCTAGCAGCCTTGTCGTAAGAAAGATGATTATTTCCAAAAACATCACATAAAGGTTTATTATTCAACCAGTTGTCATACCAAAAGAAGACTCGATCACCTTTTCCCACTTTAGAAGCAAAATGACTATGAACTGTACTTCTAATATACAGCAACTATCTCCAAACCCAAGAAATGTGATCAATACATTTAACAGCCCAAAAACTCTCACCTTTAAGCCAGTTAGACCTCAGCCATCAAACCTAGATAGAATCTCTATTGGATATAACACTCCAAATATGCTTAACCATCAGAGCTTCATTCCATTCATGTAACGACTTCAACCCAAGACCACCCTCATCCTTCTGTTTACAAACTTCTTTCCAAGAGACACTATGCATATAACCTCTTTTTCCCTCAGCATTCCATAGAAAACACTTGAAGATCTTATCAATCTCTTCGCAAACACCAACAGGAAGCACAAAAATAGAAGCCCAAAAAACACTGAGAGAGCTCAAAACAGAAGCAATGAGCTGAAGTCTACCAGCAAACGAGAGGTCTTTATTTCTCCAATCATGAATCCGTCTTTTAATCCTATCCAATAACATAGAACAATCTTCTCTAGCAATCCTTTTAGCATCAAGAGGAATACCAAGATATTTCACGGGAAGACTACCATCTTTAAAAGGCATCACCAATCTAATCTCATCCCTAACCTGACTAGGCACATTGCCAAAAAAACAAGTGCTTTTTGCCATATTGGGTCTAAGACCAGAAACAATGCAGAATTCATCCATGGCACATCTCAAAACAGAAGCTGAAATAAGGTCACCATGGCTAAACATCATTAAATCATCCGCGAAGCACAAGCTAACAATACCTAGCTTCTTACATCCCCAATGATATCTAAAATTCTTCTCCTGGCTGATTTGTCTTTTCAGCATAAGTGTGAAAACTTCCATCACCATAGTAAAAAGGTAAGGTGATATAGGATCACCTTGCCTAAGACCCCTCTTAGCTTTGAAAAAACCATGCAGTTAGATCTCAAACAAACCATAATCTAGTTAATCATAGTTTTATGTAACCCAAATTCCATAAGACACCTTTCTAAGAAAACCCAAGAGATTGTATCATACGCTTTTTGAATGTCAATCTTAAACGTACATCGAGCAGGCTTCTTAATAGCACTATAACCACACATTAATTCCTGGGCTAAAAGGATGTTATCACTAATCTGCCTACCATGAACAAAAGCGCTCTGATTAGCATCTATAAGACCATTAAGCACAGTCTTAAGCCTATTCGTAATCACCTTACTAATGCACTTATAAATAACATTACAACAAGCGATAGGCCTATAGTCAGTAACTTTAAAAGGAATACTACATTTAGGCACAAGAGAAATCAAGGTAGTGTTAATTTCACCAAGCATTTTACCTGAGATAAAAAAACTCCTTAATAGCAGCACAAACATCCTCACCCACAGTAGCCCAAGAAGCCTTGAAAATTTTTGAAGTAAACCCATCAGGGCCTGGAGCTTTATCATCCTTAATATCAAAAAGGGCATTCTTAATTTCTTCATCAGATACCTTTCTAATTAAATGCAGAGCCATATTCGCATCAATTTTGGTCTTAAATAAGCTCTCCGACATCTCAATCAGAAAGACTTCATCACAAGTTCCCAAAAAAGACAGAAAATGTTTCACAAATTGGTCAGCAACATCCTCCTCAAAGTATTCCACCCCCATCTCATCTTTTACACTAATAATCCTACTCTTCTTCAATCTACCCTTAATAATGTTATGAAAATATGATGTATTAAGATCACCCTCCCTTAACCAATCAATCTTCGCCTTCTGCAAAATAACTCTTTCTTCATCAACCACAGCTTCTCGATAAGCAAAATTAAAGATCATCTCTATTTCTTTTAGCTCCACATTATGAGGATCCCTATCCAACTCAGATTGAACAGACTTAAGCTCAGCTCTAAGCATTTTAGTTTTCTCAAAAACATTGCCATTTTGTTGATTTAATTTCCTGAGGTGATATTTCATCCCTTTAAGTCTCTTAGTCAGAACATACATAGCATACCCTTTAACCGGCATATTCCAATTCTCCTTGACCATACAATGAAACTCTTTTTTATGAGCCAAGAAGTTCATAAATCTGAATGACCTCCTTCTACGTATAGTAACATCAGACAAAACTAGAACAACCGGGCAATGATCAGAGGTCACATACGGAAGAAATTTAGCATTGCAAGACTCAAAAAGATCAATAAAGCTACCATTACCCATAATTCTATCTAATTTCTTTAAAATCCCACTCTCCGGATTCTTTCTTTTTTGGACCCAAGTAAAAAAATAATCCAGTCATAGGAATATCATCCATATCAAGTTGCTCAACACAACTTCTAAAATCTTTAGTGGCACCATATTTGTCATTATCACCCAAAGAATGCTCCTCTGGGTTCAAAATAACATTGAAATCCCCTAGTAAAACCCATGGCTCATGATTAACTAAAGCCATATGACTAACAAGGTTATCCCATAAACTAATTCTATCTTTGGGGTTCACTTCACCATACACAAAGGAAATAAAAAACTTCCTACTGTCACTAATTAGGTGAACCTCAAAATGTATAACTTGATCAAACAAAGAAAGTACATTAGCCCGAACGAAACCAAGGTCCCAGCCAACAACAATCCTACATCCTTTTTTACTATCACTTGAATTTGATACCCAATCCCATCTATCAAAAAATCTATCACACACCAAGTTAATTTTCTTCTTACTAACTTGAGTTTCTATAACTGCACACATCTTTAGATTATTCTCAGAAATAAGTAACTTAACTTCATCCTGCTTAGTGGTATTACACATACCCCTAATGTTCCACGCAGCTAATTTCATACTCATTGGATATTTGATGTTGAAGCACCATCTCCTATCCTATATACACTTACCATTCCTGCATCAATCGGTCCCGAAGCCATATTCTGAACCATGAAATCTGCAAGAGCAGACTTATCATTACTAACCTCTTCAATCATAGCATCAACATAATCCGAAGCATCTTGAGCCTTTCTCTCAGCAATTCTAGTTTTATGGTGACTCCTCATCTTATCCGACCAATGTTTTTCATCACCACAAGAGGGAACCAAACCAGTTAAAAGATAAAGGTCAACTTCACAGCAATGCTTTTTAAGGACCAATTGATGAATCTCCTCTTTTTTTACCATACTAGCTTCATTATAGAGACTATCTCTTGCTTGTTCTAAAGAAAAACCCGTACTCTCCATAAAAAAGGAGACATTATCCTTAACCATCTGATTAACATCTCTATCTAAATTTTGCCACCTTCTTTTAACATTATCATCAATAGCCTTAACTCTATTATTATTGAACTTTAACCTTCTTATCTAAACTTTCCCATCTGTTTTTAATATAATCTTGCATTTCCTTCGGCCACTTCTTAATTTCTTCCTCATCCATTAATAATCCACCCTCAAACGTTGTATCAATGTCAACCTTAATTTGTTGCAAACCTTTATTCACTGCTTCCACATTTTCCTCACCATTGTTATCCGCAAGAGCTTCAAAGCTATTTCTAGACACAAATGTTATTTTTAGCTATGTGTTTAACCACATTCACCTTTTGCTTATTAGAATTACCCTCAGAATTGTCCTTCTTCTCCTGATTAATGTTTTGAGTCTTCACATTCTGGCTATTACTGTTACTATTCAAATTTCCATTCATACTCCCTTGCCCACTACTATACCCTCCTCTTCCCATATTCATACCACCCCTTCCATATTGATTTCCTCTTCCTCTACCATTACCTCCTCCTCTACTCAAAGAGTATCCACCTCGACTACCAACAAAACCACCCCTAACATAGTTAACATTCCCTGAGTTACTCTGATTAGCAGGGGGCTAAGATTGAACACAGGTCTTAGGCGTCGTTTTCTTCACAGACACAGATTGCCACTCATTCTTTACTTTAGAAGCATTACCCTCCTTATCAGTTTGCTGAGTACCATTACCTTCCACACTCACACCCCATTTATCATTACTGACATGAAACTTACAAGCCTTCGTATCATCGCCAAAAACCTTACAAAGACTACAATAGGGAGGTTTCCAATAATACTCCACCCTAAGTAGCATACTCCTATTAAGTTCTTCATACCATATTTCCACATTATCAGTTAAACCATCCGCAGCATCAACTACAATAAGGACTCTAGCAAAACTAGCTCTACCAAAACCTCTTTCACACATAGAAGTAGTTACCTTATCCATAACAACATGAGTTCCTATTCTACTAGCTATTCTGCTTATTCCCTCCCTATTCCAAGCTTCTAATTGGATGTTAAAAATCTTAACCCACAATGGCACTCTAGAAGGTTCATTCTTATCCAAACAAATACCTGGCGTCCATTTTTGCACAAAAAGAGGCTTCTGATCTACCAACCAAGGACCATTCTCAATGACATTTTGTAATCCATCCTCCAATTTGAACTTGAAAAAAATATAGCCCCTCATTTACGATAAATTCAGTCAATTGATAGGGCCTCCACATTCTCCTTAAATGCCCCAATATCTCTCTATAACTCATCTTGTAACCAACAAAGTATCCCACAACAGTTAACCCCCACTTCTTACTGCCCTCTGCTATAACAGGGTCCATCTTTACTACTAAACGGCCATCTCTATCCACACAAGGCACTTTCATAAGAGTATTATCATAAGTAGCCTCCTGACCTTGAACAACATTACTAAATGATAATGATTTCTTAAAATTACTACCCCCTTTTTGTGCCTCACACTGAACATCCATAGGTCTAGACCCATTAGGAATATCTTTAGTATTAGAATTACCCTTACTATTATTCTTCAAACTAGTGTTACTCTTAGCATTCATTTCTAACAAAACACTTTTCATACTCTCTACCTTAACAGTCTCATTAACCTTAACACTAGTTAAGCCAGAATTGACCACTAAACTATCATCAACTATCTTAGACTTAAGCATAGTAGAGTTAAGCTCAGGAAACATAGCATTAAAATTACCTGAATCAATATTCATAGCATCCTTATCAACACTCCTACCATCTTCAACTGCACCCTGAGATGCACCCTTACCTATTTCATTACCCAAAACATTTTCAACAACAATACCCCCTTCTATTATCACCTTAGAACTATTCTGAGAATTACCATCTTTCACATTAACCTGGTTGAGTGATTCTCCTAACAAATCAGCCGTAGCATGCGTCATGGTGACCCTCGGGTTAGGATTCATCGTTCTAGTAGTTTGCTTGGTTTTGAGAGACTTCGTATTGGATTTCTTCATAGTAGGATTAGCTACCGGAGGCGGTAACATAATACCCGGATCAATCATAGTGTTTGGGGTTAGGTTAGACATGGTTCATGATTGGGAGGGAAAAGGATTAATGAAGAGAGGTAACGGATTAAGGAAAAAGAAAAAGGTTTAAAGGGAAAAGGGGTCCGATGAACAGGAACCCGGAAAATTAATAAAATGGATTTAAAAGGTAATAAGATGAAATGTTTTGTGGTGAAATTTTTATATGAATAGAAAGCTAATGATATGAAAAACAAGGATCCAAAATAAAATTTAAGATCTCATGGTTGGATCTAAATTAGATGATGATTCAATGAATAAAATTCAAGGGTTTGTAGAGAGAGAAAGTTTTAGAGGGAGGTTAGAGAGAAAGTCTTAACTCTTACGGGTTAAGAACAAGAACTTTTCGCAAGTTCCTATAACTGATCCTAGAGAGTCGTTTATCAAGGAAACTTTAAAATGCAATTTCTAAACTTGAAAAAGTCTAAGAAGATACAAGATCCTATAGACGACTCTAAAACCCAAAACTTTGATTTAACTGGCTAAGCATCCACGAGTCTCATTCCTTGAGATTTTAAATTGTGGAGAACGAGAGATGATAGAGTCAATTATAAGTTTGGTATTCTTTCATGAATTTATGTGAGTTAATTATGAGCTTTTTCTCCCATCGCTTGTTAATAAATATATTTACAATAAGTAAGGTTGTACGATTTAAAATGTTACTTAGCTTCTAGCACAAGATCGTTTAAAAGTTGCTCGGTATTAATCAGATTTCATAGCCAAGGCATAACTTATTGAAGCGGGATGCGAAGATTGGCGAGTCTGAAAAGGTCCTAACAAGACATGAGGGCTACATTTTGCTGCTAAAGATCCCAAGTGATGTGAAGAATCATTTATCAAAAATCAATATGAAGGATCGAGACACACGATGAAAAGCAAACACTCCCGTAAAGATCATGGAGAAGTCTATCCAAAAAGGCCCTAACAAGGTATGAGGATATATTGATCCAAGTCCTAAAAGGAGGCGGATCGTTGTATATCAAAATCCCAAATAAATATTGGAGAAAAATGAAGAAGTCGTGGTCCAAATACGAAGAATCTCTCAAAAAGTTCAAGTGAAGAAATTCCTATTATGAAGAGAAGATCATAAATTCAAGAACGTCTCTCAAGATTCGAAGTATGAAGTCGCTGCCAAATATCGGTCCGAGAAAGGTCTCAAATCGTGAAGCGAGTTATGCCAAGATATGAACTATATGAGGTCCCGAGAAGCAGTTTTAAAAGATTTTGTCCTTTAGCTAACTATTGATTAAATCGTCCTACTTTATTTTCAGCCTAAATAACTATCGAAATAAGTCAACAATGCATCCTCGTGATCATTCAAGACAATAATAAAATATAAGAGATACACCTAGGAATAAGGGAGTCTAAGTAAATAATTGGCCCACATGAGTTTGTGATAGTTTGCTAACTTATAATAACAATGATCTTGTTTTTAAGCTTGGTATGGGGAACGTGAAACTTGAGGATGATAAACATCCATGACATTCCAAAACCCTAAGGTAAGTTTTTTATCTTTTTACTTGTTTTCTTCTTTTGAATATTTTGTAGTTTTCTATCTCTTTAATAAATGCCAAGATGGATTGATTATGATGAAAAATGTAAAACTTGCTTTGTAATTAATGCATTGCATGAGGACATTGCAATGGTCAAGTGTAGGGGATTTAATAAGTGTGAAAACACTTATCCTTTTACCACTTAATTATAATAATAACCAAGCCAAAACGTGTATTTTATGTCTTAATGTCGGAATTATGTGTGGTTTGTGTTTTTGTTGGGATTTAGGATCAAAATGTGAAAAGGGAAGAAAACACGGGCTTTCACGGGATTTTATCGAAGAAAAAGACAAAAGACGAAGTCAAAAGATCAAGAGTGCAAAAAGAACGGAAGTCCAAGGCCTATTCTGAAGATTTATCGAAGAAAAAGTCTAAAAACGGAAGTTTAATGAAGCCGAAGAACTCAAGTATAATTAATGAAGAAATTACAAGACGAGTTTAATTAATCCCGAGACAAAGTCAAAAAGTTGAAGAATTTAGAAGACGAAAAGACGAGAAAGAAAGAAAGAAAGAAGGAAGCTTCCAACACATGCTTACCTCCCTAATCACCTATAAATACCCTCCTAATATCACATTAGGAGGTGTTGGCTAACTTGACAAACTAGTCTTCCACCCTTTTCATTACTTGCACCTTTAATTTTCATGTCATTTACTTTTATTAACATTTAATTACTTGTCTTGCACCTTAAATTTATTGCCTTTAATTTCAAGTAAGTCTTTTAATTTTGTTATTGAATCTTATTTTTATTCAAGTTTTTATTAATTTCTCATTGTTCCTTTCTTGTTTTGCTTAATATTTATATTTATGTGCTTATTGTTATGCTTATTTGATTAAATGTTATGTTTTTATGCTTTTGATTGTTTTGGATTATTGATTTTTATAGCTTATTTATGTCTTTCTTAAATTTACTTAAGTTTTGTAAAAGTTATTTTTATTAGAAAGTCGTTTTTAAATATTTTTATTATTAAGTGTTTTTAAAAGTCTTTTAATTTTAGCTTATTAGCTTTTTCTTATGCGTGTTTTAGTTAAATTTTTAGTTTAGTGTTTATTTGGTTCGTAGCTTATTCGATCTTGCTTATTTACTATTGCCTACTGTTATTCCGATTACCACCATCGGAATGGGGTTTTGAGATTCCGACCTGCATTCCCTTTTGGTAGCATTCTGATCAACCCCCATCGGAAAAGGGTTTTGTTATTTCGACCCACATTCCGATTGGGGATTCCGACTAGGGGTTTTAATTGGTATTCCGATAAGGTGTATTCAGACCAGGATTCTGATTGGAGGTGTTTTGGATCATTCCGATAGGGGATTCCGACAAACATTCCGACGAGGACACATTCCGACCACATTCCGATTGGAGAGGTAAGTGTGCATTCCGACGAGTACATTCCGATCGGATTCCGACAGTAGGTTTGGTTTTTAATATTTTGTCTTAGTTTTATTTTTAAGTTTGCATTGTTTTAAGTTTTCAAGTTTTCATTTTTATTAACTCGTCAAATTTACTTTTCGTCGAGTTTTAATTTTAGTTATTTAATTAATTTACTTTTAAAAGTTTTAATATTTTGCACAATTACTTTTTAAATAGTTTTAGTTTTAATTACCGTCATTTACCTTTAAGTTCTGCAATTTAATTTTACAACAACCAAAAATATTCTTTTTCACCAAAAGACGACTGAGTCACACGTTAACCAGTAATCAATTCGAATTGAATCGAGAAACGAACTTTTAACTGAGTAAAAATCCAGTTATTAATATATGTATATGAACAACCAATCCACCTACTTCCATAAGTATTGCCGAGGCATTACACCGTGCTTGGGGTCGTTCCGGTCCTGAGTACGTGAATCGATCAAATTTAATTAAGGCACAATAGATAAATACTACAATCTATTTAATCTTGAGAAAGAGGCCACTGTGTGGGGGGTATAAGGCGAGTGTATTACACATTCTAAAGAAGCAGGCTCTTAAGTGCTACGTGCCGCCTCGTTTCTCCGCTTCCTTGTGGGTCTTTCAAGGGTGATAGTAGTGAGTGGTGTGCCACCCAATTAGTATTTACATATATTATATTTTCTTGTGGATATTAATTATTGCACCTCGAGAGAGATAATCTCTTCTCTCTTAAAAGTCGACCAAGAGCTCCTCTCTCACTCCTCGAGTTTACTTACACGTATACTCGCACACGTGTAAACATACCATTTGGTGTATTACTTCTTTCCCCGAGGAAGCTTTAAACGTCATTCACTTGTATATACATTCGGTCACGTTGATACACATGGATACTCGTTCTATGTGGGAGATTTTGCAACAACAACAAACCGCCAACGCTAATTATTCACCTTTTTCGAATTATGAGATTCCCTATGTTGAGACCATAGCCTCCATTACTTCCTCATTGAATGTTTTTGAAACTCAAGAGTTTAACATTGATGATTTTTTGATCCATTTAAACCCTATTTTTTCAAACATCACTTGCTAATCCACTTGTCAATGACAATGAGGAAGTTAATGATGATTATAGTGATGAGGTTTCTATACCCTTAAGGTCTATGACTCATAGCATCTCTACGAGTGATCCTCCTATACTTGAGCCTCATATTGACTCTTATTGTCATACCTATCCGCCGGTGGATTTGGTTATTCTTGAGGAGGATCCTCCACTTGTAGAGATTGATACTAATTTAGAGGATATTACTTTTGACGAGGATTTAGACAAGTTTCTAGATACCTACTTTCCTATTGAGGATGAGTTTTCCCATTATTCCAATGATTCATTTATCTCTTCATTAAGTTTGGATGAGGACGACCCTCCTACCTTGGACTTATATGATGACTTTTACCCTTATTTGGACCTTAATGAAAAATTTTCAAAAGGAAAAGAAAAGGAAAACCCGAAGGTTCATACTACTTGTGATTTAACACCTCTTTTTCAACCTTTGGTGTTTAATGACGTGAATTTTTTTAAGGGGGAGTCTTCTAAGGGAAACACTTCTTTGACTTGTCATTTTCCCCAAAAGGAAAAGGTTTTTGATCCTGGTATAAACATTTTTGAGCTATCCCAGTATACATCTGATGCTATAAAAGGAAAATTCTTTAGAAAAATGGGATCCTTATCTTCTTATCATACCTTTCCTTGTGACCATCATTTTCTTAAGGGAACCTCCACTATTTTACCCTATTTTGTGATTCCCACCTTGGGGTTGTGCTATTATTGGGATGAAAATCATGTATTTGACCCTGGTGGACTTTCTCGAGGTTTCCCTTTATGGGCATGACTTTTCACCTTAGCATTGAATAACTAGGTTAGAAAACGTAGAGTAGATCTAAATAGGTTAGGTTTAATGAGAGGGTGTTATAGTAGAGTTGAAGTGGAGGGGTGGCTTTTCTTCATCTTTTGGTGTTTGTTTCTAGGGTTGCTCTCTCTCATTTCATTCATGGAGCTTATGGAGGAGGCATGTGTATCCGGTTCACTTCGATTAGTTTTTGCTATCGTGATATTCAAAACCTTGTGCTTAAAATGAATACACTTTAGTTATCTCTTCCTTAGCTTGAGTTAAACAAAGTTATCAATGTCATAAGTGTAGGGGAGTTTACACTCCAATACTCTTAAACAATAAGGACAATGTTTATCTTAAGTGTAGGGGAGACTTCTATCGAAATGACCTTACCTAGACCATTACCTTAACTTCATGATAACTTGGAAATTAATTTTTCAAACATTTTTCAAATTTTTGATCTACTTTGGCCACCAAAAATATGCATTCATAATTTTTGCATTAATCATTTTTCATTTGCATACACCTTGCATTTTCTTTTATTTTTCATCAAAATATATAAAAAGGAAAAAAATATAATAAAGGATATGGTTTAACAAGTTTAGACTTCTTTGACATATTAGGCCCGCCATGGATACTTTGACTCAACCCGAGTTTGCTTATCCAAGCACTCTCTAGCTAGTATCCTTAACCATGTAGACCTTTATTGGTTTATTAGGCTAAGCATCCACTAGTCTCATTATTTGAGATTTTAAACTGTGGAGAACAAGAGATGATAGAGTTTGGGGTAAGTGTAAAGGGCTAGATAAACCTCATATTAATTAATCGTGGCTTTTATATACCCTTTCGTAACCTTTACTTTCTTGTCAACGCATGTATATATGTTAATAAATAATCAAGAACGGTTTTAATCGGTTTGTAGTCTCCTATGCATTTTTGACTAATCATTCATGGTTGGTATAAGTACGTCTTAAGATTCTAAGTTAGAAAGTTTTATGTGTACTAGAATTATGTCATGCTTAATACTTAGCGGGTGTTTTTCCTTTTATTCTTTTCAACTTTCTTTGTGAGGAATAAAGAAAAATAAGAGCGGCTTGAAAAAAAATGAGTGGCTAGAAAAAAAAAGAGAAAAAGAAAAAGAAAAAAAAATAATTATACAAGACTCCCAAGAGGGGCAGTGAAGTGTTAATTATAGTTACTATTGAATTCCAATATTACTCTCACAAGGGTTGCGGGGACTTGATAGTTGCTCCAATCCAATATTACCTTGACGGGTTGCGGGATTGAAGATCCAAGGTCTCAAAAAGACGGCGGATGTAAATTATTGCGTAAGTTTTATTTTTCTTTCCTTAGCGAGTGTGTAGCTACTTATTAATGCATGACATAAGGATCTTACACATAAGGCGAATGACTTATTATTCTTGAGTCGGACTTATATTAATTGTGCGCGGTTTTTCAAGTAATGGATGATAGGATTACTTAGGATTAAAACCGTGCTTCCTTATTTTGAGATTTTACATTTCTAATATTTCACGCTTTAAATAATGACAAATTTGCTTTCAAGCAATTTGCTCAAATATTAACCGGTCTTAGAGGCATAATAAGTGGGGGTATAAGAGTAACACACTCAATCAATATGAATAAGTTGACGCACTTTCACTTGTGGATAACAATGATCTTGTTTTTAAGCTTGGTATGGGGAAAGTGAAACTTGAGGGTGATAAGTGTTCATGGTACCAAAAGCCCTAATTAAAGTTTTTGATTTCTTTATGAGTTATTTCCATCAAAACCATTTCAATAAAATTCAAAAATATATAAATAGATTGCTTTCCTTGCATTGCATTGTAAATATTCAAAATCATTCATCATGTAGTATAGTCTAGTTTATTAAATCATAAAATGGCCAAGGTGGATTAGTTATGAGAAAAGTACACTCTAGAGCTTTAAAATGCTGCATCGCATGAGGCCATGGCAATGGTCAAGTGGAGGGTAGTTGATAAGTGTGAAAACACTCATCAATGATGACCCAAAAACCACATTAAACATAATCAAATACATTATAATTAACTATAAAATATCCAAATTACGTGGGTATTTGTGTTTTTGTGTTTTCAGGTAAACAATATCCATTTTGGAGCAAACACACATTTTCAAGGGATTTTTATGATAAAAGACGAAGAAAAGGACGAATCATGCTTCAAGGACCTTACTTGCCATTATTTACCAAGATCGAGGGCTTAAGTTATACTTTCAATAAAACAAAGGATGAAATAGAGATTTGTTGAAAAGCTTTTAAACACATTTGACAAAAAGATTAAAGTGAAGGACCAAATAGAAACAATGGAGAAAGTTTACTCTACTCGGTCAAAGTTTCATTATAAACTTGGTTAAACCAAGTCATATATTCACAGTCAATACTTCAATAACACAAACACAGGTCTCATCTTCTTTTCCAAAGAAGAGAGAGGAAGAGTTAACAGTCGCCCTTATCATTTTCTCCACAAACCTGCAAATGCAAATCAAGGATGATACACGATGATTAAGGCAAATATCAAAACTACAAAGATGATCCTCTTGTCCTCCTCTACATGATGATATGATTTAATTGGATCAAGAGTGACAGATGAGGAAACCCCCAATTTGAATAATGAAGAACGAAGTCATCAAACCTCGTATTTTACACGTGGCATCAAGGGATTGGACAAGACACGTCATTAGCACCTCACTTCTTCTCTCACGCGGCTATAAATACAAGGAGAAGACCTCATTTGAAGCGGTTAGCTAGGAGTAGTTCACACAGTTGTAGGTGTAGGAGTAGATAGATAATCCTTCACCTAGTTGTATTCTTGTTAGATTTCAGTTAGAGTATAATCGAATCTTGTTGAGTTTGTTGTAACCGTATCTTTTCTTATTCACCATTAATGAAGTTCAAAGCTTTCTAAATTCTCCATTCTTCTTTCTTTCTAGAGATCGTATACTCAGTTTTCTATGATACTGTATTAGATTTGCTATTTTGAGTTTAGCTTTTGGGATTCATTTTGAGTTTTTCATGCTTGTCACAAAAATTCTGTTTGATTTCAGTCTTTACAAGCCAAAAAGCTCATAAGCTTATAGTAGATTATGAGAGGTTTTCAAATCAGTTTTTACATGCTAATAGCTGTAATAAGTGAGTCTATTAGTTAGTTAGTAGATTAATATTTGGAGTAGGTCAATTTAGTTAATCTCGTAACCGATTTACTCCATTAAATGGATTTGTTTTCTTAAGCCGTTAATCTCTTCTCTATTACTGTTGTATAAGCCCTTAGATTTTGAGCCTATGAAAACTTAAAAGCATTCTCTCATTTACCTTACAAACGTTTTGGAGCTTATAATAAGATTTGGATTAAGTCTTGCTGTTATGTTTTTCATTATAACATCTCAAAGCTAACTTTCTGTTATCGAAATACAAAGTTTCGTTTTTGTTCAAGTTTATGCAGGTTTTGCAGACCAAAAAGGGCGTTTGGATTCTATGAAGTATTAGTTGCAGATCAAAGAAGCTGTATATTGTGACGATAGAGTTAGAATGATGATTTCTTGATGTTTCTGGTTGAATTCAAGTGATGATTTCAGTTCTGTTAGCAACAGGTTAGGGTAGAAGTTTATGATCTTCAGTCAAAAGTTTCAGTGTAGTTCGACATCAGTTTCGTTTCGTTCGACCTGCTCGTCTCCATCAACGGACTGGCCTGGATGTGAGGTGACTCTTGGTTCATTTTTAGCAGTTTCTAGTTTAGCTAGCTATTCTAATGGTAGTGTAACTTTTACTTACAATTTGTTCATAGCTACTTAATGTTACAAGTTTAATAGTTGTCTAGTTCAATTATGTTCATTGCATAAGGTAGTTTCATTGATTTGCCTTTTGTAGTTTGTTAAATTTCTGTTCCAAATTTGTTAATTGATATTTGGTATATGTAATTCTTAGTTTAATTATGTTGCATCAGTACGTTGTAAGAGTTTAATTAGTTGTAATATTAGAGTGAATTTTGGATTTACTAAGTAGTTAGAATAGATGTGCTATTAGTTGTTATAAATTCGGTTTTGTTGTAGTATACTGAGAGTGCTGAAAGGAATGTTTGGGGAAATTCTGCAAATAATAAGTGAGTAAAAAAATTAAATAAACAATACTTGTACTACCAGGTTCGAACCCTCGACATGTAGTTCAGGTGTACAACGCCTCATCCATCTGTGCTAGTTGTTACTTTTGTTAATAGCCTGTGTTTAAATACATATATAGCGTGTGTAGTCATTCCATCTACATAGTCTAAAATCTGCTAGTTTGTTGGAGCATTTAATATGTTGGGCCAATTCTTATGTTGGATTAGTTAGGAGATTAGGACTAGTTTTACTTTAGAAACAGTTAGATAATAGGATTAGTTAATTGTGTTATTTATAATTAGTATAGCAATTAGGCTCGACTATAGTCGAAGCTCGATAGGCCCGTTTACTTTTTAGCAATATTAAACTAGTATAATTTCTCGGTTCACGTGTTTTTATATCTTGTATTTCGTATTTTACATTTGTAGTATAAAATTGTATTTTGTATTTCATATTTTACATTTGTAGTATAAAATTGTATTTTGTATTTTGTATTTTATATTTTTGTGCATTTAAATGTCGTAATTGCAATGTGTTTTAGAGTAATAAGTATACGTAGATAAATACTATTTTTAGTTTTTTACTTGCTTTGTGTCAAGTAGCTTAGATTTCAAACAAGATTTTATAACCAAAAACAATTAAGTCGAGCTTAAAACGTTAAATCAATTCGATTAGATACCGAGAGAAAACGATACTAAGAATGAAATATTAGTAACCTTACGTTTTCGTCAACTTAATACTTACCATTTTACATTTACTTTTTCCTAAAAGTATTTGTATCAAAAATCCTACATCAAAGATATCCCAAAAAGGGTTGTTTGAAAAGATGTTGTTTACCCCCTAAGTGGAAACTATTGATGGCCATTTTGATTGAGTGTCTGGGGGGAACAACTGAAGGATTGGATCAAATTAATCAAAAAGATGCAATCATTTTATATTTTTTGGCAAATGGGGTGAAAGTTGATTTTGGAAAATGATTTTTGAAGATCTTCATTGGAAGCTGGAAAAATGAACAAGAGAGAAAAATGTTGTGTACACCAGATTTCTATCTCTCTTGTTTGCTGACCACCTTGAGGACTTATACCTCCAGCACCAGGGTACTAGAATTTTAGTACCAGTATTTAGGATTAAGCACTAGAATTCCAGTTAGCTTTTACACCTCCCATGCTGGCTATTTGCTCAGCAGAAGGGCCAGTGGTGTTCAAAGCTCCAAAGAACACTTCTCCAACTAGAGAAGGAGATTTAAAAGGCAAAAAGCCTAGAGCTAAGTATGGACCAAGAAAGAAGCTTCTATCAACGAATACATTAAGATCCAAGCTTGAGTCTAGCAAGAGGGTATCCAGCACAGTTAATCCCTCAAAGGATTTATTTGATGCCTCCCAAGGCCCGATTTTAAAGAAATGGAAGTCCTCCTTGGCTAAGGACAAGAACTTAAACCAACCGTGAGATTTAGCTCTACCAGGATCTGGCATGCATAAAGAGGCCCTGTAAGCAACTTTGATCCCAACTTCTTTAGGGGATGAGAGTGAAGGAAGAGCCCACCCTCATCTCAGTATTATTGAGTCAGCATTAGTAAGCACCTTAAATTCAAATTCATTACCAAATTCTTTCATTTGTCACTCTTTGCATCAGGGTGTGATGCTTCAGCAAATATAACAGTTGGAGCTGACCTTGGCTCTTTCATCTCTAATAATATGGTTCCCTAATAACAAGGCACTACTGAAGGGACCAAAAACATACTCACTGATCTAAACTCATTAGGTACTTTTTCTCAGGATCCATCAGGTCAAACTAAGCCTAGTGGTGAAGAAGTTGAAACTGACCTTAACATGGAGGATGTTGGAGCCCAAAATATTGTTGAGGACATGCCTACTACCATTGGAGCCAAGGTAGGGCACTTGCCTCCATTTATGCTGAAGGTGTCATCAGCAAATATTGTCAAAGAGGTTGGTCGTGATGAACGATCACCTATTGATCTTGATGAAAGTGACCTGAAGAGGAACTTGTTGGAGGCAATGACAAGAATGATCAAGTTCCCACTCCACCATCTCTTAAGACTCTTCTAGTAAACGAATTAACCAACAAAGTGTTAGTTCTTCAATCACAAATGATCAAGCTTCAAAAGGAAAAACAACTTGCTGAAGCTCAGTTGGTTGAGTTGAATGCTAGGCCAGCACCACCTACTGTTGAAGCCATCACTCAAATGATTATGGATGCACTTCAACCAACACTTCAAGAACTAGTGCTACTTCAACTCTTCATAAGTTTCTTTATTCCCTAAAGGAGTCTCTAGAAAATGCCACCTTGGAATTGCCAGCATAATTTCGTCCAATTCATGTCCAAGTTGAAGATCAAGGACAAGGTGGCTAGGCTGGAAGGACAAAAGTTAGATGTTTATGAAGATATCTAAAACAAGCTCAAAGTTTTGAATGATGTGCCAGTATTGCTCAAAAAGGTAACTTCTTCCTTGGAATCCTTTGCTGCTTTGATTTCTGGTGGTGCATCAGCATATGTTGCTAGGCATCCTTCTACTTAGAGGGAGAAAACAACCACCAGTCATACTATCAAAGAATTATTCCAACTTCATTCAAGGAAGAAATCCCAAAAGCAGCCTATATCACTAGTAGCTAAAGATATCCCTGCTAAGTCTAAGGGGGAGTCTTCAACAAAAGATGATCACTTACATGGGCTGACCACAAGTGATGAATCTTATAAGGAAGGTTCTCCAATCATTCACCCTAAGAACAAAGTTGATGATACACTACATGCAAGGCTAATAAAATATGGTTTTTTCACTCAATAAGACTTTAACAAATTGGTCAGAATTTATGAAGCTAAGAAACTCAAGAAACTAAAGAAAGTTTTGTACCATGAGATTAGGGAAACACTTGTGGAAACCATCTACAAAAGGAAGATGTTGTATGAAAAGCTCAGTCAAACTAGACTGAACTATAGAAGTCCTTTAGAAATTACAAATGTGGACATTATCACTATCAAAGGGTCAATTGATTTGAACTTCTATAGAGCTAATAATACTAATAAAATTCTGAATGACTTATATGCAAAAGAACTCTCTCTTCTAGAATGGCTAGAGTTTGAAAAGAAGATAACCAAGAAAACTTCAGAAAGATGGGAAGAAGTTTTGACAATGGTCGCTCACTCCAAGAGAAACCATGACAAGATTAGTGAATTCCTCAATATCAATGTTGAAAACTCACTAGAGGAACAAGACCCAATTTTGGAGCTGAAAAGGTTAGCCAATGAAGTTAGACCTGGAGTTGGTGATATCTTTTTCACCACAAAGAAATACAAAGGCATTGTTCAGTTCTCGAATCATCTCCCTAGTCATGTACTTGAAGAACCATAACTGGGGGTGATTCTGTTCAATCATCCAGAAAGGCAAGACTTTGTGGGCATTAGTGATCTGGAAGATATGAACAATGAACTTCTTTGGAATGTCTAGAGAGTGTTTTTTCTACATCACAGAGGACCAGGTTTGACTACACTTGCTAGGACCTTCAACTTATGCTTGTTGGGAATTCTTGACATAAGAAACATGGATCCTGAGGTACAAACCGGAATAATTAAAGAACTTAGAGCTAAAAAGGATTAGAATAATAATTTGTAATCTTGTATTGTATTTTGTAATAGTTATCAATGAATGATTATCATTATGTTTCAAAGTATCTTCAGTCTCAGTGCAAGTAAGAAGAAGTTGTTATGCTCACGTACTGTTGACTTTAACTTAGGCTATTTGTATATCCAAATAGGGGACAATGTTGAGTGAGTATTTACTTTTAATAAAGCAACTATAGGATTTGAATATAAAATTCCCTAAGTAATTTATGTTCAGAAGAAAGGTGGTTTTGCTGAAGCATGCCTAGAGGAACAAGATTCCTACTAAAGAAAGAGTTGTTGAAGAAAGTTCATCTTTTCCTCTTACAGAGAACTTAGAATACAAGAAGTCTTTGCTTCAGTATCTAGGCGGTCTAGTCACTGAAGAACAAGTCCTGAAGAAGAGCTTTCAGTTCAGTATGGTTTGACAATACCATACTGAATGATGTCGATCTCCTCTAGGATATTGAAGACACTTCAGTTATCCTGAAGGTTTACAATAGGCGGGAAAAATATCAGCTTTAAGTCAAACAAGAAAGCATATCTCATTGGGAATAAGGTTGCTTGTAAAGTTAGATATAAGTAAAACCTTTATTCTTTGTCCTAATTTATAGATACAACTATGTACTGTTTATCACGTAAGACATTTAACCACCCACTAGATAAACCATACTTTTGTACTTTTGCAATTGTAAACCCTAATTTGTGTTGCCTATAAAAGGAACACATTTGGGAGAGAATTGCTCACCTCTTGTACAAGAAAGATTGAACTCTTCAGAGAGCAGATTCTCTCCCAACATTAACCTAACCATACGGTGAAATGCTGATGAACGTTAAGGTTGAGACTTGAGCTCATAACTTAGGTTTGTAGTTTAAGTAGAGGAGATCACCCCAATATTGTCACTCAACCACATTGTTATTCCGCAAGCAAAGTGTGTCATAGATTCTTTATTAAGTTTTTAATAAAATCTTTATACGTTGAAAAGTTAAATTGGTATTGTTGTTTTAGTTGTACTTTGTTATTGCTTCATTAAAACAACTCACTTGAATCCATTGAACAAGATATCACTTAAGGTTGATAAGTAATATTGAGTTAAATGGGACCAACAATTTGGTCTTACAGCTTATTCCAGTGAGCTTATTGGAATTTTTCCTTTTTCATAGTAGTTCTTATCTTCCCTTTCTAAGCATTTGTTCAAAATTTCAGGTCGAATAGTCGTGGTTTGTGAAAACCCGACTATTTTGTCTTTATTTGAAAACATTTTTTTCTTATTTTAAGCTTAGTAGTTAAGCTTTTTCAAAAATTCATTTTTCAGTAGTTTAATAAGTATTAAAAAGTAACCTCTGTTAAATATCAGCTTTTGAGCTTGTCTTGTTAGCTTTTTAGCTTTTTCAAATAAGCTAAGCTCCTTTAGGTATTTTGAAATTTCTTTGTGTAAACTGTTTCTTTAGGTTAAAAAGTAGTTTTAAGTCCATCAGTTCTCTGATAAGTCAAGAAAATAACTTATTAATAAGGTAGCTTATCGCTTATTTATAGAACCCGAATTTTAAAAATATGAAATTTGAAAATATGTTTTTCATTTCATATTATTTGAATTATCAATTTTGAATTAATAAAGAGATTTGAATAATTAAACATTAGGTTATGAATTTTTGAAAATAATGAAAATATAACATAAGATAATAGTTTTAAGGAAAAAAGTATATATATATATATATATATATATATATATATATATATATATATATATATATATATATATATATATATATATATATTTAATATAAAATTCAGTCAAATAAGATGTTTAATACAAAAATATTTTATTTTTAAAGTCAAACATATATTAGGAATGAAGTGTAAGAGTACACCAAAAAATCTTTTATACTTTAAGCTTTTGTATAATAGGAAAAGAGTGTAAACAATTTAGGAATGTATCTTTAACTTTAGTAACATGTTTATTTGTCCAAATCCTCTCCAAAATCATATAGAAACCATTCATAGGTCCCGCATATGCGTCTTCCATTGTCAAAAATCTCTTAAGCTTTTCTCTCTAAAACCTCCATTAAACAAACCTTGCTTTTTTGGTGTTTTTGGTGTTCTTCCTTCCATTCCTTCTACATCCTTGTAGATTCTATGGTGTGTGGTGTTTTCACCATCCTCATATCCCTCTCATATGTAAGTATATTCATCCTTTAATCCATGTGTCACCATGGAATGATTATATGCTTTATTTTTATGAATTATGGTCTTTTTAACCCTAATTTTATGTTTATGGTGATTAATTTGTTTTGAAACCTAATAATCATTTAGATCTATGTTAGATCAGCCCTTAAGGTTCTTCAATAAGTTCTTAGATCATATTATACAAGATCTAGACACCTTAAGGTGATCTAGATGGCTTTACCATGGTTTTTAAAACAAGGGTTTTGGACGGTTTAGAAAAAGGGTCGACTTGTAACCATCATAAAACGAATTTTTCAAAATCAATTGACATGATTGTTGTGCCTAAGATTATATACTGCGAGTCTAGTTTTTATATTAGTAAGACTTTTATTTTTATTGTACTTATAAGTATGGGATTTTGGTTTTACAAGTTAAGTGGTCAGAATCTGATTTTTAAGACTAATAATGTTATGTTCACCATAAAAATACTAATTTCTTAACCATGATGTGTTTTGCTAAGCTACTTCAGAAGGGTGTTGTTAATATATTGGGACATCCCCTAGATGTTTTAAAAAATTAAGAAGGTGTTTAAGTGGGTCAAAACCGTCACAACTTTCTATATGTTCTGACCAGAATTGTTTTTGGGCTAGTTTGGGCTTTTGGGTCATATCTTGGGTTGGGTAACGTTTGGGCTTAAACCCTTTTACAGAGGCCTTATATACCCATAAGGTAACCTCTGTGATTTTTATGATAATTTTTGGGAATTTAATTATGGGGTAGTTAAGTAGTAAATCTTACCTTAATTACCGGCAAAATCTTTTAAATAAGGAAACTATAATTTTTAGAAAGTCAACCACCTATTTTTGGTAACTTTGTAATATGACTTGTATTGTATGTGTATGTATATTGTATCTCCGAGGACACGGGATTAGGACTCGTTACATTGTGTGCGGATCGTTGTTTTGCTTTGCGATAAGGTACGGATATTCGGTTCTTTTAGTAAGAACACTTCTCATACCCTTTTGTAACTCTTTCTTTTGATCATTCCCTAAGCCATTGCTATGTTCCCTATAAGATTAATCACTATTTTTATATGATCCATGATTCCCTTTGTTTCGTTATGATCTATTTGATTGATATGCCTTCATATGCTTCCTTTTGATCTATTATCATTTATGCTTTGATATGCCTTATAACTATGAACCCCTTATGCCCGAGCCATATTTTGTAACTAGTCATGGAGGTACCATGAACATGTCGATTGATGCACCAATGACATGACGCCATTTAGGACGGTGTGATTAGACCTCAGTGTTCCCTTTTAATGGCCATTATGTTGCTATATTTTGTTAGTGCATGTACTAGTCATGAGCTAGTATACGTGCTTTTGACTTTGTTTTGTAGGGAGAGTATGGATGCATCCTAGGATATGGTAAGTATGAATATGAATTAGTGAGTGGTTGATATGTGCTATATGCCCCACATAGCTTCCGGTACATGGGAGTCGCGCCCCATGTACACCTATCTGAATGTTTGATGTGATATGATATGTGATAAGTGATATAAGCTCGTGGGAATTCTGATTATCTATCTTTCATTTCCTCTTTATGATCCTTTTATTCATTTTCTTGTTCATATATTGTTGATATTCGCAGCTTTCGTTACCACTCTTTACTTTTCAGACTTATTTGTTATATATCCGTTCACTGGGCGTTTTGCTCAGTCGTGTTTATTTTCTATGCGGCAGGTATTAAGCAGGAGACTGGGCTATGAGAGTGTGGGCTTACCTAGAGTTACCCAAGAGGTTAATAAAACCTATTATGACATTTTTATGATTTACTGCATTTACATTTTGAAACCCGTTGTTTTGAGGATTTTTGTTATTAATATTTTGATGATTTAATAAAAGTTCAATTTAGCCCTTTTAAAATATAATGTTTCTGATGTGACACCATAGTAGTAGCACTTTGTCTCTTCTCGGAGCGGGTGTTACATTATTTGGGGCTTTTCAGAATTGTTTCTCAGTTTAAAGTTGCTTAAAACTGAATTTTAGGTCTAGTAGCACTTTTACATTTTTATTTTCAGACTTTTTCTTATTGGACCAAAAAGCCCATTAAGCTTAAGTCTATTTTTAGATTTGGGCTGTTTTAGGCCCATTAGGGTTTTAATTTTATTTTTTCTTCTTATTTTTCATTTATTTAAGTTATTTAGAAGTTAATTTGAAATTTTGAATATTTTAATATTATTTTTCTTGATTTGCTTGATTTACTTAAATCATGTTTGGCCTTTGTAGTATATTTAATTTAATCCCTTATCTTGCTATTAGTCACTAGTCCAAATCTGTATTTCAAGAGTGGCCATTTATCTCCTCGTGTGCAACGAACTCGTGGTTTTAATATTTTTACGTTTTTTATTCACGTCTTTCTCGTAATTATATTTTTAACCCTATTACATCAACTATCAATGTTTATCTGCTTAATTCCATCATTCAGAACAAAACCCTAAACATCAAATAAGATAACAAAACCCTAAACACAACGAAACCCTTTATGTTGAAACTGCTTTCGGGTTAACCTTATGGTCACGAACATGTAATGTATAGATCCAAAGATCTGATATTTAAAACAAAACAAAAAATCTCCATGAACGTGACTCCTGAAAATTGCACTTCATCTTCTACCAAATTAGGGTTTATACTAAACCTTAACTTTACCGAATTTGACAATTACTAAACAATAGAAACTCGAAACAATTTTCTTTCTAAAAACCTTGATATCCTAGATATCATGAGAAACTTGGATCTGATACCAATTGTGGAATCATAACACATCTCCTAGATCATTACTAAGACTCATCTTATATATAAACATCAAAGATAAACATTTTCACAATGGAATAAGAACAATAAAAAATGATGTTTTCCAGTGTTTTCTTTATTAACCACAACCCCAAGATCACTAGATCCTTGGGGATAAACTAACTGTCACATAGATGTTGATGATACATCTACTACTAACAAACTATTCTAACTAACACATACACATGTGTGTTTTACAATTATAATCTCATTGGAGAGTTATAACTATGTTGTATGTATAAACCATATGCCCAACATATCTTTATATACTAGAGATGTTAGGGTTTACAAGAAAATCTAGCCTACATAGGAAGCTAAGTTAATATTTCACATTAAATCCTCTCTGCATATTTAGTATCGTAATCATCAAATCTCATATCCCAACAGGTGATGTTATTGTAGACGCATGTGATGATTTGGAAGTTAATGAATTTATGGAATTTGTTACTAAAAAGTAGTAGAATTGTTACGTTCTGTATTGTTGAATATGGTGTAAATGGTAAACAATTATCAACTACCAGAAGTATTCAACAAGGCAAATGTATTAATGCTTCCCCTTCTGTAAATGTTTATCGAACTGAATATCATGCCATACAAATTTACCAAACGTAAATACCTGGATTTATTGGTAATGGTTTTTATAAAAATTCCAAGTAAATAGCAACTCCATGGATTTTCTGAGTATCCTATGTATGTGCATTAATTTCATGGGTATGCTATGCAGGATCCACATAGTGATTTAGCTAATCGCAAAAAAAAATTGTTGACTCACCAAAACCCACACTTCTAACAAAATGGTTTTTCTTGATGATGATAAATTACGGTCTTTATGAGAAAAAGTAATGGGTAATGTTTTGGGAAAGTAAAAATGTTATATGGCGAGAATGAAAGTAGTGGAGATGATGAGGATAGTAGCAAATTTGATGAGGAGCGTAGTGAATCTAAACAAGATGCAATAACAACATCCTTAGAGAACAACTAAACTAAGAAGGGTAAATTTTGGAGTATGCTTTCCCTACTAAAAACTCGAGTCCTAGATATCAACTCGAAAAAAGGCATGTGTTGTGAAAATCTCTTGAAGAGGATTTTCAAATTAGAAACCTAAGATAAAACCGTCAAAGGATATATGAAAAATGTATTGTTGACACTTGTGAGAGGATTTTTTGAGCCTATATACCAAAATATTATAATAATTTTTATGTAACAATGTTTTTCGACCATTACACATGCACTAAAACTCAAATTCACCCACATCGTATTAGGCCAGTCTCTACCTACCTATCTTTCACAAGCAAATAGAATGTACATATCATATGTCAAGAGTTAAAAACAACTACATAAACCTTAAACAAAGTCGTGGAATAAGTATATATGCACTCAAATGCTCTAAATGGAGTCTTAGTCTATGTGTATGGGTTTCCTAACAAAATGATTAAAATGTTTCATCAGTAGATAATAGTAAAACCCCAATAATCATGAGGTAAAACTTACTCTGAAATAAGCTACTTTGGGCTAACTATTTCCACTCATAGCACTCTTTTCGACGATGTAACTATTAGCCCCGCTTTTTTTATAAATATGACGCCTTACACGTGAATTGGACTGAACTTAGACCACTTGCTACATGCAAGGACTAATATTGCGTATGATGAGACTGCAATTATACATAGTCTCATCGTCCAAATCGGGCTTAAAACACTTAAAATATCATAAAAATACCCCAAAATATGCTTGTGTTTGTTCATTGTGTATTTTAGGTACGGATATCGTGAATTCACCAAAAGATTACAAGAATCAATAAAAAACGAACACGGGAAACGAAGCCGCACAAAGAACCGGACCCGAGTATGGATTTTCCAAAAATACCCTTGAAGTTTTGAAGATTGACAACTTTGGTACTCCAAGTTTGAAGAATTGTCACTTTATACCCCTCATGTATCATTATTTACATTGGGTTCCCTAAAGTATCAAGACTTGACAAGAAAAGCCCTTGAAGATTACAAGAAATGCAAGATTAGTCCTTTTTCAATATTTATCTAAACACAAGGACCACTTTTGTAATTACATGAAAGTGAAATGCAAAGGGAAAAGAGAGTTTATGTTGTTGAAACTTATATAGCAAAAATTTAGAAAACAAGGGACCAAAATAGCCTAGGCAAACAAACATCACTCCACCACTCTCCTGCCTACACGTCACCCACTACAACCCTCCATCCAACCACCCTCCACATCACCTTAGACGCCATATCACCCCACTAATTAACTAATCAGTTTTTAAAGTGATAATTAAACGTGGGAAACATATTTTCAAACCTAAAACCAGATTAACCACCACTGTTTACTTTCCCTCCCACCTATAAACCCTAATCCCATTACACCTTCTAATCAAAGGGTTTTTTGTTGATTAACTCCAGATCAATAATTAAGCCCACCCCCATCAAAACCCCACACCCAGAAAGTGACTTATCACTCTCTTGTCCCGCCACAGCTTGAAAAAACCCACGTGACACTGTTCACCTCTGAACATTTGGATCAAATCAACAACTCTCCTTAAATCCTTTATCCTAAAGGCTAAGATAAACGGCCATGATCAAGATTTACAACTAGCAAGCACAGAGATCACAAGATGGACCATATTTGACCAAGATTCGAGTTTTTCAAAGGGCTCTTTTGGAATTCTAGTTGCTAGGGTTTCATATTTGTTATCAGTTCTGGATAGTTCTTTCATTGTCTATTTAAAGACCCGTCAACATGTGAGATGAGCTTTGTTCCAGTTTTTTGGCTTGTAAACATTTTATAAGGAATAGTTAATGTATTTTAAAATCCTTGCAAGTCATCACTGAGTTCCAATTTTAATTCCAGTTTACTTACTTTCATGTTCTAATTTAGGTGATTTCAAAGTAGTGTAATTTATAAAAATATTTTTACTCAAAGATTTTTGGTAAAAAGTATTTTTAAATCCGGATATTGACTTGGTACTAGGATTTTTTGACAATCAATCTTGATATTAAGTCATATTCTTTTACTTTCATGTTTGTATCAAAAGATTAAGTTTGTTTCAATAGTTTATGTTTACAGAGATTATCAATAAATATGTTTCACTTTTAAATATTATTTATTTTTTGTTGATAACCATCGCTGTAGCAAAAGCCACAAGCTTGCAGCTTGTGGTCTTTTGGTTACAAGAAGTTCTTTCCTTGGTTGTTTATGGTTTGCAGGTTCAAAACAACCACATATTCCTTTCCATCCTTTTCATTCTTTGAAGATATTGTTCCCCTCTTGGTTTGTTGTAGACCAAACAACGAGGGCTCTCTACACAAGCTAAAACAAGCTCATATCATTAATATCCATGAGCCTTGAAAGTGCATAATAGAAGGCATCAGCTTATACGTTTGGCTTGAACCCTACTTCCCTTTTTAAGTTCCTGAATATTGTGTGAATTGTTTTTGCCTTGTGTTTTTAGATAGCTTAGTGTTTAATCTAGGGTTATTTCATGTTTGATTCATGTTCTTTGAGTTTTTATAAGATTTGGTATTGATTTGTGGTTTAAGTCTTTGTTAATTTTATCATCAAATTTTTGAAGGGGTGTTTGGATTTGAATGTTAAAAACAATAGTTGAAAATATTGTTGCTTGCATACTTAGTGAACACTCTCTAATAGGTCTAAGGATTAGGTTTTTACAGTTAGTTGGAAGGTTCATGTGGTAGTATCAAAATTTTGTGTTAAAAATTTGCATAAAACAGTCAAGTTAATCAGTAGGTTTATAGAGAGTGTGATTTTGAGTTTTTAAGTTTGATTTCTTGTAAACAGTTAGAGGTATTGGTAATATAGGATATAGAACTTGTTAGTTGTACTTTGGTTGTGTTTTAATCAAGATTAGGTCAGCCAAAGTTCACTGGATTGCACATTAGTTCAGCAAAATACCCCAAGACCTTGTAATTGACATCAATGACTTGCATAGCTTATTTGTGTGCTTATTGTGTATTGGATTTGCTTATTTCTTGCTTGTTGTGACTCCCCACAACCCAACTGGTTGTGGGGTGCCCTTGGTTCCAAATAACTCCAACAAACAAGGCCACAAATCGTCCATCTTGGTTTTTTGAGGTTCATCAGTGGGAAAACTTTCCCACTGCTAGTTCAATATTACCCACTGCTTCACAAAAGGACAAAAGTCCCAGCTTGTCATCATACAACACTGATTTTTGTCATTAGTGGCAAAAATTCGGTTTTTTTCATTCTTTTTAATTTTCCTGTGTTTATTTATTTATTTTAACATACTTAGAAAAGTTAAATTTTATTCTCCTGTTCATTTAATTATTTTCAAGTTTAATTAGTTTTTAATATTCTGTTTTTAGCTTTTAGTGGTAAAAAGTGTTATTTTTCTGTTTTTCCAATTTTCATAGTTTCAGTAAATTATTTTAAGATTTTCCAAAAAGAAATTTCATTTTTTACTTTCTTTAATTATTTTTTAGAATTAATATAATTTTAAATAGGTTTTTATTTAAATTGTTTTTTTATTAGGTGAAAAAGTACTGTTTTCAACTTTTTTCAATTTTATTAAGTTTAGATAAGTGTTTTAGGATTTTTCAAAAAGTAAAATTGATTTTGTCATTATTTTATTATTTTTATGATTATTTTAGTTTAAAAAGTTTTTTTAGCATTTAAAAAATAGAAAAATAGTTTTAAAAATTTAGGAAAAATACTTTTTAGTGTTTAAATAATATAAGTAAGATTTTATTTTGACAAAATAATATTTTGGGTTTTTTGTTAATTATATTTAATTTTAGAGCTTTGATTAGCATTTAAAATTGAATATTTAATTAATAAAAGGTATTAAAATTTATTTATTGAATTTTTATTCTTATTTATATTATTTTAGACTTAATTTTAATTTTTAATTTCGTCGCATTTTACGTAATTACGTCTACGTTTTACATCATTCGTCTAGTTTAATCGTAGTGTGGCTCATCATTTAATTTCTCTCTTAAAACCCAAAAATGACACTAATCCAAACTTGATTTTTATATAATTGGCCTAATACACATACACCTCCGCTGATAACGAACTCGCATTTATCGGTTTTACGGTTTTCCTAAATCGTATAACTTAATACTTGTTGATTATACGCGTTTTTCCTAAAACGTGTACGATTTTACTACAATCATTTTGGCACCGGTGCCGGGGAGGTGTTTGTGTGCCATTATACATATCGTGTTTTTGTGAGTAGTGCGTTTTTGCATTTTAATTTTTGGAAAGCGTAAATATCGTACATATGCATTTTTGTTAATTTTTCTACTATATTATAATATCTAAATAAATCGTGTTTAGTTTTCCTAAACTAAACACAAAACAATCTTTTTACTATATTGTAGATATCATATATTAGTTTTGTTTTTCTGAATATTATTAATATATTGTATACGTATCACAATAAATCTACAATATCTCCAAAAGCGTGAAAACGCAACCTTAATTAGGATTTCATCACTCAATTATTGTATACAAATCTAAAGCAAAAATAAAAGGCAAAATAGATAAACACTTTTGTGACACGCTAGGCAAATCCCACATCGGCTGTGGCCAGGAGAGATCCATAGTTCATAAGATAACAGTCGTCTTCTCATGACACGACGCGTTTGTGATCTACTGCAAGTGGGGTTCTTAGGAACTGGAAGTTAAGTGTGCTCATGTCAGAGTAGTACTAGGTTGGGTGACCAGTCGGGAAGTACTTACAAGAGGGCCACAAATCAAAGCCGTGAGCCTGTGGGCAAAGCGGACAATATTGTATTCTGAGTAGGCAGGATGTTACAAGTGGAATCAGAGACACTCCTGAGCCGTTTGGGATGGTGGGGCAAACCTCATCGAGGATGATGAGTCCCGAAGGGCATTGCCCTCTAGTTAAAATTGTATCAGAGACACTCCTGAGCCGTTGGCATTGCCCTCTAGTGAAAATTGTATCAATATCAACTTAATGGCATCATGGGGAACTCCATTGTACTTAATGGTGTTGCAAAGAGCAAGAAACTTCTTAAGGTGATCATGTGGATTATCATTAGATTTCCCAAAAATGGTGTGTTTTAAACCAAGTTAATCATAGATGTCTTAAGCTCAAAGGTGTTTGCGGGAATATCGGGTATCTTAATAGCATCAGCATATCCTTGCACATTGGATTTCCAGTGCTCCATCAAAGGTCGAGTGTCAACGTCGGTCATGGCTTCTTGTTGTGTGTGGATCAAAACACGATTCTCGGGATCGGCTTGATAGACGGTGGTGTTTTTACTCTTTCTTTTTTTCTTCCTTTTGGGAGGAAGAGGTTGTACACCAAATGGTATTTGTGCACGCCCGCGGGTGAGCATGCAACTCAAATCAAGGAGTGAGAGAGAAGCTCTCGTTCGACTTTGAAAAGAAAGAGATTATCCTCTTCGAGATTCAATATGAAATATCCACAAGAAAGTATAATATATTTAATTACTAATTGGGTGCAAGACCCCCAATCAAGCCTTCCTTCTTAGAATACGCACTAGTGAACGGGGTTAGGTGGCGCGAAGCACTTAAGTACCTATTAACCCTTAGATGGCATTTTATAGCACATCGCCTTTCTATTCACTTTGTAGTTTGTATTCTTTGAATTCTTGCCTATTGGAAGTATTTATCTATTCTTGCTTAATTAAATTTGATCGATACATGTGTCAAGGACCGGAACGCTCCCTAACACGGTGTATTGCAAAAGCAATACTTATGGAGATATGTGTATTGATTGTCCGTATACGTATACGTATCAACATATAAAATATATAGAGAAAATATTTTTGTATTTATTGGGTTTTTTAAAGAAAATACTATATGTACGTAAACCGAGGAAATCCAATAATATATATATTTGGTTGCAATCTCTTAGGAAAAAGATTGCAATTTGAATTTTTTATTTTTTTGGTCAATTCTTTAGGAAAAGAATTGTTTTTGTTATTTTTTAGTTTTTTTATATTTTTATATTTTTGATTTTTTTATGTTTATGATTTATGATACGTAAAAATAACGTTCACGGGGTGAACGGATCCCAAAAGCCAATGAAAACCGTCAATCAATAGTCTCTCGTAATGTCATGAACCGGCAGCGGCGCCATTTGAAATTGAGTATATTGAAGTTCGTTTTCTCTCGATTCTTGACAAATTGAAAGTCCTAAAAATCTCAAGTCTTTAATTGTTCTTGGTTGTTAGGGTATTTGGATATTCTATGTCTATTTCAATCAACAAGTAAAAAGTGAAAAATATTAAACCTACGTATCCGTAAAACACTTTGCAATTACCAAATAATATTCACAAAAGTTCAAAATATAAAAGCATGAAAGTAAAAGTACTTGAAAAGTAAACTAAATGAAAGTTCAAGGGCTGAAATGTAAAGTTCAGAAAGTAAAAGGACCAAAAATGTAAAATTCTAACAACTTGTAACAAAATTAACAAACTTAACAACCTGCTTAACAAATTTTAGCAAAAACTGAAAGTTTAGGGGTTGTAAACTTGCAAGACCAAAAAAACATGAAAGATTAGCAACAGATTAATTCAATTAAAAAGTAGGAGGACTAAAATGCAATTTAACTAGAAACTTTGAACAAAAATGGGCTAAGTAAAAGAATAAGCTTGTTTGAGCTTATTAATGGACCAATTAAGCTCTAACTTGTTTTAAAAAACTTAAAATGGAAAATTAGCTAGGTATGCAAAAGGAATTTGCTTAAAAGCTAGTGAAACTTAGATTAGCTTATTCAAATAAGCCAAGAATAAGCAAACTGAAAATCCAGACATCCACAGCTTGATTTTAATGATCAATCTTGTTAAACAGCTTATAAGGAGTGTGGAATGTCTTTACAATCTGAAAATGATTCACTGAATAAGCTGAAAAATGAATTTAAGCTAGAAAGAGCTTATTTGACCAACTTTGACCAAAAATATCAAAAAGCTGAAAACTTCAAAACCCACTTAGGACATGTTTTAAACAAGATTTGTGAAAGAAAATTGGTACATTTATGAAGTAGAAATGGAGATTCAAGAAAACAGTCAAGCTTTTATCTCAGAAACTTGCAGTTGCTAAAGAGCTTATTAAAAAGCTGATTTCTCAATCAAAATGGGAAATTGTAGAATTTCCTTGAACACACTAGTACTTTAGATGTTTAACTACAAATAGAAACTTATTTCAGGTAAATTGGTCAAGTAATGAAAGAATGCTAATGATTTGAAATAGGCAAGTTTTCTGAATGCACTAATGAAAATAGTTGACCCAAACCTTTTTAACCAATTGCCTTTTTGACCAATATTTTGACCACAGAACTAAACAAATGAGTTTAGACTAGTTTGCTGAATGTAAATGAACACCTATCACAGATTCTATCAAACTTGAATCACAAAAACTAGGTAAATCCAAACACCATTTTATCAGACTGTTAAGAACTTTTTCAAAGCAATTTTAAGTACAATTGATTATCAAGCTATAACTGATATCTAGACTTATCTAATGTGTGAAATGAAGAGTAATTGGACTAAATTCAGACTTGTTCACACACTAATTCATAAAATGCACTAAAAGACCTATGACTGATGAAAATGGAAACTGAAATCAAGTAAATGCAGATTAAGGCTACTAGACCACTCAAATATTACAAAACTATCACAATTACAGTAAAAAAAAACTAAACACATCATCATATCATCAAGTAATGTTTGCACTAGAAATTGAGCATGCAATTCAATTAAATGGAACAAAAATCAGGAATATGACACCTTCTAGCTTGAAGCCTCCATTGATGGACTAGAGGAGTGTTATACTCTCTAAAACAACTTCCTTCAACCCAACTCAGCTACAATCAACTACCAAATTACCTCCATTAGCTATTTCTGAACAAAATCAACTAGTACTGCTACTAAACTGCTACAATGGGAACTGGCATGAACTGTTAGGCTGAAATGAACAAGGCAAGCTTCCAAAACGTCTCAAACACACTTCATTGATCAATGAGGATCAATGAAATCACAAGCATTAACAGAAATACAGGTATGAGTAAGTGAGATGAGAGAAGAGTATGAACTGAGCTTTTTTGTGCTTTTATTGATTTAGGAGGGAAAAGTAGTTACAAATTCTAACAGAATAACTACCTCTCAAGTGTGTGTCAACACTTCAGAGAAGTACTAGCTGCTATTTATAGAGGATCAATGATGAGTTGTTGGGGTAGTCGACGTGTCTCATCCAGTGGGGAGATGTCAAGTGTCACAAACTGGTGAATTGTGGATTTGACTCCAAGAACACAAAAGGGGATTTTCTTATCCTTTGATCTTCAGTCTAATTAAGCTGTGTAGTTGGATTCGTCATCTCATTCCGAGTCTTTTTCATGTAGAAAGTATTTCATGAAATGCCTTGTAGCTCTAAATCGATCTTGGGCTTGTTCTTGGAGAAGATGACACATGTCACGATTTCATTGGATACTGGCCTCTCACACGGATCATTACCCGTAACTGGATAAATGATTATTGCATGGCTATTTGTGATTGGCTAATAAAACTAATTGTTACTTTGGATTCACTATGAACACGTGTAAAAGATCCGGAAGTCGGGGAGGATAGAAGTGGTGTTTAGCCATTTTAGTGAGAGAAACAAGTAAGAATAAAAGTGTGTGTTTTATTCTAGTGAGAGAAAGGTAAGACAAGAAATGATAAGCCCCACCCCTCCATGGAAGTATGGAGGGGTTTATATAGCCCGTGACTTGGACTTTACATATGATAATATTAGTCCCTGCAAGTCCCGGCTATGAAACTAATGAAATTTTGTTAGTCGTACACATTTTAAGGCTAACAATCTTCCCCCAATGTGGTGACATATGGAATTACTTACAATGTTCCTAACAAATGCAAATACAACAAAAATATGACAGTATTAAGTTTGCTTCCAATGCTGAGGTTGACACCGTTGTCTTCAAGTCTTCTAGAAAAAATTATACCCCAGTTTGAATCCTCTTTGTCTTTGTTTGTTGAGGAACCATTGTATCATGTATGAACTGGATTAACTTCCCCCCAATTCATACCACATGTCTTGAAAAGCTTTCTTCATAGACTTCTTTTTTACGAAGCTTCTGAATCATCTCCCCCCCAAACCAATATCCCTGTCTTGAGCAGAAATTGTAGCTTGAGCAATCTTCTATCTTTGACATTTAAAGTGCACAGCGGAATTTTGTAGAAGAAGAAGCAAACCACACCAAGTAACTACTACCTTGACATTTTTGGTCTTAATGATTATGTGTTTGGGGGAACATGTAAGAAATCAACAACAAATCTTCTCACGCTTGTAGAATACTTCCCCTGGAAGTTGAACTAAGTACTCCAGAGTGGGAACTAAGTCTCCAAAGTACACGTTCTTCCCCCATGATGGTGACGAACTCTCGGAAGCATCATCTGACGTGTACGGTCAAAATCGCGAGATGTTCTTGTCGAAAGTATGATGGTGACGAACACTCAGAAGCATCATCTGACGTGTACGCTCAGAATCGCGAGATGTTCTTATCAGGAGTAAGAAGGTTAAGAACACTCGGAAGCATCATCTGTCGTGTACGCACAGAATCGTGAGATGTTCTTGTCAAGAGTATGGTGGTTAAGAACACTCGGGAGCATCATCTGACAAGTACAATCAGAATCGCGAGATGTTCGTGTTTGAAGTAGAAATCTTTGTTGACATTTTGTAGCTCAAGTTGCTCGTGAGAATTGTTTGCTGATCACATCTCTACTCTTGTACTCTCTCGCTAAACTTACCAACCTCGTATTCTTTCGGCTATTTGTAGTGACCACTGATGAAGTAAACCTGATATTCCAAACTTGAAACTGAAGTGCAATCTCCCAAATTTGTTACTTACGCTTAGCATTTGAGTTGATTGATTAACGGTGCAGAGAAACGTCTCTTAGTACCTTATACATAAAAGAAGAGAGAAGTATAAGATGTAAAACACCTTTGAATTACCCACAACTACAGATGAGTGTGACACTGAGCACTATAAACGTAACTCCTTAAGTGATAGTTGTCCATGTCGTCGACCATCCACCCCTTGACAGTGGAAACTAGATAAATCAAGTCTCAATCATAAATGCTGAAGCGAATCATCAATTGATAGAGGGGGTGAAAAGGCTCGATGATGAATTGAGTAGACGCCTTCGTGATATTCTACTTCACCTTCAAATAATAAATACCAAATCCACTTCGTAATCACTTGACATTACTTTGCCCGAATACTAGCCGTTTTTGACAATATCAGTGAATCTTAAAGGATCGTTTTGGTGTTTGTTTGTTTTTGTCGTGAGTTTTTCGTGTGTGTCTGTGTAGTTTGAGTGCCATTAACTAGACATTGACTAAAAGAGATGAGAAGTTGTCAATGTCATCTTGTTAACTTTACTTGGAAGCCAAATCAATCATATACCCAACTGATGCGCGGATCGACCCCTAAATTAAGTCACGTTCATTTCCAAGCCCAAAGGCTTTTCTTTGATCGAAATGAATACCTAGACCCCAATACCCATTATCCGCACATCTTCATCATATCCCCAGACTAAGTCATGTTCATTTCCAAGCCCAAAGTCAATATATCAATTTTCTTGGCCCAACATGTGAGATAGAAAACTCGGTCCAATCATAACTAAATTATCAGGTTAATTACCACACCCCAATATTCAACAGATCAGGCCAACCCCATCTTAATTTCACAACCCGGGTCTAGTAAGACCTTGAATATAAGACATGTATACCTAATATATCTCAGTTAACCTAATCTTATTATCTCACAACTGCCACACATTCCTCAAAACGCCTCCATATCTTTCCCAGATCTGATGCAACTAAACTCATATTAACCCATAACATAATCATCTCAAATAAGACAAATTAATCATAAGTCTTATGCACCAATGTCTCAAACTTGCTGCTATTCACAAGACAACGCCACAAAACCAACGCAACCCCTCATCTTTCTATAGCACGGTGCACGAAGCATTTTCTTCAAGATCTTTTGACATAAAGGATCTCGGGTAGGTTTCGATTCTATAGTGATTTGATTAGTGTGTCCATCGAAACAAGGAGAGACTATAACAAACTTGTTACTAGTCAATCTTTAATTTCATATATCAATTGAGGGTTTAATCCTTACATTGATCTAAGATGAAAGTGTGGTTAAAACATTATTCTGAGATCGTGATATCATTAATGTTTGAGTTTAGATGGGATTGTTAAGAGAGATTTGATAGTTTCATGTCGGCTTTAAAATGGATCTATGATGTAGTTATTTTAAACGAACCATAATCTTCAAAAGATTTAGAAAAAAAACGTTTAAAAAAACTGAGATCCATTTTGTTGTCAGTTTAAGTTATCGAGTCTAGATGATTGGGCTTAGGTGTCGATGGGCTAGGGTAGATATTTGGTGTTGATGGGAGTTAAAAGAATGGTGTGAAAAAAATACTGGTTTTGTTGTTGATCTCTACTCACTGAGTTGACCTGGTCAGCTCGGTAATTACCAAGTTGACTCGGTGTTGTGATGAACTCCTGGTTTGATCAAAACATTTTCAGAAATAAAACTTATGTCAACGAGTCTCATTGTCTCACTAACCAAAAGAACCAGTCATCGCAATGTTTTCCAAAATAACACCATCACAATGTATCAGTTATCAGTCCATCGCAATGTGTCAAACTTCATCCATCGCAATATATTTTTTCAATACAATCCATCGCAATAATGCTTATCCATCGCAATAAACCAAAATCCATCGCAATGTTGGAAAAATTTTGGCAGCATGACGACATGAATGCAATTGCGATGGATCAAGCCACCCATCGCAATGAGACCCATCGGAATGAGTCCCATCGAAATAGATACAGCCCTACCCATCAGAATGTGTAAAAATACCCCATCGGAATAAATCCGAAAAAAGAAGCCGTCACAATATCCATCTGAAAAGGCATCGTAATATCCATCTGAAAAGGGTTTTTGACCAAGCTTTTTGTAACCCCCCCAAAAAAATGGTACTGGTCCAATAATTTTTGTCCTTACCCCCATGAAGAGAAATAGATGTATACAGGGATAAACACAAAAAACGGGTACAAAAAGGGACAAAAACAATAATATGACGAGGCTACATCAGACACATGATTCGAACAAAAAGTTTATATTTTGAGATATGAATTAATAAAAACTTAAAAAGTAGAAAATAATGAAACAAGAATACCAACCGTGAACGAGAATTGAACGAAATATGATAACACGACACAAACACGAACCACACGGATCAAAAACACGAAACACCCCCGGTTAGCTTTGATACCAATTGTTAACTTTGGATTCACTATGAACACGGGTAAAAGATCCGGAGGTCGGGGAGGATAGAAGTGGTGTTTAGCCATTTTAGTGAGAGAAACAAGTAAGAATAAAAGTGTGTGTTTTATTTTAGTGAGAGAAAGGTAAGACAAGAAATGATAAGCCCCACCCCTCTATGGAAGTATGGAGGGGTTTATATAGCTCGGGACTTGGACTTTACATATGACAATATTAGTCCCTGCAAGTCCCGGCTATGAAACTAATGTAATTCCGTTAGTCGCACACATTTTAAGGCTAACACTAATAAAATGATAGTCCGTTGCACTGTTGAAGATCTGGTTATTAAATGAAGTTGTGAGCTGGCAAGTTAGCTGGCAATCCGCACATAATTTTCCTTGCAATTTGATTGGTCCACAATCTAAAGCCACGGATCAAGCCAAAGTATAAGCAAATTTAACATATTCAGCCCTTGGACTTTAACAGCTTCTTCATTTGAACTCTTTTCTTCATTCCAATGGCAAATTTGGTCCTTTGACGTGGAATCTTGCTTATTTGACTCCCTTGACTTGGTTGACTTGAAGTTTGACCAAGTTTGACTTTATTCTTGACTTTTCCAAAGTTTGCATTTAAGTCACTCAACTTTTAAATATTGTCAAGATAGGTCCTTCATCTTCAAATGGCTTGTCATCTTTGATCCTTCTCTTGTCTTTTCATCATAAATGAGCTTGATTTCCTCTTGTTTGCTTGAAATTGTATCCTTGTTACCTATTTAAGCACAAACATAAAACATACCACATAATACTGCTTTATAGCACAAAAGTTAGGTATTTTCTATGTGTTTTAGGGTGATTTGTTGATTAATTGATATGAGATTTTGCTCATATCAAATCCCTACACTTGATCATTGTCATGACCTCATGCAATGCTATATTTAAAGCACAATTTTACATTTTCCTCATAATTAACCCACCTTGACTAATATGGAATGTTTTTACACTACTCTACACTATATGATGCATGATTTTGATTTTGTACGATGCAATGCAATGCAAAGAAAGCAATTCTATTTATATATTTTTGATTTTTCATAAATGGTTTTGATGGAAAAACTCATAAAGAAATCAATGACTTAAATTAGGGCTTTGGTACCATGGACACTTATCACCCTTACGTTTCACTTTCCCCATACCAAGATTAAAAATGGGATCATTGCATTCACAATTAAAAAGTGCATCAACTTATTCATGACAATTAAATGTGGGGTTAATATACACAAAGGTTACTAAATTTTTGCTAAAGTAACGATTTTGTTACTAAAGTTTAAAACCTTACACTTAGGTTACTATTGTATACGGGTTTGATTTAGTTGTTACTAAACATTCAGAAAAACTATCTTGCGGTTACTCATGAGATAGGTTACCGGTTAAGAAGGTTTTTGTGGGCCCCATTTCTATTTTTTGGCCAAACTTTAGTAACAAAATTGTTACTTTGGCCAAACTTTAGTAACATGCATGTATATTAACCATTTACGTTTTTGTCAGTTTTTTTCCGTTTTTTGTTCGCACTTTTACGTTTTCGTTAGTAATTTTACGATTTTGTCAGTAGTTTTACGGTTTCGTCAGTAAACTTACGTTTTCGTCAGTAAACTTACCTTTTCGTCAATAAACTTACGTTTTCGTCAGTAAGCTTACGTTTTCATCTGTAAACTTATGTTTTCGTTTGTAATTTTACGTTTTCGCTAGTAAATTTACGTTTTCATCAGTAAACTTATGTTTTCGTAAGTAAAATTACGTTTTCGTCAGTATTTTTACGTTCTCGTCTGTAATTTTACGTTTTTGTCAGTACTATTACGTTTTCGTCAGTAAATTTACGTTTTCGTTAGTAACTTTATGTATACGTCAATGAATTTACGTTTTCGTCAGTCAATATACGTTTTCGTCAGTAAATTTATGTTTTCGCCAGTAAATTTACGTTTTCATCAGTACTTTTATGTTTTCGTGGGTAAATTTACGTTTTCGTCAATAGTTTTACGTTTTCTTCAACGTAAAATACTGACAAAAACATAAAAAAACTGCTGAAGACTACTGAGTAAATCGTAAGTTTACTTACGAAAACGCAAAAATACATATGAAAATATTCATTTACTGAAAAAAAACATTAGTTCACTGACGAATTATTAAGTTACTCACAAAAGCGTAAAAATACTGACAAAAAGTAAAAATACTGAGGAAAATGTAAATTTATTGAAGAAAATGTAAATTTACTGACGAAAACGTAAAATTACTGACGGAAATGTAAAAATATTGAGAAAAATGTAAATTTATTGACGAAACGTAAATTTACTGAAGAAAACTTATATTTACTGACGAAAACGTAAATTTACTGACGAAAACGTAAATTTATAAGGAAAACGTAAAATTACTAACGGAAACGAAAAAATACTAAGAAAAATGTAAATTTATTGACGAAACGTATATTTATTGACGAAAACGTAAATTTACTGACGAAAATGAAAATTTACTGACAAAACCATAAATTTACTGAAGAAAACGTAAGTTTACTGACGAAAACGTAAAATTACTGACGAAAACGCAAGTTTACTGACGAAAACGTACGTTTACTGACGAAAATGTAAGTTTACTGACGAAAACGTAAAATTACGGACAAAGACGCAAGTTTACTGACGAGAACGTGGGTTTACGAACGAAAACGTAAGTTTACTGACGAAAACGTAACTTTACTGACGAAAATGTAAGTTTACTGACATTAACGTAAGTTTACTGACGAAAACGTAATTTTGCTGACGAAAATGTAAGTTTACTGACATTAACGTAAGTTTACTGACGAAAACGTAAGTTGGAATCCACGTAGACATGCAAATTATAACTACAGGTAAAAACATTATAGGTAACTTGAAGTTCAGGTAAACAATACATTAGTAACCCAAATGTAAGGTTTTAAACTTTAGTAACAAAATCGTTACTTTGGCCTAACTTTAGTAACCTGCATGTATATTAACCCTTAAATGTGGAACCGGTTATTATTTGAGCAAATTGCTTGAAGGCAAATTTGTCATTATTTGAAGCGTGAAATATAAGAAATGTAAAATCCAAAAATAAGGAAGCACGGTTTTAATCATAAGTAATCCTCTCATCCATTACTTGAAAAAACCGCTCACAATTAATATAAGTCCGTTTCAAGAGTAATAAGTCATTCGCCTTATGTGTAAAATCCTCATGTCATGCATTAATAAGTAGCTACACACTCGCTAAGGAAAGAAAAATAAAACTCACGCAATAAATTACACCCGCCGCCTTTTTGAGACTTTGGATCTTCAATCCCGCAACCCTTCAAGGTATTATTGGATTGGAGCAACTATTAAATCCCCGCAACCCATCAAGGTAATATTGGAATCTAATAGTTACTATAATTAACACTTCACTGTCCCTCTTGGGAGTCTTGTATAATTATTTTTTTTTTCTTTTCTTTTTTTTTCTTTTCTTTTTTTTCTTTTTTTTTACTAGCCACTCTTTTTTTTTCATAAGCCACTCTTATTTTTCTTTATTCCTCACAAAGAAATTTGAAAAGGATAAAAGGAAAAACACCCGCTAAGTATTAAGCATGACATAAGTCTAGTACACATAAACCGTTCTAACTTAGAATCTTAAGACGTACTTATATCAACCATGAATGATTAGTCAAAAATGCATAAGGGACTACAAACCAATTAAAACCGTTCTTGATTATTTATTAACATATATACATGCGAAGAAAATAGAGGCAAAGAAAGAGAAGGTTTAGCCACAAGTAATTATCAAGAAGTTTATCTAGCCCTTTTATACTTGCTTCAACTCTATCATTTCCCATTCTCCACAAATTTAAAATCTCAAATAATGAGAGTCGTGGATTCTTAGCCTAATAGACCAATGAAGGACTACATGGTTAAGGATACTAGCTAGAGAATTCTTAGATAAGCAACCTCGGGTTGACTCAAAGTATCCATGGCGGGCCTAATATGTCAAAGAGATCTAAATTTGTTAAACCATGTTCTTATTATATTTTTTTCTTTTTCAATTTTTCATAAAGAACAAAAGAAGTAATATATACAATGTAAATGTGTTATGCAAATGAAAAATGATTTATGAAAAAATTATGAATGCATATTTTTGGTGGCCAAAGTAGATTAAAAATTTGAAAAATGTTTGAAAAATTAATTTCCCAATTATCATGAAGGTCAATGACAAAGTCTAGGTAAGGTCACTTCGATAGAAGACCCCCCCTACACTTAAGATAAACATTGTCATCAATGTTTAAGAGCATGGAAGTATTATCTTCCCCTACACTTATGAGAATAAATAGACTTTGCTTAGACCAAGCTAAGGAAAGATCAACTATAGTGAATTTATTTTTTAAGCACAGTGTGTCTATGAAAAATCACAATAGTAACGAAGTGAACCGGATACAAGGGCCTCCTCCATAAGCTCCAAAGCACGTGATGAGTGAGCAACCCTACAAACAACATGAATACAAAAGGAAGGTCTCCCCTACACTTCTCATCAACTCTATATATTTATGTCTAACCTACAACACTCTAAGTCTAAAAACTCTAAACCTAGTTATTCAAGCTTGATTTATGGAGTCTCTAGCTCGACTCATCCTACACTTAAAAGTGCCTAAAACCTATCATGGAAAAGAAAAGTTTTGCCCTTTTTAAGAAAAATCCCCATGATGAGGTAAAGCAAGTTTTCAAATATCAAAACTCCATAAATATCCCCCGGATCAAATACATAATTACCATCCCACTTATAACACAATCCAACAACTAACTTCCCAAGCAATGGTGAAAAAGGTGAGGTGTTGTTGTCCAAAATGGTTGCCCATATGTTCTTCAAAAGGTGATAAGGTGATACTCTCAAATCTTTCACAAATTTTCCTTTTATTGCATCAGGCGGATACTGAGATGGTTTAGAAAGCTCTATGCCAGGATCAAAAATCCGTTCCTTGATGGGAAAACAACAAGTGTGGGTTGCCTTAGAAGATTCTCCCTTGTAGGTCACATGGTGAGAGAAAGGTTGTGGAGTAATGGGTAACAACAAGCTCTTGGAAGGAACCATGATGACTTGTTTTCTTTTATCACTTTGAAAGGTTGAGGTGGACAAGGAAAAAGGTAAAGGATCTTCATGCAATAGAGATTCTAGAAAGAGTATGTCCCCCTCCTCATCAATATATCCAAGAGTGTACTCAAAAGGGATATCAACCTTTAAAAACTCATCACTGTAATCCATGATATAATCCTCCTCATCACCATAAACATCATAGATTGGTCTATCAAAGATTGGTGATTCCTCAAAACCCAAGGAAGTGTGATCATCAAATAATGGAGAGTCACAAGTGGAGAGCTCATCATCACTATAATCATCATATGTTGGTGTATCATAAAGAAGAGATTCTTCATCACTAAGATCCTCATTGGTGTTTTTATCATGGTGGAAAGTGGGTTATCATATGAGGTTTCAAAGAGAGGATTGGAATAAATCACAAAATCACCAAAGTTAAGCTCTTGAGGTTCATGAAAATCTAAGGATGAGGTAATGGAAGTAATGGTCTCAACATAAGGAAGGTCATAATCTCCACTTGAGCAAGCTTCATAAAAATATTCATCACAAACTTCATCAAGGATATCATCTTGAGTTTCCTCCTCATTCATAACATCAATATGCTTCACTGCTTCGGGCTCATTGGACTTCTTTGAAAACTTCCCCATGTTAAACACAACTCTCTCATCTCCTACCCTCATTGTAAGTTCACCCTCCGCCACATCTATAAGAGTCTGACCCGTTCTCAAAAATGGCCTACCAACAATCAAAGTAACCCTCGGATCTATATCATAATCAACCACCACAAAGTCCGCGGGAAAGGTAAATCTATCAACCCTAACAAAAACATCCTCCGCAATTCCCACCGGATAAGCTATAGTACGGTTGGCCAACTCAAGAGTCATCTTAGTAGGAGTGATCTCGAGAAGTGAAAGTCTTTTCCAAACCGATAATGGCATGAGATTTATGCTTGCCCCTAAATCCGCTAATGCCATGCAATTTTCCACCCCCGGGAAATTGCAAGGAATCAAAAACCTCCCCGGATATTCAAGCTTAGTAGGCAACTTCTTAAGCAAAACCGCGGAACAATTTTCATTTAAGGAAGCATCAGGCAAATCTACCAATTTCTCCTTGTTAGAAAGTAAGTCCTTGATCATCTTAGCAAACTTAGGCATATTGGCTAAGGCTTCCGCAAAGGAGATGTTTATGTTAAGTTGCTTGAACATCCTCAAAAAGTTTGAGACTTGTATATCATCCTTGTTCTTAAGATTTTCCTTTCTCAATCTTGATGGGTAAGGGAGACTTGGTTTTGGTTGTTTTTGAGTGGTTGATGAAGGATTTGCTTTGTTGGTTTCTTCATGAGTAGGTGTGGAAGGTAAAGGAGTAGGAGGTGTAGGTGTTGAGGTTGTAGAACATGAAGATGGTGAACTAGATGTAGAAGACTTATCACAAGAAGGAATCATAGTAGGCTTAACAATAGAAGGTGTAGGAGGTGAAGGATCATTAGTTGTTTTTCCACTTCTTGTTGTAATAGCATTGACATTAGCCCTCGGGTTTGTTTGTGTGCTAGAAGGTAAAGTGTCACACTCCACCATGGCAGAATATGGGGCGCGACGTATGTATATCATCACAACATGGCGTGCCTATAGAGATAACTATATGAAATAAGAAATGTCATAAAATGGAGACACAAAGTCATGACAATATCTCATCAGACTCAGGAGTCTAGGTAAGTAGGTAACAGTCCTACCGCTTACCCAAGACAAACAAATAACATAACCAAACAAATATATGGGTGCCACAGTATCACTTATTAAAAGAACAAATAAAAGCTAAGAAGGAAACGGGGATTCTCCTTCTATATGCATTCCTAAGCTTCTCCAATCCTAGCCACTTATGTTCTCATGCTTAACCATAGTATCACCTGAAAGAGACACTAAAACAAGTCAACATAAAGTTGGTGAGAGTCATAGGTTTAGACTCCAACGCTAAATCAATTACAAGCTGTGAATAACAACCATCAACACAACAACATATGGACAATGTGCTACAATTATGTATTAACAACTAGCATTCAAAATCAATCATTCCAAACCCAAAATCCAAGGCTCCTACCTTGCCAAACAACATGGTACCATAGATGATCACACTATGTACCTATCCCAAGGTCACTACCTTGTCAAACCACAAGGCCACTACCTTGTCAAACCACAAGGCCACTACCTTGTCAAACCACAATAACTGAGACGGCACGTGTCCCCCGATCCAAATCATACACAATCAAAAATCACATAGCAGTTAATCATATAATGTACACACAATTCCATCTCAAATCACAAACACATTCACAGCATCAATTTAGAAAATAACTCAACACAGTGTCTCTTCCATCCCATTTGGAAGTCAAAATCAATATTAAAAATGGGACTATGAAACTCACCTGATAGCTTCTTCACAAGTCCTCGCACTAGCAACAAGCTAACAAACCAAAAACGCGAAATCAATACACGAACCAATCACTGAGATGGCTCATCAACCTATGATGGAAATCTAGTCTATTCCCGTATAATTACCTCATTGTTAAGCTCTAATCACCCCATTACCTTTCCTTAACAAGTCCCTAACTTGGTTAAGTTTAATAGCTATCCCGTTCATAATTTTACACAAAACAGTCCCAGTTTTAGGTCTCAAAACTTTAAGTCAAACGTCCACTTAAACATACCCATGGTTTCTATAAAAGGAATATTCACACTTTTATACATGTTAGCTAAAACCTCCCACTTGCCCTAACCTTAAAGCTACTGTTAAGGCCCAGATATATGTGTATATATTGCTACCTATCCAGAATTCACTGATTTTAAACGTATGAAAAGTTCATTACCATTAGAGGGTCTTACCCTAAACCACAATCTTAGCCCAAGTGCAGATCCTTACTACAATATATAAACCATCTCTCATGTTCGTGAGAAGATCCCAATGCAACCCTAAGTACCCCAAACAACCCAAAACTTAAAAAGAAAACAGGCTAAATTCAAAACTGTTTTGACCTCCGACTGTTGTAACCTGTTTTTGACCCACTTCCCGACCTCCAATTTAGTTCTCGTTTCTTGATTTAGAAAGCCAACTCAATTACCTATCCAGGTCTAGTTTGATTGCATCTTTAATGTTCCTAGAACTCGAGATATGAACAAGACAATAGACTCAAAATTCTGCCCAGTTTTTTAAAAACGGGTTTTAAACAAATTGATCTAATTAATCACCTATAACCCTTCTAATACAAGCCCTAGATTATATGATCATCATATTATGATTAATACATCATTAATCTACTGTTTTTATATAAACCCTAACCCTTAATCCATCATAAGAATGATTAATTAAACATAAAAACAATTTAATTAAAAAGGTTAATGAAGGTTTTTACCTTAAATCAATGGAAGATGAAAAAAAACCTAATTTTTTTGAAGAACCGTAATTATCCTCTATGGAACCCACGAATTTTTATTTGTCTCCAGGGATTTATGTTTTTTTTTATTTATTAGATAACCTTATATAGTGTGTACATAAAATCCTAGTCCAAGTATAACACCCAACTTTCCTTTTTTTTCCCTTTTTCCCTTTTTCTCTTTCTTTGGTGCGTCTAAGCCGACCCAAACACCCAATAAATTCGTTTTTTTTTATTTTTATTATTTAATATTATGTTAATAATATTACCTTAATTTTCCTTAATTTATTTCAGCTCCTAAAGCTTCAAAACCTCAAAACCGTAAAACTAGTCAAATTTACGCGTTTTACCGTAAAAGACGTAAAATATACACTTTTATAAAAAATCTCAAATTTTGAAATAAACTTTATAACTAAGTCCTAAATGACTTAAAACCATCCCGAAAAATATTCATATGGATAATTACCTCACCCGAGACCTCTAAATGCTAAACCGTAAATCCTAAAAAAAATACTATTACTATAATACTTATACGTATACGTAAACACCTCAATATCACCATTTTCATTTCATAGTCACCACTTGTGAGCTCATGAACATGAAATAACCGTTCCTCGATTTACTTATGAGTACTCTATACTCATAAACGATAACCACACCAACCTCGTTCACACAAAATAAACACGTAAACACACAATTCAAGTAAGCACACATAAAATAACCTAAAAGTAAGACCAAGTGACAAACCCAAAACCACGGTTGTCACATCACTCCCTCCTAATAGAAATCTCGTCCCGAGATTCACTCCCAAACTCAAACTTATTCTCAGTAAACAAACGAGGATGCATATCCCTGATAAAACCTTCACGTTCAAACGTGAACTCAGTTTACACGAAAATAATCTCAACCAACAACACATGAGCCTTAACCGTCCGCGAGGAAACTTATCAAAACTATAAAGTTATGTAACCAACCTAACTAAATCTCGCAACTCATCAAACAAGAACTGTCTTGAAACCAAGTTAGGAGCCGTCACATAACTCAACGGGCTTAAAACTGTCACCCCGATTTCAGTCTTACTCATAAATACCATAAATCAAAACTCATCAAAATAGAACCACGTATAATAAGGTCTAAAGAACTCTCAAATTCCTTCCCAACTCATCTCTATGTTAACCCTCCAAGTGTTCATTACCGCAAAATACCCAAAACACGAGTTTAAACCATGTTGTCCGAAAATTAACCTTGAACTCAACACTTGTACAATTAATTCGACCAAGCTACTGACTTCCAATTACAAAACTTTCTGAATATTTGAAAAGTATGTTCCGAGTACATAATTTTAGGCTTTTGAATCACCCAAAAACCTTTAAAAACGAATAAGTTATGACCAAAACGATTTTTCTCAAAATTTGCCTAGGCATTAGCGACAGTTTCTGACAGTTAGCGACATATTTTGACAGTTTAGCGACAGTTTCTGCCTACTCCGATTTATACCAAAAAAAAACAATTTTTAAACCATAAAACCCCCCATTAATTACCAAAACTAGAACCTAATTTATTTTAATTCTAGAAAATTAAAACTCTATTAATTACATGATTTTAACATATTTCACTAAATAAGAACATAATTTTTAACTTAAGAACAATAACTTTAGGTGATCAAAACCAAAATATTTTAAAATAACCGAGTCATGCTTATATGTTAAAGAATTTATATTCCACCTTATTTGAAACATGATCCCGACACTTCCTTATTTCATCGACTACCAACAACTATTTTTTTTTTCAATTTGCAAGTTCTATTTTTTTACCATGTATAACTCGAAACAAAAGACATCGTTACCCCAAAAAGAAATCTCCACCATCTCAAAATCCTTCACGCCAAAAGTACCGTACAAACAAAAACGTGAAATGAGGACCCGAGAAATGCGCTACTACAGAAGTTGAACATCTCAAAGAGAAAGCTAGCAACCATCCCAAGAATACAACTGGTAAGTAGAAAATAATTTTACATACATAGGCATAAGCGTACATACATTCAAATCCATCCAACATATACTATACAAGCATGTATGAACTCTCTTTCATGCAATCATACTTGAAAGTCCAGTGGTGTTGTGGCACATATAGAATTATGTAGGCCTCCATAATTATACATGTTCCCTTTCACCAATGTACTCCATCCTATGATGACACTTATAAGAAATTAATACTACACATAACATATAATCCAACAACTCACCAGCACATAACCACACAAGATAAGATCCAAAACCCCATGTATTAAAATAACATAGCCAATGCACGAAACACATAAACTCGTAGTCCAGCTGAACCAGCGTAGATAAAATTCAAAATGTATAAAGAACATGAAAACATAATTAAGCGAAATCCAACAATGACTAGCGTATACGACCATGGTTCCACCCGCACTAATCAAAACTCGTAAAGAAAATAACATGTAGTTAAGTATGAACCATAGTAGTTCATAACCTAACAAATACTGCGAAAATAATATTCAAACACATCAATTACTATAAAATGCACACATACTCCTATGACGCCTATATGCAGGGACCCTTAAGCTATAGACTAGGCTACACGACTAGGCAACCTAATTCTCTATAACCATTGTCTCTGATACCATTCTATCACACCCTATCATGGCGGAATATGGGGCGCGACGTATGGATATCATCACAACATGGCGTGTCTATAGAGATAACTATATGAAATAAGAAATGTCATAAAATGGAGACACAAAGTCATGACAATATCTCATCAGACTCAGGAGTCTAGGTAAGAAGGTAACAGACCTACCGCTTACCCAAGACAAACAAATAACATAACCAAACAAATATATGGGTGCCACAGTATCACTTATTAAAAGAACAAATAAAAACTAAGAAGGAAACGTGTATTCTCCTTTTATATGCATTCCTAAGCTTCTCCAATCCTAGCCACTTATGTTCTCATGCTTAACCATAGTATCACCTGAAAGAGACACTAAAACACGTCAACATAAAGTTGGTGAGAGTCATAGGTTTAGACTCCAACGTTAAATCAATTACAAGTTGTGAATAACAACCATCAACACAACAACATATGGACAATGTGCTACAATTATGTATTAACAACTAGCATTCAAGATCAATCATTCCAAACCCAAAATCCAAGGCTCCTACCTTGCCAAACAACATGATACCATAGATGATCACATTATGTACCTATCCCAAGCCACTACCTTGTCAAACCACAAGGCCACTACCTTGTCAAACCACAAGGCCACTACCTTGTCAAACTACAATAACTAAGACGACACGTGTCCCCCGATCCAAATCATACACAATCAAAAATCACATAGCAGTTAATCACATAATGTACACACAAGTCCATCTTAAATCACAAACACATTCACAGCATCAATTTAGAAAATAACTCAACACAGTGTCTCTTCCATCCCATCTGGAAGTCAAAATCAATATTAAACATGGGACTATGAAACTCACCTGATAGCTTCTTCACAAGTCCTCGCACTAGCAACAAGCTAACAAACCAAAAACGCGAAATCAATACACGAACCAATCAATAAGATGGCTCATCAACCTATGATGGACATCTAGTCTATTCCCGTATAATTACCTCATTGTTAAGCTCTAATCACCCCATTACCCTTCCTTAACAAGTCCATAACTTGGTTAAGTTTAATAGCTATTCCGTTCATAATTTTACACAAAACAGTCCCAGTTTTAGGTCTCAAAACTTTAAGTCAAACGTCCACTTAAACATACCCATGGTTTCTATAAAAGGAATATTCACACTTTTATACATGTTAGCTAAAACCTCCCACTTGCCCTAACCTTAAAGCTACTGTTAAGGCCCGGATATATGTGTATATATTGATACCTATCCAGAATTCACTGATTTTAAACGTATGAAAAGTTCATTACCATTAGAGGGTCTTACCCTAAACCACAATCTTAGCCCAAGTGCAGATCTTTACTACAATATATAAACCATTTCTTATGTTCGTGAGAAGATCCCAATGCAACCCTAAGTACCCCAAACAACCCAAAACTTAAAAAGAAAACAGGCTGAATTCAAAAATGTTTTGACCTCCGACTGTTGTAACCTGTTTTTGACCCACTTCTCGACCTCCAATTTAGTTCTAGTTTCTTGATTTAGAAAGCCAACTCAATTACCTATCCAGGCCTAGTTTGATTGCATCTTGAATGTTCCTAGTACTCGAGATATGATCAAAACAATAGACTCAAAATTCTGCCCAGTTTTTTAAAAACGGGTTTTAAACAAATTGATCTAATTAATCACCTATAGCCCTTCTAATACAAGCCCTAGATTATATGATCATCATATTATGATTAATACATCATTAATCTACTGTTTTTATATAAACCCTAACCCTTAATCCATCATAAGAATGATTAATTAAACATAAAAACAATTTAATTAAAAAGGTTAATGAAGGTTTTTACCTTAAATCAATGGAAGATGAAAGAAAACCTAATTTTTTTGAAGAACCCTAATTCTCCTCTATGGAACCCACGAATTTTTTCTTTGTCTCCATGGATTTATGTTTTTTTTTATTTATTAGATAACCTTATATAGTCTGTACATAAAATCCTAGTCCAAGTATAACACCCAACTTTCTTTTTTTTTTCCCTTTTTCCCTTTTTCTCTTTCTTTGGTGCGTCTAAACCGACCCAAACACCCAATAAATTCGTTTTTTTTTATTCTTATTATTTAATATTATGTTAATAATATTACCTTAATTTTCCTTAATTTATTTCAGCTCCTAAAGCTTCCAAAACCTCAAAACCGTAAAACTAGTCAAATTTACGCGTTTTACCGTAAAAGACGTCAAATATACACTTTTATAAAAAATCTCTAATTTTGAAATAACTTTATAACTAAGTCCTAAATGACTTAAAACCATCCCAAAAAATATTCATATGGATAATTACTTCACCCGAGACCTCTAAATGCTAAACCGTAAATCCTAAAAAAATACTATTACTATAATACTTATACGTATACGTAAACACCACAATATCACCATTTTCATTTCATAGTCACCACTTGTGAGCTCATGAACATGAAATAACCGTTCCTCTATTTACTTATGAGTACTCTATACTCGTAAACGATAACCACACCAACCTCGTTCACACAAAATAAACACGTAAACACACAATTCAAGTAAGCACACATAAAATAACCTAAAAGTAAGACCAAGTGACAAACCCAAAACCACGGTTGTCACATAAAGCCCCTTGTAGTCTTTGATTAAATGCCATCAAAATCCTCTTAGTTTGCTCCTCCATTGTAAGTTTCATATTGCTCTTACATTTGTTTTTCACTTTCACGAAATCTCCTCTCAAAATACTCGTGATTATCATGTGGCCCATATCCTTGATTTTGAACTTGAGGTATCCTTGATTTGGGAAGGGTGGGGGTGGTGGGTTAAATCCTTGATTTTGTGGATGAAAAATATTTCCTTGATTATGAACGTTTTTGGGTGCTTTATAGTTGTTCCCTTGGTATTGTGTCCTTGGTCCTTGGTTTCTTTGTAATAATTGAGGGGGATTGGGTTGAGTAAGGGTGGGTTGATTGGGTGGGAATCCGGGTGGAGGAAGGTAGTTTTGAGACTTGTAAGAAAGGTTGTTTTGATTGATGTTGGGTTTGAAATGTTCTCTATGTTCTTCTTGGTAAGCATAACACTCAACTTGAAAACCTTGGACTTTGTCACATTGTTGATAGGAATGGGGACCTCCACAAGTCTCTAATGAAAGAGCAATAGCATGCACATCATTGGTGGAATTGTTCAAAGAAAGGCTCTTAAGGGTTTGGTTAATTCTTGATTCGACTTAAGATGCATCTCTTGATTCCTATCCATTTTTTGGAGTATCTCTTGGTGACTCTTAAGGAATTGGTTATCACAAGGTGTTTGAGAACTATCTTACACAACATGAACCCTTTCATCAAATTGTGTGTTAGTTTGCACCATTGCTTTGGTCTCAATAATGTCACAAGCTTCTTGAATGGATTTAGAAAGAATATTTCCACCCGCGGAAGAATTGAGTGAATCTTGGTGATGTTGTCTTAATCCATTATAGAAAGTGTTTATTTGGTGAACCTCATTGAATCCATGATTTGGGCATTTCCTCAATAACTCCTTGAACTCCTCCCAAGCATCACTAAAGGTTTGACTAGGTTTTTGTTGAAAGCCTATAATTAAATTCCTCAAATCCGTGGTCTTAGATGAGGGAAAGAACTTGTTCAAAAACTTCTTAGTGAAATCATCCCAAGTAGTAATGCTCTCGGGTGGTTGTGTATCTAACCAATACTTGGCATTGCCCTCTAGTGAAAATTGTATCAATATCAACTTAATGGCATCACGGGGAACTCCATTGTACTTAATGGTGTTGCAAAGAGCAAGAAACTTCTTAAGGTGATCATGTGGATTATCATTAGATTTCCCAAAAAATGGTGTGTTTGAAACCAAGTTAATCATAGATGTCTTAAGCTCAAAGGTGTTTGCGGGAATATCGGGTATCTTAATAGCATCGGCATATCCTTGCACATTGGATTGCAAGTGCTCCATCAAAGGTCGAGTGTCAACACCGGCCATGGCTTCTTGTTGTGTGTGGATAAAAGCACGATTCTCGGGATCGGCTTGATGGACGGTGGTGTTTTTACTCTTTCTCTTTTTCTTCCTTTTGGGAGGAAGGGGTTGTACACCAAATGGTATTTGTGCACGCCCGCGGGTGAGCATGCAACTCAAATCAAGGAGTGAGAGAGAAGCTCTCGTTCGACTTTGAAGAGAAAGGGATTATCCTCTTTGAGATTCAATATGAAATATCCACAAGAAAGTATAATATATGTAATTACTACTTGGGAGCAAGACCCCCAATCAAGCCTTCCTTCTTAGAATACGCACTAGTGAACGGGGGGTTAGGTGGCGCGAAGCACTTAAGTACCTATTAACCCTTAGATGGAATTTTATAGTACATCGCCTTTCTATTCACTTTTTAGTTTGTATTCTTTGAATTCTTGCCTATTGGAAGTATTTATCTATTCTTGCTTAATTAAATTTGATCGATACACGTGTCAAGGACCGGAACGCTTCCTAACACGGTGTATTGCAAAAGCAATACTTATGGATATATGTGTATTGATTATTCGTATACGTATACCTATCTACATATAATAATATTGAGAAAATATTTTTGTATTTATTAGGTTTTTTAAAGAAAATACTATATGTACGTAAAAACCGAGGAAATCCAATAATATATATTTTTTGTTGCAATCTCTTAGGAAAAAGATTGCTTTTTGAATTTTTTATTTTTTTGGTCAATTCTTTAGGAAATGAATTGTTTTTGTTATTTTTTAGTTTTTTTATATTTTTATATTTTTGATTTTATTTATGTTTTTGATTTATGATACGTAAAAATAACGTTCACGGGGTGAACAGATCCCAAAAGCCAATGAAAACTGTCAATCAATAGTCTCTCGTAATGTCATGAACCGGCAGCGGCGCCATTTGAAATTGAGTATATTGAAGTTCGTTTTCTCTCGATTCTTGACAAATTGAAAGTCCTAAAAATCTCAAGACTTTAATTGTTCTTGGTTGTTTGGGTATTTGGATATTCTATGTCTATTTCAATCAACAAGTAAAAAGTGAAAAATATTAAACCTACGTATCCGTAAAACACTTTGCAATTACCAAATAATATTCACAAAAGTTCAAAATATAAAAGCATGAAAGTAAAAGTACTTGAAAAGTAAACTAAATGAAAGTTCAAGGGCTGAAATGTAAAGTTCAGAAAGTAAAAGGACCAAAAATGTAAAATTCTAAAAACTTGTAACAAATTTAACAAACTTAGCAACTTGCTTAACAAATTTTAGCAAAAACTGAAAGTTTAGGGGCTGTAAACTTGCAAGACCAAAAAAACATGAAAGATTAGCAACAAATTAATTCAATTAAAAAGTAGGAGGACTAAAATGCAATTTAACTAGAAACTTTGAACAAAAACGGGCTAAGTAAAAGAATAAGCTCGTTTGAGCTTATTAATGGACCAATTAAGCTCTAACTTGTTTTAAAAAGCTTAAAATGGAAAATTAGCTAGGTATGCAAAAGGAATTTGCTTAAAAGCTAGTGAAACTCAGATTAGCTTATTCACATAAGCCAAGAATAAGCAAACTGAAAATCCAGACATCCACAACTTAATTTTAATGATCAATCTTGTTAAACAGCTTATAAGGAGTATGGAATGTCTTTCCAATCTGAAAATGATTCACTGTATAAGCTGAAAAATGAATTTAAGCTGGAAAGAGATTATTTGACCAACGTTGACCAAAAATATCAAAAAGCTGAAAACTTCAAAACCCACTTAGGACATGTTTTAAACAAGATTTGTGAAAGAAAATTGGTACATTTATGAAGTAGAAATGGAGATTCAAGAAAACAGTCAAGCTTTTATCTCAGAAACTTGCATTTTGCTAAAGAGCTTATTAAAAAGCTGATTTCTCAATCAAAATGGAAAACTATAGAATTTCCTTGAACACACTAGTACTTTGGATGTTTAACTACAAATAGAAACTAATTTCAGGCAAATTGGTCAAGTAATGAAAGAATGCTAATGATTTGAAATAGGCAAGTTTTCTGAATGCACTAATGAAAATAGTTGACCCAAACCTTTTTCTAACCATTTGCCTTTTTGACCAATATTTTGACCACAGAACTGAACAAATGAGTTTAGACTAGTTTGCTGAATGTAAATGAACACCTATCACAAATTCTATCAAACTTGAATCACAAAAACTAGGAAAATCCAAACACCATTTTATCAGACTGTTAAGAACTTTTTCAAAACAATTTTCAGTACAATTGATTATCAAGCTATGACTGATATCTAGACTTATCTAATGAGTGAAATGAAGAGTAATTGGACTAAATTCAGACTTGTTCACACACTAATTCATAAGATGCACACAAAGACCTATGACTGATGAAAATGGAAACTGAAATCAAGTAAATGCAGGTTAAGGCTAATAGACCACTCAAATATTACAAAACTATCACAATTACACTAAAACAAAACTAAACACATCATCATATCAGCAAGTAATGTTCACACTAGAAATTGAGCATGCAATTTTATTAAGTGGAACAAAAATCAGGAATATGATACCTTCTAGCTTGAAGCCTCCATTGATGGAGTAGAGGAGTGTTGTACTCTCTAAAACAACTTCCTTCAACCCAACTCAGCTACAATCAACTATCAAATCACCTCCATTAGCTATTTCTAAACAAAATCAACAAGTACTGCTACTAAACTGCTACAATGGGAACTGGCATGAACTACTAGGCTGAAATGAACAAGGCAAGCTTCCAAAATGTCTCAAACACACTTCATTGATCAATGGGGATTAATGAAATTACAAGCATAAACAGAAATGCAGGTATGAGTAAGTGAGATGAGAGAAGAGTATGAACTGGAATTTTTTTGTGCTTTTATTGATTTAGGAGGGAAAAGTAGTTACAAATTCTAACAGAATAACTACCTCTCAAGTGTGTGTCAAACACTTGAGAGGAGCTAGCTATGAAAGGTAAACAAAAAATCTGGAGAGAAAATTACAAGTGTGTGTTTTTTCACACTTATCTACACAATGAAAAATGAAGTACTAGCTGCTATTTATAGAGGATCAATGATGAGTTGTTGGGGTAGTCGACGTATCTCATCCAATGGGGAGATGCCAGGTGTCACAAACTGGTGAATTGTGGATTTGAATCCAAGAACACAAAAGGGGTTTTCTTATCCTTTGATCTTCAGTCTAATTAAGTTGTGTAGTTGGATTCGTCATCTCATTCCAAGTCTTTTTCATGTAGAAAGTATTTCATGAAATGCCTTGTAGCTCCAAATCGATCATGGGCTTGTTCTTGGAGAAGATGACACGTGTCACGATTTCATTGGATACTGGCCTCTCACACGGATCATTATTCGTAACTGGATAAATGATTATTGCATGGCTATTTGTGATTGGCTAATAAAATGATAGTGCGTTGCACAGTTGAATATCTGGTTATTAAATGAAGTTGTGAGCTGGCAAGTTAGCTGGCAATCCGCACTTAATTTTCCTTGCAATTTGATTGGTCCATAATGTAAAGCCACGGATCAAGCCAAAGTATAAGCAAATTTAACATATTCAGCCCTTGGACTTTAACAGCTTCTTCATTTGAACTCTTTTCTTCATTCCAATGGCAATTTTGGTCCTTTGACTTGGAATCATGCTTTTGACTCCCTTGACTTGGTTGACTTAAAGTTTGACCAAGTTTGACTTTAATCTTGACTTTTACAAAGTTTGCATTTAAGTCCCCCAACTTTTGAATATTGTCAAGATAGGTCCTTCATCTTCAAATGGATTGTCATCTTTGATCCTTCTCTTATCTTTTCATCATAAATGAACTTGATTTCCTCTTGTTTGCTTGAAATTGTATCCTTGTTACCTATTTAAGCACAAACATAAAACATACCACATAATACTGCTTTATAGCACAAAAGTTAGATATTTTCTATGTGTTTTAGGGTGATTTGTTGATTAATTGATATGAGATTTTTCTCATATCAGAGAGATTTGTAGATTTGAGTCTACGTAATACACCAAAATCCATAATTACATGGAAGGATCACGTTTCCAAGTTCGTTAATCATTTTTTCCCCACCGTCTAAGACAACGTTTTTCAAAAATGAGATTACGAGATTTGAACAAAAACTGAATGGATCATTTAGAGACGTGTGGGATCGTTTTAAGGAATTGCTTAGGCAATGTCCTCACCATGAATTTTCCGAGTTGCACCAAATCGACATGTTTTATAACGGTCTTAGTTTTCAAGAACAAGATTCGTTGAATTCCGCCGCCGGTGGCAACTTTTTGTGTAAAACTCCGAAAGATGCATTAATGATTATCGAAAATCGATCCAAGGTTTACCAACTCCGCAACGCACCGAGTGTTGCCAATGTCGCCAATGTTAGTAATTCTAATCGCGACATTGAGAGGGTTGATGCGAAAGTTGATAAGTTGACGAATGTGTTTACATCTTTTCTCATTGAAATGCAAAAGAAAGACGCTCCCGCTACGGTGAAAGCGGTTGAGGTTTCATGTACGTTGTGTGGTGGACCTCATAATTATTACGAGTGTGCGGCTACGGATGGCCAAACGTCGAGTGTCAACACGTTAAACAACAATTTTCAAAATTAAAATAACGCGGGTCCATCACAAGGAAATTATAACCAAGGCAACAATTTTTCGAATCAAAACGAAACAATTTTCAAGGAAATAATCAACAAGGAAATTTTTCGAATCAAGATTATAATCAAGGTCGTAATTTGAGTTGGAAAAATAGAGATAACAACAATCAAAACTCGAATTTTTCAAACAACGCTAATCAAGGAAACAATTTTTCAAATGGTAATCAAGGGAATTTTCAAAGAAGTAATCAAAACCAAGGGAAGTTTAATGCTAATCAAAATAGTTCGTCAAACGATTTTCAAGAATATATATGAGGCTAATATGAGACGTTTAGAGGGACAAATTGGTACTTTGAAAAACGACTTTTCCAATACTTTGAAAAATCAAAACACGAAAATCGAGCAAGGACAAATCGACATTAAAAATATGTTTTTGACAATTATGAACAAGGCCTCGGGTGCGTCATCGAGTTCGTTACCTAGTGACACCGTAGCAAATCCTAAGGAATATGTTAAAGCCGCCTCGTCTCATGAGAAAAGTCGTGTGATTACCCCAAACCTTGATGGATTTAGAGTTGTTCCTTATTCTCAACCCTCGACTTCTAAGACGCCTTCATGTTCTAAAGTTGATGGGGTGAACCTGGCGACCAAGGAAAAGAGTGCACACCCTCGTGTACCTCGAATTCCATCCACGGTTCACAAAGAGAGTTTTATCGACCTTACCCAAGTAACCCTTGAAGAAACTTGTGCTTCGATCCTTCTTAAAAAACCCAAAAGGCATATGCCGAGAAAGGAAGAGGATCCGGGCCAATTTCTACTACCTTGTGATTTTTCCGAGATTGAGGATGTTAACTCTTGCCGATTTAGGTGCAATCATCAATCTTATGCCTCATTCTCTTTGGAAATTGATGAGATTGCCTAGACTTACCCCCACGAACATGACTATCGAGCTAGCTGATAGGTGTGAAAACACCCATCCTTTTACCACTTAGTTATAATAATAACCAAGCCAAAACGTGTATTTTATGTCGTAAATGTCGGAATTATGCGTGGTTTGTGTATTTATTATGTTTTAGGACCAAAAGATGAAAAAGGAAGAAAACACGGGCTTTCACGGGCTTTTATCGAAGAAAACGAGAAAAGACCAAGTCAAAAGATCAAGAATGCAAAAAGAACGGAAGTCCAAGGCCTATTCTGAAGATTTATCGAAGAAAAAGTCTAAAGACGGAAGTTTAATGAAGTCGAAGAACCAAGTCTAATTAAAGAAGAAAATTATAAGACGAGTTTAAATTATATCGACAAATCCCGAGACGACGTCGAGAAAGACAAAGAATTTAAATCGAGTCGAGACAAGAAGAAAGAAGGAAGAAAGCACCAACATTCTACTCCTCCTATAAATACCCTCCTAATGTGTCATTAGGAGGGGGTTAGTTAGTTTAGATTAGGAGTAGTGTAATTTTATTTTCTCTCTCTAGTTTTTCACTTTCTCTCTCTAGTTTTTCTTTAAAGTTTTAAGCTTTTCACTTTAATCTTGTATTTGAATCTTTAGTCTTCATCTTATTTCAAGCTTTTAATCATCTTCTTCTACCTTTCTTATTTTGTTTATCTTTGATTCATGTTAATCTTTGATTTTATTTCATCTTAATGTTTATTTGATTAAAAAGTTTATCTTTTTGTTCCTCTATAAGTTTAATACAAATTGAGCTTTGAGCTTGACATGCTTATTGGCTTATTTTGTATTTAGCTTATTTACTTTTTAAGTTTTCTTAAAAGTTTAGTCTTTTTAAAGTTTGATTTAAAAAATGAGAAATGATTTATCCTCCTACAATTTCTTCCTACTTATATGCCTACTCACAGGATCCTGGCACGTGTCAGAATTGACGGTTTAGATGCGGAGAGTTAATGAGTGGAGATAAAATATAAAATATTATTGTGTGTGTAGGAGGATATGTAGGAGGATATAGTAGGAGGATATAGCAACACTCTTTAAAAATTGCTTATTATAGTTTTGTTAGTTTTTATTTGTGCTTATTTAGTTATTTTCATTAACTAGTTAGTTAAGTTTTGCTTTGTGCTTATTAGAGTTAGCTTATTTAATTGCTTATTACGAATTCCTTTCTAATCGGAATAGGGTTTCCCCTTTCCGATCTACATTCCGACACCCTCACTAGTATTCCGATCGTTTGATCGGAATAGGGTTTAGGGGATTTCGATTGGGATTCCGACGTGCTAGTTTTCTGTTATTCCGATCAACAACATTCCGATTAGGATTCCGATTTGACATTTCGATAGGACTCGTTTTTCAGATATTCTGATAGCTTAGATTTTCAGCATTCCGATTGTTGCCTTTCTTTTGTATTTCGATGTACTGATTCCGATCTAGATTCCGATAGGACTTGTTTTCCTTTATTCCGGTCACTTTCTTTTGACTACATTCCGATAGACTTGCATTTTGATTATTCCGATACTTATAGTTTTATTCCGACTGTATTCTGACAGCCATATTCCGATTAGGTGTATTCCGATGGTTTAAGTTTTTTTCGTTTTACCAAGTTTTCAAGTTTTAATCCATTACGCTTTAATTTCCAAAAGTTGCACGCTTCCCGAAATCTCTATTTTTACCAAGTGTTTTTCTAATTTTAGAGAGAAAAAGTCACAGTTTTTCTAGATTTGCTAATTGCTTATTTTTATTAAGTTTTTAGTTTAAATTCACTTTTAAGTTTTTAAGTTTTTTGTCATTTATTTTTAACTCGTATTTTTAGTTTAATTTTTAAAGCTTTAATTTTACTCAACGAAATTTTTAGATTTGCTTTTAGCCTAAATTAATTACGTTTCGCATCTACTTTTTAATTAGTTATAGACGACGACAACCTTTTTATTTTCCACCAAGAACGACTGAGTCGCACTCTTAACTAGTAATCAATTTGAAAAGATCGGTTTTACGAACTTTCATAGCTGAGTGAAAATCTAGTTAATAAACGGCGCCGCTGCCGGCTCTTTTCGTTAAGATTAACGGTTTTTAATGAGAGACGCGTTAGATTTTGGGATCCGTTCATTCGTGAACGTTATATATCTTGCATTTTTCAAAAATATTTTTAAAAATCTTAAAAATCAAAAATTTCAAAAATACAAAAACATTTAAAAAATCATAAAAAGCATTTCTTTTTCGAAAGTTTTGCACAAAAATATTCTTCTTGATTATCTATTGTTCTTAATGGATTCGTTTGTTGACTGTGTAGGGTGTGGAAGACCATCTTCTGGTAGTCAATCCTGTCAATGGTGTTCATGCGAACGGCGTGGAATGGATATCCCTAATTACAAATTTGGCCGTTTTCTATCATGCAATTCGATCAATTCATACTTCAATTCATTCTTCTCTTCTAATGACACTATTTCACCCTCTCCCATATATGACGATCCATATCAACAAAATGCACCGGGTTTCTCTCAATACCTGTGTTGCAATCATTGTAGGGGCCCTCACAATACTTCTTATTGTCAGCCGATGAATTATTATGAGCCAAATCTATGTCCTCAGTTTTCTTTACCGATGGATTATTATGAACCAAATCCGTGTTCTAATTCTTCTCAACCGATGAATTACTATGAGCCACATCCGTGCTATAATTCCGGTTTTCAAATATTTGAGCCCCCACAACCTACCCTCGATCATCATTCCTCTCAGGAAGTTCGTTTGGATCAAACACTCACTAGTTTGGAAAACATTATTCAAAGAATGACTCGACTCCAAGATAAATTGGAAGAGGATCAACGACAAGAGCAAGTAGCTAATCTTAGTGATTATACTCCTTCTATTGTGCGTCCATACTACTATTATGATGATGACGAGGATGATATCTATAATCTCAACCCATCTTCTGAGATTACTACTCCTGCTCTTGATATCCCTAATGCGTCTAAGGATAGTGATACTTCGAGTGAGATTAGTTATTTTGGTCTTGATAAATTATTTGATGAGGTTTGTGATGTGAAGACTTTTGAGGAGCTTACGGAAGAGGTCGTCTTAATGATGATGATTTTTCTCCATGCTATGAGAATTTCACTTTTGAAATGTCTCCTTCTCCTCCGGGCGATGAAGGCGATGTTGATTTATTCTCTTCGACATACGAGAAGTTCACCACTGAACTTGGTCTTGTAGATGAGGTGGAATACGTTATTCTTCGCGACAAATTACTGAAAGTTCATCTTCTTATTGCTAAAATTGAAGCGTTGAATTCTGCTCCTATTTCCGAGTCTTTACCTCCGTCTGGTACTTCAGTTGAGAATAATGATACAGCTATGGAGGAAATCGACATTCTCTTAATACCTCCGGGTATTGATGATGATGATACGGAGGGGGATATTATTTTTGATAATTTGCTGCATGAAGATATTGTCCCAAGTCCCCCTCCCGAGCACCATTCATCCACTCCTTTGGACACCATTACGGAGGATGAGTGCTTTGACCCGGGGGGTGACATTGACCATTCCATGATTGACACCTTTACGACTTTGCCGCTCAGTGATAATCATATGTCTTTTGGGGATGAAATTTTGATTCCTTTACCCACCCCACCTCCCGTGAATCATGATTTCACATACTTTTCGTATGTTGAAAGGACTTTTCTACCCTTTAAGACTTATCCTCCGGCCTCTCCTTTATTAATGTCCTCCGGGAACGAGGACAAGGTCTTTGATCCCGGTATTACATTCGAGGCTTCCCCATGGACCATTTAATTCGGGGACGAGTCAGGCTCGTGTCTCGGTTAACAAAAACAAGCGCTTCTTAGGAGGCAACCCAATTATCTATCCTTTTATTCTGTTTTTTCTAATAAGTGTAGGGGAGACCCTAGTATGTGTTTGTTGTTTTCTTTCTTATCATGTGCAGGGATTCGAGCTTTCAAAGCTCCATTCTTGATGACTTTTGACAACCGTGATTCCGTGTACCCGTCTTCCCGGTTCTATCCTAAACTCTTTTGATTCTCTATTTTATATTCTTCAATATTAAAATAGGAATCACTTTAGTTGTCTCTTCCTTAGCAAGATTTAAACAACATGCACAATGTCCTAAGTGTAGGGGAGTTTACTCCCACATGCTTAAACATTGAGGACAATGTTTATATCAAGTGTAGGGGGACTTCTATCGAAGTTAAGTGGACTTTTCCATGAATTTGCCCTCATTTTAACCGAAAAATCTAATTTTTCGACATTTTTCAAAAAAAATTAATCTATTTTGGCCTCGTAGTTTTTCCTTTGTTATAGTTATTTTCTTTCTTTAACTAGAATTAATTTTAATAAAGTGGTTTTAATTTTCAATCATTGTGAATCTTTTGACTCAAACCGAGTTTACTTATCTAAGTTTACTCTAGCTAGTATCCTTAACGTGTTTAAGTCAAGTTTTGCTAGGCTTTTATATAGGGAACTTTCAAACGCGAAAGTCTTAACTCTTACGGGTTAAGAACAAGAACTTTTCGCAAGTTCCTATAATTGATCCTAGAAATTCATTTATCAAGGGAACTTTACAATGCGTATTCTAAACTTGAAAGAGTCTAAGAAGTTACAAGATCCTATAGATGACTTGAAAACCCAAAACTTTGATTTAATTGGCTAAGCATCCACGACTCTCATTCCTTGAGATTTTAAATTGTGGAGAACGGGAGATGATAGAGTCAGTTATAAGTTTGGTATTCTTTCATGAATTTATGTGAGTTGATTATAAGCTTTTTATCCCATCGCTTGTTAATAAATTTTATTGCAATAAATAAGGTTGTACGATTTGAAAAGTTACTTAGCTTCTAGCACAAGATCGTTTAAAAGTTGCTCAGTATTAATTAGAGTTCATAGCCAAGACATAACTTATTGAAGCAGGATGCAAAGATTGGCGAGTCCGAAAAGGTCCTAAAAAGGCATGAGGGCTACATTTTGTTGCTAAAGATCCCAAGTGATGTGAAGAATCATTTATCAAAAATCAATATGAAGGATCAAGACACACGACGAAAAGAAAAAACTCCCCTAAATATCATGGAGAAGTCTATCCAAAAAGGCCCTAACAAGGTATGAGGATAAATAGATCCAAGACCTAAAAGGAGACGGATTGTTGTATATCAAAGTCCAAAATAAAGATTGGAGAAAAATGAAGAAGTCATGGTCCAAATATGAAGAATCTCTCAAAACTTCAAGTAAAGAAATTCCTATTATGAAGAGAACACCATTATTTCATGAACGTCTCTCAAGATTTTATGTATGAAGTCACTGCCAAATATCGGTCCGAGAAAGGTCTCAAATCGTGCAGCGAGTTATGCCAAGATATGAACTTTAAGAGGTCCCGAGAAGCAGTTTTAAAAGATTTTGTCCTTTAGCTAACTATTGATTAAATCGTCCTACTTTATTTTCGGCCTAAATAAACTATCGAAATAAGTCAAAAATGCATCCTCGTGATCATTCAAGACATCAATAGAATATAAGAGATACACCTAGGAATAAGGGAGTCTAAGTAAATAATTGGTCCACATGAGTTCGTTTTTAAGCTTGGTATGGGGAACGTGAAACTTGAGAATGATAAACATTCATGACAACCAAAACCCCAATGTAAGTCTTTAATCTCTTAATTTGTTTTTCTTCCTTTAATTATGTCTTATGTTTAATAAAGGCCAAGGTGGGTTAATTATGATGAAAATTTTAAATCTTGCTTTGTAATTAATGCATCGCATGAGGGCATTGCAATGGTCAAGTGTAGGGGATTTGATAGGTGTGAAAACACCCATCCTTTTACCACTTAATTATAATAATAACCAAGCTATAACGTGTATTTTATGTCGTAAATGTCGGAGTTATGTGTGGTTTGTGTTTTTATTGTGTTTTAGGACGAAAAGATGAAAAAGGAAGAAAACACGGGCTTTCACGGGCTTTTATCGAAGAAAAAGAGAAAAGACGAAGTCAAAATATCAAGAATGCAAAAAGAACGGAAGTCCAAGGCCTATTCTGAAGATTTATCGAAGAAAAAGTCTAAAGACGGAAGTTTAATGAAGTCGAAGAACCAAGTCTAATTAAAGAAGAAAATTGTTAGACGAGTTCAAATTATATCGACAAATCCCGAGACGACGTCGAGAAAGACAAAGAATTTAAATCGAGTCGAGACAAGAAGAAAGAAGGAAGAAAGCACCAACGTTCTACTCCTCCTATAAATACCCTCCTAATGTGTCATTAGGAGGGGGTTAGTTAGTTTAGATTAGGAGTAGTGTAGTTTTATTTTCTCTCTCTAGTTTTTCACTTTCTCTCTCTAGTTTTTCTTTAAAGTTTTAAGTTTTTCACTTTAATCTTGTTTTGAATCTTTAGTCTTCATCTTACTTCAAGCTTTTAATCATCTTCTTCTACCTTTCTTATTTTGTTTATCTTTGATTCATGTTAATCTTTGATTTTATTTCATCTTAATGTTTATTTGATTAAAAAGTTTATCTTTTTGTTCCTCTATAAGTTTAATACAAATTGAGCTTTGAGCTTGACATGCTTATTGGCTTATTTTGTATTTAGCTTATTTACTTTTTAAGTTTTCTTAAAAGTTTTGTCTTTTTAAAGTTTGATTTAAAAAATTGCTTATTATAGTTTTGTTAGTTTTTATTTGTGCTTATTTAGTTATTTTCATTAACTAGTTAGTTAAGTTTTTATTTGTGCTTATTAGAGTTAGCTTATTTCATTGCTTATTACGAATTCCTTTCTAATCGGAATAGGATTTCCCCTTTCCGATCTGCATTCTGACACCCTCACTAGTATTGCGATCGCTTGATCAGAATAGGGTTTAGGGGATTCCGATTGGGATTCTGACGTGCTAGTTTTCTGTTATTTCGATCAACAACATTCCGATTCCGATTTGGCATTCCGATAGGACTCGTTTTTAGATATTCCGATAGCTTAGATTTTCAGCATTCCGATTGTTTGCCTTTCTTTTGTATTCCGATAGTATTGGTTCTGATCTGGATTCCGATAGGACTTGTTTTCCTTTATTCCGATCACTTTCTTTTTACTACATTCCGATAGACTTGCATTTTGATTATTCTGATACTTTTAGTTTTATTCTGACTGTATTCCGACAGCCATATTCCGATCATATTCCGATTAGGTGTATTCCAATGGTTTAAGTTTTTTTCGTTTTACCAAGTTTTCAAGTTTTAATTCATTACGCTTTAATTTCCAATAGTTGCACGCTTCCCGAAATCTCTATTTTTACCAAGTGTTTTTCTAATTTTAGAGAGAAAAAGTGATAGTTTTTCGAGATTTGCTAATTGCTTATTTTTATTAAGTTTTTAGTTTAAATTCACTTTAAAGTTTTTAAGTTTTTTGTCATTTATTTTTAACTCGTAATTTTAGTTTAATTTTCAAAGCTTTAATTTTACTCAACGAAATTTTTAGATTTGCTTTTAGCCTAAGTTAATTAAGTTTCACATTTACTTTTTAATTAGTTATAGACAACGACAACCTTTTTATTTTCCACCAAGAACGACTGAGTCGCACTCTTAACTAGTAATCAATTCGAAAAGATCGGTTTTACGAACTTTCATAACTGAGTGAAAATCTAGTTATTAAATGGCGCCGCTGCCGGCTCTTTTCGTTAAGATTAACGGTTTTTAGTGAGAGACGCGTTGGATTTTGGGATCTGTTCATTCGTGAACGTTATATTTCTTGCATTTTTAAAAAATATTTCTAAAATCCTAAAAATCAAAAATTTCAAAAATACAAAAACATTTAAAAAATCATAAAAAGCATTTCTTTTTCGAAAGTTCTGCACCAAAAATATTCTTCTTGCTTATCTATTGTTCTTAATGGATTCGTTTGTTGACTGTGTAGGGTGTGGAAGACCATCTTCTGGTAGTCAATTCTGTCAATGGTGTTCATGCGAACGGTGTGGAATGGATATCCCTAATTACGAATTTGGCTGTTGTCTATCGTGCAATTCGATCCATTCGTACTTCAAATCATTCTTCTCTTCTAGTGACACTATTTCACCCTATGACGATCCATATCAACAAAATGCACCAGGTTTCTCTCACGATACTTCTTATTGTCAGCCGATGAATTATTATGAGCCAAATCCGTGTCCTCATTTTTCTTCACCGATAGATTATTATGAACCAAATCTGTGTTCTAATTCTTCTCAACTAATGAATTACTATGAGCCACATCCGTGCTATAATTCCGGTTTTCAAAATTTTGAGCCCCCACAACCTACCCTCGATCATCATTCCTCTTAGGAAGTTCGTTTGGATCAAACACTCACTAGTTTGGAAAACATTATTCAAAGAATGACTCGACTCCAAGCTAAATTGGAAGAGGATCAACGAAAAGAGCAAGTAGCTAATCTTAGTGATTATACTCCTCCTATTGTGCGTTCATACTACTATTATGATGATGACGAGGATGATATCTATGATCACAACCCATCTTCTGTGATTACTACTCCTGCTCTTGATATCCATTAATGCGTCTAAGGATAGTGATACTTCGAGTGAGATTAGTGATTTTGGTCTTGATAAATTCTTTGATGAGGTTTGTGATGTGCAGACTTTTGAGGAGCTTACGGAATAGGTCGCTCTTAATGATGATGATTATTCTCCATGCTATGAGAATTTCACTTTTGAAATGTCTCCTTCTCCTTCGGGCGATGAAGGCGATGTTGATTTATTCTCTCCGACATACGAGAAGTTCACCACTGAACTTGGTCTTGTAGATGAGGTGGAAGATGTTATTCTTCGCGACAAATTACTGAAAGTTCATCTTCTTATTGCTAAAATTAAAGCATTGAATTCTGCTCCTATTTCTGAGTCTTTACCTCCGTCTAGTACTTCAGTTGAGAATAATGATACAGCTATGGAGGAAATCGACATTCTCTTAATACCTCCGGGTATTGATGATGATGATACGGAGGGGGATATTATTTTTGATAATTTGCTGCATGAATATATTGTCCCAAGTCCCCCTCCCGAGCACCTTTCATCCAATCCTTTAGATACCATTACAGAGGATGAGTGCTTTGACCCGGGGGTGACATTGACCATTCCATGATTGACACCTTTACGGCTTTGCCGCTCAGTGATAATCATATGTCTTTTGGGGATGACATTTTGATTCCTTTACCCACCCCACCTCCCGTGAATCATGATTTCACATACTTTTCGTATGTTGAAAGGACTTTTATACGCTTTAAGACTTATCCTCCGGCCTCTCCTTTATTAATGTCATCCGGGAACGAGGACAAGGTCTTTGATCCCGGTATTACATTCGAGGCTTTCCCATGGACCATTTAATTTGGGTACGAGTCAGGCTCGTGACTCGGTTAACAAAAACAAGCGCTTCTCGGGAGGCAACCCGATTATCTATCCTTTTATTCTGTTTTTTCTAATAAGTGTAGGGGGAGACCCTAGTATGTGTTTGTTGTTTTCTATCTTATCATGTGCAGGGATTCGAGCTTTCAAAGATCCATTCTTGATGACTTTTTACAACCATGATTCCGTGTACCCGTCTTCCCGGTTCTATCCTAAACTCTTTTGATTCTTTATTTTATATTCTTTAATATTAAAATAGGAATCACTTTAGTTGTCTCTTCCTTAGCAAGATTTAAACAACGTGCACAATGTCCTAAGTGTAGGGGAGTTTAGTCCCACATGCTTAAACATTGAGGACAATGTTTATATCAAGTGTAGGGGGACTTCTATCAAAGTTAAGTGGACTTTTCCATGAATTTGCCCTCATTTTAACCGGAAAATCTAATTTTTCGACATTTTTCAAAAAATTTTAATCTATTTTAGCCTCGTAGTTTTTCCTTTTTTATATTTATTTTCTTTCTTTAACTAGAATTAATTTTAATAAAGTGGTTTTAATTTTCAATCATTTTGAATCTTTTTACTCAACCCGAGTTTACTTATCTAAGTTTACTCTAGCTAGTATCCTTAACGTGTTTAAGTCAAGTTTTGCTAGGCTTTTATATAGGGAACTTTAAAACGCGAAAGTCTTAACTCTTACGGGCTAAGAACAAGAACTTTTCGCAAGTTCCTATAATTGATCCTAGAAAGTCGTTTATCAAGGGAACTTTAAAATGCGCATTCTAAACTTGAAAGAGTCTAAGAAGTTGCAAGATCCTATAGATGACTTGAGAACCCAAAACTTTGATTTAATTGGCTAAGCATCCACGAGTCTCATTCCTTGAGATTTTAAATTGTGGAGAACGAGAGATGATAGAGTCAATTATAAGCTTGGTATTCTTTCATGAATTTATGTGAGTTGATTATAAGCTTTTTCTCCCATCGCTTGTTAATAAATTTAATTGCAATAAATAAGGTTGTATGATTTGAAAAGTTACTTAGCTTCTAGCACAAGATCGTTTAAAAGTTGCTCGGTATTAATTAGAGTGCATAGCCAAGGCATAACTTATTGAAGCGGATGCAAAGATTGGCGAGTCCGAAAAGGTCCTAACAAGGCATGAGGGCTACAGTAAAAGTAACGTAATTGGCAAGATCAAAATAAGCACAACAAATAAGCTATAAACCAAATAAGCACACAACTAAAAACTTAACTAAACACGTATAAGAAAAAGCTAATAAGCTAGAATTTAAAGACTTTTGAAAACACTTAATAATAAAAATATTTAAAAATGACTTTTTAATAAAAATATCTTTTATAAAACTTAAGTAAATTTAAGAAAGACACAAATAAGATATAAAAACAATAATCCAAAACAATCAAAAGCATAAAAACATAACATTTAATCAAATAAGCATAACAATAAGCACATAAACATAAAGATTAAGTAAAACTAGAAAGGTAGAATGAGAGATTAAAAATAAGAACTTGATTAAAAATAAGGTTCAATAACAAAATTAAAATACTTACTTGAAATTAAAGGCAAGAAATTTAAGGTGCAAGAAATTAAGGTGCAAGACAAGAAAAATAAATGGCAATTAAGTAAATGACATGAAATGAAAGGGTGGAAGACTAGTTTGTCAAGTTAGCCAACACCTCCTAATGTGATATTAGGAGGGTATTTATAGGAGATTAGGGAGGTAGGCATGTGTTGGAAGCTTCCTTATTTCTTTCTTTCTCGTCTTTTCGTCTTCTAAGTTCTTCGACTTTTTCGACTTTGTCTCGGGATTAATAAACTCGTCTTGTAATTTCTTCATTAATTTAGACTTGAGTTCTTCGGCTTTTATTAAACTTCCGTCTTTAGACTTTTCTTCGATAAATCTTCAGAATAGGCCTTGGACTTTCGTTCTTTTTGCACTCTTGATCTTTTGACTTTGTCTTTTGTCTTTTTCTTCGATAAAAGCCCGTGAAAGCCCGTGTTTTCTTCCCTTTTCACATTTGATCCTAAACCACAACAAAAACACAAACCACGCATAATTCCGACATTTACGACATAAAATACACTTTTTGGCTTGGTTATTATTATAATTAAGTGGTAAAAGGATAAGTGTTTTCACACTTATTAAATCCCCTACACTTGACCATTGCAATGTCCTCATGCAATGTATTAATTACAAAGCAAGTTTTACATTTTCCATCACAATCAATCCACATTAGCCTTTATTTAAGAGACAAAATATTTAAAGGAAGAAAACAAGTAAAAAGATCAAAAACTTACCTTAGGGTTTTGAAATGTCATGAATGATTATCATCCTCAAGTTTCACGTTCCCCATACCAAGCTTAAAAACGAGATCATTGTTATTATAAGTTAGCAAACTAACACAAACTCATGTGGGCCAATTATTTACTTAGACTCCCTTATTCCTGGGTGTATCTCTTATATTTTATTGTTGTCTTGAATGATCACGAGGATGCATTGTTGACTTATTTCGATAGTTATTTAGGCTGAAAATAAAGTAGGACGATTTAATCAATAGTTAGCTAAAGGACAAAATCTTTTAAAACTGCTTCTCGGGACCTCATAAAGTTCATATCTTGGCATAAATCGCTTCACGATTTAAGACCTTTCTCAGACCGATATTTGGCAGTGACTTCATACTTTAAATCTTAAGAGACGTTCATGAAAAAATGGTCTTCTCTTCATAATAGGAATTTCTTCACTTAAAGTTTGAGAGATTCTTCATATTTGGACCACGACTTCTTCATTTTTCTCCAATCTTTATTTGGGATTTTGATATAAAAGATCCGCCTCCTTTTAGGACTTGGATCAATTTATCCTCATACCTTGTTAGGTCCTTTTTAGATAGACTTCTCCATGATCTTTACGGGAGTGTTTGCTTTTCGTCGTTTGTCTCGATCCTTCATATTGATTTTTGATAAATGATTCTTTACATCACTTTGGATCTTTAGCAACAAAATGTAGCCCTCATGTCTTGTTAGGACCTTTTCGGACTCGCCAATCTTCGCATCCCGCTTCAATAAGTTATGCCTTGGCTATGAACTCTAATTAATACCGAGCAACTTTTAAACGATCTTGTGCTAGAAGCTAAGTAACTTTTCAAATCGTACAACCTTACTTATTACAAATATATTTATTAACAAGCGATGGGAGAAAAAGTTCATAATTAACTCACATAAATTTATGAAAGAATACCAAACTTATACTTGACTCTATCATCTCTCGTACTCCACAATTTAAAATCTCAAAGAATGAGACTCGTGGATGCTTAGCCAATTAAATCAAAGTTTTGGGTTTTCGAGTCGTCTATAGGATCTTGCAGCTTCTTAGACTTTTTCAAGTTTAGAAATTGCATTTTAAAGTTCCCTTGATAAAGGACTCTCTAGGATCAATTATAGGAACTTGCGAAAAGTTCTTGTTCTTAACGCGTGAGAGTTAAGACTTTCGCGTTTTACAACTCCCTATATAAAAGCCTAGCAAAACTTGACTTAAACACGTTAAGGATACTAGCTAGAGTAAACTTAGATAAGTAAACTCGGGTTGAGTCAAAAGATTCACAACGATAAAAATTAAAACCACTTTATTAAAATTTATTCTAGCAAAGAAAGAAAATAACTATAACAAAGATAAAACTACTAGGCCAAAAATAGATCAAAAATTTTGAAAAATGTCGAAAAATCAAATTTTCCGGTTAAAATGAGGATAAATACAAGGAAAAGCCCACTTAACTTCGATAGAAGTCCCCCCTACACTTGGTATAAACATTGTCCTCAATGTTTAAGCATGTGGGAGTAAACTCCCCTACACTTAGGACATTGTGTACGTTGTTTAAATCTTGCTAAGGAAGAGACAACTAAAGTGATTGCTATTTTAATATTGAAGAATATAAAATAGAGAATCAAAAGAGTTCAGGATAGAACCGGGAAGACGGGTACACGGAATCACGGGTCGTCAAAAGTCATCAAGAATGGATCTTTGAAAGCTTGAATCCCTGCACATGATAAGAAAGAAAACAACATACACATACTAGGGTCTCCCCTACAGTTATTATAAAAACAAAGAAAAAGGATAGATACTGCGGGTTGCCTCCCGAGAAGCGCTTGTTTTTGTTCACCGAGTCGTAAGCCTGACTCGACCTTGATTAGCATAGGAAGAAGCTTGAAACATATCCACCGGGATCAAATACATGGTTTTCATCCATCAAATAGCACAAGCTTAAGGTGAACAAGGCAAGCCAAAGAAGAGTAGGCAAGGTTCCCTTAAGCAAAGATTGAGCACGGTGGTAGAAAGTGTGATGAGGTGCAAGCATATCTCCAAAAATCTTTCTTTTTATTTCATCAGATGGATACTGAGATGGCTTGAAAATTCCAATACCGGGATCGAACACCTTTTCCTTTAGGGGAAAATAACACTCAGGCTCAGTAGACCTGGAAGAGGATCCGCTCATAAATCACACAATCTCATCCTCATAAGGGGGATAGAGAGGTGTCAAGACATAAGTACTGCGGATGTTGGTGTCTTCCGGCTTCTTCTCCTTTGAAACGGATTTCTTCATATCAAAAGGAGGATAAAGACCATAATCAGCAAAGTCCAAAGAAGGAGAATCACTCTCATTTAGGAAGTAAGTATTGAGAAAAGTAGCAAAATCTTCCTCAAATGAGTAGTCATCCAAAGTAGGATCAAGTGTTGTTGGCGGAGGATCTTCATCAAAAGTAGGTGCAAGGACATCATGTGAAGAATCACTCGAAAGAGTATCGACATCCTCAAAGTCATCATAAGTTGGCATGTTTGGATACTCAGAAGTAAAGTCATCAGAATCATCCATATCAGAACTAGAATCATCATCATAGTCATCATAAATTGGAGGAGACTCATGAATGGGTGGAGGATCTAAATTGGAGAGAGAATCATCCACATCATCTTTGAACAGTGGATTATCATAGCAAGACTCGAAAAGAGGATTGTTGTAGACGACAAAATCATCAAGCACATTAATCATATTCGCTGATTCTCTTCCATTTGATTTGGTTGTGATCTTCCCCATTTTAAAAACTTGTGCATCATTCCCGACTCTTAAGATTAACTTACCTTCGGCAACATCGACTAATGCTTTTCCGGTTCTTAAGAATGGTCGACCAAGTATTAACGGAATACGAGGGTCCATTTCATAATCAACAACAACAAAGTCGGCCGGAAAAGTAAAGGTACCAAATTTAATAAACACATCTTCGGCAATACCAACGGGGTAAGCGAGGGTGCGATTTGCTAGCTCAAGAGTCATCTTTGTTGGTGTAAGATCGGGTAATGATAACTTTTTCCAAACACTTAAAGGCATCAAATTTATACTTTCCCCGAGATCGGCTAAGGCAATAAATTCTTCGGTTTGGTTAAAAGTACATGGTAGCACAAAACGACCGGGATCTCCAAGTTTTTCCAGAAGTTCTTTAAGAAGGACTGCAAAACAGTTTTCATTCAATCGAGTATTAACAAACTAGTCCATCTTCTCCTTCTTATTAAGCAATTCCTTAAACATCTTAACAAATTTAGGCATTTGGGAAAGAGTTTCAACAAGGCTAAAGGTGATGGTCAGTCCCGAAATCTTCTTCAAATAGTTCGACACTTGAATGTCATCCTTGGTGAGCAATTTGCCCTTGTCTAATCGAGATGGATAAGGGATATTGGGTTTATAGGTGGAAGGTGTAGTAGGTAAAGGTTGAGATGTTGAAGGTTTAAAGGTGGAAGGTGGGGTTGGTGAAGGGTTCTTCTTGGGTACTTCAGTAAGAGGTGGAGACGGTAATGGAGAACTAATACTAGGCGTGGGAGTAGGAGGGATAAATGGTGGTGGGGGAGGTGTAGATGGAGTAACTGGGGGAGGGATATATGGTCCTACTAAGGTTGCTCCACTGCGTGTAGTAATAGCACTCACATTCGTTCTCGGGTTGGTGACAGTATTTGAAGGAAGAGAGCCCGAAGTAGAAGGTTGAGTGGTTGGTAAGAAACTAGCCAGCATATTCTTCAAATCATTTGTTTGAGTGCTAAAAGAGGTTTGTATATCGTGTCAAAGCTCGGATCTAATATCATTCCCTTGCTTAGTGATATCTCCTTTCAAGTTGATGACTTGGCTTCGAAGATTCTTAATTTGCTCTCTTTGGGTCCTCATAAAAGCTTCAACGTCTTGATTAATGAGTGGTGCTTGTTGAGCGGGTAGGTGATAAGGATTAGAAGCTCGAGGTGGGTTTTGATTGCTTCTATTGTAGTTGTTGGGGTTGTGGTTTTGAGGAGAAAAACCGGGTGAAAGAAAGTTGTTAGAATGGTAACTTAGCAAGTTACGATCACCTTGAGGTCGGGCTTGGTAGTTTTCTGTTGAATAGTTACCATAAGCCGCATACACGTTTTCCGGATTGTCATGAGTAGAAGGACAATCAGTGTATGAATGAGGACCCCCGCAGTCCTCATTCATACACTGATTGTCCTTCTACTCATGACAATCCGGAAAACGTGTATGCGGATTATGGTAACTATTCAACAGAAAACTACCAATCCCGACCTCAAGGTGATCGTAACTTGCTAAGTTGTCGTTCTAACAACCTTCTTTCACCCGGTTTTTCTCCTCACAACCACAACCCCAACAACTACAATAGAAGCAATCAAAACCCACCTCGAGCTTCTAATCCTTATCACCCACCCGCTCAACAAGCACCACCCATTAATCAAGACGTTAAAGCTTTTATGAGGACCCAAGGAGAGCAAATTAAGAATCTTCAAATCCAAATCATCAACTTGAAAGGAGATATCACTAAGCAAGGGAATGATATTAGATCCAAGCTTCGACATGATATACAAACCTCTTTTAGCACTCAAACAAATGATTTGAAGAATATGCTGGCTAGTTTCTTACCAACCACTCAACCCTCTACTTCGGGCTCTCTTCCTTCAAATACTGTCACCAACCCGAGAACGAATGTGAGTGCTATTACTACACGCAGTGGAGCAACCTTAGTAGGACCATCTATCCCTCCCCTAGTTACTCTATCTACACCTCCTCCACCACCATTTATCCCTCCTACTCCCACGCCTAGTATTAGTTCTCCATTACCGTCTCCACCTCTTACTGAAGTACCCAAGAAGAACCCTTCACCAACCCTACCTTCCACCTTTAAACCTTCAACATCTAAACCTTTACCTGCTACACCTTCTACCTATAAACCCAATATCCCTTATCCATCTCGATTAGACAAGGGCAAATTGCTCACCAAGGATGACATTCAAGTGTCGAACTATTTGAAGAAGATTGCAGGACTAACCATCACCTTTAGCCTTGTTGAAGCTCTTGCCCAAATGCCTAAATTTGTTAAGATGTTTAAGGAATTGCTTAATAAGAAGGAGAAGATGGACGAGTTTGTTAATACTCGATTGAATGAAAACTGTTCTACAGTCCTTCTTAAAGAACTTCCGGAAAAACTTGTAGATCCCGGTCGTTTTGTGCTACCATGTACTTTTAACCAAACCGAAGAATTTACTGCCTTAGCCGATCTCGGGGCAAGTATAAATTTGATGCCTTTAAGTGTTTGGAAAAAGTTATCATTACCCGATCTTACACCAACAAAGATAACTCTTGAGCTAGCAAATCACACTCTCGCTTACCCCGTTGGTATTGCCGAAGATGTGTTTATTAAAGTTGGTACCTTCACTTTTCTGGTCGACTTTGTTGTTGTTGATTATGAAATGGACCCTCGTATTCCGTTAATACTTGGTCGGCCATTCTTAAGAACCGGAAAAGCATTAGTCGATGTTGCTGAATGTGAGTTAATCTTAAGAGTCGGGAATGATGCACATGTTTTAAAAATGGGGAAGATCATAACCAAATCAAATGGAAGAGAATCAGCGAATATGATTAATGTGCTTGATGATTTTGTCGTCTACAACAATCCTCTTTTCAATTCTTGCTATGATAATCCACTGTTCAAAGATGATGTGGATGATTCTCTCTCCAATTTAGATCCTCCACCCATTCATAAGTCTCCTCCAATTTATGATGACTATGATGATGATTCTAGTTCTGATATGGATGATTCTGATGATTTTACTTCTGAGTATCCAGACATGCCAACTTATGATGACTTTGAGGATGTCGATACTCTTTTGAGTGATTCTTCACATGATGTCCTTGCACCTACTTTTGATGAAGATCCTCCGCCAACAACACTTGATCCTACTTTGGATGACTACTCATTTGAGGAATATTTTGCTACTTTTCTCAACACTTACTTCCCAAATGAGAGTGATTCTCCTCCTTTTGACTTTGATGATTATGATCTTTATCCTCTTTTAGATATAAAGAAACCTGTTTCAAAGGAGAAGAAGCCAGAAGACACCAAAATCCGCAGTACTTATGTCTTGACACCTCTCTATCCCCCTTCTGAGGATGAGGTTGTGTGATTTATGAGCGGATCCTCTTCCAGGTCTACTGAGCCTGAGTGTTATTTTCCCCTAAAGGAAAAGGTGTTCGATCCCGGTATTGGAATTTTCAAGCCATCTCAGTATCCATCTTATAAATAAAAGGAAAGATTTTTGGAGATATGCTTGCACCTCATCACACTTTTTACCACATTGCTCAATCTTTGCTTAAGGGAACCTTGCCTACTCTTCTTTGGCTTGCCTTGTTCACCTTAAGCTTGTGATAATTGATGGATGAAAACCATGTATTTGATCCCGATGGATATGTTTCAAGCTTCTTCCTATGCTAATCAAGGTCGAGTCAGGATCACGACTCGGTGAACAATAAACAAGCGCTTCTCGGGAGGCAACCCGCAGTATCTATCCTTTTTCTTCGTTTTTATAATAAGTGTAGAAGAGACCCTAGTATGTGTATGTTGTTTTCTTTCTTATCATGTGCAGGGATTCGAGCTTTCAACGATCCATTCTTGATGACTTTTGACGACCCGTGATTCCGTGTACCCGTCTTCCCGGTTCTATCCTAAACTCTTTTGATTCTCTATTTTATATTATTCAATATTAAAATAGGAATTACTTTAGTTGTCTCTTCCTTAGCAAGATTTAAACAAAGTGCACAATGTCCTAAGTGTAGGGGAGGTTACTTCCATATGCTTAAACATTGAGGAAAATGTATATATTAAGTGTAGGGGGGACTTCTATCGAAGTTAAGTGGCCTTTTCCTTGTTTTTGTCCTCATTTTAACCGGAAAATTGATTTTTCGACATTTTTCAAAATTTTTGATCTACTTTGGCCTATTAGTTTTTCCCTTGTTATAGTTATTTTCTTTCTTTAACTAGATTTAATTTTAATAAAGTGGTTTTAATTTTCAATCATTGTGAATCTTTTGACTCAACCCGAGTTTTCTTATCTAAGTTTACTCTAGTTAGTATCCTTAACGTGTTTAAGTCAAGTTTTGCTAGGATTTTATATAGGGAACTTTAAAACGCGAAAGTCTTAACTCTTACGGGTTAAGAACAAGAACTTTTCGCAAGTTCCTATAATTGATCCTAGAAAGTCGTTTATCAAGGGAACTTTAAAATGCGAATTCTAAACTTGAAAGAGTATAAGAAGTTGCAAGATCCTATAGATGACTTGAAAACCCAAAACTATGATTTAATTGGCTAAGCATCCACGAGTCTCATTCCTTGATATTTTAAATTGTAGAGAACGAGAGATGATAGAGTCAATTATAAGTTTGGTATTCTTTCATGAATTTATGTGAGTTGATTATGAGCTTTTTCTCCCATCGCTTGCTAATAAATTTAATTGCAATAAATAAGGTTGTACGATTTGAAACGTTACTTAGCTTCTAGCCCAAGATCGTTTAAAAGTTGCTCGGTATTGATTAGAGTTCATAGCCAAGGCATAACTTATTGAATCGGGATGCGAAGATTGGCGAGTCCGAAAAGGTCCTAACAAGGAATGAGGGCTACATTTTGTTGCTAAAGATCCCAAGTGATGTGAAGAATCATTTATCAAAAATCAATATGAAGGATCGAGACACACGACGAAAAGAAAATACTCCCCTAAATATCATGGAGAAGTCTATCCAAAAAGGCCCTAACAAGGTATGAGGATAAATAGATCCAAGTCCTAAAAGGAGGCGGATCGTTGTATATCAAAATCCCAAATAAAGATTGGAGAAAAATGAAGAAGTCGTGGTCCAAGTATGAAGAATCTCTCGAAACTTCAAGTGAAGAAATTCCTATTATGAAGAGAAGACCATTATTTCATGAACATCTCTCAAGATTCAAAAGTCACTGCCAAATATCGGTCCGAGAAAGGTCTCAAATCGTGAAGCGAGTTATGCCAAGATATGAACTTTATGAGGTCCCGAGAAGAAGTTTTAAAAGATTTTGTCCTTTAGCTAACTATTGATTAAATCGTCCTACTTTATTTTCAGCCTAAATAACTATCGAAATAAGTCATCAATGCATCCTCGTAATCATTCTAGACAATAATAAAATATAACAGATACACCTAGGAATAAGGGAGTCTAAGTAAATAATTGGCCCACATTAATTTGTGTTAGTTTGCTAACTTATAATAACAATGATCTCGTTTTTAAGCTTGGTATGGGGAACGTGAAACTTGAGGATGATAATCTTTCATGACATTCCAAAATCCTAAGGTAAGTTTTTGATCTTTTTACTAGTTTTCTTCCTTTAAATATTTTGTCTCTTTTAATAAAGGCCAATGTGGATTGATTGTGATGCAAAATGTAAAACTTGCTTTGTAATTAATGCATTGCATGAGGACATTGCAATGGTCAAGTGTAGGGGATTTAATAAGTGTGAAAACACTTATCCTTTTACCACTTAATTATAATAATAACCAAGCCAAAGCATGTATTTTATGTCGTAAATGTCGGAATTATGCGTGGTTTGTGTTTTTGTTGTGATTTAGGATCAAAATGTGAAAAGGGAAGAAAACACGGTCTTTCACGGGCTTTTATCGAAGAAAAAGACAAAAGACGAAGTCAAAAGATCAAGAGTGCAAAAAGAACGGAATTCCAAGGCCTATTCTGAAGATTTATCGAAGAAAAAGTCTAAAGACGGAAGTTTAATAAAGACGAAGAACTCAAGTCTAATAAATGAAGACATTATAAGTCGAGTTCAACTAATCCCGAGACAATATGAAGACGAAAAGACGAGAAAGGGAAAGAAAGAAGGAAGCAACACATGCTAACCTCCCTAATCTCCTATAAATACCCTCCTAATATCACATTAGGAGGTGCTGGCTAACTTGACAAACTAGTCTTCCACCATTTTCATTACTTGCACCTTTATTTCATGTCATTTACTTAATTGTCATTTAATTACTTGTCTTGCACCTTTAATTTCTTGCCTTTAATTCAAGTAAGTCTTTTAATTTTGTTGTTGAATCTTTTCTTTTAATCTAGTTCTTATTTTTATTCTCTCATTCTATCTTTCTTGTTTTCTTAATCTTTATGTTTATGTGCTTATTGTTTTGCTTATTTGATTAAATGTTATGTTTTTATGTTTTTGATTGTCTTGGATTATTGATTTTTATAGCTTATTTGTGTTTATCTTAAATTTACTTAAGTTTTTATAGAAGTTATTTTTATTAAAAAGTTATTTTCGAATTTCTTTTTCATTTACGTGTTTTCAAAAGTCTTTAAATTTTAGCTTATTAGTTTTTACTTATACGTGTTTTAGTTAAATTTTTAGTCGTGTGCTTATTTGGTTAATAGCTTATTCGATCTAGCTTATTACGTTTTGCCTACTGTATTCCGATCATACCAAATCGGAAAAGGGTTTTGCATTCCGACGGGGATTCCGATTCACCGTCGGAATAGGGTTTGTGATTCCGACTCGGATTCCGATTTGACATTCCGATGGAGGTCTTTTTGATATTCCGATAGGACTTTGTTTCCCATATTCCGACGAGATTAGTTTTTGGTTGCATTCCGATTAGTATTCCGATTGGGGATTCCGATCAAGGTGTTTTGGATCATTCCGATAGGGGATTCCGACAAACATTCCGACGAGGACACATTCCGACCACATTCCGATTGGAGAGGTAAGTGTGTATTCCGACGAGTACATTCCGATCGGATTCCGACGGTAGTCTTCTTTTTAATATTTTGTCTTAGTTTTATTTTTAAGTTCACATTGTTTTAAGTTTTCAAACTTTTATTTTAATTAACTTGTCAAATTTACTTTTCGTCACGCTTTAATTTTAAGTCATTTAATTAATTACTTTTTAAAGTTTTAACATTGCACCATTTACTTTTAATTAGTTTTAGTTTTAATTACCGTCATTTACTTTAAAGTCTTGCAATTTAATTTTACTACAACGACCAATCTATTATTGTTTTTACCAAAAGACGACTGAGTCGCACTGTCTACTATTATCAATTCGAAAAGACTGGAACAACGATATTTTTAACAAAGTAAAATCTAGTTATCAAATGATTGTTAGAAATACGTTTTTTCAAGGAAAGTCTCGGTCACATCATTATTAGCATAGATCACGAGCTATAGACTATTTAGGACATTGTAACTTGGAATGACCTCCCTTTGGGGGAGATTGTTGGAAATACGTTTTTACGTATTTAGAAAGGATCGGTCACTCCAATGATATATTCAAGTATTGGGCTTGTGATCTATTAAGTATATGTATAGCCCATATAGCCCACATGTAGGGTGGGCTATATATACCCCTCCTAGCATATTAGGAGGGTTTGGTCATTCTCATTTTCACACACTTAATCTAATCTTTCATTTTCTCTCCAACCTCTCTCTACTTTCTCTCTCTAGTTCTTCATCTATCTCTCTATCTCTTTAGATCATTCCAACACAAGGATAATCCAAGGATTTAGAGGACCTACAAATGGTATCAAGAGCCATGGGATGATTGTTTGGTTTTTGTGTTTGTGTTCTTGATTATCTCGCCTATTTTTATCCGAATCCACACGTACCAAAAAAAATATTGTGTTTTTTTTATAGTTTAATCTTGATATACTTCATCTAGTTACTTATTATAGTGATTTGGTATTGGTATTTTGGTTAAAAACACAAAATTTTTGGGTGTTTGATTCGTTTCTTGGCTTCAAAATTCCGAATTTGTTGTGTACTATCCGAGAAAAGTGGTACTTTTGTCTCCATCGCAAAGTTGGTATCCATCGCAATAACCTAGGGTTTCTACATTGCGATCGACGGGTATTCCGACACTTATTCCGATCGTGCATTGCGATAGCTCCTAGCATCGTACATTGCGATCGGGTATAAGGCAATATTGAAACGTTACTCTGCCAAAATTTCATTAGCCACATTCCGACAGGTATTGCGATCAAACATTCCGACAGGTATTGCGATCATACATTCCGATAGGTATTGCGATCATACAATCCGACAGGTATTGCGATCAAACATTCTGACAGGTATTGCGATCAAACATTCCGACAGGTATTGCGATCAAACATTCCGACAGGTATTGCGATCAAACATTGCGACAGGTATTACGATCAAACATTCCGACAAGTATTGCAATCAAACATTCCGACAGGTATTCAGATAGACATTGCGACAGAACTTGTTTTGTGCATTCCGATAGAGTGACAAGATTTCCAAGATTTTTCAAAAACGTGTTTTTGAAAATTTTTAACAAACTGCCCGTGTGTAATTTTGTCTTGGAATTTTTGGTTTATCGAGAACAATTATTAGGGGATTTTAACAACAACAAACACAATTACTTTCTTTCATTGATTGATCGACAAGTAATCCTTACCTTCATATATCATCGATTTTCAATGGAATCGTCTAATTCAACATCTCAAGAGGGAGACTTGCATCTCATGTAAAACACAGCTAGAGAAAGTGGTATAACGTTCTTTCGACTACTCCAGTCTCATCTAGTGACCATTTCTTGGTTTCAAGGAGGAAGCGAATTTCTAACACTCTTCGGTCAAGATCGTTATATATTCATCGATTCAATATTCCTCAACTTGAACCAACTAGCTGAGCAACTTCACAAAGAAGACTTTAATCACTCTGCATCAGCATCTACATATCAAGCTCTAGTGACACAACTTACGGACTTCTTCAAATTCAACATTCTTAAGTCTGACAATTCAGGAATATGTCAATCATTTCTTCAGTACACATAAACGGAAATTAAAGAGTTCCGTGGTACATTGTTGAAATTAATGACATCGGTCTCGTCTTCGATTTATGAAAGATCTCGACTTCAGCAAGCGTATGATAATGGAGTGCAAGAATCTACGATGCAGATGCAAGAGGAGAATGATCATATGGTTGACAACTTGGAGCCTAAAGTTTGCAAAAGCAAGGATTTGGGAGGAAAGCATGATACAAGCAGCATGTCAGGGATTGATGACACCATACCCGTATATGACGAAGAGTCTACAAATACGGTACAAAGGAATGTGGTATATGATGTCTATGTCGATGAACTACCGCATTTTGCGCATTCCGAACCTAATTATGACAAACATGGGATGGAAAAGGGTGATAGTTTTACCACTTCAGATTCATCCGATGTGAGTCAAAATGGGGGAGAAATTGTTCAGCATGCTATAGTACATCATGATAAATGCTTTATGACTTCTTCACTAACCGATTCTGATTCCAAGATTAAAGAGCTTGAAATGATTTTAGCTCAGCAATCTAAAGCTCTTGAGGATGCCAAAATTTAATTTTCGAAGAAAACTGATAAATTTGAAAAGTATTTTGAAAAACTTGAAAATTCAAACATTGTTCTTGAAAGAAAATTATATCAAAAAATTCAAGATTCTAAAGCTGAAAAAGATAATTTTGTGAGACAAATTACTTTGCTAGAATCTAAGTTGGCATCCTAAGATAAATTGCTTAATGATAATGAGAATTTAAAGGCCCAAGTTCAGGAAAAGGTTTTTGCTATAGCTGCGTTGAAAAACGAATTAAGAAAAACTAAAGGAACTAGTGTGGACACAAAGCTTGAAAAACCATCAATCTTGGGGAAACCGCCTCAAATTCAGTCTGTTAGACAACCGACTGCATTTAGATCCGAGCGACCAAAATCCCCGAGACCGCGGTTTGCCTCCCAAGTTGATATGGTTCATATTTCTAGACAAGTCACTCCACTATCTAGGCCCAATGTGACTAAAACAGCTTTTGCAAGACCTAATCACATGATTGCATCTATCCTCCCTAGACATAGTCTAAAGAACACGTCTCGAACTAGTTTAAATGATGTTCGCCATAAATTTGGTCTAAGGGAAGTTATTCAGAAGACACAAGTAAGAGATAGGAATTTTAAACCTAGTCAGATGCCTTCTAGATTACCCAACACTGCTAACCGTAGCATGTCATATCCTAGGAGCATCAGTCAATCATCTAGGAATTCTAGATCTTACTCGGACATTAAATATGCTACTTGTAAAACATGTAGGAAATGTGTCTTTAAAGCCAATCGTGATTCTTGTGTCAAGAAATTACTTAATGAGGTGAACTCCCGTGCTAGACTTAAATCCCAGTTGGTAGCTAAAATCAAACCCATGGGTAAAATGTGGCGCCCCACTGGTAGAACTTTCACTCTTGTAGGAAACGAGTGCCCTTTAACTAGGATAGTCTCGGATTCTACTAAGACTGCTAGGAAGGAAATTGAAAAGGATGATACATCACTTAAGCCTGAACTTATGGTTTTCTATAAAAGGAAACGTTTTCTAGCTAAGACAAGTGAATCATCTACTCAGGTCGCCTCTGACACAAGAAAAGCCAACTGTGAGCCCCCACGTGCTTATAAAATTGATATCGCTAACCCATGTCAAAGCAAGCAAATTCCTAATGAGAATGTAGGTACCAAAGTTGATGTTCCAAAAGAACAAAGCGGTCCAATCGTTGTATACCGTTCAAATAAGGACACTCTTAGAGTTTGGCTACTGAAGAAGCAGATATCGGAGAAACGAGTGTCTAAGGGGATTCACGGTTAAGCTCGTGTAAAGGACTTATAGTCACATCACAGACTGTAACTCGTTCATCAAAGAAAGGAAAGTTTATCGCCGATGATAAACCTATCCTTACAACGAGAAATTAATTTTTCTTGGGCACGAGCTATTACTAAAATTATTCAACGATTTTAAGCTCGTGTACATGGCTCACATTCAAATCACAGTCTGTGACCCGAACTTCGGAGAAAGGGAAGTTTATCTCGTCAACGATAACTTACCCTCAAAACGATAAATTATTTTTTCTCGGACACGAGCTTAATTAAAACCATTCAAAGGTTTTTAGCTCGTGTAAATGGCTCCTCGTTAAATTACAGAGGATGACCCGGACTTCAGAGACAGTGAAGTTTATCTACGCAACGATAACTTACCCTCTTAACGAGAAATTAAGTTTTCTTGGACACGAGCTTATCCTATAACCATTCAAAGGTTTTAAGCTCGTGTATATGGTTCATCATTAAATATCAGATGATGACCCGATTTTCAAATAAAGGAAAGTTTATCACCGATGATAAACTTATCCTCACAACGAGAAATTAATTTTTCTCGGGCATGAGCTTATATTAAAAACATTCGAAGTTTTTAAGCTCATGCACTATGGCGTATAATTATATTTCAGATTATGCCCCGGACTTCAAAGAAATGAAAGTTTATCACCGATGATAAACTTATCCTTACAACGAGAAATTAATTTTTCTCGAGCATGAACTAATATTAAAAACATTCGAAGTTTTTAAGCTCATGCACAATGACTTACAGTTAAATATCATACCGTAACTCGGAATTCAATTTTAGGAGAGCTTATCTTTAGCTTATCCTCGTAACGGGAAATTAAATTTTCTCGGTCATGAGCTTGTATTAAAACATTCCAAGTTTTAAGCTCATAAAGTAAAGTGTATCTTTTAAATAAGAGAACTTTTCTTATTAACGAGAAATTCATCTTTCTCGGTCATGAGCTTTGCGCTAAAACATTCAAAGTTTTTCAAGTTCATGAAAACGAATTCTAAGTAAATGTCAACTTAGGACTCGTTCTTCAGTTAAAAGGAAAGTCTATCACCGATGATAAACCTTATCCACACAACGGGAAGTTTACAACTTCTCGGACTTGAGCTCGTTTTGTAAGATACTCAACATCATAAGCTCAAGTAATTGGTTTTCAAAACAATGAACAAAATTTTTAGAGAATTTCTCAAAAGGTTTTTCTAAATCTTTCAAAATTGTGTGTTCAAAATATTTGATAAAAAGAGCATGTCTTCTGGAATCGATAATATTTACGATACTAGAAATGTCATTAAATAATGACACGGGGTTGTAAATAAAGTTCGAGCAGAAGTTCAAATGTTTTAAAACATGCTCAAAATGGCTTGCTATTATTTCTGATAGTAACCCGCTTTTCATATTAAAGTCAAGCATTTCACCGGAAAGCTTTGACTCAACAACGGGAATTAATTTTCTCGGCCATGGTTTACTTTATAACCATGTAAGAGATTGTGTTTACGTAATAACACAATCTAACACGAATTTATGTACGCTTCAGTGAATTTATTTGTTCAAACAAGAGAAATCTTGTTTTTATGAAGTTATCATCTCCACCAGTCATAGCAATCTACAATTGATATCTACATACTCGACGATGCGACTACTCAAATGGCGACTACAGCTCTTTCAATAGAACACGGGTCAACAATTGAGGGGGAGCAATTGTCCAGCATTCAGAATCTTTGACGCTGAAAGTGCCAAGTTCACATGTTGGTTTCAAGACAACGATATCAATCATACACATGGAGTCAAGAGATAACTTCAGACGTGATGAGGCGACCAACATTCGTGAACAAGAATCATGTGCTTCTTTCATATGATGTTCTCCATCATTCAGGTCCAACCTCATAAATCGCTAATCTTGTGAATACATTATCATATATGATCTTTGCACGTGATAAATACCTTACACTTGTGTTTAAAAGGTACTTCATTCACGTTTCAAGTCACCCTTATTAATTTGAAGGGGAGCTTGTGTAAAGCATGAAGATAATTGGATTTGCATCTTTCTTCCCAAATTTCCTTAAAATGCTATTAAATCAATTGATATTAAAAACATCGATTGGGTTAGTATTTTTAATATGGGGGAGAAAATGTGATTTAATATGGGAAATGATTAATCACAAATGGTTTGACTTAACGTGCTAGCTCATCCCGACATGTGCGAAATGTTTTCGGATATCGTGGCATATGTTAAGGGGGCAAAATGGATTTGCACTTAAAAATGGATTTCATGGTGACATACACTTACCCAAAACATCTCTATTCACGACGGTGAAGATTGTGGTGACATAAGGATGGTAGGATAGGTTAAAGTCCAATGATTCCTCTAGAACCGGAGGAATCTTCCCAAGGACATTCCATAGCTAGAAATAGTAGTCCTTAGGAAAGATGGAGAAAGATTATGAACGTAGCTGAATGTCGACCAAGTACTTAAGTTAGCACTGGAACAATCACAACAAGGTGCTAGTTATGACGTATTGGTAAGCATTGAATGGGTTGAAGAATGAAAAAGAATTGTAATGATAAAGGGTGTAAAGAAAGAAGTCCTCCTTACAACCTTAGGCAGAAACCGGGTCAATACATATGCTATTGAGATCATTTTTAATGATTCTTGATATTGAAGACAGACATCATGGACCCAGTGATGCAATGCACAACCCATCCCAGCTAACTCAGATATCTCTCAAAAGATATTTGTTTTAATCACACGAAGACAACGCATTATCTTTTGATTTATTCACTCCGAATAAATTGGTATTGAAATGGTGGCACTCCTCTCCAACCTCCGATCACTAAAATACAAAATGCACGATTGAGTCTAGAGCCATTTGAGATCATCAAGTTCTCATTAGGACACACTTTCATATTTCCTTGCTTCCTCACACACTATGAAAAGTAAGAAAGATCTTAAGAGTCCTACGCAAAATCCTCATGATCTTGCCTGAACATCCGAGTAATACGAAAATATTTACAATGAAGATGGAAATCCTTCTTGAGCGAATATCAAAAAGCTCATGGTAGGTGACTTGTGCGATTCTTTATGAATCAAACTTGTGATAACTGGAAAGCAACAGTGGTTTAATTCTTAAATGAATTTAAACACGTTCCAGGCCTCTACGCAATATCTTAGTGATCTTGCCAGAACACTCAGAGTGATACCTTAGTGTTCACAGTGATGAGTGGAAAGCCTTCTAGTGTTAACCTCAAACAGACTTGGTAGGTAACTTGCAAGATTCTATACGAATCAAGCTCGTGACAACTGGAAAGCAACGATGGTGTGGTTCTTAATTGAATCTCACTTGTTCCAGGAACATGAATTGACGGCTTCAAATCATGCGGATATTATTATCCAAATGATCCACTCTTTATGTTCACAGTCAGCTTTAGACGGTCGATAAAGAGAACGGGTTTACCCGCGAAATCTTGTCAAGGAGGTTCTTAACTGAAACTACCAGCCACAAGTACGATAGTTAATATCGTCTAACGGTCTTCACCAACCGGAGGTAAAATGCTACCGAATTAGAATGAAATGTTCAAGGCCATTTCATCCGTGTATATATTTTGTTGCTAACTGTCTTATGCAGCGTAACAAGAAGGTGGCATTGCGGTGTACAATCCAGAAGAAGTCGTCACCACATGCTTATACTATATGCACTTAATACTAATCAAATTCAAGAAAGTCTAAAAGTCAAGTCTTCCGCTGTATCAAACTCTGAAGCTTTCAAGAATTTATAAAAGTATAAGTATGTGGAACATGAAATCACGAGGAGGCAAATATCACAAGTGATGAATGCACAAGGTCAAAGCAAGGACATATGCTCAAGACCAAAGTCAAAGATCTCATCAGCATATTCATAAGAACGAGATCGAAGACTCAAGCATAGTATGCTAGGTTTAAGATTTTGTAAAATGGTGTGACCTCCCTTTGGGGGAGATTGTTAGAAATACGTTTTTCCAAGGAAAGTCTCGGTCACATCATTATTAGCATAGATCACGAGCTATAGACTATTTAGGACATTGTAACTTGGAGTGACCTCCCTTTGGGGGAGATTGTTGGAAATACGTTTTTACGTATTTAGAAAGGATCGGTCACTCCAATGATATATTCAAGTATTGGGCTCGTGATCCATTAAGTATACGTATAGCCCATATAGCCCACATGTAGGGTGGGCTATATATACCCCCTTCTAGCATGTTAGGAGGGGTTGGTCATTCTCATTTTCACACACTTAATCTAATCTTTAATTTTCTCTCCAACCTCTCTCTACTTTCTCTCTCTAGTTCTTCATCTATCTCTCTATCTCTTTAGATCATTCCAACACAAGGATAATCCAAGGATATTATTACTAAAAGTAATAATATTAAAACTCCAAATAAGATTTCTCTAATTATTTAGCTCAAAATTTGCCCTATCACATTAGTAAGGTGCAAGTAATTATAGCTAATCTTTATTTTCCAAATCGGAATGTTTGTCGGAATCCCCTATCGGAATATCCAAAAACACCTTGATCGGAATCCCAGTCTGAATACACCTTATCGGAATACCAATTAAAACCCCGTGTCGGAATCCCCAATCGGAAAGATCCAAAACACCTTTTCCGATGGTTGTGATCGGAATGCCCGTCGGAATGCAAAGCCCTTTTCCGATTTGGGGTGATCGGAATACAGTAGGAAAAGGCAAAAAGCAAGATCGAATAAGCTATTAACCAAATAAGCACACGACTAAAAATTTAACTAAAACACGTATAAGAAAAAGCTAATAAGCTAAAATTTAAAGAATTTTGAAAGCACTTAAATGAAAAAGAAATTCGAAAACAACTTTTTAATAAAAATAACTTTTATAAAAACGTAAGTAAATTTAAGATAAACACAAATAAGATATAAAAATCAATAATCCAAGACAATCAAAAACATAAAAACATAACATTTAATCAAATAAGCAAAACAATAAGCACATAAACATAAAGATTAAGCAAAACAAGAAAGGTAGAATGAGAGATTAAAAATAAGAACTTGATTAAAAGAAAAGATTCAACAACAAAATTAAAAGACTTACTTGAATTAAAGGCAAGAAATTATAGGTGCAAGACAAGTAATTAAATGAAAATTAAGTAAATGACATGAAATAAAGGTGCAAGTAATGAAAATGGTGGAAGACTAGTTTCTCAAGTTAGCCAACCACTCCTAATGTGTCATTAGGAGGGTATTTATAGTGATTAGGGAGGTAAGCATGTGTTGGAGGCTTCCTTGTTTCTTTCTTTCTCGTCTTTTCGTCTTCTAAATTCTTCGACTTTTTCGACTTTGTCTCGGGATTAATTAAACTCGTCTTGTAATTTCTTCATTAATTAGACTTGAGTTCTTCGGCTTTATTAAACTTCCGTCTTTAGACTTTTTCTTCGATAAATCTTCAGAATAGGCCTTGGACTTCCGTTATTTTTGCACCCTTGATCTTTTGACTTCGTCTTTTGTCTTTTTCTTCGATAAAAGCCCGTGAAAGCCCGTGTTTTCTTCCCTTTTCACATTTTGATCCTAAATCACAACAAAAACACAAACCACGCATAATTCTGATATTTACGACATAAAATACACGTTTTGACTTGGTTATTATTATAATTAAGTGGTAAAAGGATAAGTGTTTTCATACTTATTAAATCCCCTACACTTGACCATTCCAATGTCCTCATGCAATGCATTAATTACAAAGCAGGATTTACATTTTCATCATAATCAATCCACCTTGGCCTTTATTAAAGAGACAAAATATTTAAAGGAAGAAATCAAGTAAAAAGATCAAAAACTTACTCATATAAACACTTATTATACTTATTCCATATAAACACTTATTATACTTTAAAACAACTAATTAATAATAAGTGTTGTTAAAATAACGATATTTTAAATGACGGTAATTAAAACTAAAACTAATTAAAAAGTAAATGGTGCAATGTTAAGACTTTAAAAAGTAATTAATTAAATGACTTAAAATTAAAGCGTGACGAAAAGTAAATTTGACAAGTTAATTAAAATAAAATTTTGAAAACTTAAAACAATGTGAACTTAATAATAAAACTAAGACAAAATATTAAAAACCAAACCTACCGTCAGAATCCTATCGGAATCCGATCGGAATGTACTCGTCGGAATGTACACTTACCTCTCCATTTGGAATGTGGTCGGAATGTTTCCTCGTCGGAATGTTTGTCGGAATCCCCTATCAGAATGATCCAAAACACCTTGATCGGAATCCCCAATCGGAATACTAATCGGAATGCAACCAAAAGGAATCTTGTCGGAATATGGGAAACAAAGTCCTATCGGAATATCAAAAAGACCTCCGTCGGATCGCTCATTGCGATCGTACATTGCGACGGGTCTTAAGGCCTTATTGAAACGAAGTGCTGCCAAATTTTCAATAGCCACATTCCGATGGTTTCATTTTAAGTATTCCGATAGGCTCATTCCGACAGGAGATTCCGATCATATTCTGATAGGTGAGTTGTTATTCCGACAGTTTTCAGACTGAACATTCCGATGGTAAGCAACATTCCGATCGGTATTCTGATCGGATTCCGATAGGTGGATTCCGACGGATTGGGTTTTGTTTTAATATCTTGTCTTAGTTTTATTTTTAAGTTTGCATTGTTTTAAGTTTTCAAGTTTTCATTTTTATTAACTTGTCAAATTTACTTTTCGTCGAGTTTTAATTTTTGTCATTAAATTTCTCGTCATTTACTTTTAAAGTTTTTAATATTGCACCATTTACGTTTTAATTAGTTTTAGTTTTAATTAACCGTTAATTACTTTAAAGTCTTGCACAATTAAATTACTACAACGACCAATCTATTGTTTTCACCAAACTACGACTTAACTTCGATAGAAGTCCGTGAAAGCCCGTATTTTCTTCCCTTTCCACATTTTGATCCTAAATCACAACAAAAACACAAACCACGCATAATTCCGACATTTAAGACATAAAATACACGCTTTGGCTTGGTTATTATTATAATTAAGTGGTAAAAGGATAAGTGTTTTCACACTTATTAAATCCCCTACACTTGACCTTAATTATAATTATTTTATACTTAACTTAGTTAATAATTATTTTAACAACACTTATTAAGTGGTAAAATAATATAATAATTAGTTAATATTATTTTTAACTAAGTTATTTGACAAACACTTATTATATGGAAGACTAGTTGGTCCAGTTATCCCCGGCAGCGGCGCCATTTAATAACTGGATTTTACCAAGTATAAAAATATCGTTGTTCCAGTCTTTTCGAATTGATAACAGTAGAAAGTGTGACTCAGTCGTCTTCTGGTGAAAACAATAGATTGGTCGTTGTAGTAATTTAAATGTGCAAGACTTTAAAGTAATTAACGGTTAATTAAAACTAAAACTAATTAAAACGTAAATGGTGCAATATTAAAAACTTTAAAAGTAAATGACGAGAAATTTAATGACAAAAATTAAAACTCGACGAAAAGTAAATTTGACAAGTTAATAAAAATGAAAACTTGAAAACTTAAAACAATGCAAACTTAAAAATAAAACTAAGACAAAATATTAAAACAAAACCCAATCCGTCGGAATCCACCTATCGGAATCCGATCAGAATGTTGCTTACCATCGGAATGTTCAGTCTGAAAACCGTCGGAATAACAACTAACCTATCAAAATATGATCGGAATCTCCTGTCGGAATGAGCCTATCGGAATACTTAAAAACAAAATCTATCGGAATACTTAAAATGAAACCATCGGAATGTGGCTATTGAAAATTTGGCAGCACTTCGTTTCAATAAGGCCTTAAGACCCGTCGCAATGTACGATCGCAATGAGCGATCGCAATCACGATCGGAATAAGGGGGAAAGAACCGTCGGAATCTCAAATCCCTAATCCGATACACGATCGGAATAAGTGAAAGTTGTCGGAATGTAGAACCCCTTTCCGATGGAAGTACAAAAACAAAAGGAACAAACAAGCAAATACCAAATAAGCACTTTGGCAATAAGCAAATATCAAAAACTTAATTAAAACAAGAATAAGTAAAACTAAATAAGCACAAATTTAAAAACTTTCAAGACACAAAATAAGCAAACTTTTTTAGCAAACTTTAAAAAGATAAAACTCTTAAGAAAACTTTAAAACTAATAAGCTAAATACAAAATAAGCCAACAAGCATGTTAAGCTCAAAGCTTAAATCGTATGAAAGCCTAGATAGGAATAAAAATAACATTTCCATTTGGAAAATAAAGATTAGCTATAATTACTTTAATTACTAATGTGATAGGGCAAATTAGTATTAATAAAGTTTACTAATGTGTTTTAGAGCTAAGTTATCAAATTAGCTAACACCTCCTAATGTGATATTAGGAGGGTATTTATAGGAGATTAGGGAGGTTAGCATGTGTTGCTCCCTTCTTTCTTTCTCTTTCTCATCTTTTTGTCTTCATAATTCTTCGACTTTTTCGACTTTGTCTCGGGGTTAATTGAACTCGACTTATAATGTCTTCATTTATTAGACTTGAGTTCTTCGTCTTCATTAAACTTCCGTCTTTAGACTTTTTCTTCGATAAATCTTCAGAATAGGCCTTGGACTTCCGTTCTTTTTGCACTCTTGATCTTTTGACTTCGTCTTTTGTCTTTTTCTTCGATAAAAGCCCGTGAAAGCCCGTGTTTTCTTCCCTTTTCACATTTTGATCCTAAATCACAACAAAAACACAAACCACGCATAATTCCGACATTTACGACATAAAATACACGCTTTAGCTTGGTTACTATTATAATTAAGTGGTAAAAGGATAAGTGTTTTCACACTTATTAAATCCAATAAGTTATGCCTTGGCTATGAACTCTAATTAATACCGAGCAACTTTTAAACAATCTTTTGCTAGAAGCTAAGTAACTTTTCAAATCGTACAACCTTATTTATTGCAAATATATTTATTAACAAGCGATGGGAGAAAAAGCTTATAATCAACTCACATAAATTCATGAAAGAATACCAAACTTATAATTGACTCTATCATCTCTCGTTCTCCACAATTAAAAATCTCAAGGAATGATACTCGTGGATGCTTAGCCAATTAAATCAAAGTTTTGGGTTTTCATGTCATCTATAGGATCTTGTAACTTCTTAGACTTTTTCAAGTTTAGAATTCGCATTTTAAAGTTCCCTTGATAAACGACTCTCTAGGATCAATTATAGGAACTTGCGAAAAGTTCTTTTTCTTAACCCGTAAGAGTTAAGACTTTCGCGTTTTAAAGTTCCCTATATAAAAGCCTAGCAAAACTTGACTTAAACACGTTAAGGATACTAGCTAGAGTAAACTTAGATAAGTAAACTTGGGTTGACTCAAAAGATTCACAACGCTTAAAAATTAAAACCACTTTATTAAAAATTTATTCTAGCAAAGAAAGTAAATAGATATAATAAAGGAAAATACTACTAGGCCAAAATAGATCAAAAATTTTGAAAAATGTCAAAAAAATCAAATTTTCCGGTTAAAATGAGGACAAATACAAGGAAAAGCCCACTTAACTTCGATAGAAGTCCCCCCTACACTTAATATAGACATTGTCCTCAATGTTTAAGCATGTGGGAGTGAACTCCCCTACACTTAGGACATTGTGCACGTTGTTTAAATCTTGCTAAGGAAGAGACAACTAAAGTGATTCCTATTTTAATATTAAAGAATATAAAATAGAGAATCAAAAGAGTTTAGGATAGAACCGGGAAGACGGGACACGGAATCACGGGTCGTCAAAAGTCATCAAGAATGTATCTTTGAAAGCTTGAATCCCTGCACATGATAAGAAAGAAAACAACAAACACATACTAGGGTCTCCCCTTACACTTATTATAAAAACAGATAAAGATAGAGAGATAATCAGGTTGCCTCCCGAGAAGCGCTTGTTTTTGTTAACCGAGTCACGAGCCTGACTCGTCCCCGAATTAAATGGTCCATGCGGAAGCCTCAAATGTAATACCATGATCAAAGACCTTGTCCTCGTTCCCGGAGGACATTAATAAAGGAGAGGCCGGAGGATAAGTCTTAAGGGGTAGAAAAGTCCTCTCAACATAAGAAAAGTAAGTGGAATCATGATCCACGGGAGGTGGGGTGGGTAAAGGAATCAAAATGTCATCCCCAAAAGACATATGATTATCACTGAGCGGCAAAGCCGTAAAGGTGTCAATCATGGAATGGTCAATGTCACCCCCGGGTCAAAGCACTCATCCTCGGTAATGGTTTCTAAAGGTTGGGATAAAAGGTGCTCGGGATGGTGACTTGGGACAATATCTTCATGCAGCAAATTATCAAAAATAATATCCCCCTCCGTATCATCATCATCAATACCCGGAGGTATTGAGAGAATGTCGATTTCCTCCATAGCTGTATCATTATTCTCAACTGAAGTAATAGACGGAGGTAAAGACTCAGAAATAGGAGCAGAATTCAACGCTTCAATTTTAGCAATAAGAAGATGAACTTTCAGTAATTTGTCGCGAAGAATAACGTCTTCCACCTCATCTACAAGACCAAGTTCAGTGGTGAACTTCTCGTATATCGGAGAGAATAAATCAACATCGCCTTCATCGCCCGAAGGAGAAAGATAAATTTCAAAAGTGTAATTCTCATAGCATGGAGAAAAATCATCATTAAGAGCGACCTCGTCCGTAGGCTCTACAAAAGTCAGCACATCACAAACCTCATCAAAGAATTTGTCGAGACCAAAATCACTAATCTCACTTGATGTATCACTATCCTTAGACGCATTAGGGATATTAAGAGTAGGAGTAGTAATCTCAGAAGATGGGTTGAGATTATAGATATCATCCTCGTCATCATCATAATAGTAGTATGGACGCACAAGAGGAGTATAATCACTAAGATTAGATACTTGCTCTTGTTGTTGTCGCTTTCCCTCCTCCCTTGCTTCGCGTATGCTAGCTAATTCTTGTTGAACGTATTGAAGTGTATTCAAAAAAATGGCTCGTTCTTCTTCACTCATTCCAACAGAAGGTTGATGATCGAGGGAGTAATGTGGGGGCTCGGAATTATGAAAATCGTAATTATAGCACGGATGTGGTCCATCATAGATCATCGGTTGAAAAGAATTAGAACACGGATTTGGCTCATAATAATTCATCGGCTGACAAAAAAAGGTATCGTGAGGGCCCCCACAATTGTTGCAATACGGGTATTGAGGAAAACCCGGTGCTTCTTGTAGATAGCTATTACCATTGTCATAATTGTTACCCAGTTCTTGCTCGCCATGAGGCGGGTATCGAATTGGACACGAAACATGCCAATGAGAATCGCTTCCACAATATATGCAAGGGGGGAGTAGGTGGATTAGAAGAAAAGGATGAATTAGTCGAATTGCACGATGGACAAAATCCAAAATAGGAAAATTGTGAATCGGAAACGGTTGGAAGATCTTTTCCGCATTGCTCGCAATAACACCATTCACATGATTCGAAACCATATAATCGTCTTCCACACCCTGCAGCACAAGCAACATACGAATTCATTAAGAACAATAGATAAGCAAGAAGAACATTTTTGGTGCAAAACATTCGAAAAAGAAATGCTTTTATGATTTTTAAATGTTTTTGGGATTTTTGAAAAAAATTTATCACGAAAAATAACGTTCACGAGTGAACGGATCCCAAAATCCAACGCGTCTCTCACAAAAAACCGTTAATCTTCACGAAAAGAGCCGGCAGCGGCGCCATTACCGGGGAGATTAACAGTTTTTTGTGAGAGGCGCGTTGGATTTTGGGATCCGTTCACTCGTGAACGTTATTTTTCGTGTCAAAAATTTTTAGTTATTTATTGAAAATAAAACTCTAAAACTCTAAAAGTGATAAGCCAAATCGTGAAATAATAAAATAAACTCTCAAAACACCTATTAAACTTTAAAACTCTAAAACTCTAAAAGTAATTTGCACCTTATTATTTTCCGATAGGGGTTAAGAATTTTTTTTATTTTTATATTTTTTTTTCCAAGATTAAAATCTCAAAAGTAAAGATTTGATTCAAACAAGAAAGGAATAAAAAGATGAAGTTTTCCTAGTGAGAGAAATTTAAATACTTTCTCTCTCTAAAAACTAAAACTACTAAAAGGAAAATAAACTAGCTAACACCCTCCTAATGTGTCATTAGGAGGGTATTTATAGGAGATGGGGAGGTGCATGTGCTTCCTTCTTTCTTTCTTTCTTCTCGACTCGATTTAAATTCTTTGTCTTTCTCGACGTCGTCTCAGGATTTGTCGATGTAAATTGAAATCGTCTTCTAATTTTCTTCTATAATTTGACTTGAGTTCTTCGACTTCATTAAACTTCCGTCTTTAGACTTTTTCTTCGATAAATCTTCAGAATAGGCCTTGGACTTTCGTTCTTTTTGCACTCTTGATCTTTTGACTTCGTCTTTTCTCGTTTTCTTCGATAAAAGCCCGTGATAACCCGTGTTTTCTTACTTTTTCATCTTTTGGTCCTAAAACACAATAAAAACACAAACCACGCATAATTCTGACTTTTACGACATAAAATACACGTTTTGGTCTTGTTATTCTTAGAAATAAGTGGTAAAAAGGATAAGTGTTTTCACACTTATTACTAGAAAATTGTACACCACTTAAGCCAATTGGAATAGCCGAGGATGTTTATGTTAGGATTGGAAAGTTTGTTTTTCCCACGGACTTCATCATTTACGATTACGAGTGTGATCCTAAATGTCCCATTATTTTAGGTCGACCCTTTATATCGACGGCTCGAGCCGTAATCGACGTTCACGGTGGGAAACTCACTATGAAATATGAGGAGGAGAAAATGGACTTTTTCACAATTAGATCCCAAGTTTCAAATGATCATGATAAAACCGAGGTTTCAAAACCCGATTTTTCAAAATTTGACAATACAAAGCTCATACTTTAGCGGAAAAAATGAGATTAGATGCATGTTTTGAAAGGATGAAAATAAACGGTTTTAAAGATGAGGATTTTAATGATAAAGAATGCGTTTACTTAATTAAAAAGGGTATTCGTAAATTTATGGATGAAAAATCATTTTGGGATATATTCGGTGAATAAAGTGAACAACCAATTCCGAAGGGCGACGTTAGTGTCATCACGACAATGACAAAAATGGACTCGTCTTCACCGCCTTCGAAGGACCACGTCTTTGAGGCTTCAACTTTTAACGCAATTGAAGTGCCTCCATTTCCTATCCCAACACCCGTTGTGGCTAAAGGTTTCATCGACATCGATCCTCTCGTCATTGAAAAGTCACCTAGGCATAGCCCTAGGGCTTGTAAGACCATGGTTTTGAGTGCTCACATCGACTCTTTCTTTGACAATGACGATAGCGATTTTGCCGAGATTGGTCACGTGCTTCAAAATCCACATGCAATTTTTGATTCTCCTAAAAAGAATTCTAAGTGTACGATGATTATGAGTTTGATCCCGAGATTGAGGAAATTATCGAACGAGAGCTAGCTCTTTTGCCTCCACTTCCACCTACGAGTGAGGTTGATTTTTCCAAAATCGAGGATGAACTTTTTGAGTTTGAACGTCTTATTTTCGATGAAGAACCAACTCACGTGACCAAAAATCTCATTCTCGAGGAGTTACCTAATCAACACTCCTCAAATGAGAATGACGTATACCACATGCGTGAGGATCTAACTTATCCACGATCCACACAAAGGAATGATGGTTTTGTGCTTAATCGTGATCTTTTCGAGAGAGTTTCTAAAATCCTCAGTGAGGGGTATGAAAAACCTTGGTTTGACAAACCCATCTATGATGAAGAAATCGATGAGATGCACGTTCATGAGGATGATGAATATGTTGACCCCAAGGGGGCGGTGTTCTTTGTTGACAAACGTTTTGAGGACTTATACAATGCACCACCCCCTAACCGCGACTTAAATGTGAGGATTTTTAGCGTGACTAATTTTGAATTTGAAACGCCAAATATTTTCGACATCATAAAATCGGGTTTTCATAAAGAGTATTTAAACGATATAAAAGGAAAAGATTTTAAAATGAATTTAAAAGATTTTTCTACATGTCTAACTCCGTCATCACATCGTTATTTGAGTGCTACCACCTCGTCTACTCCTTTTGACGAGTGTGAGTGTGGTTTTAGTGTGGGGGAAGACCCTTATGTTCACTCACATTTCTCCACCGAGGACGAGATATTCGATCTCGTAATTGCTTGTAAAAGGAAACTCGGTCTTTCACTGATGCAATAAATGGAAAATCTTTTCGTTTGCTTGGTGTGAGTCTACCCCGAGTAGCTCATTGTGTTGCCTTACCCATTGTCCCACCCTTCTATTTCTTCTCATCTATTTTCTTTGACCCTCTCGGGTTTTTGGTTGGAGTAGCGTTGTTTCTTCTTTCTTCCGAAAACGAGGACGCTATCTTTGACCCCGGTATACGTTTATCGGGTTTTTAAAGTACTCCATGTACTTTTGGGCATTGTTTATCATGTAAGCCCCACCAATAATTACCAAACCATGATTATCCCTAAATGATCACATTTATGGGGATTCGAGTCGAGCTTTTGACTCGGTTATCAAAAACAAGGTGCCTCGTGGGGGATTCTCATGCTTATCCTTGTAAATATTGTTGTTTTCTAATAGTGTAATGCGGGGACTTGTGCTCTTCCAACCTTTGTTCAGTGGTTGTTTGTGATTGTGATTTATTAGGTTCATCGTCATCATTGAAGCCTCTCATGTTTGTTTTACGGATCACTCGAGCTTCGATCGTTTCCTTTGGAGATTCCAATATCCGATGATATCCTTTTATGTTCTAACGTTTATCTTATTAGCAGAATTCATAAACGGCTTTTAGATTATTCGTTTTACCCTTTCCATGCTCGAGATTAAGCAATCGAATTTCGTCTCTGGTATGGGGGTGTTTCACCCTTAGACTTGAAACACTGAGGACAATGTTTAGTTTTAGTATGGGGGTGGCCTTGCTCACGTCATCACACAATCCAATATTCATCTTTTTGTTAGAGTTTTATGCAAAATAAGGCTAAAAATGGCCAAATTTTAAAAAATATATTATTTTTCATAAGTGTTTAAGACACGAATGTAGGTTTTCCGATTGTGAGAATAAGAGTAATTTTTTACTCGACCATGCGTGTTGAGCGCTTAGCTTCGATTCCTTAACTATTTTTAGGCTAAGTCTCTTAAATGAGGACAAGAAATGATAGAGTTAATTATAAGTTACGTAATCTTTCACGATCTCATGTGTGGTAATTATTAGCTTTTTCGCCCCATGCTTTTGTTTAAATAAATGCAATAAGTAAGGTCGTACGATTTAAAAGATTACTTAGCTTCTAGCCCAAGATCGTTTAAAAGTTGCTCGTGTTCGAATAGAGTTCATAGCCAAGGCATAACTTATTGAAGCGGGATGCGAAGATTGACAAAGTTCCAAAAAAGGCCCTAACAAGGCATGAGGACTCCATTTTGTTGCTAAAGATCCAAGATGATGTGAAGTATCATTATTCCAAAATCAATATGAAGGATCAAGACACACGACGAAAAGCAATACACTCCCCTAAAGATCATGGAGAAGTCTATCCAAAAAGATCCTAACAAGGTATGAGGATAAATATATCCAAGTCTGAAAAGGAGGCGGATCGTTGTATATCGAAATCCCACATAAAGTTGAAGAAAAATGATGAAGTCGTGTTCCAAGTTTGAAGAATCTCTCAAAAACGTCAAGTGAAGAAATTCCATATATGAAGAGAAGACCATTATTTCAAGAACGTCTTCCAAGATTCGAAGTATGAAGTACATGCCAAATATCGGTCCGAGAAAGGTCTCAAATCGTGAAACGAGTTATGCCAAGATATGAACTCAAGGAGATTACGAGAAGCTGTTTTAAAAGATCGCGTCCTTTAGCTAACTCTTAATTAAATCGTCCTACTTTATTTTCGGCCTTAATAAAATATCAAAATAAGTCAAATGCATCCTCGTGATCATTAAGACAAAATAAAATATAAGAGATACACCTTAGGAATCAGGTAGTCTAAGTATGTAATTAACGCTCATGAGTAATGGTTGTTTTACTAACTTATAATGACAATGATCTCGTTACACGCTTAGCATGAAATCGGGTGAAAATCAAGGACGAAGAACTTATCTCTATGAGGCATTCACGTGTTCTTATTCTATGATCCTAAAAGTCACTTAATCATGATAAAAACAATACATTATGTCTAAAACGCATGTAGTAGTTTATTTAAGTTTACGTTTTCAATAAATATCAACTAAAAATGAATTTTAGAAGAGCTACGATACTTAATTCTAGCATTACGTGGGGACATGGCAATGGTTTAGTATGGGGGAGTGATGATATTGTAATTATACATAGTCTCATCGTCCAAATCGGGCTTAAAACGCTTAAAATATCATAAAAATACCCAAAATATGCTTGTGTTTGTTCATTGTGTATTTTAGGTACGGGTATCGTGAATTCACCAAAAGATTACAAGAATCAAGCAAAAACGAACACGGGAAACGAATCCGCACAAAGAACCGGACCTGAGTATAGATTATACCCCTGAAGTTTTTAAGATTGATAACTTTGGTCCTCCAAGTTTGAAGAATTGTGACTTTATACCCCTCATGTATCATTATTTACATTGGGGACCCTAAAGTATCAAGACTTGACAAGAAAATCCTTTGAAGATTACAAGAAATGCAAGATTAGTCCTTATTCAAGATCTATCTAAACACAAGGATCACTTTTGTAACTACATGAAAGTGAAATACAAAGGGAAAAGAGAGTTTATGCTATTGAAACTTATATAGCAAAAATTTGGAAAACAAGGGACCAAAACAGCCCAGACAAACAAACATCACTCCACCACTCCCCTGCCTACACGTCACCCACTACAACCCTCCATCCAACTGCATGCCTCCACATCACCTTAGACGCCACATCACCCCACTAATTAACTAATCAGTTTTTAAACTGATAATTAAACGTGGGAAACATATTTTCAACCTAAAACCAGATTAACCACCATTGTTTACTTTCCCTCCCACCTATAAACCCTAATCCCATTACACCTTCTAATCAAAGGGTTTTTTGTTGATTAACTCCAGATCAACAATTAAGCCCACCCTCATCACAACCCCACACCCAGAAAGTGACTTATCACTCTCTTGTCCCCCCACAGCTTGAACAAACCCACGTGACACTGTTCATCTCTGAACATTTGGACTAAATCAACAACTCTCCTTAAATCCTTTGTCCCAAAGGCTAAGATAAACGGCCATGATCAAGATTTACATCTGGCAAGGACAGAGATCACAAGATGGATCATATTTGACCAAGATTCGAGTTTTTCAAAGGGTACTTTTGGAATTCTAGTTGCTAGGGTTTCATATTTGTTATCAGTTCTAGATAGTTCTTTCATTGTCTATTTAAAGACCCCTCAACATGTGAGATGGGCTTTGTTCCAGTTTTTTGGCTTGTAAACATTTTTTAAGGAATAGTTAATGTATTTTAAAATCCTTGCAAGTCATTACTGAGTTCCAATTTTAATTCTAGTTTATTTACTTTCATGTTCTAATTTAGGTGATTTCAAAGTAGCGTAATTTATAAAAATATTTTTACTCAAAGATTTTTGGTAAAAAGTATTTTTAAATCTGGATATTGACTTGGTACTAGGATTGTTTGACAATCAATCTTGATATTAAGTCATATTCTTGTACTTTCATGTTTGTATCAAAAGGTTAAGTTGGTTTCAACAGTTTATGTTTTCAGAGATTATCAAGAAATTTGTTTCACTTTTAAATATTATTTAATTTTTGTTGATAACCATCAATGTAGCAAAAGCCACAAGCTTGCAGCTTGTGGTCTTTTGGTTACAAGAAGTGCTTTCCTTGGTTGTTTGTGGTTTGCAGGTTCAAAACAACCACCTATTCCTTTCTATCCTTTTCATTCTTTGAAGATATTGTTCTCCTCTTGGTCTGTTGTAGACCAAACAACGAGGGCTCTCTACACAAGCTAAAACAAGCTCATATCATTAATATCCATGAGCCCTGAAAGTGCATAATAGAAGGCATCAGCTTATAGGTTTGGCTTGAACCCTATTTCCCTTTTTAATTCATGAATATTGTGTGAATTGTTTTTGCCTTGTGTTTCTAGATAGCTTAGTGTTTAATCTAGGGTTATTTCATGTTGATTCATGTTCTTTGAGTTTTTATAAGATTTGGTATTGATTTATGGTTTAAGTCTTTGTTAATTTTGTCATTAGATTTTTGAAGGGGTGTTCGGATTTGAATGTTAGAAAAAATAGTTGACAATATTGTTGCTTGCATACTTAGTGAACACTCTCTAATAGGTCTAAGGATTAGGTTTTTGTAGTTAGTTAGAAGGTTCATGTGGTAGTATCAAAATTTTGTGTTAAAAATATGCATAAAACAGTCAAGTTAATTAGTAGGCTTATAGAGAGTATGATTTTGAGTTTTTAAGTTTGATTTCTTGTAAACAGTTAGAGGTATTAGTAATATAGGATATAGAACTTGTTAGTTGTACTTTGGTTGTGTTTTAAGCAAGATTAGGTCAGCCAAAGTTCACAGGATTGCACATTAGTTCAGCAAAAATACCCCCAAACCTTGTAATTGACATCAGTGACTTGCATAGCTTATTTGTGTGCTTATTGTGTATTGTATTTGCTTACTTCTTGCTTGTTGTGACTCCTCACAACCCAATTGGTTGTGGGGCGCCCTTGGTTCCAAATAACTCCAACAAACAAGGCCACAAATCGTCCATCTTGGTTTTCTGAGGTTCATCAATGGGAAAACTTTCCCACTGCTAGTTCAATATTACCCACTGCTTCACAAAAGGACAAAAAGTCCCAGCTTGTCACTTTCATACAACACTGATTTTTGTATTTAGTGGCAAAAATTCAGTGTTTTTCATTCTTTTTAATTTTCTTGTGTTTCTTTATTTATTTTAATATTTTTAGAAAAGTTAAATTTTATTCTCCTATTCATTTAATTATTTTTAGCATTATTTTCTATTTTAATTCATTTTTAATATTCTATTTTTGGCTTTTAGTGGTAAAAAGTGTTATGTTTTGTTTTTCCAATTTTCATAGTTTCACTAAATTATTTTAAGATTTTCTAAAAAGAAATTTCATTTTTCACTTTCTTTAATTATTTTTTAGAATTAATTTAAGTTTAAATAGGTTTTTATTTAAATTGTTATTGTCTTGTTAGGTAAAAAAAGTACTGTTTTCAACTTTTTTCAATTTTCTTAAGTTTAGATAAGTGTTTTAGGATTTTTCAAAAAGTGGTTTAAAAAGTGTTTTTAGCATTTAAAAAATAGAAAAATAGTTTTAAAAATTTAGGAAAAATACTTTTTAGTTTTTAAATAATATAAGTAAGATTTTAGTTTGATAAAATAATATTTTGAGATTTTAGTTTGATAAAATAATATTTTGGGCTTTTTGTTAGTTATATTTAATTTTTGGGCTTTAATTAGCATTTAAAATTAAATATTTAATTAATAAAAGGTTTTAAAATTTATTTATTGAATTTTTATTCTTATTTATATTATTTTAGACTTAGTTTTATTTTTTAATTAATTTTAGCTTATATTTTTAATTTCATCGCGTTTTACGTAATTACGTCTACGTTTTACGTCATTCGTCGTAGTTTAATCGTAGTGTAGCTCGTCATTTAATTTTCTCTCTTCAAACCCAAAAACGACACTAATCCAAACTTGATTTTTATGTAATTGGCCTAATACACATACACCTCCGCCGAGAACGAACTCGCATTTATCAGTTTTACGGTTTTCCTAAATCGTATAACTTAATACTTGCCGATTAAACGCGTTTTTCCTAAAACGTGTACGATTTTACTACAATCAACGTACTTGGTAAATTTGAAAAAATAGTTAGATTTTGGATTTTCATATCTCTAAATAATACACGTACTTCTTTTCACCCACTCTACTTTCTCCACTAGAACATAATATGCATGTCTTATTCTTTGATCATCCCTCCCCCCCCCCACCCGAAGGTGGTTTTTGATACCCTACAATTGGTATCAGAGCTAACCGGGGTGTTTTGTATACATATGTGTTGTTTTGTGTTTATCATCCTGTCATAAGCTTATTCATAAGCTGTTTGAGCTTATTTGATTAGAAAAGTCAAAAGTCGTGATTTTTTTCTTGTTACCAACGCTTTCATTATTTCATTGTTATTCTGTTCTTTTAGTTCCATGTTTTTCCTTGTTATGGTTTTTTCAACTTTAGCAAGCTAATTGTCCAAAGTTTTTTTTTGTCCGTTCCTTTTTATATAGCTTTTTCTAAAGCTTATCTAATCCAAGTTGTTTCATCTTATTTGATCTATTTTTTTTGGTGGCTTGGTTTTTTATGAAAAAGCTTCAAATCTAGTGTTGGGAGTTATGATTTCCAGAGTTGATACTGTTAGTATCGTTAGTAGAAAATTTGTAATAGATAGTACTAGTGGTAGAAATTGTTAGTACCGTAGGAGATGTGCATAAGCTATTCTAGGAAGAGATATGCATGATCACTCTACATGTTTTATGTAAGCCCATTAGGGTTTAGGGTTTTCCTTAGTGTATAAAAGGAACCCTGTGGCTGAATAAGTGATACATCAGTTTATCATTTTCATATCAATACATGTATGAATTCATAGTTAGCAATCTGTTATTTCTTATTGTTCTTCTTAGCATTATAAGTTAGATTCCACATAACTTATAGTGTTCGTAGTCTTTGTTTCTCTTGTAGTTAGTTTGGATTTATTCAAACTAGGTACCACCCTTAACATGCTATAAAGACCTATTCATTTGGGATCAGCAAATGGTATAAGAGCTTGTTGAGAAACTCTGAATTAGAAGAATCTATAATAGATCTCTCATAAACCTTCATTTCTCATATCTTTTCAATAGTAGGAGAAAATGACAAGCTTATTCATAATGAAGAAGAAGAAGAAGAAGAACACTAACATAAAAACGACCCACCTCCTAGTACACCACAACAAATTCCCCATATAGTATCATCCATCAAACTTCTTATCCTTGTCAAGGATCAGTATGACATATGGGCCATGAAAATGAAACATTACCTAAGTCATACAGACTACTCTATCTAGGAAGTTATACAAAAAGGAAATGGCTGTGTGAATGTTGCAACTGATGCAAATGAAGTTATAAAAATCTTGCCTCCTAAATCTGCTTCAGAGATTCAAGAGCGAGAGAGAGAGAGAGAGAGAGAGAGAGAGAGAGAGAGAGAGAGAGAGAGAGAGAGAGAGAGAGAGAGAGAGAGAGAGAGAGAGAGAGAGAGAGAGAGAGAGAGAGAGAGAGAGAGAGAGAGAGAGAGAGAGAGTGAGAGAGAGAGAGGGGGAGATATATATATATATATATATATATATATATATATATATATATATATATATATATATATATATATATATATAGAGAGAGAGAGAGAGAGAGACTTAAATAATGAATTTATAAATAGAATTGAGGCAGAGAACAATCCGAACTGAGGCAATCTTTCTGGATTCGCTCCGCGCTCATATTCATCACTATAGGAATTCAAAAAAAACGTATCTTGAATTTCCTCGTTATTTTTTTAACTGACTGACTGGTTCGTGACCTAATTAGAAAACATCTTGCTTCGAATAAACTAAATAGAGAAAACCCGACTATCGGATGTGGATATTTTAACAAAATGGTTAACCCCGTCTATAAATCTTTTACATAAAAATGAAAATAGTTCAAGCAAGAAACAGTTTAACTTGGGGGCGGTGATTTAGTAGCATGGCGTACATATGATGAGCTACAATAATGGTTAGAGAGAGAGAGACAGAGAGAGAGAGAGAGAGAGACTAGGACTAGGTTGTTAATGGCTTTGTAAGAATATCATTTAGCAAGATTCCATAAGATGATTGATGCTAAGTTAATGTGGGAAGCCATCAAAATAAGATTTAGTGGAAATGATGACTCCAAAAGATGTAGAAGAGTATACTGAAGCAACAGTTTGAAGGATTTTCTATATTTAATTTAGAAGGAATCCACAATGGTTATGTCATATTTCAGAAAATTCTGAGTCAATTAAAGAATCATGGTGTTGGTATCTCCACTAAAGATGTCAATTTAAAGTTTTTTAGGTATCTACCCGAGTCCTAGAAACAAGTGTCTTTGATCATGAGGATAAGACCAGGAATTGACACTCTTAGTTTTAATGATCTTTATAATAATCTAAGAGTTCTTGAAGCTAATGTAAAAGGAACTTCTAGATCATCCTTAAGTGCACAGAATGTAACCCTTGTCTCTACTGAAAGTAGTACTAAAGACTTTAGTACCGCTCATAGTGCTTCTACTTCTTCTAACTCTCACAGAGAAAAGTCATCATCATATACTGATGAGGGTAATGTTTTCTTTCTTTTCAAATCAATCTAGTGGTCCACTATTGGATCATGGTGATCTTGAGCAGATAGATGATGTAGATTTGGAAGAAATGAAATTAAAATCGTAAGTGGCAATGATTTCTATGAGGTTAAAGAGGTTATACAAAAATATTAGAAGACAAAAGAGCCAGTGGTTTTGATAAAACCAAGGTTGAATGCTTTAATTGTCACAAAACTAGGCATTGTGCTAGAATGCAAGTCAAAGTGAAGGCTGAAGGTAGAAATAAGTATGCAGGGAATATTGGGTATAAAGGAAGAGGAAATGGAAAATCACCTACAAAACAGGATGAGTTTAAGTCCTTGATGGACATTGATGGAGAAGGTGTTGGTTGGATTGCTGATTCAGACTCAAAAAGTTATGCTACAATGGCTCTCACACAAAACAATTCAGATAATGATGTACAATCTTGATCAAAACTTGTCAAGATTCATGTACTAAACTTAAAAAACTTTATGATAAACAAAGAGAGAAAATTGGTATCAAAAGAATCAACTAGCCTATAAAGAGAAAATTAGTTTTTTGTCACTTGATTTGAATGACAAAATGATGAGCTAGGATATACTAAGAAATTGTCAACAGATATTTTAAAAGAGAACAATGAGTTAACCATTAAACTTAAAACATGGCAAAACTCTTTTAAAGGTCTAGGTAAGTTGATAAATTCTCAAATGAGTACAAAGGATAAGTCTAGGCTAGGGGTATGGTAATAACTTGACTGAAGGTGGGTTAACTAATGAAAATGAAATGTTTCAAAGTGTGATTCAAAGTAGTGATTGTAACACCCTATTTTGATAATGGAATGTCACGCGTAATTATGGCGTGTCATCAAAGCATACAAGGATAAATGTCTAAAACATTACATGACCATAAAAGGGAAATACCGGAATCAAACATCGGTAGTCCAAAAGTAAAGCTCATTGCCTCCCCTCCCTCCACGAGTAGATATTTAGTACACACAAACATAAGTACTGTATATGAAAGGACTAAACAATGTCCATGGAAAGAGTATTAAAGTAGAGATAATGCATAAAGTAAAGAAAGGCTAGAAAGCTTCCAGTCCATATGCACGTACGCTTAAAGTCTACGAGCGTCCCTGAGTACCTGCCGTTTAGGGAACATAGAAAAGGAAAACGGCTGAGCAATACGCTCAGTGAATGGATGTACAATAAAGCATGAACAATATAAGCATATAAGCAATAACAGCGGAAGAAACTAAGTCCCGAATAACCCGATTAAGTCTTGGTAAAACTGGTTTTATAGTTTGAAAAGCCTTATGTTTATCTTATAAAAACTGTTTAACATATTCTACCATTAGCCAATATAGGTCATGAAAATCCACCGTTCATGAATACTTGGAGGGGTGACCTCATCATGCAAATTAGAGGGGCTGCCTCTAATTTAATATATTGGTTTGGGTAGGAGGGATCAGCTCCTTGTGAAGGATGCAAGGCACACACCACATTCACACTGAGTAATCTGCTGAAAACATGTAACTAGGATGCACCCATACGCCCCACATGATAAATATAATAATATGGCCAAAAGCTGAAGGGACGCCACGAGCAATCACTCCGCCGTGGGGAAGTCATAACACCAGTGCCTCTAGTGTTATGGTTATGGTACCTCCATTACTAGGTGAAACTGGTCATGCATGTATATGGCTATAGGTATTCTAAATTAAACATAAGCAAATCAAACATATAACTTATACTACGGGAAAACAGTTGGCTGCATACGGGGAATCCTAATAAGGAAAGAATGTCCATACTGAAAATCCGTACCTTATGTCCAGTGAACAAAGAAGACGAACGGAAGAGAGTCCTACTTCGGTATCACTAATGCTACATAAATACATACGTGTATAAGTATCTGCTTACTAAATACGTAACTAGTTTTATGTCTTGTCTTAGCTTATTTTATACGTTCATGTCATGTTTTACTGTTTAAAGCTTTATACTATATCTATCTTATATTCTGTCTATTCTGATTAAGTATTACTTGTATTTCGTGTATTATTATACTTACTGTGTAATAATAAGTAACTTTCTAAAAATAGCAGGTTTCCTAAAATAGAAAGTTTCCAAAAATAGAAAGTTACCAAAAATAGAAAGTTTTAAAAAGTAGAAAGTTTCCAAAAAAGAAAGTTTCCAAAAATAGAACTACTGCTTAAAATAGATAAGTTTCTAAAAATAGAAAGTTTCCATAAATAGATTAGCTGCCTTAACTAAATAAGTTTTTAAAAATAGAAAGTTTCCATAAATAGATATAAGCTGGTTAAATAAGCTAATTATATAAGCTTAAGTGTTTTCTGATTATTATTATAAGTCATATTGATATAAGGTATAGTTTATTATTTATTACATGTAATTTAAATAAACTATAGGTTAAAAGTATTTAATTAAATATATCATGTTTTTAATTAAATAAAGTTAAAATACTTAGGTTAAAACATGTATTATTATTTACTAATAATATAACTTAAGTCATGTTAATTAATTAATTATAATCATGGTTTTAATAATTAATTAATTATAAAGTCTAGAAAATATAAATACTTAGGTTAAAAATTCCTGATCTAATAATTACATTATAACCTAAGTCATGTTTATTAAATTAATTATGTCATGTTTTATTAATTTAATTTTTTAACATATACTTATTAAAATCATAAACCTTAACATAAACAATGAACCGGACCGTGACTAGAAACCATGAACCGGACCTGTAATCAACACCATACCCCGAACCACTTCGGGGTTTCCCCCTATTTGCTGCTGCCGTGGGACTCACACCACCAAACCGAGACCATGAGGTCTCGGTGGTGGTTCATAAACCAAACCGAGACCCCTTGGGGGTTCGGTTTAGGCGTCGGCTAGAACAAACACCCCTAAAACCTTTATTTTGATTTACCCCATAATCATAGACATGTTTAATGAATGTTTTTAATTAGTTTTTAAAAACATCATGATCTTATGTAATTTATTAAATCAAAACATAAAAGAGAAAAGGATTAAAAAGGTATACCGAATGCGTGGATCAAACGAGGATGAACACACACAAATGCTTGCACAAAATTCAAGATCAAAATCAACCGAACACCTCCCTTGTGTATTGTATATCCGGCGGCCAAAAGGAGCAAGAAGAAAGGAGAAGAAACTTTTTAGGGTTTTTGTTATTTTACTGTAATGTGAAAAATGACTAAAAGATTTTACCTTAACCCCTTGTTAGTAAAAATTTGATGGGCTTGACCCATCCTCTTGGTGTAGCCGCGGGTAGGGGGCCCCACTTGGGGTAACCCGTACCTTTTCCGAGTCTAATTATTTTAGTGTTCGTTCGTGTTTTATCGTGTTCGTGTTTTATGTGTTCTAGTTAATTATTAACCGTGACTTAATATATTTATTCGTGTTCGTAATAAATATATATACGTGATTAATATTAGCTCGTGATTAATTTACGTTCATGATTTCATGATCGCATGTTCGTGATTAATTATTGTTTGAATAATTATTGTGTGTTCATACGTAATAAATACTTATCGTGTTCTAACACGTACGTAGAACTTAAAATTCTTACACGTGAACGTAATCATACTATAAAAGGAAAGTTTTAATCTAGTACGTACGATCTTAAGGGTACTATTCATGGTAAAAGCATGCGGGTTTTACAACTCTTCCCCCCTAAAAAGAATAATTCGTCCCCGAATTATAGATAAAGTAAACTAGAAAAGAAGAACATACCCGAATTCAAAATATGAAATGAGGGTAAGAAGCCCGAATAGACTCCTCTGTTTCCCAAGTGGCTTCCCACTCGGTATGATCCCTCCAAAGGATTTTGACGAATGGAATCGTCTTCCTTCTCATGACTCGTTCTTGTCTGTCTTGAACTCGTTCGGGTTCTTCTATGAAGGTGAGATCTTCACGTATCTGTTCTAGTGGATACTGAACCATGTGAAAGGGATGATACTGGTACCCTCTAAGTAAGGACACATGAAACACATTGTGTACATGCGAAAGCTGCGAAGGTAACGCTAACCGGTAAGATACTTCACCGACTCGTTCATTGATATCAAACGGTCCGATGAAATGAGGACTGAGCTTCCCTTTAATCCCGAAGCGTCTAACACCACGTGCCGGCGAAACCTTAAGGAAGACGTGATCTCCTACGTTAAAATGTATGTCCCTACGATGCTTATCGGCGTAACTCTTCTGACGTGACCGTGCTTCCTGAAGTTTCTGCTTAGCTACTGTGATTAAATACATGGTTTTTGCCCGTATAAAATTATCGTTCTAGTGGTCTATTCGAATTGATCTAGGTTCTATGTGCAACTCAGCTGTCTTTGGTGGAACAAAAGTTGTGTCGTTGTAGTATATTTAAATTGCAAGACTTAAAAGTAAATTGACGTAAAAGTAAAAGTGCGTTAAAATAAAATGGCGTTAAAATAAATGGCGAGAAATTAAAACTAAATGGTGCAATATTAAAACTTAACTAATTAAAGCAATTAAATGACTTGAAATTAAAAGCGTGACGAGAATTAAAATTTGACAAAGTATAAAAATGAGAACTTAAAAATTAAACAAAATGAAATAAGTGAGAAACAAGCCCCAATCGGAATATATTCCGATCAGACCACGATCGGAATAATAAACCCACCTCCCTATCGGAATGATAATCGGAACCCCAAGATCGGAATATGTCACCTTACCTCTGATCGGAATAACCAAAACACCCTGATCGGAATGTAGACTTACTTACCTGATCGGAATAAGGAGTGGCTCCTGGTCGGAATGTGGATCGGAAAGCTGTCACCTTACCTTGATCGGAATACCAAACTAAATGCCCGATCGGAATACCACTAATGCCTTTGATCGGAATACCAAGCCACCAAATCGGAATGTTACAAACCCTTATCCGATCACTCCAATCGGAATGCTAAACCCTTTTCCGATTTGTCAGATCGGAATACGGAGAAAAGGATGTAAAATAAGCTAAACAAATAAGCTATAACTCTAATAAGCACAAGACGAAATTCCTAAGGCAAACCGTATAAAAATAAGCTACTAAACTGAAATTTAAAGACTTTTATAACACGAAAAGAAAAAGGTTTACGAGAAACAAACTTTTAGATAAAAATAACTTTTATAAAAACTTAATAAACTTGAAAATAAGCACAAATAAGCTATGAAAATCAATGATTCAAAACAATCAAAATCATAAAAATGTAATCTTTAATCAAATAAGCAAGACAATAAGCATTTAAACATAAAGATCAAGCAAGAAAGAAAGGTAGAATGAGAGATCAAACAAGTAAAATAAAGGTGCAATAAAGATAAAAGTAACTTACTTGAAAATTAAAGTGCAAGACAAGTATTTAAATGGACAAGTAATTAAAGTGCAAGAAAAATAAAGATGGAAGACTAATTGCCACCTTAGCCAACAAGTGTAAAAATGAAATGCTAATGACTATATATTGGGGAGGATTAGGAAGCTTCCTCCCTTCCTTCATTTTCTCTTAATTGCATCATTAGGCCCTTCCTTCTTAATCTCTTTGTTAATTGCACCATTAGTCCTTAAGCCTTTAAATCTTCTTTAATCTTGGACTTTAATGACTTTTGGCTCGGGATTTCTTTGAACTCGTCTTTTAATTCTTCAATAAATTAGACTTGAGTTTTTCGGCTTTTGATAAACTTTCGTCTTTTGACTTTTTCTTCGATGAATCTTCAAAATTGGTCTTGGTCTTCCGTTCTTTTTCCACTCTTGACTTTTCAACTTCATGTTTCATCGTTTTCTTCAATAAAAGCCCGTAAATGCCGTGTTTTCTCCACTATTCACAATTTCGTCCTAAATCACAACAAAAACACAAACCACGCATAATCCGACATAAAAGACATAAAATACACGTTTTGGTCCGGTTTTTATTGTAATTAAGTGGTAAAAAGGATGGGTGTTTACACACCTATCAAATCCCCTACACTTGACCATTGCAATGTCCTCATGCAATGCATTAGTTACAAAGCACGTTTACATTTTTCATCATAATCAATCCACGTTGGCCTTTATTAAAGAGATAGAAAATTATAAACATTAAAAGTAAAGAAATCAAAAACATACCTTCGGGTTTTGGAAATGTTATGAATGATCATCATTCTCAAGTTTTCACTTTCTCCAAACCAAGCTTAAAAACGAGATCATTGTTATTATAAGTTAGCAAACTAACACGAACTCATGTGGGCCAATTTTTCACTTAGACTCCCTTATTCCTAGGTGTATCTCTGATATTTTATTATTGTCTTGAATGATCCAAAGGATGCATTGTTTGACTTATTTCGATAGTTATTTAGGCCAAAAATAAAGTGAACGATTTAATCAATAGTTAACTAAAGGACAAAATCTTTTAAAACTGCTTCTCGGGACCTCATAAAGTTCATATCTTGGCATAACTCGCTTCGCGATTTGAGACCTTTCTCAGACCGATATTTGGCAGCGACTTCATACTTCAAACCTTAAGAGACGTTCATGAAATAATGGCCTTCTCTTTACAATAGGAATTTCTTCACTTGAAGTTTTGAGAGATTCATACTAGGACCACGACTTCTTCATTTTTCTCCAATCTTTATTTTGGATTTTGATATACAACGATCCGCCTCCTTTTATGACTTGGATCTATTTATCCTCATACCTTGCTAGGGTCTTTTCGGATACACTTCTCCATGACTTTTGGGGAGTTTTTGCTTTTCGTCGTGTGTCTCGATCCTTCATATTGATTTTCGATAAATGATTCTTCACATCACTTTGGATTTTTAGCAACAAAATATAGCCCTCATGCCTTGTTAGGGCCTTTTCGGACTCGCCAATCTTCGCATCCCGCTTCAATAAGTTATGCCTTGGCTATGAACTCTAATCCATACCGAGCAACTTTTAAACGATCTTGGGCTAGAAGCTAAGTAACTTTTCAAATCGTACAACCTTATTTATTGCAGATAAATTTATTAGCAAGCGATGGGAGAATAGGCTTATAATTAACTCACATAAATTCACGAAAGAATACCAAACTTATAATTGGCTCTATCATCTCTCGTTCTCCGCAGTTTAAAATCTCAAGGAATGAGACTCGTGGATGCTTAGCCTATTAACTCAAAGTTTTGGGTTTTCGAGTCGCCTATAGGATCTTGCAAATTCTTAGACTTTTTTAAGTTTAGAAATCGCATTTTAAAGTTCCCTTGATAAACGACTCTCTAGGATCAATTATAGGAACTTGCGAAAAGTTCTTGTTCTTAACCCGTGAGAGTTAAGACTTTCGCGTTTTATAGCTCCCTATATAAAAGCCTAGCAAAACTTGACTTAAACACGTTAAGGATACTAGCTAGAGTAACTTCGATAAGTAAACTCGGGTTGAGTCAAAAGATTCACAACGTTTGAAAATTAAAACCACTTTATTAAACATTTATTCTAATAAAGGAAAGAAAATAACTATACAAAAGGAAGAACTAATAGGCCAAAATAGATCAAAAATTTTGAAAAATGTCAAAAAATTGATTTTCCGGTTAAAATGAGGACAAATACAAGGAAAAGGCCACTTAACTTCGATAGAAGTCCCCCCTACACTTAACATAAACATTGTCCTCAATGTTTAAGCATGTGGGAGTAAACTCCCCTACACTTAGGACATTGTGCACTTTGTTTAAATCTTGTTAAGGAAAAGACAACTAAAGAGATTCCTATTTTAATATTGAGAAAATATAAAATAGTGAATCGAAAAGAGTTTAGGATAGAACCGGGAAGAAGTGGACACGGAATCACGGGTCGTCAAGAATCATCAAGAGTGGATCATTGAGCGCTTGAATCCCTGATTAAGAGAGGAGAGGAGAGAAAAGCAAACCAACGGGTCTTCCCCCTACACTTATGATAAAGAAATCTAAAAGATAGATGCATGGGTTGCCTCCCAAGAAGCGCTTGATTTTTGATTACCGAGTCGTGAGCCTGACTCGACCTTGATCATCATAGGAGGAAGCATGAAACATATCCACCAGGATCAAAGACATAGTTTTCGTCCATCAAATAGCAGAGGCTTAAGGCGAACAAGGCAAGCCAAAGAAGAGTAGGCAAGGTTCCCTTAAGCAGCGATGGAGCACGGTGGAAGCAAGGGTGAAGTGGTGCAAGCAAATTGCCATAAGTTCCAAAGATATTTCCTTTTATTTCATCAGGTGGATACTGAGATGGCTGCAGAATATCAATACCGGGGTCGAACACCTTTTCCTTTAAGGGAAAATAGCACTTAGGCTCAGCAGAGTGTGAAGAAGATCCGCGAAGAAGCACAACCTCGTCCTCAGAAGGGGGAAAAAGAGGTGTTAACTCATACGTGTTGCGGATATTGGTGTCGACCGGTTTCTTCTCCTTAGAAAGAATGTGCTTCAAATCCAAAGTAGGATTAAGACGATAATCTTCAAAGTCATAAGGAGGAGCATCACTCTCATGAGGGAAGTAAGTGTTGAGAAACGTAGAGAAATCTTCCTCAAATGAGTAATCGTACAAAGTAGGATTGAGTGATGGCGGAGGATCTTCATCATGAGAAGAATCGCTCGAAAGAGTATCAGCCTCATCAAAATCATCATATGTGGGCAGATCGGGATACTCAGAAGTAAGGTCATCATAATCATCCGAATCTGAGCTAGAATCATCATCATAAGCATCAAAGATCGGTGGAGAATGATAAATGGGAGAAGGTTCCAAATTGGACCGAGAATCATCCACATCATCTTGAAAAAGTGGATTATCAATGGAAGAATCAAATTGAGGATTGTTGTAGACGACAAAATCATCAAGCACATTAATCATATTCATTGATTCTCGTCCATAGGATTTGCTTGTAAGCTTCCCCATTGTAAAAACTTGTGCATCATCCCCGACTCTTAAGATTAACTCACCTTCGGCCACATCAACTAAAGCTCGTCCGGTTCTCAAGAATGGCCGACCAAGTATTAATGGAATACGAGGGTCCATTTCATAATCAACAACGACAAAATCGACCGGGAAAGTAAATGTGCCAACTTTGATGAACACATCTTCGGCTATACCAACGGGGTAAGAGAGAGTGCGATTTGCAAGTTCAAGAGTCATCTTTGTTGGAGTAAGGTCGGGCAATGATAGTGTTTTCCAAACACTCAAAGGCATAAGATTAATACTGGCCCCAAGATCAGCTAGGGCAGTAAATTCTTCAGTTTTGTTGAAAACGCAAGGCAACACAAAACGACCGGGATCTCCAAGCTTTTCCGGAAGTTCTTTAAGAATAACTGCAGAGCAGTTTTCATTTAAGCGTGTGTTGGCGAGCTCAATCAACTTCTCCTTCTTGTTAAGCAATTCCTTAAATGCTTTAACAAATTTGGGCATGTGGACAAGTGCTTCAAGAAAGCTAATGTTGAAGTTCATTTGAGAGATCATCTTCACATAGCGTGACACTTCAGAGTCATCCTTGGTTAGCATTTTGGTCTTTCCTAAACGAGAGGGATAAGGGATATTGGGTTTGGGTGGTGAAGGTGAAGGTGTAGTAGGTAAAGGTTGAGATGTTGAAGGGTCCTTCCTAGGTACATCGTCATGGCGAGGCGAAGACGGTAATGGTGCACTAATACTAGGTGTAGGAGGAGTAGGGATAAATGGTGGTGGAGGAGGTGTAGATGATGGGGGCGGGATAGGTGGATCGACAATGGTAATTCCACTACGAGTAGTAATAGCACTCACATTTGCTCGCGGATTGGTGACGGTGTTTGAAGGTGGAGAACTCGAAGAAGAAGGTTGAGCTGCGGGCAAGAAACTAGCAAGCATATTCTTTAAATCATTTGTTTGATTGCTGAAGGAGGATTGAATATTATCTCGAAGCTCAGATCTAATCTCATTTCCTTGCTTTGTAATATCTCCTTTAAGATTGATAATTTGGCTCTGCAGATTCTTGATTTGCTCACCTTGGGTTCTCATTATGGCTTCAATATCGGGGTTAATGGGTGGGGCTTGTTGAGCGGGTGGGTGATAAGGATTAGAAGCTCTTGGTGGGATTTGGTTGCTTCTATTGTAGTTTTTGGCGGGGTTTTGGTTTTGAGGAGAAAAACCGGGTGAAAGGTAGTTGTTTGATCGGTAACTCAGCAAATTTCTATCCCCTTGAGGTCGAGCTTGGTAATTTTCCGGTGAATAATTACCATAAGCTGCATACACATTTTCCGGATTTCCTTGAGTCGAAGGACAATCGGTGTATGAGTGAGGACCGCCGCATGTTTCACAAGAAGGTGCAACCGCTTTAACTTGTTGTTGTTGTTGGTTTGAAGCGAGAAGCATGATACTTTTGCTCATTTCAGTCATCATGCGGGTGAGTTTGGTCATATCAGGGTTTGCTGAAGTGGAAGAAACATTGACTCTCGGGTTGTTCCTTGAAGAAGCGGAGGAATCCCAGTTTTTGTGGTGAGTAGTCATGTTCTCAATAAGCTCTCTACACTCCTCGGGTCTCCTTTTCATAAATGTGCCACCGGCGGCTGCATTAATCGTATCACGATCACGAAAAGTCAATCCGTTGTAGAAAGTATCTATTAAGGTCACAGGGAGCATGTTGTGGTTTGGACAACGATCAATCAAGATATTATATCGTTCCCAAGCATCAAAAAGAGATTCATCAGGATCTTGCATGAAACCGCTGATTTGATTGCGGAGGCTTGTGACCATGGATGGTGGAAAGTAGCGCGACAAAAAGCGTTGAGTCATGTCATCCCAAGTGTGAATTGAATTCTTCAGGAGACGATCAAACCATTTCTCGGCGTGATGTGATAAAGTATGTGGAAAGAGTTGTAGGCGTAGAACATCCATTGTGGCACCGGTGCACTTCATGCTTTGGGTGATTGAAATGAACTTGTCGAGGTGTTTGTTGGCATCATCATCAGGCATTCCTCTAAAAGGATTTGTTTGCACTTGCTGAATCATGTGGTGCTTTAACGAAAACTCCGGAGCCGTGATTTGCATCGGCGCAATCGGTCCTCCTCGTCCAAACATGGTAGGTTGACAAAGCTCCTCCATTGTCCGAAGATCGGGCTGTGGAAGAACATTGTTGTTATTATTGGGGTGCGGTGGATTATTATTGTTGTTAACACCTGACATACTTAAATCTTCTCGAGTCTCGGGCTCTTGATAATTAGAAGATCTAGTACGCATACACCTACAAAGACAAAAGAAAACAATGCCAAACACAAAAACAATATATATACACAATAAAGATAAAATCTTTTTGGATTTTTGAAATTTTTAATTTTTATGGATTTTTAACAATTTTTAATTTTTTGGATTTTTTGAATTTTTTAATCAAGAAAATAACGCTCACAAGTGAACGGATCCCAAAAAACAACGCGTCTCTCACAGAAAACCGTTTATCTTCACGAAAAGAGCCGACAGCGGCGCCATTTAATACATGGTTTTTGCCCGTATAAAAATTATCGTTCTAGTGGTCTATTCGAATTGATCTAGGTTCTATGTGCGACTCAGCTGTCTTTGGTGGAACAAAAGTTGTGTCGTTGTAGTATATTTAAATTGCAAGACTTAAAAGTAAATTGACGTAAAAGTAAAAGTGCGTTAAAATAAAATGGCGTTAAAATAAATGGCGAGAAATTAAAACTAAATGGTGCAATATTAAAACTTAACTAATTAAAGCAATTAAATGACTTGAAATTAAAAGCGTGACGAGAATTAAAATTTGACAAAGTATAAAAATGAGAACTTAAAAATTAAACAAAACGAAATAAGTGAGAAACAAGCCCCAATCGGAATATATTCCGATCAGACCACGATCGGAATAATAAACCCACCTCCCTATCGGAATGATAATCGGAACCCCAAGATCGGAATATGTCACCTTACCTCTGATCGGAATAATCAAAACACCCTAATCGGAATGTAGACTTACTTACCTGATCGGAATAAGGAGTGGATCCTGGTCGGAATGTGGATCAGAAAAGCCAATCGAAAAGCTGTCACCTTACCTTGATCGAAATACCAAACTAAATGCCCGATCGGAATACCACTAATGCCTTTGATCGGAATACCAAGCCACCCAATCGGAATGTTACAAACCCTTATCCGATCACTCCAATCAGAATGCTAAACCCTTTTCCGATTTGTCAGATCGGAATACGGAGAAAAGGATGTAAAATAAGCTAAACAAATAAGCTATAACTCTAATAAGCACAAGACGAAATTCCTAAGGCAAACCGTATAAAAATAAGCTACTAAACTGAAATTTAAAGACTTTTATAACACGAAAAGAAAAAGGTTTACGAGAAACAAACTTTTAGAAAAAAATAACTTTTATAAAAACTTAATAAACTTGAAAATAAGCACAAATAAGCTATGAAAATCAATGATTCAAAACAATCAAAAGCATAAAAATGTAATCTTTAATCAAATAAGCAAGACAATAAGCATGTAAACATAAAGATCAAGCAAGAAAGAAAGGTAGAATGAGAGATCAAACAAGTAAAATAAAGGTGCAATAAAGATAAAAGTAACTTACTTGAAAATTAAAGTGCAAGACAAGTATTTAAATGGACAAGTAATTAAAGTGCAAGAAAAATAAAGATGGAAGACTAATTGTCACCTTAGCCAACAAGTGTAAAAATGAAATGCTAATGACTATATATAGGAGAGGATTAGGAAGCTTCCTCCATTCCTTCATTTTCTCTTAATTGCATCATTAGGCCCTTCCTTCTTAATCTCTTTGTTAATTGCACCATTAGTCCTTAAGCCTTTAAATCTTATTTAATCTTGGACTTTAATGACTTTTGGCTCGGGATTTCTTTGAACTCGTCTTTTAATTCTTCAATAAATTAGACTTGAGTTTTTCGGCTTTTGATAAACTTTCGTCTTTTGACTTTTTCTTCGATAAATCTTCAGAATTGGTCTTGGACTTCCGTTCTTTTTCCACTCTTGACTTTTCGACTTCATCTTTCATCTTTTTCTTCAATAAAAGCCCGTAAATGCCGTGTTTTCTCCACTTTTCACAATTTCGTCCTAAATCACAACAAAAACACAAACCACGCATAATTCCGACATAAAAGACATAAAATACACGTTTTGGTCCGGTTTTTGTTGTAATTAAGTGGTAAAAAGGATGGGTGTTTACACACCTATCAGTGATCCTTTCATTGGCCATCTCTATGATTTCTGGTCCTTCAAGTGTTCGCTCGCCAACCTGATCCCAGCAGATTGGGGCACGACACTTTCTGCCATACAACATTTCGAAAGGAGCACACTTGATACTTGCGTGCCAACTGTTGTTGTATGCAAACTCTACCAAACAGATATAATCGTCCCAATCACCCGTCCATTCCAACGCACATGACCTCAACATGTCTTCCAGTGTCTGAATCGTTCGCTCCGACTGCCCGTCTGTTTGAGGATGAAAAGCCGTGCTAAGCTTAAGTTGTGTACCCCAAGCTTTCTACAGACTCTTCCAAAATCGTGAAGTGAAACGAGGATCTCTGTCTGAGACGATACTGGATGGAGCACCGTGGAGTCTCATGATCTCTCTTCTATACGTATCATCGAGTTTGCTTACCAGATCTTCCTTGCGGATCAGTAAGAAATGAGCTGATTTGGTAAGTCGATCTACGATAACCCAAATTGCATCGTGCTTCCTCTTGGTAGGCGGAAGACCAATAACAAAATCCATGGTGATTTTGTCCCACTTCCACTCTGGAATATCTAACGGTTGAAGGAGACCGCCCGATCGCTGATGCTCGATCTTAACCTGCTGGCAGGTAAGACATTTGGAGACGTAAGTGGCCACATCTTGTTTCATACCACTCCACCAAAAGTACTGCTTGATGTCATGGTACATCTTAGTCGAACCAGGATGTATAGAGAATGGGGAGCTATGAGCTTCAGCTAACAAGGCTTCCCGGAGTTCTTGATCATCAGGAACACAAAGTCTCGTGCCCTGCCATACGATACCATCTGCATCTACTCTGAATTCCATCTGTTTCTCCAAATTCTGAACTATCGCCCATATTTCTCCATCATCTTTCTGAGCTTCCTTGATCTTAGAGAGTAACTCGGGTTCTACTCTAAGATTAGCCCAGTAACCGTGTTGTCCATGTACCATGATCTTGATGTTTAGTCGCTCCAAATCTCTTACTATTTCCTCCTCAATTTTAATGCCGTTGATCATTCCGGACTGCTAAGAGCATCTGCTACTACATTTGCCTTTCCGGGATGATACTGTAGATTAATGTCATAATCCTTCAACAGCTCTAACCATCTCCTCTGCCTCATGTTCAATTCACGTTGAGTGAAGATATACTTCAAGCTCTTGTGGTCCGTAAAAATGTCACATGATTCTCCATATAAGTAGTGCCTCCATATCTTCAATGCAAATACGATTGCAGCAAGTTCCAAGTCATGCGTAGGGTAATTTTCTTCATAAGGCTTAAGCTGTCGTGAAGCGTACGCGATCACTTTCCCATGTTGCATGAGAACATAGCCAAGTCCCTTCCCTGATGCATCATTGTAGATTTGAAATCCACCCGTACCAGATGGGAGAGTAAGAATAGGTGCAGATACTGGCTTCTTCTTCAGGTCTTCAAAGCTCTTCTCTCGTTCTTTAGTCCAGACGAATTTCTCCCCTTTCCGCATCAGTTTGGTCAATGGTAGTGCTAAGCGGGAAAAGTTCTCCACGAACCTATGGTAATAGCCAGCTAAGCCTAAGAAACTGCGGACTTCCGTCGCTGATGTCGGCCTCGGCCACTTAGTAATGGCCTCAACCTTCGCTGGATCCATAGTGATTCCTTCTGCTGATACAATGTGACCTAAGAATGCCACCTTGTCTAACCATAACTCACATTTGGAGAATTTAGCATACAGCTGCTTCTGGCGAAGAATCTGTAGTACTGTACGAAGATGGTCTTCGTGTTCCTCCTTGGACTTTGAGAAAATCAGGATGTCATCGATGAAGACAATGACAAACTTGTCCAGAAATTCATGGAAGATTCTGTTCATCAAGTCCATGAACACTACTGGAGCATTGGTCAGGCCTAATGGCATAACTACAAATTCGTAGTGGCCATAGCGGGTACGAAAAGCAGTCTTGGCGATGTCCTGCTCCTTAACTCGTAGCTGATGATAGCCTGACCTAAGATCAATCTTGGAGAAGTGTTTGGCCCCTTGGAGTTGGTCAAACAGATCGTCTATACGCGGCAGTGGATATCTATTCCGGATAGTAATCTTGTTGAGCTCGCGATAGTCTATGCAAAGACGCATACTGTCGTCCTTCTTCTTAACAAATAAGACCGGTGCGCCCCATGGAGATGCGCTCGGTCGAATGAAACCTCGTTCTAGAAGTTCTTGCAGTTGATCCTTCAGCTCCTTTAACTCTATGGGAGCCATGCGATAAGGAGCCTTGGAGATCGGTTCAGCTCCTAGAATAAGTTCGATATTGAATTCCACTTCTCGTGCAGGTGGTATGCCCGGAAGTTCTTCTAGAAATACATCTTGGAATTCCGACACTATTGGTTGATCCTGAATTGATGGAGATTCAGACTCCATGTCGTGAACTGTAGCTAGATAACCCTCGCAGCCATGTGACAGTAGTGCACGCGCTTGCAGGGTAGATATGATTTGTACAGACCGTCTGGGTACGAACCCGTTATGAATGTACTCTTGTGCATTAACATCACCGAAGATAACTCGATATGAATGGCAGTCAATGGTAGCATGATGCTTGGATAGCCAATCCATGCCCAAAATCATGTCAAAGTCATTCATGTCCAGCGGAAGTGCGTCAATAGGATGAACCTTATCGTCAAATTCTAGGGGACGACTCTTGTATACGTGGGTGATTAATACAGAGTCCCTCAAAGGCGTGGAAATGGTAAGTTTATTATCTAGTGGCATGGGAAGCATCCTAATGTTCTTAGCATAGGCAGTAGAAATAAACGAGTGAGTAGCACCCGCATCAAATAGAACACACGCATCCTGACCATACATATACAAGATTCCAGTGATGGTACCTGTAGACTTGTTGGCCTGGTCTCGAGATGTCGTGTAGACACGTCCAGTGGTAGGAGGCGGCTTGGTATCAGCATGTCCCGATGTGCCCTCCATCTCGCCCTTACGGCAGTCCTTCATGATATGGCCAGGAAGACCACACTTGAAGCATGCGTCAGTGTTACGATGACATGGCCCTGGGTGCCTACGGTGGCAAGTAGAGCAAAGAGGATGTGTATATCCTCCAGCAGGTGCTCTGGCTGGCTGAGGACCTGATAAAACATTTTACATGAGACATGATAATAGGGTACAAAGGACAATGCGAATAATCGTAAGATTGAATACCAGTCATAGCTGGACGGCTAGGTTGTGAACCTCTCTGGTTCTGGTCCCTACCGTTTCCATGGTTCCTGGTGGAAGATTTGATAAAGTGTCAGAATATGAGTTATAACATGAAATCATAAGAAAATGCGTAAGTATTAGGACCTGCTGCCATTGGAGTGTCCAGTGTTGTTACGGTAATTATCATTACCGCCACGCCTATCCATAGCAGAACGGTCGTTAGTCTGACTGTTTCCCTTGGGCTGATGAGGCTGCTGCTGAGTAGCCGGCTGAGACCGGTCCCCAGTTTTCTGCCTGGAAGATACAATTTAAGAGATGAATAATTGACATATAAAGAAGAATACGGATTGGTCACCGCTTGAATACGAATGTTTACCTCTTCTCGGGTCTTTCAGCTTCCCCGAACTCATCTCTCTCCTGCAGCATCTCAAGCCTACGTGCTGCAACGACCACTTGTGCTACCGTATCCAACGGAGCACCTCCTAAGTGATTAGCGATCATTGGATTAAGAGCCCAACGGAAATGTAGTGCATGCTCTTCAGTGGTGCCCGCAGCTGCTCTCAGGACACCGGCAAAACGAAGAAAACGCTGCATGAAGTCATTGCTGTCTTCATTAGGTCGTTGTCTAATGGTATAGTATTCCCTCATGAGCCGATTCCTTCCTTCCATGGGGAAAATGTTAGGCGGGGGAGGATAGTTGTCGTTCTGATGAAGGATGTCTTGCATATCTGCATCAGCAGCTGCAAACATCTCCAGATATTGTTTGTGTTTGCCATCTGACAGTATAACATAAAACATATGATTAAACAGATCAAAACATAAAATATATATACATGAAAACAAAATTATACCAATAAATCAAGAGAAAAAATTTTATGCAAGAAAATTTGTATATGAATGCATGATGCAGTTTTATGAAAAGTTTTGTATGCTCGAGAGTGAAAGCCTATGGTCAGTTCACCTAAAATAAAAGACATGGCGAGGGGACACCTATGGGTCGGTCCCAAATTTAAAAGTTTTGATAAAACACATGCGACTAAATAGGGCCAGTCCTGTACCAACCATTACTTAGTCATAAACCTGCGACAATGACATATATATGTATGCATAAAAATGATGAATGCATGAAAACGACTGTCAGTTCTAGGAAGACCATAGTGACTAGCCACTAATCACAGGTCATATTTTGAGAGCCTACAGGTCGAAGCCTTGTCTCTGATACCATAATTGTAACACCCCATTTTGATAATGGAATGTCACGCATAATTATGACGTGTCATCAAAGCATACAAGGATAAATGTCTAGAACATTACATGACCATAAAAGGGAAATACCGGAATCAAACATCGGTAGTCCAAAAGTAAAGCTCATCACACACAAACATAAGTACTGTAAATGAAAGGACTAAACAATGTCCATGAAAAGAGTATTAAAGTAGAGATAATGCATAAAGTAAAGAAAGGCTAGAAAGCTTCCAGTCCATATGCACGTACGCTTAAAGTCTACGAGAGTCCCTGAGTACTTGCCGTTTAGGGAACATAGAAAAGGAAAACTGTTGAGCAATACGCTCAGTGCACGGATGTACAATAAAGCATGAACAATATAAGCATATATGCATATAACAGCGAAAGAAACTAAGTCCCGAATAACCCGATTAAGTCTTGGTAAAACTGGTTTTATAGTTTGAAAAGCCTTATGTTTATCTTATAAAAATTGTTTAACATATTCTACCATTAGCCAATATAGGTCATGAAAATCCACCATGTATGAATACTTGGAGGGGTGACCTCATCATGCAAATTAGAGGGGCTGCCTCTAATTTAATATACTGGTTTGGGTAGGAGGGATCAACTCCTTGTGAAGGATGCAATGCACACACCACATTCACACTGAGTAATCTGCTGAAAACATGTAACTAGGATGCACCCATACGCCACACATGATAAATATAATAATAGGGCCAAAAGTTGAAGGAACGCCACGAGCAATCACTCCGCCGTGGGGAAGTCATAACACCAGTGCCTCTAGTGTTATGGTTATGGTACCTCCATAACTAGGTGAAACTGGTCATGCATGTATATGGCTATAGGTATTCTAAATTAAACATAAGCAAATCAAACATATAACTTATACTACGGGAAAACAGTTGGCTGCATACGGGGAATCCTAATAAGGAAAGAATGTCCATACTGAAAGGACGGGAATCTGTACCTTATGTCCAGTGAATGAAGAAGACGAACGGAAGAGAGTCCTACTTCGGTATCACTAATGCTACATAAATGCATACGTGTATAAGTATCTGCTTACTAAATACGTAACTGGTTTTATGTCTTGTCTTAGCTTATTTTATACGTTCATGTCATGTTTTACTGTTTAAAGCTTTATACTGTATCTATCTTATATTCTGTCTATTCTGATTAAATATTACTTGTATTTCGTGTATTATTATACTTACTTTGTAATAATAAGTAACTTTTAAAAATAGCAGGTTTCCTAAAATAGAAAGTTTCCAAAAATAGAAAGTTTCCAAAAATAGAAAGTTTCCAAAAATAGAAAGTTTCCAAAAATAGAAAGTTTCCAAAAATAGAAAGTTTCCAAAAATAGAATTAATGCTTAAAATAGATAAGTTTCTAAAAATAGAAAGTTTTCATAAATAGATTAGCTGCCTTAATTAAATAAGTTTCTAAAAATAAAAAGTTTCCATAAATAGATATAAGCTGGTTAAATAAGCTAATTATATAAGCTTAAGTGTTTTCTGATTATTATTCTAAGTCATATTGATATAAGGTATAGTTTATTAATTATTACATGTATTTTAAATAAACTATAGGTTAAAAGTATTTAATTAAATATATCATGTTTTTAATTAAATAAAGTTAAAATACTTCGGTTAAAACATGTATTATTAATTACTAATAATATAACCTAAGTCATGTTAATTAATTAATTATAGTCATGGTTTTAATAATTAATTAATTATAAAGTCTAGAAAATATAAATACTTAGGTTAAAAATTAATGATCTAATAATTACATTATAACATAAGTCATGTTTATTAAATTAATTATGTCATGTTTTATTAATTTAATTTTTTAAAATATACTTACTAAAATCATAAACCTTAACATAAACAATGAACCAGACCGTGACTAGAAACCATAAACCGGACCCGTAATCAACACCATACCCCGAACCACTTCGGGGTTTCCCCCTGTTTGCTGCTGCCGTGGGACCCACACCACCAAACCGAGACCATGAGGTCTCGGTGGTGGTTCATAAGCCAAATCGAGACCCCTTGGGGGTTTGGTTTAGGCGTCGGCTAGAACAAACACCCCTAAAACCTTTATTTTTATTTACCCCATAATCATAGACATGTTTAATAAATGTTTTTAATTAGTTTTTAAAAACATCATGATCTTATGTAATTTATTAAATCAAAACATAAAAGAAAAGGATTAAAAAGGTATACCGAATGCGTGGATCAAACGAGGATGAACACACACAAATGCTTGCACAAAATTCAAGATCAAAAATCAACCGAACACCTCCCTTATGTGTTGTATATCCGGCGGCCAAAAGGAGCAAGAAGAAAGGAGAAGAAACTTTTTAGGGTTTTTGTTATTTTACTGTAATGTGAAAAATGACTAAAAGATTTTACCTTAACCCCTTGTTAGTAAAATTTTGATGGGCTTGACCCATCCTCCTGGTGTAGCCGCGGGTAGGGGGCCTCACTTGGGGTAACCCGTACCTTTTCCGAGTCTAAATATTTTAGTGTTCGTTCGTGTTTTCTCGTGTTCGTGTTTTATGTGTTCTAGTTAATTATTAACCGTGACTTAATATATTTATTCGTGTTCGTAATAAATATATATACGTAATTAATATTAGCTCGTGATTAATTTACGTTCATGATTTCATGATCGCATGTTCGTGATTAATTATTGTTTGAATATTTATTGTGTGTTCATACGTAATAAATACTTATCGTGTTCTAACACGTACGTAGTACTTAAAATTCTTACACGTGAACTCATACTATAAAAGGAAAGTTTTAATCTAGTGCGTACGATCTTAAGGGTACTATTCATGGTAAAAGCATGCGGATTTTACAGTGATAGTGATACAGAAGATAGTCCTACATATAATATATTTGCTCATGTTGAAATAATGCATGTTTTTTCCCCTACTATTATAGGAATATACATGCCTCCTAAACCTGAGTTTAGGATATAAGAGTCTAACTTCACATACGATCAAAAATAGTCCAACACTAGTGAGTCTGAAACGAAAACCAGTTACTATGCCTCTTGCAAATCTAGTTCTAGTGTAGAAACACCTAAAACTATGCCTAAAATAATTGTCACCCAACTTAAAGTTGTGTGTGAGCCTAAGGTGTGATCTGATGCTGCTTATATTATTGATGAGTATGAATCAAATAGTGACGAGGAATATGTGTCTAAGCCCTCATTAAAAACAGGTAAAGTCTAGTTGTGTTGAGCATGTAAAAACTCCTAGCGAGCCTATTAAAGAAAAGGTCACACATAATGAGAGACCTAAGAAACCTGGATTAGGATTTGGATTTGCTAGAAAATCATGTTTTGTGTGTGGTAGTTTTAGTCATTCACTCAAAGACTGTGAATTTCATGAAAAGAGAATGGCTAAACGGGTTGAGTTAAACAGGGTCGTTTTAGGAACTAGTCAAAGGAATGTTATACCAGTATTGAACAATGCAAAAAGGTTAATCAACAAAACTTTTCTAACCAAAGGTCTTACCCTAATGCTAGAAAAAAAATTGTCCCTACAACGGTACTAACTAGAAATGGCAAAATACCTTTTAAACCAAATCTTGTTAATACCGTCAGGCTAGCTGTTAATACCTTTATGCCAAAATATGCTATGAATGATAAATCTAAAAGGAAAAATATTTCTAAATCTCACTCACTGGTGAGAAGAGACCTACTTATAGCAAAATATTAACCAACAACAAGACTTGGAAACCTAAAGTAAATACTTCTAAGGCAAATCATGTTAGTACTGCTGGGACACAAGCAATGGTTAAAACTGTTGGGATATATATGGGCAATGTTCTTAAGCCTTCAGCATAATGGTCTTGTGATTACAAAGAAAATTCCTTCACATTTGAATCCAAGAACAATAGTGGACAATGATCATACAAGATATATAGATATGTTAGTTCACAAAGAAGACTCAACCCAAACGTGGATTGGGTCCTTAAAGAAAATTAATTCTATTTTATTGATGTACATGATGATTAACATAGTGCTTTAAAAGATAAATGAATTATTGATAGTGAATGCTCTAGGCACATGACTAAGACAAGACATACCTTGATGAATATGAAGATTTTAAAGGTGGCCCTATTGCTTTTGGAGGAAGTAAAGGCCATATCACTAGAAAAGGAAAGATAAGTACTAGAAAGTTGGACTTTGAAGATGTATACTTTGTAGAAGATTTGGATCACTTCAATCTCTTCTCTGTGTCACAAATGTGTGATATGAAGAACAAGGTCCTATTCACATACACTGAATGTCTGGTGCTGAAACTTGAGTTTGAGCTGCCCAAAGATGATCATGTGCTACTCAGAATCCATGGACAACACAATATTTACACCTTCAACCTTCAGAATATAGTTCTTTCAGGAGGTTATCTTGTTTTATAATTAAGGTCTCTATTGATGAGTCAAATAAATGGCATTGGAGGCTAGGTCATGTGAATTTTAAAAATCTAAACAAACTTGTGAAGGGAAATCTTGTTAGCGGACAACCTTCCAAGATTTTTCAAAATGACCTAACTTATGTTGCTTGTCTGAAGGGAAAGATCAAAACAATAAATTCAATGACTCAACCCTTACAAATATTACATGTGGACTTTTTTGACCCACATCTGTAAGGAGTATTAACCATAAGACCTATCATTGATGATTTTAGCAGGTTTAGTTCGGTTTTCTTTTTGGGTACAAATGATGAAACCAACTCTATCCTTAAAGACTGTATTAGACAAACTGAAAACTAATTGACAAAAAAGTTTAAAATTATAAGGAGTGATAATGGGACATAATTCAAGAACAAGGATTTAGATGAATTATGTAGGTTAAAATGGATTAAGGGGGAATACAGCAATCCAGAACTCCACAACAAAATGGATTTGCTGAGAGAAAGAACATGACCCTTACTGAGGCTGATAGAACCATGCTAGCTGATTCTCTTCTACCTAATACTTTTGAGATGAGCCAGTTAACATTGCTTGGTATGTCCTTAATAGGGTGTTAGTGACCAAGCCTCATAACAAGACACCTTATGAACTTTTAATTGGTAAATTGCCTATTATTAGCTATATAAGACCTTTTGGGTGTCATGTAACCATCTTGAATACCATTGACTACTTAGGCAAATTTGATGGGAAATCTGAGTCAGGTTTTTTGGTTGTATATTCCCTCAATAGCAAGGCTTACATGGTATATAATCTAGAAACTAATAAATTGAAGAGAATTTTTTCACATACACTTTCTAGAAAATAACCCCAATGTTGTAGAGAAAGGATATGCTTGGATGTATGACCTTGATTATCTGAATAATTCTATGAATTATAAGCCTATTACTACAGAGAATCAAGCTAAAAAAATGCAGGTTAAGAAGATGTTAACCATAGTGCAAGGACACAAGATAATGGTGATCCAGGTGCCTCTACTAAGGAGAATGTACCTGATGTTGGATGTTTGGTCTTGCTTATATAGTCTACTTACTCAACACCTATCAAGAATCCAAGTAAAAAGTCTGTAAAGGGTACTAAAATTTCAATAGAAGATCAAGCTTATTTGGATGAGCTTGAAAAGCTTAAGAGTCAAGAAAATGAAGCTAGAGAAGCGGCTGATGTTCTTAGAAAGGATTATACTCAAGACACTGAGGATTTGCTTCATCAAACGGTACTTTCTAGACTCAACGGTACTTTTACACTTAATACAGCTAGTTCTTCAGGAGTACTTACCAAAAGTGGTCCATCAAATCTTTTTTATGCCTTTCCACTATCTAATGATGAAGACATACATGCAAGTCCAAATGATGGAATCTTTTCAAATACATCTTATGATGATGAGAATGAAGTGGCTGATTTCACAAATTTAGAAACTACTATGTCTGTCAGTCCTATTCCCACATCTATAATTCACACTACCTAAAGCTTAAATTCTTGGAGATCCAAAAGTCAGTAGTTCGGACAAGAAGCAAATTCAAAAGTAGTTCTAGAGCTTAGGTTAGTTATGTTCAAAAGCAACAAAGGAACAATCACAAAGATCAACATCACTGTTTGCTTGCTTTTTATCTCAGATTGAGCCAAGAAGACATCTTAAGCTCTTAAAGATGAAAGATTGGTAGATGTTAGGCAAGAAGAGCTCTTGCAATTTTAGCTTCAGAAAGTATGGATTCTTGTTGATTTGCCCTCTGGTAAGAAGGTAACTGGGACTAGATGAGTCTACAAGAACAAAAAGGATGAAAGAGGAATAGTAGTTAGATATAAGGCAAGGTTAGTTGCCCAAGGATATAGACAAGAGGAAAGGATACACTATGATGTCATCATGATATTTTTTACCTTTGCTACTGTGGCAAGGATTGAAGCCATCTTTTATGGGCTTCATAGTTTATCAAATGGATGTGACGAGTGGCTTTTTGTATGGCACACTTGATGAGGAGGTATATGTAGCTCAGCCTCTAGGTTTTGACGAGTGCCTTTTTATATGGTTCCAAAGGGTATATGCATATTCCAAATTTAACAGGTTAGTTCAATGTTCTACATATTGGTTTTTTAATTAGCTCAGTCGAGCTATCGAGTCACGATTCAACCGATTTTTCATTCAAAATTGGAGTCTGATCATCCGACTGGATCACGATTCAACTAGTCAGATCAACTCGGATATTAAAACATCAAGTTAGATACCTTATTCATGCAAAATAGAGGTTAAATACTCTCGTTCGCAATAAAAAGCGCATTGGTTCTTTTTTTCATTTTTTTTATCAATTGGCAAGTTTTGACTAAACAAATCCCTCAAATATTCAGAGCATTCATGTTATACCATTTTTCTCAAAAGTTAAATATTTAAACACTTGGGGGTGCGTCAGCTTACTCACAATGATTACGAGCTTATGAATTAGGAAAAGATCACAAGTCCACTTTTTTCTACAAGTCCACTTTTTTCTATTTATATAAGCTATATATGCCCAGCTTGATAAGTTTAGAAACTAGATAATTAACTTTTGAACTTTTTTCAAATTTACATAAACTCATAAGCCTGGAAATAAGCCAACGTAAATACCACCTTTACGCTCTTTGGGTAGAAAAAGGGCTCATTTTAATGGAAATAATGCGATTCAAATAACTAGTTGCAAAATTAAACTACATATTTTCAGTCTGCCTTTTAACATAACCCAATGTTTTTCGAGTATTTTTCTCAACTTTTTTTAGTTTGAACTAACAGTTCCATTACCTTAGACCCGCTATATACTTTTTTTAGTACTGACTACATCACGTCGACAACAGACCTTTTAACAAGCAAAGCAAAGCAAAGGCAAGGATTCAACACCGAACTAAACCAACGAAAAACCCAAGGTTGTTGTAAGGACAACAAAACCATATATATATATTTAAGGTATACTGATAAATATCCTAGTAACTGTCATAAAGATGGAAACTTAATACAACCCAGATGAGTGCTCTAAGAAGCAGGGTCGCTTTTTGGCTGTTGGTCACCAACTGGGGGTAAGAGTAGGGCGAGACGGTCTTTGTACCTTTCGATCTTTTGTAGCCTTTGATTTCTTAGTCTGCAAAAATAGATATTTTTTTAGCAACATGTGTGTTAATGTATGGATCATGAGGCAGAGAGTTGTATGTAAACTGGGCTCAAATGTACTTATCTCAATTTGGAGACTTTTGAGACTTTTGACTCTAATGAGTAGCTAGTTACGACATATACGATATACAATGAAACTCGGCATTAAGAAAACATACCTCTCTCGAACCTTCTTAGCATGCTTAACATGCTGCTGCAACAGCTCCTTAGCAGATAAATTATCAACATTTTCTGGGCTCTGAGACGAAAAAAAGACAAAACAGTCATTTCATATAGACACTAACTGAATAACACGGCATTTTGTGTAAAAACATTATCAGACACACACACACGTACCTCCTCCATCTCCGTATCATCATCCTTTGTTTGTTCTACAATGGGTGCAGGCGGTAATGGCTTTGGAAGAGATATGACGCGGTCCACATATTGTGGCTATCAAAAAGCATCCAAGATAAATTTAGTTTGAATAGAAAACACAATATTCACAAAAATATACTAAAAGACAGCATCACGAAAATTGAGGTTTCTGATTTGTACGTCACAATTATAAAAATGCATTTAACAAATAAACGTGTTGATGGTGAAAAGATGCAGCAAGGTCATCAGCTTAATCAAATGCATTTAACGGGTTATTGACTGTTTGAACCATCATAAATGAATACTGATATCAAAAGAATCATTGTTGTTAAATGCAACTGGAACATAATAAACACACCATTCTGCAAAACAAATAAGCATTCGTGAACCAAAACTCCCTTTGTATGTAAACAATTTCTGTCCAGTATCACTTTTTATAGCAAAATAGTAAAGGTATTTTTTTATTTTTTCATATTAAAGCTAGCAAAAGCTAGAAAAGAAAATTACATAGTTTGCAAACTAGCTATAGGACATTGCAACCAACCTAGCCAACTAAGGTTACATTTTAGATTTCTAGAAGAAATCCATAAAAAAGATTGAGAAACAATGAAATCCCATAGAGGAGTCTTCCTATGAGGAGGATTAGCAAAAAGTAGATGATTCCGATGATTCCAAATAGCCCACATAAGCGTTCCCCCCCCACACCTTCGAGAACCAAACGAATATAAGCATCAACTCGAGCATGATCAAGCCAATCAAACCAATCCTCAATATTAGAACAAACCGGAATATCCATATTCCACCACTTAGCAAAATAGTAAAGGTATTATACAAATTAGAACACATGCACTTGGTTCATTCACAATCCTAGATACAACGTAGAACCTCAAATGTGCCACAAAAAACGTTACTTCTTTTGTTCCACGGAAAAAGTATATACTTCCCTAATTTAGTAATTTCCATGCTAAACTTACTTATATTTACCTATTATCGCTATTCGTGTTGCACAAGTCATTTATCTGATCCTTGTTGAAAGATATTACAGATAACAGAAAGGTACTTTACTTGAACCAAATGTCATGTAAATTTTGCATTTATAAACTCGACCACAACAAAGTTAACTCATGGGCAACTCTTATTAGGATTTCAAGTCGCAGAGAATATCAGCTCCTGGTATTTCTGTAGAGTGAAATTAGCTTTTGATTATTTACATACAATTATTTTGTGATTAGCTGCGTGAAAACTGAGTAGCCAAGGAAAAACAAAATTCAACAGAGTATTCCTTTATTACATATGAAATGGTCAATAAAACGATCATATAAATCTTCCTTATGCTACTGTTCAAGAAGAATGTGATCCAGGGTTTAGGTTAAGAATGAACACCATTGCGAGAATAACTCGATAGATATTTTCATCGTCTTCTTCCCAGGGTCGTCACCGTCTTGTCTTAAACTAGGCTTTTGCACATATGTTGGTTTCGTATTTAGTTGTTTGGTGAAGGCATGAACTATGTATTTATTTACAATTGATATTTCTGATCAAGTTTAACTAATATATTCATGCAGCTAGGTAATGTTCTCTTATGTTCAGAAATAAACTATCGGGCATATGTGTCGGCCCAAGCCCATTCTAAAAATCTCAGTTTGATTCCTGCCCAGCCAGTCCTTTTCCAGACCAACATCCAGTTCCAAACCCAGCTTTAAGAGGCTACCCTACTAGAAAGAGAGCTCCTACTAATTTGCTATAGCTTTTCTCGAGAAAAAGATATAATTGTTGAAATATATAATAGATGGCAACAACAACAAAAAAATCAAGCTTACTGATATACCCATCCTGCCATCCAATAGAAAAAAACTTGGCATACAATAATTTTAAATCTTGAAGTGGCCACACCAACTCTCTGAAAAGGCTAGTCAAGTAAAGGTGTAAAACCAGACTTCTTGTCATGAGATTCCAACAGAAAGAGGCATGGGAAGAATGAATAGGCTAGTCAAGTAAAAGTGTAAAACACGAGACAATGGAAAAAATGTGGCATATGGCAATAAGGAGGGCCATATGAACCTGGGCAAAGACAGAATGGCAGGACAAAATTCTGAGGTCAAGATAGCCGGTCCACAAGTGACAGGTTTAGTGGACAGCGTTTGATGCCACACAGTGGGACTGACACCAACTGGATTGGCAACCCTGACTGGAAAGTTCTACTACCCTGCCACACTCTTGAGAACGAAACAACTAGAAAACTGCTGGAAAACGACCCGAAACACAGAACTGCCACATGAGACAGAGATGGCGACTAGGGTGGCAATGATGGCAGTTGGCAATGGCTATATCTTAGGACTGGGATATATAACAATATTTAAGTATGGAGGAATATCTATAATAAAGATTGGAGATAAGTATTAATATTTGTATAATATTTTATATAGTTAAGTTCGTGTTCATATTCTGCATATTGTCTAACCGGGCCCGACTAAAATGGTATCAGGGCACTAAAAGAAAACGTATAAAACCTTTAGGACGAGAAAGGGACACTAGAAACTAGGTGTCACCTTTTACCGGATTTGAGGCCTCATAAGAAATGGGTTCAAACAATGGATGAGGAATTCATTTAGAATGCCACGAATAAAGAACTTCAAAGATAGAAAGAACTTCGAGTGTTTGTTAAAAACGGTGAAGCAGACGAGTACGAGGTCTCAAGTAAATGAAATCACAGGGAAATTTGGGAGTTTTTTGGGCTCTGTGATCAAACTTGGAACGGACCCAATGAATTAAGAGGAAGGCAGTGTGCTTGGACATTCATAGTGCATATGTTTGCGGTGGAGATGTCTTATAGTGGCTGATTTAAGACGAGGATCATTTCAAGGTAAGTGAGTTGACGGTATACAAGGAGCTCAAAGTCAGGGACCTTTTAGGAAAGAAATGGTGCTTTGGTGTGAGTAAGTCAAGAGCTAATACTCTTTTAAGACATGACAAGACTCTATGGAGCAGATCTTCAAACATTTTCAAGGCTCACAAAATGATTAACTTATGAATTTTCCAGTAAATTTATTGATTTAGGTCATTTTCTTTGTCAAACAAGTCACTTACAGATACGCATTTCAGGCTAACAAAAGTGATATATAACTAACAAGATGAATCAAGAGGGTAGCCAGAGCTCATACCTGATTTTCCACAGTATATCCGTTCTTTAACCATGAACGGCATTGGGCATAAAGAGAAGTACCCTCAGATATTGGAACCTATAAACATCAAATTAAAAGAGAACAGCATAAGCAAGAAATACTGAGAAATAATGATTAGTGACGTATATTTATAACGAGGGGAAGTATTCATAAGTTAGCCTTTAAAGATATAAGGCAATCTTTAAGTTGGGATAATGATTTAATGCAATATTTTATCATATAATTATTGTATTCCAGAAAGCTATTCAATATAGTCTGTCAGTTTATTATAGTTAGACTACCATGAGTAGTTTTCGTTTGCCTATATGCCAAAAGCAAGAGATGATCAACTAGCAAATATGCTTATAATCACAAACAAAAGAACCGGCACCTTTCTGTCTCTGACAATGACAAAAGAATCATCTCCATTCTTATCCCTACAAAGCCATAATGGATTCAAGATTGCTATCAGTTGAAGACAAGATGAAGAAAAACGACTGAAGACAAACAAAATAAGATATGACAGAAAAAAACCTGATATTACCTTATATCTTTCAAACTATCATTAGCACCTGATGATTGACCAGCAGTCTACAGTAGATAAAACATTATGTTATAGCAAATATCACAAATGACGTGCTAAATAAAAATAAACTATTTAAATTTAGATTAGATAACAAATAAAGAAGGTATCACAGATATATATAAATAATATCTCCCAACATTACCATATGTGCGCTGAACCTTTCGATATGGTTACTATTTTCCCATTCAACATATCATATCAACTTTACAACTAATAGGCTACACATAAAGATTCAACTTGTGTGCTTCAAAATCACATTTTATTTTAAGTGTTACCTTTGGTTGATAATTTGGATCTACTATGTCATCTTCTTCTGGCCGTTCATTTAAATCAAATAACCGTTTAGCCACTCCGCTGCCCCTTCCGATGCCCTTATTCAAGCTTAATACTCTATCCATGGCAGAAAAACTTGAAAAAACTTATGATCTAAACCTAAGGTATGCTCTTGAGTCTAGGATTAATGCAGGTGGAAAGTTTTTCCTAAATGACATTGATTGAATATATTTATTACGGACTTTGATTTATGTGTGTAATCCAAAGGTAATTTGAAAATCATGCATTAACTCGGGTCCTCTAATAAGTGCCTTTTTGAGAATAATTATGAATCGATTTTATTCTTCTTTTTGCCTAGCATTGAATAGTTTTCAAAGTATCTACGTGTCATTAATCATACGAGATTTTTTTTGCTTAATTTAACATTTGCATCGTAATGATCATGAGCTTTTCTGCAGCATTAATGTTAATACATAGACACTCATCATGTTTTTTGAAGAGACGACCAATATAACTAAATAACACAAACATCTCAATCCCCAAATCCTACATTTTACCAAGTAGAATTTCATAGGAATGCGTGCTGAAATATATTTACAGCCTTAGAAACTAATCACTGTCATAATAAAAGTTGAAGTCTTTAAACAAAAAAACTGCATGATGCTATTAAGATACGGAAGTAGGTTCAAAAACTCATACTGGTTATATGATTCTTTCAGTGACGATCTTTACAAGCAAAGTGCACATCCAAACCCCCTTAACTAGGGGGGGTTTGTGCTTCTAGAGTGTTTATCGCAGCTTAAAGTCACAATGATCATTTTGAATGCTGCAGAAGCTGATTTTGAGTTTCTAAAATTTAGTGCCAAAATTTGGAAAATCACCTTAGGAGTTGTAAAAAGTAGAAAATTAACTTCCCTCCAACTCTAATCGACTAATCATAAGACTATTCAAGAGGCTATAACCAATCTCAAAATGCACATACACCCCATAAGTGGTACAGTACCTATCTTAGCACCGGACCCACATGATAATCGTATGGGGAATGTTTCAACTAAAAATCACAATAATCACATTGAAGTGTTTACGACACCGATTCTAATTCTGTGAATATTTAGTGCCAAAAAACAATCAAATTTAAAGAAGCAAGTAAGAAGATTTATTAGAAACCTCATTATTGATTGAGAAACCTTAAAAAAAATTATCAACTATCTCCATCTTCATTCAACTAACTATACGATTCTTCAAATAGCAATAACCAGTCTAAAAATTATCATACCATAGCACCCAAGTTATAGCTTTTCAGGGTTACAAGATAAGCGTCTAATTTGCTTACTGCAACTTTATGTCGCAATAATCACTACCAAGTGCTAAAAGAAAATTTGATTCTTGTTTTACGCTTAATCAGGGCCACAACATTCACATCCGCAGAATCAGATAAGACTTTGTGGTAACGAAATGTATTAAGACAGCTGTTGAAGAACTTAACTATCTTAAACCTAACCAACTAACCTTAGAATCCTTCTAGTGAAAAAAAATACACATTAAGAGGGTGTTTGTCTTTGCTTATATGTGGGTTTATGAGCTTATTTGATTTCAGCTTAAATTTCATAAGGCCCAATTTTCCAGCTTAGTCTGAGACTTGTGGGCTTATATAAGTTTATTACAATATGATAAAACTTAAGCCCACAAGTTTCAAAATAAGCCGGAAAATTGGGGCATATGAATATAAGCCGAAATCAAATAAGCTCAAAAGCCCACATACAAGCCGAAACAAATACCCCCTAAAATGCCACCTATATTTATTTCTCCAAGCTCCACTTACGTCATCTATAGTTCCAATATAGAATATACTTGAAAAGTAACTATTTGAAATCCATAACATATAGCATTAACGTATATTTGAATGCAAACAACAATTTTAAAAGTACTGAATCAGCTTATAAGTCCCTATTTCCAAGCAGAACCGCAACAAGATACACAATCCCGAAACAACCTCATATTTAAGAAGTTACCAATTAATACTCCTTAAGCAATAAAAGCATTTTAAACACAAAAAACTAAAAATGAAATCTTGATAAAGAAAATATAAACCTTTGGATTAGCAGAAAGCGAAACTAATGTAACATCAGCATATAATTGCATAAAAATACGCAAACATCCTCATATTCAAAAAGTTACCACTTGTATATGGAAACTAATCTAATGCCCAACTTGTTCTTATGTATATAGCGCGCCAATTAATACTAGTACACTAAAAGCATAAAACATTAAACACAAACAACAACAACAAGAAACTATATAAAAATGAAAATCTTCTTATAAAATAAGCCTTTGGATTAGCAAAGCAAAACTATATAAAAATGAAAATCTTCTTATAAAATAAGCCTTTGGATTAGCAAAGCAAAACACCATGAGAGATCATCGCGTATCAGTACTTATACATTTGAAAACTGATCTAAGTCACAACTTGTTCTTACAGTAAAGCACGCCAATTAATACTAGTACACTAAAAGCATAAAACTTTAAACACAAACACTGCAAGAAACTCTACAAAAATGATTTTTATAAAAATAAAGCTTATAAACACCATCTATGTTTTTTTCTCCAAGCTCCACTTACGTCGTCTATAGTTCCAATATAGAATATACTTGAAGCGTTACTATTCGAAATCCGATACTAATACGTATATCATCAACGTATAGTTGCATTATTTACATAACATACAAATCCAAACAAATTTTATAAAGTAGTTTTATATGTAGTTAAAATAAGCAGACTTACAGTATAGCACCCGCACCAATTAATACTACTAGTACACTAAAAGCATAAAACATTGATTAAACGCAAACAACGCAAGAAATTATATAAAAATGAAATATTTTAACCTTTGGATTAGCAGAAAGCGAAACACCAGCATGGGTTTGTTCGGGATTGGAATATCCATAAGGGCGAGACGGGTAATTCAACACGGGGCGATCAAGAAAGGCGCCTCTGCCAGAAGAAGCAACAGGGTAAGGTGGCTGTTGTTGTTGGGGTCTTGAATAAGGTTGTTGTTGGGGGTTGTTGTTGTTGCTATAGAGTGATGGATGAAGGGGTTTTGTCGGTTGTTGTTGTTGTTGTTGTTGAGGTTGCTGTCGTGAGGGTTGCTGTTGTTGTGGTGGTGGAGATGACATTGGTGATGGTGGTTCTGGGTTTTGAAAATTCAATTTGGGGGCTTTGATTGTTTGGTTTAGCGGCTTTTCATTTTTAAATACTTTTTATTTTTCATTAGGCCGGTCACGACCTACTTTTTTCATCAGACGACCTAATGTGACCTCACAGCCCGGCGATCTAGTGCGACTTAGTTGAATTTTTTTTTAAAAGAAATTCAATAAAAATAACATTTTATATTAAATAAAAATAACATTTTATTCCATACAACACATATTACATTAAATTAAAAAAATTACATAAAAACTTTAAACTCCTGGGTTATCAAAGTGTGACATTTCAATGAAGTTCTATTGGGGACTCTGTTTCAAAACTTTCCAACATTCATAGTATGGAAAATCCATATGACTAACGGTGTGATATTCAAGTGCAGCTGCTTGATAAAGAGTATCTTCTAAAGTCCCAGTCGGGTGCCTACGTACGACACCATTGTAAATCGCATTAAATTGACCAACTTTGGGACGAATACAATTTTTCCATTTTCTGATAATTGAGTCATAACCTCTTTTTCGCTCACCCATATCTTGATAAAATGACTCACGTGCCCTCTCCCAAAACGCTTTCGTCTTATGAGATCGACGAAGGGAATTCTCCGTAACGTCCACCCAAGCTTTACACAACGCTACCGCCTCTTCAGTAGTCCACGCTAGGGGTGCAAACGAGCCGAGCTTTTATCGAGCTATTCGAGCTCGAGCTCAAGCTCGACTCGATCGAGCCGAGCTTTTATCGAGCTCAAGCCCGAGCCCAAGCCCAATAGTATGGCTCGAAACATATAATGAGCCGAGCTCGAGCTTTTGATAGCTTGGCTCGAGCCCTTATCGAGCTTTTCGAGCCTTAGTATAAATATATTTTTATATAAGTACGAAAACGTTCATTTAAGTATTAGCCTTATTATCAAGAGTAACTATATAAAAACTTAAATAATTTATTAATAGTCGTTATCATAGTTTAGTACATACATAGAATTTGTAGTGGTGTGTAAACGATAATGATATATATGTTTCGTATATGTAATTTCGAGCTTTTCAAGCAAAGCTCGAGCTTTGCTCGAATCCTTATCGAGCCGAGCTCAAGCTTTGAAGGTAAAAGCTCGACGAGCTATCGAGCCGAGCTCGAGCCCATTATTTTATGTTTCGAGCCGAGCCCGAGCCCTGTTGAGCTCGGGCTCGGCTCGGCTCGTTTGCAGCCCTAGTCCACGCCATTTGAAAACTCATTATTTTAGGTGGTATAAAAATTGAATTTGGAGAATTATAAGTTATGTGTGTGAAAAATGATTGAATAAATGGGGTAATTATATAGGTAGAGGATAAAAAATTTAAAAAAAAAAGTTTTTTTTTTATACACACAAACACAACAAAACAGTTTCAAACGGATAGAAATCAAGTCGTTCGTCAGTAAGGTCGATTTACCCCCGACCTACTCTGGCGACCGAATCGCCGCAACGTGACGACTCGGTCGCGGCCGAGACTCGACCGAGAAATTCAGGCCGCGTTGCGCCTAGCCTTAGGGATTTAGGGGCGTTAGTTTTAGCTTATATAGTGGACTTATAAGTTTATTAGCTTATACGTATAAGCTTATAATTCGAAATCAAGTGTTTGATTAAGCTTATATAAGTAGGCTTATAAGCTTATATATAAGAGTTTTGGTAAGCTAAGTATTTATGGCTTTTATAAAAAATGATGGCTTATATAACAATAATACATAAAAAGAGTTTTACACCCTCATTTAATAACTACATTTTTTTTATTTTTTATATATTATTTTATCATTTTAGCTTATTAACTATGTAAGCTAAACCAAACACTTAAATAAGACTTATAAGCTTATTATATATAAGCCATAAATGATGTATATAACATCATATAAACCCAATACATAAGTTTAACCAAACACCCCTAAAGATAACCCAATTTCCTAGCAGCATACATGCACAATGGCACAATGTTGCCATCAACTATTTAAAAACCTGATGCACTTAGCCTAGACGGAATGACAACTATTCTCAGCCGTATGTTAGAAACTCACGCGTCAATTATCATCTTGAAGACATAACTCACACGCAAATTATGTGTATACTGGTGGGATACTCACTTCATTGAGTTACAAAATGTTACTCCAATTCCTTCAAGCTTCATGCAACGGTCGTTTTACTTATTATTTTAAAAAATATATTTAAACATTTTACCCCTATAAAAACCTAACCTTTTAAACCATTTTCTTACACTTTCAAAACTTTATTTTACATCAAACTATTTTTATACCATATTAAAAAATGGGTTCAAACCAACAGTGGACTCCCAATGACGAGGTAGCTTTTATGTGAAGTTGGATACGTGTTTTGAAGACGTACGTACCAAAAAAAAGTCAACAGATGAAATCGTTTTGGTCGGAGGTAACCGAGTACTTTCATAGCAAAATCAGTGATCAAAAAAGAAGTTATGACTCCGTTAGCGACAAATAGAAAAGTACGGTTAGTCTTAAAGTTAGTCAATTTTCTATGATTTATAATAGTGTCTTACTTAGGCATCCAAGTGAGACTTTTAAAGATATTGTCCATCAAAAAGCCGCAATCAAATATCACACTCTCTATCATTCGAATTTTGGATTACATAAATGTGGGAAAGTTTTGAAACAAAGTCACAAACGCAACAAAGTCACAAACGGAACGAGGTTGAAATGCCACAGTTTCTTAACCGGAGAGTTTAAGTTTTTAAGTTTTACTGGTTATTATTATTATTATTATTATTATTATTATTATTATTATTATAAACCATCACTTTATTAGAAACAAAAAGGAGATTTACAACAAATTGGATGAGAGTCGAGATACTATCTGCGCTCCCACCCCTTTAGCAATAGCAAAACCTATTCTATGGAAAATATGTACAACAGCACGCGTTCCAATGTCTTGAGCCTTAGAAAATCTCTGGATCCGCTTCAGCAACGCAAAATTGGAAGGGAGACGCGAAACAAGCTGCGCTCCCACCCCCTTTTGGATACAAAAACCAAGTCTAGAAAATAGAAAAAAGCCACTCATAGCATCATTAGAATGACAAACAGATAAGCGCTTGAGACACGAAAGAGTAACCAAAGCTTCCTCGTCAAGCTCCCCAAAAGTAGAGAAGGCAAAAGGGATGAACGAGTAACCATGCTCTGCACAAATAGAAGAATACTTCCTCCTTTTCTTCAGAGCAGCAGTCCGCAAAGCAATCCCGGGGACCCACGAATCCAACCCTGCACCAGCAAACGGTGAGACGCCCGTGACATCCAAGCAAGCGTCTTTGCCTTGGGACCAATTATGCAACAATTAATCCGATGGACGAAGGTCTCGTCCATCAGCTGAAAGAAACCCCAAAGAAGCCTCTTTCCGCACAGAAACACCAACTCTAGAACATATATCAACCAACATATCACGCACCATATTATGCCAAAACTTCACACCCACCTCACTAGAGCAGTGAGCAGCATGGTCACCCCACTGGTCCATCCGATGGACGTGACAACCCGGACAAGAAGATCCATCAGGAAACAGAGTGTTAGCCTCAAAATATTGAGTCAAACAAGAATGCTCGGTCATATGTTTATTATGTATCGTATTTTAGAACGTTGTAATAGGTAGTATATTAGTCGTGTTATACGGGCTTAACTTTAGGCTAAAGTTCATTAATAAGTAACTAAAGCCCAAAAGGAAAGCCCTGTCCAAACCATATAGTCCATAAAGAAGCCCGCATGTGGGTGGACTATATATACCCTTCCTAGCATGTTAGGAAGGGTGTTGGTTCATTGTTTTCTCTCACTTCTCAATCTAACATTCACCTAGTTCCAACCATTTCTCTCTACTTTCTCTCACTACTTTCTCTCTCTAAAATTCATCTTCTTCATCTATTTTCTTTCTTTAATTCGTATTATATCATCTAAATATATGGGAAAACAATTGGTATCAATCGCCATGGGGTAGTTTTGTGATTGGTTGTTGTGTTTTCATTTGATTTATTTGATTTGATCCTTATTTCTTCCACGAATTCAAGATCTTTTATGTTTTTTAGTGTTCTTCAAGTCGTATAACCTCTTTATTCGTGTCGTAGTGATTTGGGCATCTTGGTTTTGGTTAAAACTCAAGTCTTTTGGATCAAAAGTTGAAAACTTTCTTGTTTTTCATCTTTCCAAAATTCTAGCAAGTATCACCATCGGAAAGTACAAAGAGAGTGAGGTCAGATCGCAATAACCACTAGATTCTACTTTGCGATCTAAGGATTTCGATACCTTATTCCGACGAGACATTCCGATCGTACATTGCGATCTGGGATTCCGACGGTTTCAAGGGTTTTTTGAGTCGTTACTATGCCAAATTTGTGTTAGCCATATTCCGATCTAAACATTCCGACAGTGCATATTCCGATCTAAACATTCCGACAATGCATTGCGATCTAAGCATTCCGACAGGTAAACATTGCGATCTAGGATTCAGACAGAAGGACATTCTGATAGATTGTTATTCCGATAGAACCCAACATTCCGATGCCAGCAACATTCCGACAGCCTACATTCCGACAGCCCACTTTCTGACAGTCCACATTCCGACAGCCTACATTCCGACAGCCAACATTCCGATAGATATTCCGATGGCACATTCCGATGGACATTCCGATGACATGTTTAGCTAAATTTTGATTCGAGTATTTTTTAGACCTAGCCACCATCTAGACTAGTTTCGGAATATCGTTTACACGAAGATTAAAAAAAAAAAAGAGTTAAAATTTTTCCGTCAAGTAAATTTAAATTTTTTCCACACTAGTTTTAGGACATTTCTAGCTCGATTTCAAAATTTGGCGGTTACAAAATTTTTTGGTCTACCGTTTTGTCAGACTGGGGAATTTATTGTCGGACTGAAGAAAAATTGCACATTTCGGAATTTTAACCACAACAACAATCACAACAAATCTACTTAAGATCCATATTCACTTCATCATTTCAGAGAATATTGAGATGGATTCTACTGCCGAATATCGTGTGACGAACAACAACATAATGGTGGCAGGTTAGAAAGAAATACCACCAATGCTTGTGTCGGGTCGATATGATCAATGGCAATCCCGTTTTCTATGTTATCTTGACACAAAACCTAACGGTGATGCTTTAAGGCAATGTATTTTGGAAGGACCCTATAAACTCTCAAGGATTCAAGTTCCTGCAGTACCAGCCACAGACACAAGTGACGCACAACCCGCATATGAACGTGATGAAAAGAGGACCGACCTCACCCCAGAGAACCGTGCGTGGTTTGATGCAGAGAAACAAGCAATCTACTTAATTCTCAGTGGCATTGGAGATGATATTTACTCTACGGTTGATGCATGCCCTACTGCTCAAGAAATGTGGACGGCTATTGAAAGATTGCAACAAGGTGAATCACTTAACAAACAAGATGTGAAAACTAAGATGTTTTAGAACTTTGGCAAGTTTACATCAAAGGATGGGGAATCAATTGATTCTTATTACTCCCGATTCTACAAAATGATGAATGATATGACCCGAAACAACTTGCAAGTTTCCACCATGCAAGTCAATGTCCAATTTCTACAGCAACTTCAGCCAGAGTGGACACGGTTTGTCACCTTGGTGAAACAACAACAAAAGTTAGACGAAGTTTCATATCACAAGCTCTTTGACATCTTGAAACAATTTCAAAATGAGGCAAATGAACTTCGAGTTGAACGAGTTGCAAAGATTTCCAATTCACTTGCTTTGGTGTCTACTACTCAACATTACCCAGATTATCACTCTCGTACTTCAAAGACCTACTCTACTCAATCATCATCACCACGATCATCCATTGTCTCCAAGTCACATGCTCCAACACGATCCCGAGGCAAAGAAGTTACAAGAGCACCATCACCTACACCTGAGCAATCATCCGAAGAAGACAGTGATGAAGAAGTAGCTCAAAAAGATAGGGAATTCAAGCAACAAATGGCTTTCATTATGAAGCAATATAAGAAAATCTACAAACCCACCAACAACAACCTTCGAACATCTTCAAACCCGAGGAACGCCCATGCACAGAGTCCTCCAAGGTATGACACACGAAGACGTGCTGAGAGTCCTCCAAAGTATGATCGACAACCTAAGTATGATAATCAGAGGGTGGCTACTGTTGTTGGAAATAGGGAAACTGTTGGTACTCAAGTTGTGCAACAAAGTGGGATTCAGTGTTTTAACTGCAGAGGTTTTGGGCATTTGGCTAGGGAATGCATGCAGCCAAAGAGGGTTAAAGATTATGGTTATCATAAGGAAAAGATGCTGCTGTGCAAGAAAATGGAAGCTGGAATCAAGTTATCAGCTGAGGAAGGAGAAATGCTTGACGACACAGATGATGAACTCTCCGATCAAGAACTCGAGGCACATTATTCATACATAGCAAAGATTCATGAGGTCCTTAACGTCACTGAAGATGACAATGGTCCTATCTTTGATACCGAGCCAATTGATAAGGTACAAGATGATGCTGAATATAATGTGTTTGGTGATACACATGAGCATAGTGATCTACCAACAACAATTACTGACACGTGTATGATGGAAACGGTTGATAGCAATACCACACCCGATTCATCAGACATGTGCAATAATGAGTTTGAGGATGATCAACATGCAAATGAGTATGATGACGAGGAGCGTGTCGTGCTTGCTAATTTAATTGCTAGTTTACAAAAAGATGTCAATGAAAATAGAAAGAGTCAAAAGCAATTAAAGAAGGCAAATGCAGCGCTCACTCAAAACTTTGAAGAATGCAAAGCCGCTCTTATAAAATCTAGTGAGACTATTGATAGTTATAGGGCTGAGCTTCTTCAAAAGACCAACGAGCTTGAGGGGTACAAAACTCGTGTCTTCAACGTTAAAAAGGACGATTTTGAAAATAAATACAACGAAGCTCTTGCTTTGTTAACTAAAGAAAAACGTCAATTTAATGTTTTATTAAGTGATGAACGTCAAAAAACGTACCTTGCCACAACAAAAGTTAATGAACTTGAACAGAGGCTTTCGATGAATACCACCGATTCTGCTAAAATTCTTGACGAGAAGAAACAAGAGGTTGAAACATTAAAACAAGATTTCAAAAATAGACAAAGCAAAGATACTAAGAAAGTAAAGGATCTCGAAGAAAAAGTCAATTTTTTTGAAAAAAGTTGTTTATAATACACATGACTCTATTCAAACCGTAAGAATGATAGCACCTCGGTCGTTTTTCAAGGGTCAACCTAACTTTGCCACCCCCAAGTACCTCGAACAAGCTCAAGCTGCGAACCCACATTTATATCTTGACGAGTCCGAATGGACCGATCATGATTGCCCTGTAGCTAACATCGATAGTGAAGAGACGTCCCTTTGGGATGAGGAGAGTAGATCACTAGTCAATAAAGATTTTGTGAAACCATATAACTATGCTTATCTAAACAGTCTTTATGCTCTTTTCACTCCACAAAAACAGAAGTCTCGTGCGGAATTCTTTTTAGAATGCAAACAAAGAAGAATTCAATGGAAAAAGGCTTTTTCCGCTAAGAGGAAAACTAATGTTTTTAAATATATTAACTATTTGCCTCTAGATGCTTCTAAAAGCAAAAGTAGAAAAACACTTGGTTTTCTTAACACCACGTTGATAATGTTCAATCTATTGTTGAAAGCGATTGGGAAAACGTCAAAAGGATAAGTGGAAAACCGAGATTCCTCACGACATAACTGTGCTTGTGAAAGAACTTTTAATACCAAATACGAAGATAATAAAAGAACATGTTCTTGAGTTTGAAAATTTAATTCGGTCTGAAATGTTTGATGATTTGAAATATGTTGAGTCTCTTGAAAAAGAAATTGATGAACTTCAAAATGACAAATCAGAATTTTCAAACGAATATGATCTGCTCTTAGAAGAATGTCTCTCTAAAGATATTTTGTGTGTTACTCTTCAGTCTTGTGCTGATATCGATGAATATTCTGATGTTGCATGCAAATATCTTGATAAAATCAAAGAATGTGAGCGTCTTGAACTTGAGCTTTCGAAACATAAAGAAAATGTTGATAAAAAGGCTTTTGAGTTACTTCAACACAAAACTGATTTTATTCAAAAACATTGTCATTCTCTTAAACTTGCTTTGCAAAAAGACGTTGGTAGTTTTCCACATGATAATAAATTGCAAGAAAAACTTTCCCAAACGTTTCGAGAAATGAATGAACAGAATTTGGAAATTAAAGGGTTGAAAGCTCAGTTACAAGACAGGGACAGAGCGATAGCAGAGTTGCAGAAACTCGTTGCTAAAATGGGTGGGAAAATTGTGGAACCTAGTGTTAAGAAACCTGTTGTAAGACAACCCAATGCGCAAAAAGTGACTAGACCCTCTGTCTTGGGAAAACCATCTGTTTTCTCTAATTCTGCATTTGCAAAACCTGCGTTTGCCCCCAAGACGGATAATAGGTTACCACAAAACACTCCCAAAACACATATTCGATCACAAAGCATTAAGAACACAAATGTGGTTAAACCAGGGATGTATAGATTGGCCACTACAGCTACACACAACAAAGAAAGTCAATCACCTCAGACTTCTAGAAACACTAATAGACGTGTGTCTTTTACTACAGGAGTAGTCCTCACTGATAGTGTTAGCCGGCCCCAGCTTAAGAGCACTCGCATGAATGAAAAGGTTTGGCAAAACAAAAGTCAAGGGAAGATGAAGACAGTAGAAGACCACCCTAGGATTTTCAATGTTTCTAAGAATAAAACGTCTGTAATCGCGTGTAATGACGATATGAATGATTTGACTTTGAATGCTTTGAATGTTAAGTTTGTTTGTGTGAAATGTGGAAAGTGTGCTAATGCTAATCATGCTATGTATGTTTCGAATAATGTCAAAGGCGTAGAAACTAGAACTAAGAAGCGAACTGTGATGCCTATTAGTGCTAGAAAACCCAAACGCAAAGTGAACCATTCTGGTGCAACCCCCCCCCCCCCTAAGAAAAGTATTGCATCAGACCCCACCACTAAGTACCCTAGAAGCAGAATTAGGGAATTATACGAGTCTGCTAGCAAGCCTTGGAAATGGTGGTTTGCTAATCAATGTCCTCCAGGATATAAATGGATGCCTAAGGTTAGGACAGAAAATGTGACTATGTGCGTTAGTGTGACTCTACGTGATGAAACTAGGGAAACTAATGAATCGGAAATCACAACTAACATGGAATCCAATTTAGAAAATTCTCCATCGTGTTCTAATTCTTCTGCAGGTGATCGAAATAATTCTCTTCATACTGGACTCCGGATGCACGAAGCACATGACGGGGAATCTCAAGCTTCTAATTAACTTCGTGGAGAAGTTCCTGGGTACGGTCCGATTCGGAAATGATCAATTTGCACCGATCCTAGGATATGGAGACTTGGTTCAGGGGAATATCACTATCAAAAGGGTTTACTACGTCGAAGGGCTCAATCATAATCTTTTCTCGGTTGGTCAATTCTGTGATGCGGATTTGGAGGTTGCTTTTAGAAAGAAGACATGTTTTGTTCGTGATTATGATGGGAATGACTTACTTACCGGAACACGGGGTACTGATCTCTACACTATTTCACTACAAGACTCCACATCTTCAACTCCAATCTGTTTTATGGCTAAAGCTTCAACGACTCAAGCTTGGTTATGGCATCAACGTTTATCTCATCTTAACTTTGATACCATCAACTTGCTTTCCAAGAAAGATATTGTGTGAGGCCTTCCTAACTTGAAATTCATCAAAGATCATCTTTGTTCTTCTTGTGAGCTTTGTAAAGCTAAACGGAGTAGTTTCAAGACAAAGACTACACCAAGCTCTAAAGGACGGTTAGATCTTCTTCATATAGATTTGTGTGGTCCCATGCGTGTTCATAGTATCAATGGGAAGAAATACGTTATGGTAATTGTCGATGACTACTCAAGGTACACATGGACTCACTTCTTGAGGTCCAAGGATGAAACACTCGATGTTATCATCAGCTTCCTTAAAGTGATACAACGTGGTCTTCAAGCTCAAGTTAAAGTGGTTCGTACTGACAGAGGTACATAATTTTTGAATTCAAAACTGAGAAACTATTTTGAAGCCGAAGGAATTGAACATGAAACATCTATTGCTCAAACACCCGAACAAAACGGCGTTGTTGAAAGACGAAACCGTACTTTAGTTGAGGCTGCTCGAACATTATTATCCGCTTCAAAACTTCCACTATACTTTTGGGCCGAAGCCGTGTCAACCGCATGCTACACACAAAACCGCTCCTTAATTATCCCAAGACACGAAAAAACACCATATCACATAATTAATGATCACAAACCTTCACTCAAACACCTTCATGTTTTTGGATGTACGTGTTACATTATTCGAGATGGTGAAAATCTGGACAAGATGAAAGAGAAAGGTGATGCATGCATTTTAGTGGGATATGCAACTCATTCTAAGGGATATAGAGTATACAACAAGAGAACAAAATTGATAGTCGAGAATATTCATATCAGATTTGATGAATTACCAGAAATGGCACTTGAACAAAACAGTTTAAGTCCCGATCCACAACGACAAACGACTTCCGTTCACAACCGCACGGAACTCGGAACTCAAGACCACATCAATGAACCGTCAAGTTCAACGCTGGTTCCTAAACATGTTCCTAGAGCAGATTTGACCGTCGACACGACACTTGAAGAGTTGGAAATGTTATATGGACCAATGTTTGATGAATATTTCAGGGGGAAAAACATGTTGTATCGAAGTCTTCTGCTGTCACTCATAATACGAATGATGATATCGATCATCATCAACAAAAGGATACAACTTCATCTACTTCAACACGGGTTGGTGCAGATTTACCTCCTCAGAATATCACTTCAACAATCGATCCTACAACATCTACAACTACTGTCATTGCTCCAGAGAACACTAATCAAGCAGACGGTGCATTATCTAACGATGACGATTTTCACAACCCATTCGGTACACCGGTACACGAAACTGGAGAGTCTTCTACTCGCCATGTTGATCCGTCAAATATGCATACGTTCTATCAACGACATCCTTCAACACATCATTGGACCCGAGATCATCCTTAGGTTCATGTAATTGGAAACCCTTCACAGCCCGTTCGTACAAGACGACAACTAGCCACCGATGGCGATGTTTGTATGTTCACACTCGCCGTAAGTACTGTTGAACCGAAAAACATCAAAGAAGCCATGGCTGATCATGCTTGGATTGAATCGATGACGGATGAACTTCAACAATTTGAAAGACTTAAAGTCTGGGAACTTGTTGACAGACCATACGATGTGATTCCTTTAAATCTTCGTTGGATCTGGAAAAACAAGATGGATGAAGAAAATACGATCATCAAGAACAAAGCTAGGCTAGTGGCTAAGGGGTATGGCCAGAAAGAGGGAATTGACTTTGATGAATCATTTGCACCAGTTGCTCATATGGAAGCAGTCAGGATTTTTCTTGCTTATGTTGCACATAAGGGATTCACTGTCTATCAAATGGACGTAAAGACGGCATTTCTTAATGGTCCTTTGAAGGAAGAAGTCTATGTCACGCAGCCGGAAGGATTCGTCAATCCTCATTATCCTGACAAAGTGTATCGTCTCCACAAGGCACTATATGGACTCAAGCAAGCTCCAAGGGCGTGGTACGACGAGCTCTCGAAATTTTTGGTATCCAAAGGTTTCTCAAAAGGTTCCATTGATCTAACTTTGTTCACTTATAAATATGGGGATGACATTTTGCTTGTGCAAATTTATGTTGATGACATTATTTTCGGGTCTACAAACCCAAAAATTTCAAAATGGTTTGAAAAAGTAATGCACATCAAATTTGAAATGTCAATGATGGGCGAACTAAAATTCTTTCTAGGAATTTAAGTTCACCAATCCCCAAGTGGTATCTTTATAAACCAAGCTAAGTATTGTCAAGAGATAATCAAAAAGCATGGTATGACTTCATGTGACCCCGTTGGGACACCATTATCAACCACATCTCTTGATGCTGACTTGAAGGGAAATGCCATAGATCAAACGAGATATCGTTCCATGATTGGTTCCCACATGTACTTGACAGCAAGCAGACCTGATATTTCACATGCTACGTGTTATTGTGCACGATATCAAGAACGGCCCACTGAAAAGCACCTCAAGGAGGTTAAACGGATCTTTCGGTACCTCAATAATACCATTCATTTGGGACTCTGGTATCCGAGGGAAACCGGTTTCTTTCTAACGGCCTATTCAGATTCTGATCATGCAGGGTGTCTTGATACACGAAAAAGTACTTCTGGTGGTGCACAATTTCTAGGTCAAGATAAGCTTGTGGGATGGTCTTCCAAGAAGCAGGATTGCACGTCACTTTCATCAGCCGAAGCGGAGTATGTGTCTCTATCTGCGTGTTGTGCTCAAGTTCTTTGGATGAGAACACAACTCACGGATTATGGCTTCCACTTTGATAAAGTACCTATGTACTGTGACTCAAAGTCGGCCATAGCCATCTCCTGCAATCCGGTACAACATTCCCGCACGAAGCACATTGATGTCAGATACCACTTCATAAAGGAACAAGTTGAAAGAGGTATCGTTGAACTATACTTTGTTGGAACGGATTACCAATTAGCCGACTTGTTTACGAAAGCTCTGTCAAAAGATAGGTTTGAGTACCTCGTTAGGCAAATTGGTATAAGATGTTTGACTTCAGTAGACCTGGAGATTCTGGCAAAGATGCATGCTTGATTTATCTATCAAACATCTACCTGTAAATATTAATGAAAAAGCAAAATACAAAAATATAAAACACATAAAAGCAAAACACAAAATTAAAAATCTTTCAAAATCCAAAAATATTCTTCTCGACATGTCTTTCAGTATCGATAATATGGACGTGCCTAGAAATGTCGCTCAATAACGACAGGGTGTGTACATAAAGCTCGAATGAAAGTTGTAAATATCTTTCAAAACATGTCATTTCTTCTTTTAATAAAGGAAATTGTCTATTTTGGACAATATTTCCAAACAACGGGTAGAGCAATTTATCACGGGTTGAGCTTGTCACAAAACATTCCATGTTTTGAGCTCAACACAATGGCTTGTAATCACTTTCAGATTGCAACCCGGATCTATATTCACGGGGGAGTGTACGATTTAGTGCGCTTACTCTCAGCAAAAGAAGAGAAATCTTCTTACACTTGAGTGGATTCATCAAGACATTCAAAGTCTATGAACTCAAGTTTATTCTTTAGAAAAACCTCTTCGCCAAAAAGAAATAGGATTTTTCAAAAAGCGTTGAACATAATTTTTTCAAGAATTTCTCAATGATTATTCAAAATCTTTCAAAAATTGTGTGTTCAACAAACTCCCATCCTCAAAAAGCGAAATGTGGATCATATCCTCACAATGACAATTCAATTGGATCAATTTTTGAGGGGGAGCATTTTAACTTCATGCAAAAGATATAACACATCTTTCTCCTGGAGATTTTCAAGACTATTTTTAAATATATATTTTAATCAAATTTGATATCTCTAATATCAAAAGATTTTATATATTAGAGATAGGGGAGAAAATGTGATTAAAATGTGATCTTATATAAGACTCAAGCACTTTAACTCTTACCTACATGTGCGAAACACTTTCGATTATCGATGCACATGTGAAGGGGGAGCATTTCTGAAACGAAAAAACTAGCAAGGTGTTAAATTTTTTTCAAACACTTTGTTAGAATTTAAAGTGGTTTTCATGGTTACGATCAAATACCCACAACATCTTTAATTCACGACGTTATTGGTGTCAAAAGGGTGGTTAGGTTTAAGTCCTATGATCCAACCAGAACCGGAGGGATCTTCCCAGGGACAATCCAATAGATTATTAGAAGTCCTTAGGAAAGATGGAGTAGAATGTGAACGTAGACGAATGCCGACTAAGTACTGATGCTAGCACTGGAACAATCACAACAAGGTGCTAGTCATGATGTCTTGGTAAGCATTGAAGGGGTTGAAGAATGAAAAAGAAATGTAAGGATAAAGGGTGTAAAGAAAGAAGCCCTCCATACAACTTAGGCAGAAACCGGGTCAACTCATCATGAAGACAAACTCATCATGGACCCAGTGATGTATGCACAACCCTTTCCTAGCTACTCAGGCTTCTCTCAAAAGAATTTTGTTTTATTGTCACGGAGAACAACATGACTTCTATTGACTTTCTCACTTCGAGATAGTTGATATTGAATAGGTGGCATCTGCTTCAGCCTCCGACCACTAAAAGTGCACAAATCGAGTCTAGAGCCAAGATATCAATCAAATCTCGTTAGGACACACAGATGAAGATCAAGAGAGTCCTACGCCATATCCTTGTGATATTGCTAGAACACTCAGAGTGATACTACTTAGTATTCACAATGATGAGTGGAAATCCTTCTAGTGTTAACATCAAACAGCACTGCGGTAGGTCATATGCAAGATTCTTTATGAATTGAACATGTGTAAAACTGAAAAGCAATAGTGGTTTGATTCTGAATTGATTCAAACTCGTTTCAGGTTTCTACGCAATATCTTTATGGTCTTGCCAGAACATTCAGAGTGATATTCATTAATATTCACAGTGACGAATGGAAATCCTTCTAGCGTCAACATCAAACAGCGCTACGGTAGGTGACTTGTGAGATTCTTATGAATCAAGCTTGTGTCAACTGGAAAGCAACAATGGTAAGATTCTTTATGAATCAAACTTGTTCCAGGAATTTGAATTGTCGAGTTTAATCAAGCGGATATTTATCCAATTGATTCACTCTTTATGTTCGCAGTCTTGCTTTGAGACGTTCGAGTAAAGAGAACGGCTAGTACAACCGCGAAACCCTGTTAAGGAGATTCTTAATTGAATCTACCTAATCACAGGTACGATATTTAATATCGTATAACGGTCTTCACCGACCGGAGGTAAAACGCTACCGATTTAGGACGAATGTCAAAGCCATTCAGTCCGTGTCTATGTTTTGTCTCGAGAAGGTGGCGTCACGGTGTACGCAGCAAAGTCAAAGATTCAAAACCACATACTCATGCCTGAAGATATATTCAACAATTAATAGTGTGAGCATGTGGATAAAGACACAAGATCGCAAGATGGCAAAGACAAGTCAAGGATGATTTGAAGATCTCAAGATTAAAGAAAAGTCGAAAGACAACTACAAAGGCTCAAAGATCACAGCATGAAGAAACAAGACTACTATTACACGTTCAAGACTCATTTATGGCGAGATTAGTAATCTCTACAAATTTCCTAAATGACCAAGGTTTATGACCTCTCATCGGGGGAGATTGTTAGCCTCAAAATATTGAGTCAAACAAGAATGCTCGGTCATATGTTTATTATGTATCGTATTTTAGAACGTTGTAATAGGTAGTATATTAGTCGTGTTATACGGGCTTAACTTTAGGCTAAAGTTCATTAATAAGTAACTAAAGCCCAAAAGGAAAGCCCGGTCCAAACCATATAGTCCATAAAGAAGCCCGCATGTGGGTGGACTATATATACCCTTCCTAGCATGTTAGGAAGGGTGTTGGTTCATTGTTTTCTCTCACTTCTCAATCTAACATTCACCTAGTTCCAACCATTTCTCTCTACTTTCTCTCACTATTTTTCTCTCTAAAATTCATCTTCTTCATCTATTTTCTTTCTTTAATTCGTATTATATCATCTAAATATATGGGACAACACAGAGGAACCGCCAAACGATAACACATGACAGCTCTAAACTGACGTGGGTTCATCCGCTGCCCCAACCCATCAATAGGAATAGTAAAGAGAAAATCATGTGCATGAGGGGCACGCACGCAGCTAAGAAGAGCTTCCTGGCGACTACTCAAACTATATCGTGACGAAAGAAGTCCATCAATGATACCAAAATATCTCATTGCCAAAGACTTCATAAACTGGGGGCAGGAGAACTAGAGGTAACAGAGAGAGAATCAACACCACAAAAAGTCGAGAAAGCATCCAGGACAGACAGAAAGATAGGACCCGACGAAACAATCCCAGACCTAGCCAAAATGCGATCCTGCAAAGAACTAGACTGCAAACGAGAGGCGATTAAGGCAAAACACCCGACATCCTCAGCACACAAGACCCCAAGACCACCAAGTCTAATAGGCAGAGTGGCAAGCCTCCACTGCCAATCTCCAAAACCGGGACCTGAACCAGTAACAATCAACTTCAACGAAGTACGTAATGCTTGATCAAACTCAACCTTAGCGCCACCAAGAAATCCAGGAGGACAAGTCCTCAAAGCAAAAACCAACTTCGCAACCCCTGCACAATTGTGAAGAAGAAGAAGAAGCTCACACAGCGGGTCATTAAGCCTACGAATAGCATCCAGCAGAGAAATGGATTTGGAAACTCATCGCGCAACAAAATCATAAGAAAACTCATAATCCCTACTAACAAACCCCCCAAGAAGCCTAACACCACGAATCGAGCGAGATAACGAAGCAGGAAAAAGACCAACCCTCAGACTTCGAGGATCCTCCACCGGCCAAAAAAGCTCAGTCTTATCAACATTCAGATGTAACCCACGAGCTGGTCCATCAGCACGAATGATATCTAAAGCCTTGGCAACCATAAGAGTATCATCAATAATAGAACCGTCATCAAGGTACCACGCCTGAAGGGAGAGCTCACATGTATGATGAATAGTATGAATAAGCGGATGCAATGTTTTAATTATTGAATAAAAGTTTAATGTTCGAAAAAGTGTTTAGGTTTACGTTTTTAATTACGTTTTTAGTTTACGAATTAAAGTAATTAATAAAAAATAGGGTATGACGTGGCGGTGAGTTTCACACAACTAGTAAGGTTGAAAGATAGGTTGGAGGAGTTGAAAGAGAAAGCTGAGGTGGCGTTGAGGTGACGGTTGCGAGTTTATATACCATTCCATCTAGCCTTAGACCACTAAGTATGGTTTGGGCCCAACTTAGTGTCAAAACAAAAAGAGAGTGGCATGGAAAATAAAATGGTTTTCTCACCAGAATTCTTTTATCACCACATTTTTGTGGCAATGGTTAGGGCTTGAAATGTGGTGTCAAAGTAATTTTTTTCTTAAAAATACAATATAACTAAAAGTAGAACTTCATTAAATTATAAAAAACATTACAATACAATAGAAAAAACATTATATCAAAAAAGAAGATTACGAAAAAAATTTAAAACGTAAACGTACAAATAATAAAACAAGTTATGTGGTGCATATAAGACTCGGATAGTATTTTTTATGCTCGATGATAGCCGCGTACACCCGATGTGTCGATTTGTAGGATTTTGAAGTCCTCGGCGACCATTTGAGCGTCAAAATAATCAATTTTTTCGGTCGCCTCGCGTTCTATGACATCTAATTTTTCCTTGCGGTCTAGCTCATATTGTTCTTTCATCATTTATTGATATGCTTCGGGGTTTGAACCGGAACTAGTCATTGAGTTGTTGGAACATTGACTTTTTGAAATACGATGCATCCCGGCGGGCCGTGGAAGCGCGTCGGGTCCAAATAACTCGGGGTCTTCCTCGATAACACAAAGACGATTTCATTTTTCAAGAGTCGAGTCGGGATTTTTCCACTTGTGCTTGTCTTTCAAAAAATTCCACGCGGCCTTGTACTTAAAATTCAACCCCGAAAGTCTTTTATATGCGAGATCAACCCGAGTCATTAACCCCTCATCGTTCTCCATACTCAATACTTGCATTTCTTCCACAAGTGAATTAAACTTTTTTATTTCTCGATTCATCAAGGTCCACTTTCCCGTCAACATATCCTTGGTGTGAACCGGATATTTTTTGGTTTTGGCAACCGCATTGTATGCGTCGGTTACCTTGTACCAAAAAGTATCCTTTTTTTACCCGCACCACATTGAGGATCCTCAGATATTTGTATATAACATTTGGCCAAAAGATAATCCGCATCATCGGTCCACACATTTCGAGTACACGGACCGGATTCCGGTTCAAGGTCTCGTTTCTTGGACTTTTTCTTCATACAGGGACCTTTCTTGGACGTTGGTGTCGTGATTTGTTCTTCGTCATCTTCATCTTCATCTAGTAGGTGATAGGATTGTTGATCGGGTCATGGTTGAGGTTGTGCTTGCAAACCGCTTTGGTTTGCAAATTGTTGTAGTTTGATGACGTATAGTCCCTAGTCGGGTTGGATAGTCCGACCCACGGGTACTACCCGCATCCATCAGGAATGGATTGGATGCTTATGCGACGCGCGCGCAAGCCCATGAGGCCCGGTAAGCCGCTGTCGCACATAAGGTTAATTACTTAGTTGAGTCCTCGTCGCAGTGCGACAGGATCAGACGAGAATATATTCTATCCATATACATATATTCGCCTAAAGTGAGAAGATATACACTTGCCTTGGTTATGTGATAAGGATCAAGCTATTTTAGGTCATTATCTCTTCCTTTGGCCGCAAGAGTAGGAGAGCCCAGCCAGGACTCTCTCGGGTATAAAAGGAACCTCATAGGTTCCACAAAGGTACGACACACAATACCCTAAACACTACATACTCAAATCGATTACTTACTCTCACGCTGGAGTCTAATCGTGGGTCATAAACCCATGGTAAGCCTAACGATGTCTGTTTAGTGCTCAGAGTCCTCAAAGCAAGTTTCACTTGGTGCAAGAGTCGGAGTCCACAAGACCCTAAATTAAGCCTAATTTGGGTCAAGCTCGGTCTACCCCAACTTTTGTATCAACAAGTTGGCGCCATCCGTGGGACCCACACTAAGATCTAGCTAATGACGAAAAGCGGTAAAAATGAAGGCCGTCAAGGATCCTCGATTGTAGATGGTCGTATCACATCCGTGGAATGCTACTCTTGGATCTACCAGTAAAGCAAACACTCGTGATATAAACAACCCTCCAATCATAAGATCAGGCGGACTGTTATCAACTCCCCTACCCGCCGCAGGGGGAAAAGGCGTCGAACGAGAGTCAACTCAGCCTCCTCCCAATAAACAAAAAAGAAAGACACTCTAAGAGGAGGGCGGGGAAGTCGTTGCTACGGAGGCACGCATGATGGAGGAGTACGTAGCTAATAACCTACAATCCCTCATCCCTTTGGTTGCTAAACACGAGAAGATGGTAAAAGAAATAAAGCTCGCGAAGCACGCCGCATCCTCAGAAAGCAACCTATCAGGATCAAGTGCTAACCTCCCAGAAAAACATATACGCGCAAGTTACTCCTCGGATGACCAAAGCTTCTCGCAACCTTGGAGAAGAGCCAAGAAAAACGCTTTTACAAGGCGCATACAGTATTATGGAGACACAAGAAAGCGCCACATGCCATCAAACGTGAAAACTTATGATGGCACGTCAGATCCAGAAGACCACTTAAAAGTCTTTGAATCCCAGGCAGGTTTCGAACAATGGCCAGAACCCGTATGGTGAAACATGTTTAACTCTACACTCGTAGGTAACGCGTGGATGTGGTTTGATAGGCTTCCGCCACGAACAATCAGCGGGTATGAAGTGTTGCAGAAAGCATTCAAAAGAAACTATGTGCAACAGAAAAGGCATGATATGAGTGTTGTATCACTTGCCAGGGTAAAGTAGAACCAGGGCAAATACTTGGAAGACTTTCTGGAACGTTTCAAGAGCGAGTGTCTTCAAATAAAAGACTGCCCATAAATTTTGAGAGTATCTTGCTTCATGGCGGGTATACGAAACAACGATCTAATAAAGAAGCTGAATGAAAGAACGCATGAAACCTTCGATGGAGTGCTAAGGCGAGTAAGGTCTTTCATACAGGGAGAATCAGCTGCTTCAGAAGTAGCGTGAAACGCTTATGATCACAGATCTATGCGCGCGCCCAGTGAAGGGCCCAACAAGCAAGGCAGACCTCTAGGCCTTGATTACTTAGGAAGGAGAAGAGAGAGGCGAACTTATAACTCTAGGTTTACCCCCTTAAGTTAAATCCAAGAGAAATCCTCGTATCAGAAGGTGCGAGTTTCCCAAGGCCGACGCCAATGACCACCCCGGTCGAAAAGCGCGTCGGTAATAGATACTGCGAATACCATGATGAGAGGGGGCATGCTACGAACGAATGTATTCAGCTATAAAAATATATCAAAAATATGGTAAAGAAAGGCGAGCTGAAACACCTTATCAAGGAAACCACGAAGGACGATAGACAAAAATTCGCTAGCGTGAATATTTACATGGTGGAATCATGGCAACTAAGGACCAGACAGAAGGTGAGCCAGAAATTTTCGAAGGGAAAAGACATTTCCTTCCCCCCACTCAATACGAGGAACGTCGCGGATGGCCCGTTAGTTATAGAAATAAGCATTGGTTAGCACATCATACATCGCATGTATGTGGATGGAGGTTCATCAGCAGAAATAATGTATGAGCACTGCTTCTTGAAACTTAGTGCAAAAGTACACAGCCAAATGATACCTTCAACCTCCTCGCTCATCGGTTTTAGTGGAGAAGCAGTGTGCCCTTTGGGCCAACTAAAGCTAGTAGTGAAGGTAGGAGACGATGAGCACTCAACAAACGTCTCCATGAATTTCCTGATCATACGGTCGCCATCGCAGTATAACGGGATTCTAGGGTGACCAACTATACTAGCAATGTGAGCGACACCTTCCACAGCTCATGGCATGATCAAATTCCCAGTTGATGGAGGAATCGTAACGATCTTTAATACAACGATAACTCCCCCGGAGTGTAACGCGATCACAGAACCTCCACGAGTCACAATGGAACCTAAGGTAAACTCACCGCCAAATATAAAGGTATCAGTACATCCGCAGTATCCGGATCAAGAAATTACAATCGAAGGAACACTGTCGGACAAAGGAAAGACAGACTTGTGTCGCCTTTAAAAAGACAACTTAGACATCTTTGCATGGGAACCCAAAGATATGACAGGGGTACCAAGGTCAATAGCCGAGCACAAGCTCCAAATCCGCGAAGGGTACCCTCCGATTAGGCAAAAGAAAAGAGGACAGGCTCCAGAACGTAACAAGGTGATACTCGAGGAAGTGAGAAAACTAGTAGACGCAGGAATCATGAGGAAAGTTTACTATCATGATTGGCTCGCTAACCCAGTAATGGTGAAGAAACATGATGCTAGCTGGCGCATGTGCGTTGATTTCACAGACCTCAATAAAGCTTGTCCCCAAGATTGCTATCCACTCCCGGAAATAGATTGGAAGGTGGAATCGTTGTGCAGATACCCCTTCAAATGCTTCTTGGACGCATACAAGGGATACCATCAAATACAAATGGCAGAAGAGGACGAGGAAAAAACAACATTCCATACCAGCCAGGGCGTGTACTGCTACACAAAAATGCCATTTGGACTCAAGAACGCAGGGGCACGTATCAACGGCTGGTTGATAAAGCGTCTGAAAGCCAAATAGGGCAAAATTTGGAGGTGTATGTCGACGATTTGGTAATCAAAAGTCACACAGAGAGCGAGCTTATCCAGCATATAAAGGAAATATTCTCGACACTAAGGAGAATAAACATGAAGTTAAATCCCAAGAAGTGCACTTTTGGGGCGACGGAGGCATGTTCCTAGGATACATGATTGACCCCAACGGCATCAAACCATGTCAGGAAAAAACAGATGCAGTCATTGAACTCCAAATCCCAAAGACAAAAAAGGAAGTACAATCACTGAATGGTAAACTCGCAGGGCTGAATAGATTCCTGTCCAAGTCAGCGGAGAAGTCGCTCCCTTTATTTAAAACGCTCAAAAGGTGCATTAAGAAAGGGGACTTCAATTGGACTAAGGAAGCGGAAAAGGCCTTCGAAGAATTGAAAACACACTTGGCTTCGCTCCCTATGTTAGTCGCACCACGACCTAACGAGGAGCTAATAATGTATTTGTCTGCTACACACGAAGCGATCAACGCAGTGCTAATGACGGATAGAGAAAATGTGCAAACCACAGTATACTTCATAAGTAGAGCGTTGCAAAGCTCGGAGCTAAATTACACCTCAATGGAAAAATTAGTACTCGCACTGGTGTTCGCGGCGAAGTGGTTGTGTCGATACTTCCAAGCACACCCAATAGTGGTGATAACTGACCAGCCCATAAAGCAGGTAATATCAAAACCGGAGGTCGCAGGTAGATTCCAGAAATGGAGTGTTCTACTAGGGGAACACAACATCACTTACAGACCGCGCAATGCCGTAAAGGGGCAAATTTTGGCAGATTTCATCATTGAAAAACCAGAAGAGGGTGTTCAAGGGCTAGATCAAAAGAAAGAAGACCCAACCCCGTGGGTCTTGTTCACTGATAGGTCCTCTTGCACCGACGGATCATGCGCGGGTCTCATACTTACCAACCCTGAAGGACTGAATTCACGTACGCATTGCGTTTTGAGTTCACAACCACAAATAATGAGGCAGAATATGAGGCGCTCATAGCAGGGCTACGAATCGCAGCACGGATGGGTGTGTGCAATCTCGAAGCGAACGTAGATTCTCGACTGGTAGCAAACCATATACTTGGCGAATACGAGGCGAAAGAAGATAACATGGTGCAATACTTACAAAAAGCCAAAGTATTGATTGAAGGGTTCAATAAGTTCCAAATACGCAGCAGATGCACTTAGTAAAATAGCATCTACCAGCTTCACACACCTATCAAAATAAGTCCTGGTGGAAACTCTCAAGGACAAGTCAATACAAGAGCAAGAGGTCACATCGGTCATAGAGGAAGAAGGCCCTATATGGATGACATCGATTGTGGATTATTTGACGAATGATTCACTCCCGTATGACGAAACTGAGTCACGACGAATACGAAGACGTTCGGGGCAATTTGAAGTCAGAGATGGAGTCATTTACATGCGATCATTCATCCAGCCATGGTTAAGATGCGTGGGGCCACGCCAGACGCAATACATCATTAGTGAAATCCAGGAGGGGTCATGCGGCATGCACGCAGGACCAAGGTCCGTGGTAGCAACAGGGTTGCGCAGCGGGTACTACTGGCCAACCATGCATACGGACGCGCAAACGCTCATTAATAAATGCAATGACTGCCAGGTGCACAGGCCAGTACCTCGGCAGCCCTAGGAAGAGCTCACACCGATCACCTCCCCTTGGTCATTCTTCAAATAGGGAACAGATATTACGGGACCTTTTCCCGTAGCCGCGAGGGGGGGGGGGGTTAAGTTCCTCATAGTCGCGATGGATTACTTCACAAGATGGATTGAGGCGAAGACAGTCGCAACGATCACGTGGAAACAGTTGAAGAGGTTCGTATGGGACAACATAGTATGTCGTTTCAGACTGCCCGGTGAAATAGTCTCTAATAATGGAAAGCAGTTCGCAGAGAACCCATTCAAGGATTGGTGCACAAAGAATGGAATACACCAACGTTCGCATCAGTCGCCCATCCACAAACGAATGGACTCGTGGAAAGAGCAGATAGGAGTTTGGGAGATGGCATAAAAGCACGATTGGGGGAACACAATAAGAAGTGGGTCGATGAGTTGTCGCATGTTTTATGGGCACATCGCACGATGATCAAGACAGCCACGGGTGATACCCCTTTCGCCCTAACATATGGTACAGAGGCAGTCATTCCAGCTGAGATCGGATTGAAAACACTCCGCACAGTGGAAGTAGACATGGTTACTAATGACGATGAGTTACGGTTGAACTTAGACATAATCGAGGAGCGGCGAGAGTTAGCAGCAATCAGCGAAGCTAAGTCAAAAGCAAAAATGAAAGGCTATTACGATGCTAGGGTGCACAATACCTCCTTCAGACCAGGTGACTTTGTGTATCGCTCAAACGCGGCCAGTCGCATTGAGAATACATGAAAACTTGGACCTAAGTGGGAGGGACCTTCCATAGTGACAGATGCATTAGGGAATGGCGCGTATCGGCTGCGTGACATGGATGGTCGCGACCTACAAAGGCCTTAGAACATATGCCATCTAAAGAAGTGCTACCTTTAGCGGCGGATTTCTTGAATAAATGTATTGTTTTTTCTTTTATTTCATGTATTAAAACTTGCAAGCATTAATAAAACTGTCGTGGTACCTAGCTAGTTCCACGACGCATTCTGAAAACATTTCTTTTTGTCATACATCTTCTCTTTTTTATGTCTTATATATTGCCTCTTGGCGTACGCGTGCACAACATTTCCAGGCGAAATAAGAGGAATGAGCCTACCCTACTAATTAGACTCGTCGAGTAAGTGGGATGCAACCTCATCGACCATGGATCTTGTATTCTTGTTAGGCCCCTTGCTATTTATGACGTCGTAGCAAGTTATGCAGCCAGTAAACTCTAAGACTGTTAAGACACAAACGTGTGCACCTAACAATTGGTCAGTCTCACCTGGGCGTCCTTATGGTAGTAGCGGTATACCGCACGTAATGAGCTTCTCAAACCCATATGGACCATTTATAAGTTTACATTAACTCAATAATCAAAGTTTTGTTACAAACATTAAGCACAATTATCATACATCAAAAAAATTATTGTTTGTTACAAGCAAGAGCGAACATTTACGCATCACAAAATAAGCAACATGTTTACAAATCAGTAGAGTGGTTGGTGAGCAAATGGGTCTCGGATGACGACCTCTTCAGTTTCAGCAGCGATGGGCAGTAAGCGGTAGCGCGATGGTCCCTTAAGCTCTTTTCCATTCGGTCTAGTGTGCGAGAGTCCCTCTCTAGCAGTGGTAGTGGCAACACAGGAATGAAAGGCGCAAGATGGGCCGCGCCAACAGATGGTGTAGCCTCTATGTTCGAAAGGGCCTTCTTGGCAGCAGCGCGGCTCTCATGGGTTGCGAGCACCTCGGATAGTAGAACTTCCTTCTCAATCCTGAATGGATCAAACACGTCTCTAGGATGCGCAAATATAGGTATGGTCAGCTTCTCAACAGACGGTTTAAGGTGGAAGTCCGACAATGCTTCTGCGCCCTCTGCTTTGTGGCGCGCCAGTGTAAGGCTCTCTACACCACTTCTAGGGGTACCTCATGGTCCTTATCCTCTAAGCCAAATGATGGCAGTGGACAGGCTTTCATATCCTACAAATATGTTGTTAGATAGGAGTCAGCCTTTGGGTCACAAAAGGATACCTCTGCTAGATCTTTCTTCAGCAACTTGGCCTCATGTGCTTTCACCAAACCCCTGGAAGTACCCTCGTTAATCGCAGTTATCACAAACTTGAAGTTCGCAAGGAGGGGTCTTCCAGGGCACCCATCGCGGCTAAGCGCAAACCATGGCGTATTAACCACCGCTTCTCAGCCACTTCCTTCATCAAGCGGGGATACATGTCTTCATCAGCTCTAGGCTCAGCCTCTTTAACTGACCGCTAAGGTCGCTCACATCCTCCTTCACCTTGGTGCCCAATGCGTCAACATCAGCTACAAATTTATTTTTTCCTTCTTCGAAGGCCCCCATAGCAACCTGGTTGGAGGCCTTTAGTTGGTTGAGTTGGGCGCGCTCTTCATCAAGAGCGCTGGATAGCCTGTCCCTTTCCTCTGTCAAAGAATGGAGTAGGGCTGCATCCTTTCTACCTCTCTCGATCTCCTGGTCAATCTTTTCTTGCACATCCCCCAGCGCGATGGACTTTTCTTCAATGATTTGCCTCAGTCTTTCCTCCGTGGTGCGGACTTGGGCAGAGAGCTCTAGGTAACTCTTCTTAAGGTGTGACGTTAATTTCACATGCTGCGTTTCTAGGTAGCTGGCTTCATCGGCCAGGATAGCGTCACTCATTCCTTCCAAAATTTCCGCGCGGCCAGGGGGCACATGTTTTCCAAGAATCTTGCGCTGTCAAAGGTGCTTGTCAAGTCAGAAGATGCAGGCAGTTCCCAGCTAGGAGCAAAGACAGGGTCTTGAAGGAACGCACTTCCCCCTGCTGATGAAGTCTCCTTGTGGGGGGAAGGCATGGTCTCAGCTTTCATAGAAAACTTCTATAGGTCGTCACTGATACATAGGAATGGTGGTAAGATAAAAGGAACAGAAAACATCATGAAACTTACACTACGAATGTGTGGGAAGAAAGTTACATTAGGTTGATGGTGACTGGAGGAGTGCGAGGGGGAGTCTTCACGAGGTTCTCCTCGAACTCTTCTTTGGGTGTGCGCGCCTCCGTCCAGGAGGGACCGGCCCTGGTACGCGCATCTTTGCGAGAAGACGATGGGGGGCTCCTTTGTCTATTCCCCAAGGTAGATGTGTCTTCTTCATCAAAATCTTCTTCGCCTTCCTTAGCATCCGAAGACAGCGATGAGCTGAGGAAGAGCGGTGGTGGCTGTTGTACTACTGGTGGCTGTTGTGCTGCCAGCGGTTGTTGTGGTTGTTGTGCTGATGGTGTTGATCCCCAACTTAGATCGATTTAGCTTTATGTATACGAGATTAGATCAAGTAATTCACTTAGAGAAACCTTTGTATATGTATATGACAATCTAAGTGTTATGCAGAATTAACACTTAAACAAGAACACACAAGATGTAAACAAACTTTCACTTTGATTAATGATATTAAACTTGCTTACAATGAAAGTAGTTTACGTAGGAAAACTTATTTCAAACATTAACCTAAAGGTCTTCTTTTATAGACATAAGAAGCCTTGTACAATAATCTACGTATCAACTATTCTAGGTAAAGATAAATATAACAAATACATTGTTGTTCCTATCTTTACTAGAAGTAATCTAGAATACAATGAACGCGTAGAGTATATCCTTCCATCAGTGCTTGTCTTCAATGTATCAACGCTTGACTTTGTCTTGTCAACGCTTGAGCTGTCAGCGTTTGTATTACTCCTGTCAACGCTTGTTTTACTCTTGTCAGCGCTCAAGTAGACTGGCTATAATTTATTCCCAACAATCCTCCCCTAAACTTGATATCTACCCTAGTGATCAAGTTTCTGAATAAACATTAAGAACTAGGAGGAATCTTACAAACCTTCTCATATTGGTAATAAATAAATCTGATCAAGTCTTTTGCCACGTCACTTGAATAATCAATTTCCAGCTGAGTGTTCTTCATCTTCTCCATGACTTCCTTGGACATGAAGTACTGACCATCCACAAGTAGATACTCAGCAAACTTTATAGAACTCAAATAATAAACACCAGCAGCTGAATACAACCTCCATTGAAGACCACTGAGATCATCTTCAAGATCCTTCCAAATAGCAGGATCTTCATCAATTGGTCCACACACTCTCTTAAATGTTGACCACAGTTTTATTCCATTGACTGAAGTTGGTGCTTCAGTCATATACTTGGCTTCTAATAACCTCCATAGGTCCACCAAGTCTTCTCTGTCAAAACTTGCAAACAAAGATATAAGGGTGGTAAAAGTGTGAACCTCTTTTCCATACCTGCCAATCTTCCAAAACCCACATTCATCTTCTTCATAGCTTACAATTGGGTTTCTGGAATCAAGTGGTAACACTTGTACCATATCTGAAGCTTCTAATGGTGAGAGCTTGAGGCTCTTTCTTATGACAGCTTCACTTGGATGTAATGGATCCATATCTTTGGGAAACTCAAGAGAAACTCCCTTTTTCACTGGTCTGGGAACAAACATTGACTTCTTGAGCTCCATTTCCTCTGCAAGTTATTCTTTTCTTTCATCAGAAAGAAGTCTTAGAGTGTTCTCTTCCTGCACTCTAACCCAAATGGGATAAGCTCTACATTCCAACTCATCAAATGTCAACCCAGCCAATTTCTTATAAGTCCATCCTGTTCCATGACATCTGAGCAGCATGAAATACAACTCCTTTCTATCCCTTTTCAAATTTGAGAGAACATTGCTTGCTTTGTGTTTCAGTATGACCTTGCAATCCTTTTGTACTCTGAGAAGAATCTCCAAACCCCATATCTGATCTGAAATGGTCAAATGTGGATTCTCTATACACCTTTCTTCCCAAGCATGGTACATCTGAACCACCTCTGGCATATCAAAATCAACCTGCAATTTCAACTCATTCAATTTCTCCTTGGCCAGCTCATCACCATACTCAAGTCTTTCTGGTTGTTCTATGATCATAACACTTGAGTCTGAACTAGCTTTATCACTTCCTTCTTGCTCTTCTGAAGTGACAACAAAAGGTGATTCGCCCACCTTTTTCTTTTCTTGTTCCACAATGTGTGCAACCAACTTTCTATCAAACTCAATTTGTGCTGCATCCTTTGAAACAACTTCCTCTACCATAATACCCTTACCCTTATCTAATGGATCAACTGTTGGTAAGGTAGATGGTAATACCTGTGAAGAAACCTCCTTGATGATGGATGATGACTAGAATACATCAACCTCATTTACAGGTCTGTCAACGCCCAATTCTGCTTTGTCAGCACCCAAGATACTAATGTCAGCGTTCAAATTCTCCTTGTCAACGCTCAAAGTTCCTGCCTCAGCGCCTTTTGCAATTTCTTCCAACATGGCTGTAAATGATAAATTTAAGTTTGTAGGAGAGACTAGAGACGTATCAAAACCTATCTGTTTCTTCAAACTTGTTAGGGCCTCAGTAACATCCAAAGATTGACCATCATGGCTGCCCTTATCACTCACATTTATTTGTTCATCCTCCCATTTGGAAGATTCCTCCATCCCTCTCCTTGTACTAGCAGACTCCAAGATAATAATCCTCTCCCTCAATTTCTTGAGTTCAAGGCCTTGTGTGCTGACAACTTGTACCAAGTCTGCATTTTGCTTTTGCAAGCTCATGCAGACAGCCGTCAATTCCATTAGGGTCATTGGTTCCAATCTGCCCTCTTCTAAAATGGGTATTTGACCTCCCAAGTTAGATTCATTGGGCATGGATGAGGTCTTAATGATGGTAGGACTGTCTTGGCCAGCTTCTAAGCCAGAACCAATAGTCCCAGCCTCATCCATAACACCAACCACACTTGTGGTGGTGGTTCTCTTTGCTACATGGCTAGGACCACTAGGGGAGAACACTCCAGTAGTCCTTTGGCATTTTTGTAACCTATATTGTGTTGGGGGAGAAGAAGATGTGGATTGGGGTGGATGTGGGTTGGTTAAGGGGTGTTTGGTTTTGTGAAGGTTGTGTGTCAACGTTTGAAATAGGCACATCAACGCCAACATTTAACGTGTCAGCGTCGAAGGGTTCTTGGTCAATTTGCATATGTTGTGGTGAAGGTAAAGGTTCAGGTATTGGGTCAATTTGGAGTTGGGGGTCTGGTTGAGGTTGAGCTGCGTCAATAACAGCAATCATAGCTGGGGTGAGGGGTAGGTTACGATGTGGGGGTGAGTTCATCTTCATAAAAATTGCTTTCTTTTGCACAGGGATCTCATAAAAATCATTATGATCCCTTGTGCAGTATCCTTGGACATCAAAAACCATTTGTAAAAATCTGGGATAAGCTAAAGTCATTTTGTTCCCTTTATTTTTACACATGCCCTCAAAAATCATTTTGGAATAATTAAACTTTTGCCCAGTAGCAATGCACACAATAGCACTTGCAATAGATCTATTGATCTCATTGTGTGCAGTGCACTTGGGACTCAAACATTGTAGAAGGACATGTATTAGGTACTTCCAGGCTGGGGGAAACTCCTGTTTATGATATTTATTTAAAGTTCCTTGAGCAGGAAAAGGATAACCCAAAGCCCTTAGTCCTTGTTCTATTTCACTAATGGGAAGGGTGGTTATACCATCAGCATCATCAAGATGCAAAGCTTGGCGTACTAAAGCTTCAGTAACCACCCATGTTCTCCCATGAACAATAGAAGATAATGTAGTCACTCTATTAACTGTTGAGGAACTAACATTGTTCCAAAACTGTTTAATATGTGTGACAGGAATGAGTGGTGCATGAGAAAGAGCATACCTAAAAGGATATGCGTTCAAATACGCCACCATTTGTGTGTATTGGGGAAACAGAGTATCATCAGCTTCAAGATACGCGACCATGTTGTGTTGACTTCTGAACCCCAATTCCAAATCTGATGGTTTAAACTTTGGTGCCATTGTTGAAAGCTGTGAAAATGATTGATAAAGAGGAAGTTGATAACAGACAATTGTGTTAGACAATAATAATAGGTATCCTGTTTAAAAATAGGAGCCAAATATATAGGAGAAGAAAATGCATGTGATTGGCCCAAAAATAGGCAAGTATTTTCAAAATGTAATCATGAAAATATTGAAAAGGAATAAGTTTATCTCATGCATTAAATGAAAGTTACCAGCTCCCAAAATTACGGCCTAAAAATATGTCAAAAAGTAACAACTAGGTAGGTCCCATTGAGTGTCAACGGTAAAAAATAACCTATCAACTCCCAACGGCTATATTCTTGTCAACGTTTGCCAAAGCCATGTCAGCGTCTAAATTGGTCACAACAACGCTTGGAAAAATACTTGTCAGCGTCCAAAAATAAAAATGTTTAAAAATGAAAAATGACCTTAACAAAGTAATTTATCCCAGAGAAGATAACCAAAAAGTTGATAATTATTATAGGGCGGCAAGCACTGTCCAGTTATGCACACCTGCTTATGCAAGATAGACATAACAGTCCTCTAATGTCCCTTGCTAACCAAAACTCTTAACAACTAAGTTACCTTATAAAATTCCTTGTTACTCCCAGGTAAAAACCCATGATAAATTCATTCCCAAGTCTCCCAACAGACCACAACCAATTCTAGGCCAAAAATGTCTTGGCAGCATGCATAGTATATCAACTTTGCATGCTACAGTGCCTCATGATTTAGTAAAACTAACTCATACTCACCTGTGGACACAATCTAGAATTGTGATAAGAGTATCATATGGATACCCAAACATCCTAAAGGTTCCTAAAAACCTCCCCTTAAACTATGATACATATGTTGCTAAAAATATGCATGAACATAAAAATTTTATGTCAAGATAGGAATTAAAAATTCCAACCATCATCCATAAATAAAAACATGTCCAAATGCTTCTCCAATGATCCATAAGCAACTCTGTATCCAATGGTATACTGCTAACACCACCTACACATTTAGATTGAAAACCACAAAACTAACATTGTTGCTGACAACGCCCCGATAACACATAACAGCGTTGAGGGAAGCTTTGTCAGCGTTAGACAAATATATTGCTGACAACGTCACAAAAACACTTATTAGCGTTCAAGCAACCTTTGTCAGTGTTAGAAAAATATAGTGGAAAATCTAAATCCTCAAAAAGACCAATAACAATGCATTATCCTGTACATACTTTTACAAAAAGACTCTAAAACACATATTATGTGAGATTGATCATCCCAATACTTGTTAACAAGTATTGAAACCTCCCAACATCAAAAGGTTTAGTTAGTAAATCTGACACATTATCTTCTGTGTCAACCCTATCTAGTTGTATTAAACCTTTTTACAATCTCTTATAAAATGGTGTCTAATTTCTATGTGTTTAGTTTTAGAATGATGTATAGGATTCTTAATAATGCATAAAGTACTGTTATTGTCAACAAATATCTTGGTATGCATGAAATTATACCCATAGTCCAACAGCTGGTTCTGAATCTACAAAACTTGTCCACAACAAGCAACTGCAGCCACATACTCAGCTTCAGTTGTAGAATTGGCCACCACTGTTTGTTTCTTGCATTGCCAAGATATTAATCTGCTCCCAAGAAACTAACATCCACCAGTTGTGGATTTTCTATCAAACTTATCACCTCCATAGTCACTGTCTGAATATGCAATCAGCTCCAATGGTGAATCCTTTGGGTACCACAAACCAAGACTAGGATAGCATCTTAGGTACCTAAAGATCCTCTTGACAGCATAAAGGTGACATTCTTTAGGAGTCACTTGATGGCGTGCACAAGCACACACATCAAACATGATGTCAGGTCTGGAGGGTGTAAGATACATCAATGATCCAATCATGGATCTATAGTGCCTGACATCAACATCTTTTCCATCTCCAATCTTTCCCCAAGGGTGTTCTCTATCCATAGGAGTAGTAGCCCTCTTTTCATGTGGAGAAAAGCCAAACTTCTTCAAGATCTCTGCCACATACTTATCTTGGGAGATGAAGATACCATCTTCTTTCTGCTGAACTTGTAAACCAAGAAAGAAGTTCATCTCCCCCATAACACTCATCTTGAATTTGTCTGTCATCATCTTGGAGAAATCCTCACTCATCTTTGGATCAGTAGACCCAAAAATGATGTCATCAACATAGACCTGAACAAGCAACACATCCTTACCTTTCTTCTTTGTAAATAGTGTCTGATCTATGGTGCCCCTCTTGAAGCCATTATCCACTAGATAAGTAGACAAAGTACCATACCATGCTCTTGGGGCTTGATGAAGTCCATACATAGCCTTCTTGACTCTATACACCTTGTCTGGATTCTCTGGATCCTCAAAACCAGGAGGCTGCATCACATATACCTCCTCAACAATTGTTCCATAGAGGAAGGCACTCTTGACATCCATTTGATAGACAGTGAAACCCATGCAGGATGCATAGGCTAAGAAGATCCTAATAGCTTCAATCCTTGCAACGGGTGCAAAGACCTCCTCATAGTCTATCCCCTTCTCTTGTGTATATCCCTGAGCCACTAATCTTGCCTTGTTTCTGACCACAATACCTCTTTCATCTCTCTTGTTTCTTAGAACCCATCTTGTCCCTATAGGTCTGACATATCTGGGACAATCAACCAGCTCCTAAACATCCTGAATTGCAAATTGGTGAAGCTCATCCTGCATTGCTTCCACCCAACTTGGTTCTTTGAGAGCATCAAATATCTTCTTGGGTTCCTATTGTGACAGAAAACAGGCAAACAAACATGCCTGCACAAGAGGGGTATCAACCTTCTTGTGTATATTGGCAATAAACCCACTAAGACCTTGATGAGATCTTCTAGTCTGAACAAGAGTCATAATATCACCAATGATTTGAGAAGTGGGGTGATTCTTTATAGTAGAAGTGAGAACTCCTCCTTCAAACTGTCTGGTGTCTTCAATCTCATTCTCCAAGTTTCCAATATCTTCTTCTTCAGACTCTCTTTCATCAACATGAGGATGAACCTCTTCATATAAATTGGAAGGTTCACCTTGTTCAAAAGTGGAAGAGAAAAGATGTTCAGAAGTGTTGTCAACGCCTGAACCTTGGTTGTCAGCGTCTGGGCCATCAACGTCTGAATTGGTCTTGTCAGTGCTAGATTTGCCTTTGTCAGCGCCTGAAGGACCATGCATGTTGTTATATGGTGGTACTTGGGGACCACCATTATCTTTTCCAGCAACAGCAGCAACAGCAAAAGCATATGTCCATATGGGGATGGTAACATATTCTTGTATAGGAGATGACTTTTCTGCTTGTGATCCAACCTTTTCATGAACTTGTGTACCTGAAACATCCACAACTTGTTCTTCCACAACATTTGAAGTTCCTTCATAATGTCTGGATTAGTGACAGGCATATAATTTAAAGTCCTAGATAAAGGCTCCAAGTCAAACAACCAATTTGGACCACTTTCAGGATCACTAGGTTTACTCTCTAAAAACCTAACATGTACTGTTTCAAGAATACGTTTTTCCTTTTTAAGATAAACCCTATATCCCTTGCTCTACACTGAATACCCCATGAAGTAGCCTTCATCACCTTTTGCACTAAATTTACCTAAGGCATCACTAGTATCTAAAACTACTACATGACAACCAAAAGGTCTGAGAAAACCAATATTAGGTTTTCTTCCCCAAAGTAACTCATAAGGTGTTTTGTTCTGAATTTTGTTGACCAATGCTCTATTTTGAACTTAACAAGCTATATTAACAGCCTCAGCCCAAAAGGCTATTGGGAAATAAGCATCAGCCAACATGGTTCTGGCTGCTTCAATTAGGGTTCTATTTTTCCTTTCTGCAACCCCATTTTGCTGAGGGGTTCTGGCAACACTAAATTGCCTAGTAATTCCTTTCCTGGCACAAAAGTCATCTAACACTTTACTCCTAAATTCTCCACCATTATCACTCCTAAGCATTTTAACTTCATTGCCTGTTTTCTTCTCAATCTGAGTGATAAAATCAATTAAAGTGTCAGCTGTGTCACTCTTCATAGCTAAAAAGAAAGTCCAAGTAAACCTAGAAAAGTCATCTGTGATGACAAAGCAGTAGGACTTACCATTCAAACTTTCTATATTGGTTGGACCAAAGAGGTCCATATGAAGCAAGTGAAGAGGTCTAGTACTAGAGTGCACCTGTTTGGACTTGAATGAGACCTTGTGTTGCTTGCCTTTAAGACATGCAACACAAGAGTGTTCATTGTGGAAGGCCTTTTCAGGCAAACCATCAACCAAGCCAAGTCTCACAAACCTGTTTATATTCTTAAAATTTATGTGCCCTAGTCTCCTGTGCCATAAATTACTCTCATCTACTGAAGCTTTAACATAAAAACAAGACATATTATTATTCATTCTAATCCCATTCAGATTCACATTGTATATGTCTTTATGCCTAGGTGTTCTATAGTCAATATATTTCTCATCAGGGATCTTATAATCCTTGCTTAACACCAAACATTCAGCATCAGTAAACAGAACTTTATTTTTGTTATCACAAACTTGTGATACACTAAAAAGATTGTAATCAAGTTCCTTTACCAAAAATACATTTTCAAAACGCAAGTTCTTGGTGAGAAGTGTTCCTTTGCCTGTGATAGTACCATATCCGCCTCCAAAGTAAACCTTATCACCATCCTTAATGGGAGTGAAGTTAGTTAAATAATCTTCCTTCCCTGTCATGTGCCTTGAGCATCCACTGTCCCAATATCCATAATCATTGACCTGTTTTTGAATGCCCTGCACATAAAGAAAACAATTTAGTTTTCTTTGGGAACCCAAGCTGTTAGAAATACGTTTTTACGTATTTATGAAGGATCGGTCGCTCCAACGATAATTATGTAACGGGCTCGTGATCTATTTACTTTATGTATAGTCCATATAGCCCACATGTAGGGTGGGCTATATATATCCCCTCCTAGCATGTTAGGAGGGGTTGTTGATTACCATTTTACACTTAATCATATTTCCATCTTTTCTTTCTCTCTCTACATTTCCCCTTTTCTCTCCTTTCTCTCTCTAATCCTTCATCTCATTCCTTCTTTTCTTCTTTATTAATCAATCAATCAACCACATTAATCCATCAAATCTATGATATAGAATAGGCCATAAATCACGTAGACCTTCAATTGGTATCAAGAGCCATGGTTAGTTTGGTTTATTCTTGTTTTATTTCTTTTTGATTTTGGTGGGTTTTGATTTAATCATGCTTAAATCATAAAAAGTTTGTATTTTTTATAAAAAGTTTGTGTTTTTATATGTTAAATCATATCAAATCTTCAAATTTACTTACTTTTTAGATAAAAAATCACAAATTTTTATATAAAAATCAAATTTTTTTTTTTTTTATATAAAACCTTAAAAAGTTTGTGTTTATAAAAAGTTGGTGTTTTTTTTTATATAAAAGTTTTTTTGTTTTTCTCTTTTTAATTTTGTATTTTTTTGTTTATATCCTTCTATTTTAATTGCCTTTTTGTTTAAATTTATTAAATTGAACCTTTGATTTTGTCCTTTTTTATTTCTTTAATCAATTTTTGCCACTTTATTGGTATTCTATTATTAGTTTTCTAAATTTTTTATCAATTTTTATCCTTTTTATTTTTTTTAATCAATTTTTTATTTAATTTTTTTTTAATCCGTTGCCTGTTATCCTTTTTCGTTTATCCGTTTTTTTTTTGGTCAAGTTATCAGTTATCAGTTTTTAGTTATAATTTTTGGATTTTTTTCTTAATTTTTGGTCAACTATCATTTCTGTCCCAAATTTGTCCATCAAAACTGATCCTAAAGTTCAGAATCAAACTAAAAGTTCCGAATCAATCTTTAAGTTCCGAATCAAACAGAAAAGTTCCGCACCAACCACTTCCGAACCAAGAACTTCCGGATCAAGAAGTTCCGGATCAAGAAGTTCCGGATCAAGAACTTCCGAACCAAGAACTTCCGGATCAAGAAGTTCCGGATCAAGAAGTTCCGGATCAAGAAGTTCCGGATCAAGAAGTTCCGGATCAAGAACTTCCGAACCAAGAACTTCCGGATCAAGAAAAAAGTTCCGATTCGGAACTCTTCCGAATGAAGCAACCATATTCAAACTCAACGGGCAAATCATCGTCTTTTGAATAGACTCATTCCCTCGAAACTGACACAAACCCACCCACACTCGACCCTAACACACAAGTCTCGAATCACAAACACTCAAAAACACAGCAAACAAAAAATCTCTCGACCCACCCTCACTCAACACCCTCGATTCCTTCGTCACTCTCACAACTCTCACACCTCACACCTTTCGACACCTCACACCCTTCTACACTCTCGTCTCTCACCAAATCACCCTCGAAACCCTCCACTGCCAAACAAAACAGTTACAAACCAAACACAATCTCTTGACAACTACTCATCTCACACCCTCGACACCCCACAATCCAACTTCTTTTCCAGACAAACAATATAATCTCACAACTTTAACATCTTCACTCACTCTCTCGACACAAAAGACCACAGTTTTGAAAAACAAACCACAAGACTCGACTCTCGAAAAACATTGATCAAAGATTCTCGCCTCGTCATCTTTACTGACTCTAACACCCTCGACTCAAAAACCACTTGACAAAGTTTTGAAATCAACTCTTGACCCATCCCGCACCACACCCTCTCGGACACCACTCGACCCCCTTACACCCTCACTCTCGACTCATAACACAAACAAACACACACTTGACCATACCCATCCTCAACTGAAACCCTCAACAGAAAGACGCTACAGAAGAAGAGAGAGACTAAAATCAAGATAAAAACACCTACCTGAGATCTTTGTTCAAAGATCTTGAAGCCTTCTTCCAATAAATATAATGGTTTGATGATTTGATAGAGGCTGAGTGGTTTGTATAAAGAAAATTAGGGGGCGGAGGTTTTCTTGAGTGAGATTAGATGTGATAGAGAGCAGTTTGGTTTTTCTTGTTCTTGAGAGAAAGAGAAAAGACGAGAAAGTAAGTTATTTGAGGAGAGAGAGAAATAAACGGTTTAATATACTGGGCGGATTAAACAAGAAAAAGCAAGTGGGCGGTGGATGTATTTGTTTGAGGCCACGTATGTTAGACGGAGTTTCCCAAGTCAATTGTATTTTTTTTATTTTATTTTTCAGATCCTTTTATTTTTTAATTTTCGAAAGTTTTTCATTTTAAAAAGTTTTTATATTAACTCGTGATATTAACTCTAAATATTTTCAATGCTAACTAGTCTAATAAAGGATAAGATTGAAAGTTTAATTTTGATTTTAATATTTTCATTTTTGGATATTAACTCTTATTTTTTATATATAATCACTTGATATTTTTATTTTTATTCAAATTTTTTAGTTTGGAAAATTTTGTGCTATTAAGTTATAATCGGGACAAGGCAACGTAACAAAAGTGACGTGATAAAGTGCCAACTTATTTTGCTGACGGATTTTTGATCGGGTTTATTTTATTATCGTTTGAACCGACAACATCTTTTGAGCCGAATCGAATTGTAAAAATCCTGCAAACTACAACATTCACTTATCGTTCATCGATGTTCAATGGATTTCTTGAATTCGACATCGAACAAGGGAAAATTGCATCAAGTGCAAGCCAACACTAGAGAAAGTGGCATCACTTCATTTCAAATGCTTCAGTCTCATCTGGTCACTCTTTCGAGGATTCAAGGAGGGAGCGAATTTGTGACAATCTTTGGACAAGATCGTCATATATTCATCAACTCAATGTTCACCACTTTGACCGAACTCGCCGAGCAACTCAACCGTGACAACTTTAATCAATCTGCATCGGCACTTGCTTATAAGGCTCTTGTGACACAACTCACGCCTTTCCTCCAATTTAATATCATCAAGTCTGAAAGTTCGATGCTTTGCCAATCTTTTCTTCGAGATACACATACCGAGCTTCGAGTTTTTCGTGATACAATATTGAAACTCATGACCTCGGTCTCGTCTTCGATTTATGAAAGATCTCGACTTCAGCAAGGGTATGATAATGGAGTGCAAGACTCTTCGATGCAAGAGGAAATTGGTCATACGGTTGACAACTTGGAGCCTAACGATGGCAAGAGCACCGAATCAGGAGGACAACATGATGCCAGTGGCACGTCAGGGAATGTTCACGAGATTTCTCTTGATGACACCTTACCCATTTATGACGCAGAGCCTGCAAACATGGTACAATGTAATGTGGTTTATGATGTATATGCTGATGATATGCCGCATATTGAGGATTCTGAACCTAATTATGACAAACATGGGATGGAAACGAGTGATAGCAATACCACTTCTGATTCATCCGATGTAAGTCATAATGGGGGAGAGATTGTTCAGAATGCTAAACATCATGATAATTATCCTATAACTGATTCATTGACTGCTTCTGATTCCAAGATTAAAGAGCTCGAAACAATCGTAGCTCGGCAATCAAAAGATCTTGAGGATGCCAAACTTGAATTTTCTAAGAAAACGGACAAATTTGAAACATACTTTGAAAAACTTGAAAAGTCAAACGTTGTTCTTGAAAGAAAATTGGATCAAACTGTTCTAGATTCTAAAGCTGAAAAGGATAATCTTTTGAAACAAATTCAACTGCTTGAATCTAAGTTGGCATCCCAAGATAGAGTGCTCAAAGAGAATGAGACTTTAAAGGCCCAAGTACAGGAAAAGGTCTTTGCTATAGCTGCGTTGAAAAACGAGTTAAGGAAAAGTAAAGGACCTAGTGTGGACACTAAGCTTGAAAAACCATCAATCTTGGGGAAACCGCCTACAAATCAGTTCGTCAGACAACCGATTGTCAGACAACCTACTGCATTTAGATCCGAGCGACCACAATCCTCGAGACCGCGGTTTGCCTCCCAAGTTGATTTGGTTCATCTTATTAGACCAGTCACTCCAGCAACTAGGCCCAATGTGATCACTCCAGCTTTAGCAAGACCAAATCATATGATTGCCTCTAGTTTCCATAAAAATACCAAGACCACGTCTAGAACTAGTTCAAATGACGTTTGCCATGAATCTGATCTTAGGGAAGCTAAGCAAAAGACACATGTAAGAGATAGGAATTTCAAACCTAGTCAGATGCCTTCTAGTTTACCCAACACTGCTAACCGTAGCATGTCCAATCCTAGGAGCATCAATCAATCATCTAGGGATTCTAGATCTTACTCGGACATTAAATATGCTACTTGTAAAACATGTAGAAAATGTGTCTTTACGGCAAATCATGATGCTTGTATCAAAAAATTGCTTAATGAGGTGAACTCCCGTGCTAGACTTAAATCCCAGTGGGTCGCTAAAATCAAACCCTTTGGTAAAATGTGGCGCCCCACTGGTAGAACTTTCACTCTTGTAGGAAACGAGTGCCCTTTAACTAGGATAGTCTCCGATTCTACTAAGTCTACTAGGGAGGAAACTGATAAAGATGATACTTCACTTACGCCTAAACTTAAGGTTTTCTTTAAAAGGAAACGTTTGCCAGCCAAGACTAGTGAATCATCTACTCAGGTCGCCTCTGAAACAAGTAAAGCCAACTGTGAACCCCCATGTGCTTCTATAATTGATATAGCTAACCCACGTCAAAGCATGCAAATTCCTAATGAGATTGCAGGTACCAAAGTTGATGTTCCAAAAGAACGAAGCGGTCCAATCGTTGTGTACCGTTCAACTAAGGACACTCTTAGAGTTTGGTTGCTGAAGAAGCAGATATCAGAGAAACAAATGTCTCAGGGGATTCATGGTTAAGCTGCAAACTAGGACTTACAGTCACATAACAGACTGTAACTCGATCTCCAAAGACAGGAAATTTCATCCCGATGATGACCTATCCTAAAAACGAGAAATTCATTTTTCTCGGGCATGAGCTTATGTTAAAAACATTCCACGTTTTTAAGCTCATGCACTAGGACTTATAGTCACATCACAGACTATAACTCGCTCATCAAAGAAAGGAAAGTTTATCGCCGATGATAAACTTATCCTAACAACGAGAAATTAAGTTTTCTCGGGCATGAGCTAAAATTAAAAACATTCGAGGTTTTTAAGCTCATGCACAATGACTTACAGTTAAATGTCAGACTGTAACTCGAACTTAAAATAAAGGAAAGTTTATCTTTTATGATAACTTATCCTCTTAACGAGAAATTCACCTTTCTCGGTCATGAGCTTGTATTAAAACATTCGAAGTTTTAAGCTCAGAAAGGAAAGTGTATCTTTTAAATAAGAGAACTTTTCTTCATAACGAGAAATTAACCTTTCTCGGTCATGAGCTTTCCGTTAAAACAGTCAAAGTTTTCAAGCTCATGAAAAACGACTTCTAAGTAAATGTCAGCTTAGGACTCGTTCTTCAGATAAAAGGAAAGTTTATCGCCGATGATAAACTTATCCTTAACAACGAGAAGTTTACAACTTCTCGGACTTGAGCTCGTTCCTAAGATATTCCAAATCTTAAGCTCAAGTAATTGTTTTTCAAAACTTTGAACACAATTTTTCAAGAATTTCTCAAAAGGTTTTTCTAAATCTTTCAAAATTATGTGTTCAAAAATGTTTTGATAAAAAGAGCATGTCTTCTGGAATCGATAATATTTACGAACCTAGAAATGTCATTCAATAATGACACGGGGTTGTAAATAAAGTTCGAGCAGAAGTTCAAACTTTTAAAACATGCTCAAAATGGTTTGCTATTATTTCAGATAGCAACCCGCTTTTCATAATCAAGTCAAGCATTTCACCGGAAAGCTTTGACTCAACAACGGGAATTCATTTTCTCGGGAACGTGACGAGGAGACCAACATTCGTGAACAAGAACCATGTGAATCTTTCATATGATGTTCTCCATCATTCAGGTCCTACCTCGTACATTGCTAATCTTGTGAATTCATTATCATATATGATCTTTGCACGTGATAAATACCTTACACTTGTGTTTAAAAGGTATTTAATTTACGTTTCAAGTAGACCCTCATTAATTTGAGGGGGAGCTTGTGTAATTCATGATGATAATTGGACTTGCATTTTTCTTCCCAAATTTTCTTAAAATGCTATTAAATCAATTGATATTAAAAACATCGATTGGGTTAATATTTTTAATATGGGGGAGAAAATGTGATTTAATATGGGATATGATCAATCATAAATGGCTTGACTTAACGTGATAGCTCATCCCGACATGTGCAAAATGTTTTCGGATATCGTAGCATATGTTAAGGGGGAGCAAAATGGATTTGCACTTCAAAATGGATTTCATGGTGACATACACTTACCCAAAACATCTCTATTCACGACGGTGAAGATTGTGGTGACATAAGGATGGTAGGATAGGTTAAAGTCCAATGATTTCTCTAGAACCGGAGGAATCTTCCCAAGGACATTCCATAGCTAGAAATAGTAGTCCTTAGGAAAGATGGAGAAAGATTGTGAACGTAGCTGAATGCCGACCAAGTACTTAAGTTAGCACTGGAACAATCACAACAAGGTGCTAGTTATGACGTATTGGTAAGCATTGAAGGGGTTGAAGAATGAAAAAGAATTGTAAAGATAAAGGGTGTAAAGAAAGAAGCCCTCCTTACAACCTTAGGCAGAAACCGGGTCAATACATATGCTATTGAGGTCATTTTTGCTAATGATTCTCGGTATTGAAGAAAGACATCATGGACCCAGTGATGCAATGCACAACCCTTCCCAGCTAACTCAAATATCTCTCAAAAGGTATTTGTTTTAATCACACGGAGATCAACACGTTATCTATTGATTTATTCACTCCGAATAAATTGGTATTGAAAAGGTGGCACTCCTCTCCAGCCTCCGATCACTAAAAATCCAAAATGCACGATCGAGTCTAGAGCCATTTGAGATCATCAAATATCTCATTAGGACACACTTTCATATTTCCTTGCTTCTTCACACACTGTGAAAAGTAAGAAAGTTCTTAAGAGTCCTACGCAAAATCTTCATGATCTTGCCTGAACATCCGAGTAATACGAAAGTATTTACAATGAAGATGGAAATCCTTCTTGAGCGAATATCAAAAAGCTCATGGTAGGTGACTTGTGCGATTCTTTATGAATCAAACTTGTGATAACTGGAAAGCAACAGTGGTTTAATTCTTAAATGAATTTAAACACGTTCCAGGCCTCTACGCAATATCTTTATGATCTTGCCAGAACATTCAGAGTAATACTATTAAGTATTTACGGTGACGAATGGAAATCCTTCTAGTGTTAACATCAAACAGCACTTGGTAGGTAACTTGCAAGATTCTATATGAATCAAGCTAGTGACAACTGGAAAGCAACGATGGTGCGGTTCTTAATTGAACTTCACTTGTTCCAGGAACATGAATTGACGGCTTCAAATCATGCGGATAATATTATCCAAATGATTCACTCTTTACGTTCGCAGTCTGCTTTGGACGGTCGAGTAAAGAGAACGGGTTTACCCGCGAAATCTTGTCAAGGAGGTTCTTTATTGAAACTACCTGCCACAAGTACGATATTTAATATCGTCCAACGGTCTTCACCGACCGGAGGTAAATTGCTACCGACTTAGAATGAAATGTTCAAGGCCATTTCATCCGTGTATATTGCTTTGTTGCTAACTGTCTTATGCAGCGTAACAAGAAGGTGGCATTGCGGTGTACAATCCAGAAGAAGTCGTCACCACATGCTTATACTACATACAAATAGTACTTCAACAAATTCAAGAAAGCCTGAAGGTCAAGTCTTCCGTTGTATCAAACTCTGAAGCTTTCAAGAATTTAAAAGTATAAGTATGTGGAACATGAAGTCACGAAGAGGCAAATATCACAAGTGAAGAATGCACAAGGTCAAGGCAAGGAAACATGCTCAAGACTAAAGTCAAAGATCCCATCAAGCATATTCACAAGAACAAGATCGAAGACTCAAGCATAGATGCTAGGTTTAAGATTTTGTAAAAAGATGTGACCTCCCTTAGGGGGAGATTGTTGGAAATACGTTTTTCCCAATAAAGTCTCGGTCACATCTTAGTTAGCATAGATCACGAGTTATAGACTATTTAGAACTTTGTTTCTTGGAGCGACCTCCCTTAGGGGGAGATTGTTAGAAATACGTTTTTACGTATTTATGAAGGATCGGTCGCTCCAACGATAATTATGTAACGGGCTCGTGATCTATTTACTTTATGTATAGTCCATATAGCCCACATGTAGGGTGGGCTATATATATCCCCTCCTAGCATGTTAGGAGGGGTTGTTGATTACCATTTTACACTTAATCATATTTCCATCTTTTCTTTCTCTCTCTACATTTCCCCTTTTCTCTCCTTTCTCTCTCTAATCCTTCATCTCATTCCTTCTTTTCTTCTTTATTAATCAATCAATCAACCACATTAATCCATCAAATCTATGATATAGAATAGGCCATAAATCACGTAGACCTTCACAAGCCTTGGAAGACTTGGATTCATCTGGTTGTTCAACAAGAACAGACTTAGTTCTCATGACAACCCCATGTTCATCTCTCTTTGGATGAAATACCCAGTTAACCCCAATAGGTTTTGTAATGACCTTTGAAATGTAATTAAATCTGTTGCAGGTCATTGAAATCCCATTATCATTAGGGTTTTGATCTTTCTTTGGTCTCCATGTTAAGCTTGAAGAAGCTTTAGACCCCTTACCCTATGGTTGCAAATATTTAGGTCTGGTCACGTTTCTATCAGCGTTGGATTTGGTCTTGTCAACGCTGAAATTACCCTTGTCAGCGTTGAACCTAGGGTTTGCTACAGAAACCAATTGCCTATTAGACTAAGTGTTTGTCTTTTGAAATGGTCTTTGTCCATGAGTGTTAGACCCTCTAGTGACGAATGGGGCAGGTCTATCAACTTGTGGACTTTGCTGCACACAAGGTTTGGGTCTGACAACGTCTGACTTTCTAACAATGTTGACTTTGGGAGTGTTGACACACTTATATGCTAAATGTGAAAAGCTACCACAAGTGTAACAGGCTTTTCTAGACACAACCCTAGGTCTAGAAGAGAAGAAGCCTGTTCCATCATTGCTAACTTGGCTCTTAGGTGACCTAGTATTCCTATACATCTCTGCATACTTAATGCTAGGTTTTCTAACAGTGTTTGAGCCAAGGTCAACAGCTTTACCAGTGATTGGGTTTGTAACCTTAATGGGAGTTGACTCATTAGGACTTTCACATAGCAAGCCACCCTTAACAAATAAGGTAGGGTTAGCTTTCTTCCATTCATTCAAGTCAGTCAACTTTTGTTGATACTCTTCAACTAGGGTGACAACTCTTGGTGGAGGAATGAATTCCTCCTCTTAGAGTTCTGGCAAACCAGTCCAAGATAGGTCCTTTTGTTGGACACCATAGAAGTCACCAGCTGGTGGTGGAACCACAGAGTAGTCTTTCATCCCAATCCCAGTCATGTCCTTAGGATCCCTTTGTTTATTCACACATTCTCCTAGGGTTTGTGTGGCTCTATTATATCTCTGAATTTTAAGGCCAACATTATCTTTATTTTTAATGGCCTCATCTAACTTAGCTTGTAAATCACTATTAACCCTTTCCATGATGTTCCTAACATCATTACTAGCATCTAACTCATGTTTTAAGATATTTATTTATCTTTTAAATCTAATTCCATTTTCTTGTATTCAGAGACTGTTTTCTCAGTTTGAGTGAGAGCTAATTGATAGTTAGACAGTTTGCATCTCTCAGTGCTCACATCATCTAATAACCTTAACACCTCTTTGTTAAGTTTATCAGTATTTAACCTACAACCCTTACTACAAAAAGCATCATCGTATACCTCATTATCTGATGAAGAGGAGGAGTGTGCCATGAGAGCATATTGAACATGCTCTTCTTCTTCAATTTCAGCAACCAAAGCTTTATCCTCTTTTACATCTTTAGCCAAATAGCTCCAATCCCATCCCATACCATCAATTCCTTGAACTGCAACCATGGCTTTAGGATCCTGAGCCTTAACAATTTGGCTTGAGGGTTTACCAGCATCAGATCTTCTAGGAGATCTGCATTCTCTCATGAAATGCCTCATACGATGACAGTTGTAGCATTCAACTTTGGATTTATCAAATCCAGCTGTGTCCTTTGCATTGAAGGTCATCTTCTTCTTAAACCTTCTATTCCACTTGTTTGCTCTTATACTAGCAAGAGCCATATTCCACTTGATATCCATTTCTTCCAAGTGCTCATCAATTATCTGCTCAAGGTCCTCATATGTAATCACTGAACCATTGGGCAAAGAAGCAATATAAGCACATACAGTATCCAGATCCAAACCAGCAGGTTTAACTCTTGGTGAGTCACTTTTGAATGTGTCAGCGTCTGAAAAGGAGACGTTGACAGGACATGTTCCAGCGCTGACACATGATGATCTAGTAACTGGATGCATGTAGGAGTCCTTCTGATTGAATTGACCTTCACTATGAGAAAAGAAGGCCATGTTACTGTTGGTGGACTTGCTTCCATGCTCCAAAAGAGTTTCATCTTCCAACAGCCTCAGTTTGTTGTAGATATCATCAAACGTGGAACTTTTGTGAGTATTATTGGCAAGAATAGATCTTGCCTCAATTTTCCACGCCTCACCAAGACTTTTAAGAAAAGTGGCATTAATGTCAACATCACCAAGTTGTGTTCCCATGAAGGACAATTTGCTTGTAATATCAAGCAATCTGCTTCTCACACTACTAAGCTTTTCATTAGGTTGAGCCTTGAAGACAGCATAATCATGCATGAGTTGCTTCTTCTTCTCTTCCTTAGTATCTTCATTGCCACCATATGCAACTTCAAGAGCTGCCCAAAGGTCCTTAGCAGATTCATAGCCTCTGTATTTATGCTGGTTCTCTTGTCCCAAAGAGAGTTTCAGAATATTTAGGGCTTTCATATCAACCCTTTTCTTTGCTATGTCTTCAGCAGACACAGCTCTACCATCATCAGGTTTTTCCTTCTTATCTGCTTCTGAACATCTAGCAACAACTGTTCTTGCAGCAATGGCATTAGCAATCTTTTGAGCTTTATTGAATGTGTTTCCATATTCAATAATCTCCCAGAGTGTGTAGTCATAGATCCCCAGATATATTGTTCAGAGTTGAATTTCCACAATTCAAAGTTGGTTGCATCAAGCATGGGAATCTTGATGTTTGGCAAAGGTGAGGAAGAAGAGGTTATTTTTGGATTTGACATGATGTTGTTAGGGTTTTGAGAAAATTAGGGTTTTGGTGATTTTAGGGTTCTTGTGTTCTTTAAGATCAAAAGTTCCTCAACAAGCTCTGATACCACTTGTTGATCCCCAACTTAGATCGATTTAGCTTTATGTATACGAGATTAGATCAAGTAATACACTTAGAGAAACCTTTGTATATGTATATGACAATCTAAGTGTTATGCGGAATTAACACTTAAACAAGAACACACAAGATGTAAACAAACTTTCACTTTGATTAATGATATCAAACTTGCTTACAATGAAAGTAGTTTACGTAGGAAAACTTATTTCAAACATTAACCTAAAGGTCTTCTTTTATAGACATAAGAAGCCTTGTACAATAATCTACGTATCAACTATTCTAGGTAAAGATAAATATAGCAAATACATTGTTGTTCCTATCTTTACTAGAAGTAATATAGAATACAATAAACGCGTAGAGTATATCCTTCCATCAGTGCTTGTCTTCAATGTATCAACACTTGACTTTGTCTTGTCAACGCTTGAGCTGTCAGCGTTTGTATTACTCTTGTCAATGCTTGTTTTACTCTTGTTAGCGCTCAAGTAGACTGGCTATAATTTATTCCCAATAGATGGTGAGGGTGGTGGCTGATCCGCGCCTGTGTCATCATCTTCTTGGGCAGTGGATGCCTCTCCGACTTCCAAGTCCATTTTGTTCTTGTGGGCACGGTGTGGGAGAGATTCCTCATTTTCTCTCATAAGGCGAGAGTATACCATCAAGTCTTCCAGGAATGCACCACGAACGAGTTCCAAAAGATCCATAACTGTGCAACACGAAAACAAACAAACAGGAAGATAAAATTTAGTTTCTTGGCACAAGAAGGAACTTACAGAACGCTACGGTGGATGGGAGGAAGAACCACTAACCCTGGCCGTCCTGGGTGCAGAAGACGGGTATCCTGTCCGCGCCATAAATTGGTGCGTGGCTTAGTCCAATGGTGACTAGCACACTCTCTAGATACGGATGTACGGGGATACGATTGTTGTTTAAGGTCTCCGCGTCTTCAGGATTATAGGAGTGGCGGCCAGGTAAGGGGTCCTTCCTCACCATCTCGGGGGTCAAAAAAGAAAAGTGGAAAGTGAAGACGACGTCGTCAAGCTAGAAGAATCTGTCGTTCCAGTCTCTTAGGGGGTCTATTTTTCCGTTATAACATTGCATTCCACCTTTCGATTAGCAAAAGACACCCAACCATTGGCTAATTGCCGTTGGTAGAATACACGGAAAAGGTCTACGGTGGGCTCTATGTCTAGGGTGCGGTAGTTTATTTCGAAATTTGAAATTTTGGCCGCCCCTATGCAATGCAATTGAGAGACATGGGTCTCATAATGCATCAACACGCTAAGAAGGAAGCGTGACATGGGTATACGCTGGTTTGCATAGTCGAACAACCGGGTTTACACCCTATCTTTCCCGTAGGTGCCTGACTTATATTATGTCGCGGGTTAGGAACTTCTGGGTGCAGATAGTTAGGTATATAGAACTCTGTGGTGAATTTGTCTAGTAGCTCTATGGTCAAGGTTGACGTAATGGCAGATAATTGTTTCACCATGGTGTTATATGTATCAAACGGTAGTCGCGCAGATTACCTTCGCTACAGATCTGGTAGTGATGGCGTGTGTTGAAGGCGTTAATGGAGGTTTGAAAGTTTTTTGAATGGTAAATAGTCAAAAGGAGGCGTTAGGGGTATATATATACCTACTAAATTATTGTTCACGGTTAGATATGTGCCACGTGTTTTCCACTTGCTTGATCCAAGGGTAGAAGTTGAAGGGGTAACTATGACGTGGCAGGCGCTTTTTACGGTTACCGAGGAGGTTAGGTAAAAGGGGGGATGAATGTCTTCTTGGCGAGAATGTTTGAAATCTTTGTTTATAACTGGACTATGCGAAGGGTCTAGTTGATTTAGAGTCTAGCATCCGCGGTTGGAACCTGCGACCACTAGACTGGGGGGACATGATGACGTATAGTCCCTAGTCGGGCTGGATAGTCCGACCCACGGGTCCTACCCGTATCCATCAGGAATGGATTAGATGCTTATGTGACGCGCGCGCAAGCACATGAGGCCCGGTAAGCCACTGTCACACATAAGGTTAATTACTTAGCTGAGTCCTCGTCGCAGTGCGATAGGATCAGACGAGAATATATTCTATCATATAGATATATTCGCCTAAAGTGAGGAGATATACACTTGCCTTGGTTAGGTGATAAAGATTAAGCTATTTTAGGTCATTATCTCTTCCTTTGGCCGCAAGAGTAGGAGAGCCCAGCCAGGACTCTCTCGGGTATAAAAGGAACCCCATAGGTTCCACAAAGGTACGACACACAATACCCTAAACACTACATACTCAAATCGATTACTTACTCTCACGTCGGAGTCTAATCGTGGGTCACAAACCCACGGTAAGCCTAACGGTGTCTGTTTAGTGCGCAGGGTCCTCAAAGCAAGTTTCACTTAGTGTAAGAGCCGGAGTTCACAAGACCCCAAATTAAGCCTAATTTGGGTCAAGCTCGGTCTACTCCAACTTTTGTATCAACATAGTTGGAATTTCATAAACTGTTCTTGTTGGAATTTCAAAAATTATTCATTTTGATTGGGATAAAATTGCATATAGTTGAATGAAGGTTGAGAAGAGGATCCCAGATTCGAAGACGAGCCGGGATTGTAGTTCAGAAATTGGTTGGAAATATCGTTAAGCATGTTGTTTCTCTAATTGGGATTCTTTTTTTTTGAGTAAAAAATAAGAGAAATATAGACATGTGAGTTAGAAAATATTTGAAATTAGTATAATTTTTTGGTGAAAAGGGTATTATTTATAGATTTTTTTAAGGGTTAAATTTTAAAAAATGTGGGGTTTAATGAAAAAACGGTAACACAAGCACTTTCAACGGACACATTTCCAAAATTTTATTTTTAAATCAAATAAAAAGAAAATCTAACAGCCTGGTTGTTATCTTTGGCGCTAGCCGGCTTGGCGCGTGCACCGGTACGGTGCGCCAAAGGAGGCCTCGGGCCAAAGGCTTACCAGCCAGCCTTTGCACCACCGTACCCCCAGATCTTAATGCATATAAATGTTTTGCTTCACCGTTAATGCTTAGTTCTTTTTATGCCAATAGCTTTTCACTATTTGTGTCAAACACTTGGTAGATTAAAAGTCTTTTTCAAAAAGCTATTTATCAAGCCATTGCCTCAATCGTTAAAACAACACTAATAGATTTTTTGAATAAGAAAAAGTCTTTTAAAAAACATACCATTGTAGATGCTCTAAACTTACTTTAAAAATTACTAAATTATTTAAAAAAAACCTCAAATCACTTACAAAATTTTTGATAAAACTTGCAATATTTTCTTTTAGGTTTTGAATCAAGCGTGTTGAACTGTTATTTCTTACTCATTCTAGTTTTTTTTTTACGAAAAACTCAAATCCTTTATTAAAAATTCCATTTTTGCCATGAAATTCGTCAAATTACGTGCGTGTAAAAAAGATGCATGGAAAAGAGTAGATGGTGTGTTGGAGTATATGTCGTTGGATTGTGTAAAACGTACACTAATTTCACCATTATTGTCGTCATATCCATGTTTACTAGAATCAGTATCTGAGAGGCTAGCATTCGATGCTATTGTTGGTTTTATGGTAACTTACAATTCGGGTAATGCTATTGTAGCGGTATGTGATGATTTGAAAGTCAGTGAATTTATGAAATTTTTAAAATTAGTAGAATTGTTACGTTGTCTATTGTTGATTCTGGTGCAAACGGTAGGCAATTATCAACTACATGAAGCAATTTTATTCATGCTACCCGTATGCAAATGTTTATCAAACCGAATATCATGCCACACAAATTCACCAAACGCAAATGCCTGGATTTATTGGTTGTAACACCCCACTGGTACGGGTCAAATGTCACACGTATGACATATAACGAACGCAAGCGTAAGACTTTAATCATAACATGGTTAAACAAAGTTTACCAAAAATCTAAGGAAATAAATAGTCTAGATCATTATCGTTTTCAAAAGGAATATTAATCCATCTCTAAAATTTAACAACTATAAAAGAAATGGGGAAAGTTATCATCAAGTCGGTCCACTAAAAGTTCCTAAGCACTCTTTACTCATAACCCACCTTCCCTCTTATTACCTTCCGTGAGGAAATTAAATGTGGCTGAGCTAACAAGCTCAGTGAACAAATATAAAGAAACATAGATAGATTAAATTGGCATAAATACATGAATGGAACCGCAATAACCTGGTTAACAAAGATTTCATATTTCATAAGAGCCAAACGAAAAATATAGCCAACTAAATCATAAAGGAATGCCTCACGAGATCCAATATATATCATATCATATCAATTGTGCATGGGAGGTGCAGACTTCAGGTGTGACCTACAAATGTGGAATGCATTGTTGGCATCACACTAAACCATGCACCAAAAACTGAACTGAACAAAGTACCTAGAATGCATCCATACGCCCCCTACAAATCATACCATATATGACCAACTACATATAGAGCATGTAGAAAAATGTAGAGGGGTGAATACGTTTTTAAAACTTTCTGTATCAAATGTGTATCAAGAGGGACATAGTATGAGAGGCATTTGTTTATAGTAAAAGACTATATGAATCAAGTAGCACGTTGAGTGATCACAACACATGCAAGCAATGCAAGTATAAGGATAAAGTAATAAATAAAAGTAAGTGCAAACCGATACAATAATTTATAGTGGTTCGGCTACAATGATTCCTTCCTTGCCCTACATCCACTCTGTTAATGCAAAGTAATGCCTAAAACATTATTAGTGTTAACTAATCTTTCTTAGTTTTGATCACGACAAATGTTGGGAATTATTTGTTAAGTGTCAAGTATCGTCAGTGTAATTTAAGTACTGTTAGTATTATGTAAGTACCGTTAGTGTTAACGCGGTACATAGTAAGTACTGCTACTTATAAAGTAAGTACTGCTATATTGATTAGGACGAATATATCTTTGTATAAGATATGTCATAGTTATAGTTAGAATATATCTTATGTGATATACTTAAATAGTTAGAATATTGATAATATATCGTCTGTGATATAGTTATCTTTATAGAATATTCTAAGGTTTCTAGGGTTCCTTACTCTATAAAAGGAACATAGGTACAATGTCTTTCATGTACCTCATTCAAGTCGATTAATAAGATAATCGAATAGTTAAAAGTAATTATGTTATTCTGTGCTTTATAAGTTAGATTCCGCATAACTTATTTAGTGTGAGTAAGAGTTCTTAAATTGTTCTAGTTTGATTACAAACTATTATACTAGTTCTTAACAGAATATAGATCCAATCAAAGGGATCAACAAGTGGTATCAGAGCTTGTTGAGAAACTCTGAAAAAGAAGAACACAACCCCAAACATTTCACACACTCCAAAACTCAATGTCTCAACAAGAAGGTGATGATGCTCACTTGGATGATGTTCAGAACCCTGAACCTATACCACAAGGACAACCACAAGTTGTGCATCCTGCACCAGTACAAGGTGTTCAAGCCGTGAATGATGTAACTACCTCTACAACAACACCTTCTCATACTCTATCTGCTGTTAAACTCCCAGTTCTCAAAGGTGACAATTATGAGACATGGGCTATGCAGATGGAACATTACTTGAATCACACATATCACACTGTGTGGCAAGTTATCAAGAATGGGAACACACCTAAGAAGCTACACTGGTTGCCAGATGGTACATGCTATGCTCTACCTGCTGTGACTGCAGAGGAGGTACAAGCAGAGATCAGAGAGAGAAAAGCTAGAACTGCTTTGGCTATGGCTCTTTCTGAAGATATCTTACCAAGCTTTCATCATTATAAGGATGCTAAAGCTATGTGGGATGCTATAAAACTTAGATTTGGGGGTAATGACAAAACTAAGAAGATAAAGAAGATTGTTCTTAAGTAAGAATTTGATAACTTCTCAATTTACAGTATAGAAGGAATACATGGTGGCTATGGAAGGTTCAGTAAGCTGCTTATTCAATTGGCAGTTTATGGACAAGTAATTCCTAATGAAGAAGCTAATCTAAAATTCTTAAGAAGTGTTCCACCAGAGTGGAAAGCAATGGCTATGCACTTCATCACAAGAGATGATCTGGAAACAATTCCTTTTTGATCATCTCTACAACAATCTTAGAGCATACGAGATGGATGTGAAAGCAATTGACGTGACTAAGGCAACGACAACTACAAAGTCTAACTTGGCTTTTGTGTCAGATGGAAACAACGGTACTTATTTTCATAATACCGCTAGTGGATCAAGCAGCGGTACATACTTCACAAATACCGCTGGAGGAATTACAAGCAATACTTACCCACAAAGTATTGACAACAGCCCCATAGTCTCTCAAAATCCACATGGAAGGTCTTCACCATTGTTTAGTGACAATGATGCCTTCTCATTCTTCGTTGGACAAGACAACAGGCCAAGATTAACACTCAATGACTTGTTCCAAATGGATGATGCTGATGTTGAAGAGATGGATCTTAAATGGCAAGCTGCTATGGTGTCAGAAAGATCTAATAGGTTCTTCAAGAAGACTGGAAGAAAGATGACTGTTGATCCTAATGAACCATTAGGATATGACAAGTCCAAAGTTGAATGCTATAACTGTGGAAGAAATGGACACTTTGCAAGAGAATGCTCTAGAGACAAAGCTGAGAGTAGCAGTCAGAAGTCCAAGCACAACTATAGAACCAGTCCAAGAATAACTGAAAGCTTTCCAAAAGGAAACATCAGGAGTCCTAAAGGAACCGAAGCATTGGTAACTATAGATGGAGTGGTGAATGGGGCTGAAGAAGAAGAAGAAGAAGAGCTTGGTTCAATGGCTCTCTCACATGAAGATACTGAGGTACATCCTTGTTCAAAGACTGTGTTCTTAAATTTAATAGCTAAGTAGAACTAGAGGAACAATATCAAAAGGTTAACACATGCACTATAGAATTAAATGCTTTTAAACAGGGTGTTGTTAAATTAGAAGAAAATATAGTTTTGTATAAAAAGGCTCAACAAAACTATGAAGAGAAAATAAGAATTTTAACTCTTCAAATGAGGGAAAAAGATGTGGAAATTAAAGCTTTTGAAAGACAACTTTTAAAAATATCAACAGAAAATGAAGCTTTAAAATCCAGTCTTTATAATGAAAGGGAAGTGATTAATCATTGGCAAAAATCCTCTAAAGGATTGAGAAAATTGATTAATTCACAAGTGGGGTATTATGATAAATCAGGCCTAGGATATATTAAGGACCAACCTGGGATAACTTTAACTGACAAGGACTTATCAAAAGGGATTTTTGATAGTTCTAGTGAGGTAGATGATACACCTGAAAATGATAGATATGCTGAAGGAATGAAGGCAGTTCCTCCACCACTATCAGGAATTTTCATGCCCCCTAGTAATGATACAAGTATAAAGTTAGAAGAACCAAAGGTTAATAATACCTCAAACTCTAGTACTTTGTCCCAAGAAAAGACTGTTGTGACCAAAAACATTGTTTATCCTAAACAACTTTGTTTCTGAAGAATCTAAGACTGGTTCTGCTCCCAAGCAGGTAAAAATTCCTAGCAAGACATTGGAAAACAATGTAAAACATAATAAAACCAAAAGGGGTGGGCTAGGTTTTGAAAAAGTTAAGTCAAAACAACCTTTTGGGTCTTCTTTAAGAAGAAAAGGATGTTATGTTTGTGGTAGTCTAAGTTATTTTATCAAAGATTGTACTCTAGATGAAGATAAGATTGTGAAACAAAAGACTGCATAAAAATTCATGACAAAAAGTAATGGGAAAAATGCACAGGTTAATAGGAATCAGAAAATTAAGAATGACAAACCTAAGTTTGATCACTCAAGGGTAGCCAAACAGATTAAATATAACCCTGCCAAAAGTTTTGTTCCTAGGGCAGTACTTATGAAACAAGGTCTAGTACCTTTAAAGTATGGTAAATCAAGTACCGGCAAGTCTAGACCTGCAAGAATGTTGAATTTGGGACATAATTCAAGAATGTTGAATTTGATGAATTTTTGGTCGTTGAAAAGCAGTTCACTAAACAGGTTTTAATCATTAGGACTGATAATGGGACAGAATTCAAGAATGTTGAATTTGATGAATTCTGTAGGTCTAAAGGAATTAAGAGACAATTTAGTAATCCTAGGACTCTACAACGAAATGGAGTAGCTGAAAGGAAGAACAAGACACTGATTGAGGCTGCTAGAACTATGCTGCCTGATTCTCTTTTGCCAAATACCTTTTGGGCAGAAGCAATCAATACTGCATGTTATGTGTTAAATAGAGTCTTAGTGACCAAGCCTCAAAACAAAACACCTTATGAACTTTTGACTGGTGTAAAGCCTACCATAAGTCATTTAAGACATTTTGGGTGTCATGTGTCCTTACTAAATACTCTTGATTATTTGGGAAAGTTTGATGGAAAGTCTGATCCAGGATATCTTGTAGGATATTCAGTGCAAAGTAAAGCATATAGGGTTTATAATTTGGCATCTAAAAAGGTTGAAGAAAATACTCATGTTAATTTCTTAGAAAATAAACCCAATGTCCCAGGAACAGGTTATGCTTGGATGTTTGATTTAGATTATCTAACTAACTCCATGGATTACTATTCTTTGCAAAAGGATTGTCAAACTAACAATGCAGGTGAGGAGTCAAGTGAAACTAATGTAGGTACTCAAGAAGATGTTTCTTCATCAGATGATGATGTTCATATCTATTTGCCCAATATGCCTACTGTTACTCCCATGTCTGCTACTCCCAAGAATCAAACCATGCCATCAAAAGATGATCAAGCCTCCCAAAAGCTTCAGAGGCTTCAAGATCAAGAAAAGATTGCTACATCTGCTAATAAGCATTTAGGAGAAGAATCTTTTGAGTCACAACACTCAGCAGTACATACTATACCTAGCGGTACTTCATCTGCAAGTATTGCTAAGTCAAAATCTGCTAAATCTGTTGACTCACTAGAAGAGATTTTACAAGCTATGGACGATGAAGACTTATATGCTAGTCCAACTGAAGGAATCTTCTCTAAAGCTTCCTATGATGAGCAGGGTGCAGTAACTGATTTCAACAATTTGGAAACAAAAATTCCAGTCAGTTCTATTCCCACTCATAAAGTCAACAACAACCATCCTACTACACAGATCATTGGAGATCCCAAATCTGTTGTACAAACCAGAAGACAACTTCAAACCAATATTGAAACTCATGCACTTGTGAGTTATGTCAAACAACAGTAGAGAACAAATCATAAAGATACTCAGCATTGTTTGTTTGCCTGTTTCTTATCACAAGTAGAGCCCAAAAACATTTCTCAGGCTCTTGATGAAGAAAGCTGGGTAGATGCCATGCAAGAAGAATTAACACAGTTTGAGCTACAAAAAGTTTGGATTCTTGTGGATCTTTCCTCAGGTAAGAGAGTAATTGGTACTAGATGGGTTTTTAGGAACAAGAAGGATGAAAGAGGAGTTGTTGTGAGGAACAAGGCAAGACTTGTTGCTCAAGGCTATAGACAGGAAGAAGGGATAGACTATGATGAGGTTTTGCACCAGTGGCAAGGATAGAAGCCATTAGGTTATTTTTGGCCTTTGCATCGTATATGGGTTTTATAGTCTATCAAATGGATGTGAAAAGTGCCTTTCTATATGGTACTATTTCAGAGGAGGTATATGTCTCACAACCTCCAGGTTTTGTAGATCCTAAGTTCTTCAATAGATTCTACAAGGTTATCAAAGCACTTTATGGTCTGCATCAAGCTCCAAGAGCCTGGTATGCAACGTTATCCAATTTTCTGCTAGAGCATGGATATAAGAGAGGAACCATTGACAAAACTATGTTCATCAAGAAGAATGCTAAGGATATCATTCTAGTTCAAGTCTATGTTGATGACATCATTTTTGGTTCTACCAAGAAGACATGGTGTGAAGAGTTTGAAGCTTTGATGAAAGGAAGATTTCAAATGAGTTCTATGGGAGAACTAACTTTCTTTTTGGGACTGCAAGTCAAACAAAGGAAAGATGGAATATTTATCAGCCAAGATAAATATGTTGCTGAAATCTTGAAGAAATTTTCATGTATGGATACAAGGAGTACAAGCATACCTTTTGAAGCTAAGAAGTCCTTATCAAAAGATGAACATGGAGAAAATGTTGATATTCATCTATACATATCAATGATTCGTTCATTGATGTATCTTACTGCTTCAAGGCCAGATATTATGTTTGCTGTGTGTGCCTGTTCAAGGTTCCAAGTTCATCCAAAGGTGTCACATCTACATGCTGTGAAGAAGATTTTTAAGTATCTTAAAAGTCAACCCAATTTAAGATTATGGTATCCTAGAGATTCCACCTTTGAATTGGAAGCTTACTCAGATAGTGATTATGCTGGAGCCAATCATGATAGGAAATCCACAACAGGAGGTTGTTAATTCCTAGGCAGAAGACTCATATCATGGCAGTGTAAGAAGCAAACCATTGTTGCTACTTCTACAACTGAAGCTGAATATATAGCTGCCGCTCATTGCTGTGAACAAGTACTTTGGATTCAAAATCAATTGTTAGACTATGGATTTAATTTCATGAACACCAAGATTTACATTGATAATGAAAGTACTATATGCATTGTCAAGAATCCAGTATTTCACTCCAAGACCAAGCATATTGAAATAAGACATCACTTATAAGAGATGCTTATGACAAGAAGCTTATTCAAGTCTTGAAGATTCATACAGACAACAATGTAGTTGATTTGTTGACCAAGGCATTTGATGCAAAGAGATTTGAATTCTTGGTGACACATATTGGTATGCTCAACCAATAGACTGCTTCATATGTTGAGGGGAGGTAATAGCTGTATAAATTTTTATTTTTTTTATTGTATAGTCTATGTTTTGTGTTTTTGATGTAATTGCAGGTTAATAGAAAAAGATAAAAGAGGTTACAATGATAGTGGAAAGCATGAACTGGTCAAAATTGTGAGGTACCGTTATAACTCTAAGTACCGCTAGCACAAATTCAAGTACCGCTTATGTTCCATGTACCACTACATAGGGGTGAGCAGAAACCGAACCGCAAACCGCAAAACCGCAAAAAACCGCAAAAACCGAACCACAGAAACCGCACCATGACAAAAACCGACGGTTTGGTTTTAAGAAAAAGGAAAAACCGCAACTGCGGTTCGGTTGCGGTTTTCTACCGTAAAACCGAACCGCAAAACGGAACCGCACCACACAATAATTATTTTATACTGAAAAACAATATATCGACTATTTTATGCGAGTTATAAGATTTCTAGTGCATACTATCACTAATATTCATATAAGTTATTAGTAAAGTGTTTGCTAGATACAATTTATGCATTGTTATAACCGAAAAAAGTCAACATTTTAAACAAAAAACTGCAAAAAGCCAAAATTATTATATAAATCACAAGTAATGGTTCGGTGCGGTTAAAAACCGCAAAACCGCAGAAACCGCAAAAAAGCCGCAAAACCGAAACCGCGATTTTTAGTTCGGTGCGGTTTCTAATTTTATAGAAACCGCAAGTGCGGTTGCGGTTCGGTTTTAGTCAAAAACCGCACCAAACCGAACCATGCTCACCATTACCACTACATGTCCGTTGTACTGTTAAGAGTCTCTTTTGTAAATTTGGGGGTTTCTTCGCGCTTGGGTTTGTTATTTACTTAAATACTTACTCCAATTATATAATTGATTCACCTAATCTTTTATTTTTATCTCTTGATTCTATAACCTTCTCTCTAATTTTTCGATCATCAAAAATACTAATGGCTGCTTTACAAGTGATCTCTAAGAATAATTTGGTTGCGAATCTTGCTACGAATGATGACTCTCTTGGTTTCCATGAGATTTTTGGTTTCCTATCTCGAAGTCATGTTCGCTTTGCACTCACTGTAAGTCCAGTTGTCTCTATTTCCATTGTTGAAAATTTTTGGAATACTGCTATGTTAGGTACTCGGTTGAATCAACCTTGCATTAAGGCTAGGGTGAATCATAGAAATATATATGTAACTGAGGTACTGCTAAGGGCAAGTTTGAGATTAAATGATGAAAATGGACTTAGTATGCTTAATAATACAGAGATTCATGATGGCCTTGCAGCCATGGGCTATGGAGGTGGTAGCGAAAGTCTTACTTTCTTTAAAGCTTTATTTTCACCTTAATGTAAATCGTTTTTTTCATGCTATTATTCACTGTTTAAGCTCTAAAATTACATCATTTGATCAAATTCCTGCTGCATTGGCATCAGCTGGTATTTGTCTAGCAAATAACAGAGTTTTTAATTTTTCAAGATTAATTTTTGAAGGCATGACTAGGAATTTGGAAGGAACTAAAAAGTTTTTGATGTATCCTAGATTCATTCAGACTTTAGTTAGTGACCAAATACCTAACCTACCAGAGTTAAATGATACATGGGATGTTCCTACATTCACAAAGAGAACCTTCTCTTTCTTGACCAAACAAGGCAATGCCTTTACAGGAATAGTTACACTATTGTTTGCTCATATGTTAGCCAACCTGCCAATCAAGAAGGTGAGGAACCTAGCAATACTAATGCTTCTCAACAAACTCCTTCTCACCAGAGTTCCCATTCCCTAGAAGATTCACAATCTTCTTCTTACAATGTTGATGCTCCACCAAATAATGATGAGATGATCCACACACCTGTTGCTTCTATTGCTGCTAGTGGTTCCCCACAAAGCACAAGCACCAGAGGTAGTGGATGTTGAAAATTTAACTGCTTTGTGTACTAGTTTGTCCCAACAGGTACAGGTGTTGCAGAAAGAAAAGCTTGTTCAAGACAAGAAAATTGCTGAATTGGAAGCTAGCCTAATCAAGTTGAGGAACAAAGTATCACCTTAGATAAGGCAACATAGATCTATTCAGAAGGCTGTACTCAAGAAGCAAAGATTCAAGAACCACAAGAAAAGGAAACTGAATGCAACCAAACAGGGGAAGAATTATGAAGAACAACCACCCTCTTCTGATAATCAGACAAGGATCTCTAGAAATGACATCAATTTTGAGCTTGATGAAGATGTCATGGGGACTTATAAAGATGGAAGTTGATTAGAGACTAGTATGGATGGACCTTCAAATATGGAGATTCAACAGGAAGAACCACAACCTACTCATGAGGAGCCACAAGTTGAAGAAATGATGGTAACTCAGCCAGCACCAACACCTCAATCACCACTTCAAGTGAAATGGAGTACTTTCTACGAGAAGTTGGAGGAAATTAACATTCAGTTTCATATATCATCAAATCCACCACCACAAAACAAGTATGGTTTCAAAGGAAACAAACTTTGCAAGTACTGTCTAGATCAAGAATGAGCAGTGGATCAAACAAGACTGAAGAGGTACAAGTTGAAATGATGGCTTCTATGGAAGAAAGGGTATCTGGGGATACACAAGTGATTGAAGAAACAAGTGTGTCTAATACTAGTGAAATCAACATTGTTGAAGATCCAAGTACTGCTAAGCCAACTAAGCCGACTGCAAGTACTGCTAACATTGTTGAAGACCCAAGTACTGCTAAACCAACTAAGCCGATTGCAAGTACCGCTGGTGATCATCCTTCACTAGAAAGTCAAACTCCTTTTGGAGAGGATGAGACTTTAGCCCAATTACTGCTTGACTTAAGAAAGAAGAATTAAGTTGAGAAGACCAAACAAACAAAGGCAGAGAAAAAGACACAACAAGAAGTTCTTGCCAAAAAGGATCAAATTCAAGGTAAGAAAGTTCAAGCTTCACACCCTTCTAAAGGTATAGTTATTCAACAGCAAGCTGATGAGGAAAGACCTTCCAAGCTGAAGAAGAAGCTACCTAAAGTTAATCCAAAGGATAAGGGGAAGAAGCAAATATTATCAGAATCTGAAAATGAAAGTGATTCAGATGACGATATAAGCGAAGTCATGTACAGATTTAATCAATTGGACCATGATGAGGAATATGCGTTCAGAGTGCAAGCACAAATTCGTAAAGATGAATTACAAGAAGAACTTGCGACAAAGCAGCATTTGCTAGAAGCTAAGAGAATACAGCAAGAAGGGAACATACAAGAGTATGATAGGATTCAAGCTAAATTACATGCAAGTGAGCTTCTTGCAGACTCATTGATAGCTGAAGAGAGAGATGCTTATGATGAAGAAGAAAAATCAAAGTTGATTGATGATCTAGTAAGGGAGTAACAAAGATTCTTCGCTGAAAAGAGAAGAAGAGAAAAGATTAAGCCTCCAACTACTATGCAGATTAGGAATCAAATGATGAATTTTCTTAAGAGAGTTAAGGGTTTTACTCATATTCAGCTAGTCAAGAAATTTTTTGAAGAAATCAAGACTTTGTATGAGCAAAATAAGAGAACTGAATTGAATTTTATTGAGATTGGATCTGAAGTAGATAGAATAGCTGTTGAAAGACATAGAAGACATTTGCAACAACAAAGGCAATTTGGAAGTACTCCTAGAATTGAGCCAAGTAGTACTGAACCTACAAATACATCTCCACCTATCAAGACCACTTATGTGAGGAAGAATAGAAAGGAGAAGGTAAGTTCAAGGGAGTAAGAGACTGCTCAAAGAATGAATGCAGGAGTTGAAGTTTAAGATATTGCTCAGACTGAAAATGTACAAGCCGTACATACACAGTCAACAGTACATACTGAAGAAACGGTACATACAAACTTAGAAGAGGGTTCAACAGAACTTTAGGGAATCTCCAAGGGTGTTAAAAGGAAAAGGTCAACAAAGACAAAGAAGAAAGCCAAGAGGGCTAAATCAACAGCAGAAGATAGTGATGATGATGAGAGCTTGAAGAAGTACTTGAAGATTGTAAAATTTGAAGATCAATGTATTGATACAGAGATTTTTGGAAAGAGGTCATCTATCGCTAGATGGATTTACTCTATGGATCAAGGACTTGAAGCTCATGGAATTCAAAGAACTGATGGCACAACAAGGATATTCAGACTTTTGGAGGATATTCTTCACATTCTTGACAAACAAGACATTCAAGATCTTTTCAGGTTAGTTCAAGAAGCTAGTGCAGGTAAAACTGAAGTATCACTATTATATAGGGAATTTCTCTTTATGTATGAGCCACACAACTATGATCAAGAAATGTTGAAGGAATTAGAGAATCAGGTTCCTAGTTATTGGAGATATTATAGGTCATGTGGATTGCATATTTGGATATAGATGATGTTACATACTATATGCTGCAAGAGAAGACTTACCCTTTTAAAAGAAGATTGTTGGAAAGAATGTTAGAACAAAAATTGGAAGTTACAAAAGAATCTGTTGATGCTTTGGAGTTGATCAGAATGGTTAAACAACAAATCAAGGATTTAGAAGATGAGGAAGAAGCTGAGAAAGAGCCTTAAGTGTTTGACTTTCAGTCACACTTCACAAATGGTTCCCAGTTCACCATGTCTAACACACATAAGAACTGGCTAGTCCATAAGCAAACGGTTTATGGTAAAGACTTATCCAATCCGTTGAAAGCTGATAGTTTGCTAAAAACTATATGGTTCTAACTCACCTTGTATCGAGACAAAGAGTTGGATAGTCCTAGACAAACGGTACTAGGTAATAATAAGTGTGAAAACACTGATCCTTTTACCACTCAATTATAATAATAACCAAGCCAAAACGTGTATTTTATGTCGTAAATGTCGGAGTTATGCGTGGTTTGTGTTTTTGTTGTGATTTAGGACTAAAATGTGAAAAGGGAAGAAAACACGGGATTTCACGGGCTTTTATCGAAGAAAAAGACAAAAGACGAAGTCAAAAGATCAAGAGTGCAAAAAGAACGGAAGTCCAAGGCCTATTCTGAAGATTTATCGAAGAAAAAGTCTAAAGACGGAAGTTTAATGAAGTCGAAGAACTCAAGTCCAATAAATGAAGAAATTATAAGACGAGTTCAAATAATCCCGAGACAAAGTCGAAAAAAGTCGAAGAATTTATAAAGACGAAAAGACGAGAAAGGGAAGAAAAGATCAACACATGTTAATCCTCCCTATAAATACCTTCCTAATGTGTCATTAGGAGGTGTTAGCTAAACTGACAACTTAGTCTTTCCACTTTAATTTCCTTGCACTTTCATATTGTCATTTACTTAATTTTCATTTAAATTCTTGCCATTAATTTCAAGTAAGTCTTTTAATTTTGTTGTTGAATCTTATTTTTAATCAAGTTTTTATATTAATCTCTCATTCTGCCTTTCTTGTTTTACTTAATCTTTATGCTTATTTGCTTATTGTCATGCTTATTTGATTTTTTGTTATGTTTTTATGTGTTTGATTGTGTTAGCTTATTGATTTTATAGCTTATTGTGTGTTTGTTTAATTTTAATTAAGTGTTTTCAAAATTTATTTTATAAAAAGTTGATTTAAAATATTTTAATTATTTAGTGTTTTTAAAAGTTTTTAAATTTTGGTTTAATTGCTTTTTCTTAAAATTGATTTGGATAACTTTTTAGATAAGTGCTTATTTGGTTTTAGCTTATTTTTAGTTTCTGCTTAATTTTTATCTAATTCGGGTTATTCTTAAAACCCTAATATTCCGAGTTAGGTTGTGGATCTTCATTTCCCGAATTGCATTCTAGCTTTTTTCGAATTAGGTTAGGAACGAGAGGATTCCGAACTGTGTTCTTGACTTATATTCCGAATTAGGTGGAATACCAAATATTCCGAACTAGGTGTAGTTGCCTTTCCCGAATTGCATAGTGAGCCTTTATTCCAAACTACGTCAAGTGGGGATTCCGAACTACGTGTGGAACGAATATTCCAAACTAGGTGAGGAATTGCCTATTCCAAATTAGGTTTAGATCAAGTGATTCCAAGTTAGGTGGTTCATTTGGATTCAGAGTTGTGTCATAACTTTGCATTCCGAACTACGTCTGGTATCTACATTCTGAATTAGATTGGAATTAATTATTCCGAACTAAGTCTTGACACGGATTCCGAACTAGGTAAGGATTCTTTCTTGTTTTTAGTTTTATTTTTAAACCTTAATTTTCCTGTCATTTTTCTTAAGTGTCATTTTAATATTGTTTCACTTTATTTTAATTTTCAAGTTTACATTCTTATTAAATTGTCAAATTTACTTTTCGTCAAGCTTTAATTTTACGTCATTTAATTAATTTACTTTTCAAGTCTTTATTTTTACCATTTACTTTTTAGTCACTTTTAGCTTTATTTACTTTACCTTTTACTTTAAAGTTTTTTAATTTTATTTTAAACAACGACCAAAAATATTTCTTTTCACCAAAAGACGACTGAGTCGCACGTTAACCAGTAGTCAATTCGTATTGAATCAAGAACAATCTTTCTAATTAAAATTCAGTCATTAGGTAAAGACTTCGTCAAATCCGTTGATGGTTGACAATTTACCAAAAATTGTAAGGTTATCAGTACACCTTATTCTTTATGAATAAAGTATTGGCTATTCCAAAGTGTACGGCTAACTGGTAAAGAATTTATCAAATCCGTTGATAGCTGGTGATTTGCTAAAAATCATGAAGCCAATACAGATTGGTTTTTGTTGTTAACTGTTTTATTTCAGGTATGAAGATTGCAAGCAAAGAAGTATTCTAAGAAGAAAATACTTAGAAGGTTTTGTCTCATCAAATCAAGACTGAAGTTCATGATTCAGAGTTCACAGATTTAACTCAAGAAGACAATTATTGTTGCTACAAAGATAAATGAATGTTTAGAAGACACAAAGAAGATCAGAGTTTGAAGACAAAGATGATATTCACGATGTTTGAAGATTATCTTATCAGAAGAAGATCTACATTTGAAGTGTTTGGCTACATTCAGTTGGATACAAATACAAATTACCAAGTTCAATCCAAGGATGAAGGGAAGACTGAAGACATGTATTTTAAATATATTCAGTACAAGAGAAACAAGAAGACAACAAGTTATCATTCTTGTTTAGAGGAGGATTATTGGGTATTATTTGTAAGTGTCAAGTGCCGTTAGTGTAATTTAAGTACTGTTAGTATTATGTAAGTACCGTTAGTGTTAACGCGGTACATAGTAAGTACTGCTACTTATAAAGTAAGTACTGCTATATTGATTAGGACGAATATATCTTTGTATAAGATATGTCATAGTTATAGTTAGAGTATATCTTATGTGATATACTTAAATAGTTAGAATATTGATAATATATCGTCTATGATATAGTTATCTTTATAGAATATTCTAAGGTTTCTAGGGTTCCTTACTCTATAAAAGGAACATATGTACAATGTCTTTCATGTACCTCATTCAAGTCGATTAATAAGAGAATCGAATAGTTAAAAGTAATTTTGTTCTTTTGTGCTTTATAAGTTAGATTCCGCATAACTTATTTAGTGTGAGTAAGAGTTCTCTCAAAGTGTTCTAGTTTGATTACAAACTATTATACTAGTTCTTAACAGAATATAGATCCAATCAAAGGGATCAACAACAAATTAAAAAGATATTTATCGTCAAATACAATCATAAGACGAATTATCTAACAAACACTATCATCAAGGTAATAATCATCTAAGTATTGCACTAACATATCTTAATCATGATTAGTGATCATAAAAGTGATTAGTCTTAAACTTACATTTTGTCAAATGTGACAAAAGATTTTTTAATAAACTTTCTTTTTAAGAAAATGTTTTATTAAAATGGAAAATGTATATTTGAATATGGCATATTTTAAATGTCATAGGAATATCCTATGAAGGTAAAAACATACCTAAGATATTACTCCCCCACTAAAAGATAAAAGGGAGCGGAGTCTATGAACATGGATCCTTAAATGCCTATGCGGTTCCTTAGTGATAAGGAACCGCATGACCATTAAGGAACCGCGCTCAGTGAGCCGTTGGCTTTTGTCTCCTATAAATAGTAGATCAAATATGCATTTTCTACAACCCTTTTTGGACACTCTTTCTGCTATCCTTCTCCTTTCTAGTTCCTAATCATTTGTAAATGATCATTTAATGTGTTAAGTATGTTTACTTATGATTATCCCCTTGATCTCCTTCTTTACCTTGTCCAAAGAGAAGATCACTCACACACTTGTGATGTGATTAAAGATGAAGTCTTGATGAAGATCATCCTCTCCTAATGATCTAATCATGATCATCATTTGTTTTATTTAAGTCTTGTGTAGATCTAATGTATTTGTGAATACTTGGATCTAGTCTTGTGTAAATCCATTGTATATGTGTATACTTGGATTTGTGTTGTGTAGATCCAAGTTATATGTGTATACTTGGATATGTGTTATTGAGTTGTAATAGTTGTGAGTTGTGAGTTCTCGCTAAACTATAAAGTGATGTGGTTGTATCTTGTGAGTTCTCACTAAACTATAAAGTGATGTGTAGTTGTGTCTTGTGAAGTTCTCACTTAGCTTCAAAGTGAAGAGTCGTGAAGATTGGTTCTACCTTTTGATTAGAACTCGACATCTATCCTTGTGTCGTAAAATGGTGAAGTAGGCAACGTTGTGAAGATTGGTTCTACCTTTCGGTTAGAACTTGACATCTAGCCTTGTGTCGTAAAATGGTGAAGTAGGCAACGTTGTGAAGATTGGTTCTATCTTTTGATTAGAACTCGACATCTAACCTAGTGTCGTAAAATGTTGAAGTGGGTGACGTTGTATAAACTAGTCTTAGCTAAGATTAGGTCTCGACATTTAGCTTAGTGTCAGAAAATAATGTAAGCGACGTTGTAAGGTTTTCTCCGCCAAGAAGGGAGCTTGTGGATATAGTGGAAATCTCGAGTAAGGTGTACTCGATGAGTGGAGTAGGAACGAAGATAGAGCTTCGTTGCTGAACCACTATAAATCTTGGTGTCTTCCTATTAGGTCGTCTCCTTCCTTACTCTTTACTTACTCTTATTATCACATCATTCACATCTACTATTTGTCATTGTTAATGCATTATAATTGAACCTAATCATTATGCAACTAGCTTTTAAGTAAAAGATAGTTTTGAGACAAACCTAATTGAAAGGAATTTTAATTAGGACATAAACCGAATAGAAACTATTCAACCCCCCCTTCTAGTTTCTACAATTGGTATCAGAGCGATGGTCACTCAAGGTCTTTGAAGTATATTGTACTTTAAAACTTGGATCGATCCATTGTCTCCTCAAATTAGAAGGTTTCATTGTACTAAAGTTTCTCTTTGGTCAAAACTCTTTTTTCATTGAAAATAGGCCTTTTAATTGATAATATTGCATCTCATCTAGATTAGTAGTATTTATACATTTTAGAATTATCCTTGAAATGTATCTACTACTTTGTATCTTGCTATGTGTAGGTACTCATGAAGATTAATCACTTAAGTGATTGTGGATTGAGTTACTTACACTTGTAGAAGACTCGTCTTCTTTGATTCCTAACATCATTGAATGATGATACCAAGATGGATGAGAGTGATACTATTCCTTGAAGACTTAGTAGCCACTTTAGTCAAGTTTGGGCTTTGCATTAGCTCCTTGAAGTCTTGGAGTGCTCTTTGCGGCTAAGGTACGTTTTCGTCCTTCTACACGCCCTATTGATCATTCTTTTGATCATTACTTTACTATATGCTTGTTCTTGGCATCCTTGCTGTAGAAACTAGAAGGGGGGGGGGGTTGAATAGTTTCTAGTTCATTTTCAAAACATTTCGGCTCAATCTACTGCCTGCGGTTCCTTATCTCTGCCCGCGGTTCCTTATTGATAAGGAACCGCCAGTCCAATAATGAACCGCCGACAATGGACGTAGCAACATTGTTAATTTGAAACCTTAACAATCCTTTGTATCAAATTCCTTATCAATCTTGACTAGATGTGAGATGTGTTTGATTGAGAGATAAATACTACAAGTAAGAAAACACACAAGCACATCAAATCAAGAGTACATCAAGCAATAGTCTAAACACTAAGCACACACGTACTAAGCACAAGCTTTTCCGCAACTAGGATGTTTAGACTAAGTGATGTACACTTGACCATAATCTAAACATGAAGCACACACGTACTTAGCCATAGCTTTTCCGCAACTTAGATGTTTAGATTATGTGATGCACACAAAGACACACAACACAAGTAAGCAATTATAAATACATCTACAAAGGTAAAGACATATATGTAACTGAAAGTACCGACACGATGATTTATAGTGGTTCGGTCACGAAGCTCCTCTTCGCCCTACTCCACTCCTCGAGTAAACCTTACTCGAGAGTTACTTCACTAGTCAACAAACTCCTTAAGGTGGAGAAACCATACACAACGTCGCTTATCCAATTTCTGACTCTAAGCTAAAAGTCGAGTCCTAATCTTAGGTAGGACCAATCTACACAACGTCGCCCACTTCACCATTTAACGACACAAGGCTAGATGTCGAGTTCTAATCGAAAGCTAGAACCAATCTTCACGACTCTTCACTTTGAAGCTAAGTGAGAACTTCACACAACACAACTACTAATCACTTTAAAGCTAAGTGAGAACTCACAAGACACAACCACATCACTTTATAGTTTAGTGAGAACTACCTAGACACAACCACATCACTTTAGAGTTTAGTGAGAACTACCAAGACACAACCTAATCTACCCACTAGTTATGTTTTATGGCCCAACATAACAAACCTTGTGTTTTATGGCCTAAACACATAAACCATATAGATCTAAGCACACAACACTTAGATCTATAACTCTAACACTATATCCAATTACTAACAAGACTTGGATCTACACAACTAACACCTAATCCAAGGATACCCATCACTTGGATATTCTACCCTTACAAACACATCCAAGTGTACCCAACACTTGGATATTCTACATATACATAGTAGGAAGACTAAAAACATAACTTAGATCTATAGAAGGAAAGATCTTCATCATGTAGTGAACCCAACACATCATGGTAATGATAGTGTTCTTCTCTTTGCACTTGTGAGGATGAGGAGATTGAAGATTGAATCACATCTTAAACAAGATTAATCAAAACTAACTAATCAAGGATCTAAGATGGTTTTTGAAAGAAACTGTGCAAAAAGGGTTGAAATAAAACCTGGAAATGATCCACTATTTATAGGACAACATTACAACGGTCAAAAACACCCGCGGTTCCTTATCTCTACCCGCGGTACCTTATCAATAAGGAACCGCGGGTTCCTTTAAGGAACCTCCGTGTCGGAGTCCGTGCAAATTTGTCCTTTAGTGGGGATATGCCATCTGGGGTAGTTTATACCCTCAAAGGATATTCCTTTGGCATATGGAATATGCCAAATTCAAATTTCCATTTTCTTTTTAATAAAACATTTTCTTAAAAATAAAGTTAATTAAAATCTTTTGTCACATTTGATTAAAATGTGAGTTTTAAGAAAATATTAATCCTTGATCACTTAGTTAGGTTAATGACATGTTTGTACATACCTTGAGTGATTCATGCCGAATGCGGTCTTGGAGGTGTCGAGAGAAGTATACAAATGTATTCTTGAGTGATTACGAGTACCTTGACATTTTACATAATGTATTGTGAATTATACGTTTGTCATCAACAAAACACAAAGAGATTATATCGACAAAGCATCGTAATGTTCGCACTAACAATCTCCCCTTTTTTGATGATGACAAACAAGTAAACCGCAACACATATTAAAATGCATAAGTTACTCGTTTAGACTTACTTCTCCCCCTTTTGTCGAATCAAAAAGGTAGTCAACGTCTTGAAGAAGAGAAGAATCAACATCGAGAGAGCACACGCCCGAAGTGGTAGACATCGATAGCACGTCCTTTGAAGAGAAGAAGAATTAATGTCACACGAGCTTGCATCCAAAAGGTAGATCATCACTAGTGGTCGTCGGTTGAGAGGCGAGAATCCAAACTATAAACCCATCATCCAAAGATATTGAGCTTGCGTCATCCTAGTGAAGTCTTCAATCACCATAGGTTAACCAACAACAAGCATAATAATATGCTTATCTACGAGTGTCCAAAATGCATTACTTGCAAGATGTTCGATGAATGCAATTTGAGTGAGTCAACGATCGCAAATGTAATGACTTGAACTCTTGCAAATGCTCCCCCTTGATATGAGCTCCCCCTTGCTTGAGGTACCAACAAAGCAAGAATAGTGACGAGCTACAAAAATGGGTTAGAATTGTCCTACAAAACAAGGTTAGTAGACAAGAGCATATATAAAAAGAGATGTCACCCAAACAGGGATGATAAACAAGTCGTTTGCACAAACAATGACAAGCAAAGAAGTGTGCATGCGATGCTATCAATCCAAAGACAAATCAAAGGAGAGGATCTTGACAATATCAATTCACAATTGTTAGAATAGAGATAGAAAAGAAACATCCATACCAATTGTAATGATAATATGTCAAAAGGTAAAAAGCTTAGAATTTTTGGAATCACCCAAGAAAATTCAAGATTTAACCATCAACTCTCAAAAAAAAAAGACAAGGAGAGGATTTTGAGGAAATCAATTCAAAATTGTTGGAGTAGAGGTAGAAAACATCCAAGAATTTGAAGATATCATCTCAAGGTGTTAAAAACTTAGAATTGATGGAATCACCCATACCAATTGTAAATTTTAACCGCATTCAACTCTCAAAAAGAGGAACACAAATATCTCAACCTAGAGACATTTTTGACCAAAAAAAATAAAATAAAGGAAAACCAAAAGCGGATAAATCGACGCTTTGGAAAAATACGGGATATAGGACATTATAGGCAACAATGCGTATGAATGTCGACACCAAATGGTGTTTAGCATACGATAAACTACATGCTCAAAGTTTCGTAGCTCTTCTCAATCATTAAGGATGTTCAAAGAACAATGACATGATGAGGAAAGGGTAAGGTTCGACTCAACTTAGTTTAGAAAGACTAGAAGAAAGAGACTCAACATAAAAGAGCATGATTAAAATGAATTGAGAGAGACTCAACAAAGAAGTTAAGGATAACTTTACGAAACGAGAGAAGAAACTCAAAAGAAGCTCAAGAAGACATAAAGAGTTAGTACAAAATCTAACACATAATCAAGTTAGCACATACGATAATTCATGCAATTCCTAATGAAGTCTATAATAAACCAATGTAGAGAAGGGTGCAATTAACACGTATGGCATGCAAGAAACCTGATTACTTAAAAAGAGAAGACTAAGTAAAACATGTTAGCACGTAGCATTTAAGGACATGCATGAGTTAGACACATCTAAGAGATATTATATCGGATTTGCTTGACAAAGACAAAACCTTTATAATAAGCATGCATTCATTAACTAATCAATTAAGCATATAGCATACGGATAAGCAAGAAGATATATAAGCAAGTAGCATACAAGCAAGTCATCTATCTAGATATCACAAACCAAGCTACATGTAATGTAAATCTCCAAGAAGATTCCTAATTCTTATTAGTTTAAGAAAAGGACTCAAAATAAGAGAAAAGAAAGAAACATAATAACAACAATATTTAAGACTCAAAGAAAAATCATGTTGAAAAACATGAAAGGAAATACAAGAGAATAAAAAACAAGCCTTAAACTTAAGCATAATTCTAATCTTAGTTACACTAGAATCCTAAGATTTGCTTAAATTAGATGTCTTAGCAATAAGCAATCCACATGCTTAAATGAAAGACAAGGGTGGTGGCGGAATTTGGTGGGGTGAAAGGTGAAGTCACCAAGGGTTCAACAAAGTCACTCACAATGGGAATGCTTTGGATGGGTTGAGGTTGGGTAGTCACATCCAAGAGAGTACTTGGAGTGAAGGGTTAGCTCAATCATTCTAGATTGGAATGAAGAGGAGGTAGAACCATGAGAATGGTTGGTACCATGGGTTGAGGTAGTCTTGCATGGAGCAAGAGGTGGTGAGGGTGATGAAGAGATGAGAATGGGCACAATCTCATTCTAGGTGTGGCAAAAGGGTGAAGAGTTAAGTTTGGGTAACTTAATCTTAATTTTGAGGTGCCTCTTTGAGGAGGAGGTTTGTGACAAAGAAATGTCAAGGTTATGAAAGGGAGAGTTAGGCATTGTGGATGTGTGAGAATGAAATCTCAAGGTTGGGGAGGTGTGAGAAACATGGCTAACAAGGTGGGTTTAAAAGGGTGAGGGGATGATCCAAACTAGTAAATGGTTAAAAAGGGAAAGCCCAAGATATTTTAGGAGTGATCAAAGGTTTGAAACAAAGATTCCAAAGGGTGTTGGAACAATTGGAAAGTTTTATAAAACCCAAATTTAAGAGCTTATGCCCGCGGTTCTTTATCTCCACCGGCGGTTCCATATTGATATGGAGCCGCAGTCTATTTAAAGAACCGCCTACAGAGGCTAGGTTTAGGTGGTGAAGGAGGATTTTCCAATTCAGCAAATCCTAATGTTCTAGTCTAACTTATCATAAAGTCATGCTTAAGATCAATAAAAACTAGAACACACACAAAGGAAAGACACATAGGTTCAATTAGCACGTAAGAAGAAAGCTAAGAAAAACCTAATGGCTACAAAAGAAAAAGACTCCTAATGACATACAAATTTCATCAAAGTAAACTATCATTAGTCATATATAGGAAGAGCCATTTAGCCAATTTAGAGAATGAGTATGAGACTATCACTAGAGGTGCTCAATTAAGGCTAAACACGGCCATTTTTACGAGTTATACACCAACTCAACTTCCCACGTGGAAGTAATTCAACCGTTAGGTCAAATTAAGATCCTAGTGCATAAATTCTCTAGTAGTCATTCTCAAGTTAGACAAAATGTAATTCTAACATTTGCCTAATAAAGATTAGCAAGGATGAAACTTGCATGGCCACACAATGCATGACCTAATGAGGGTTAAGAATGCACCATTGCATATCTTGACAAAAGAGTCTAGTTAAGGTTAATTACCTTAATAGATCTTGGGGCCAATAACATTGAATTGTACAAACCAAGTTTACACAATTTGTTAGAACACTCTTGATTGGTCTTTCGGAAATGACACATTTATAAATTGCATAGCAATGTAAATTACTTGAGTATTTCGGATGAAACATCCATGTTATCAAACCGACTCTATTGTGCATTATAAGTAATTATTAAACAAAATATGTCTAACAATTTGAACAAGTAGATTCAATATAACACCATCAACACAAGTGTGAGTTATGATCGTATGTATATTATTAATAAACCACATTCATGTCTACACTAAAAAACATGTCAACTAGATTCGATAATGATACCAATCATAGTTTGAATAATGCATTGATATTTAATCGAAATCTTTCTTGATTCCCACAAACACTCTTTTAAGAGAAAATAGCTAAGATTTTCAAAGGGTGTTTCATGTTTTATAGTGAGACATTTATCTACTTGAACTAATAACACAATGATCGAGTAAGACGACCCAAATCAATAGATTTGATAAGCTCCCAAAGCTTTCAAACCTAAGAGTGTTAATAAACATAACGAGGTGTACATGATGTTTAAATAACATATATAAACCTAGAGATGTTGATCCTATATGCAATGCACAAATAATGTTGCAACCAAAATGCAAGAAATCTAGCATACATCCTAATAAGGAAGAACTAGATACTAACAAATACCAAGCAAGGCACAAGAGACTAGACATATAAGCAATACTACTACAAATAGTAAGGAACACTTAATAATGTCTACATATAATAATAACACACAAAGAAACACACACAAACAATTAGCTTAACACATAAAAGCATTCGTCTATGTTTTGAGTGTTAGATATACCAACGTATACATAGCTTGATCTTATTTGAAAATAGTTTTCGATACATTTCAAAATTTAATTAAGTTTAACACTTTATAAATATATCAATTTACAAAGATATATCACCAAGAGATGTCTAACTTAATAGAAAAGAGTAAAACACAAGTTTTACGACAAACCGACGCTCAATACTTTGGACAAAGTATGGAACTTAGAAACCATCCAAATTTTAAAGTTTGAATAAAGGTTTGGAAGCATTTTTAATTGAAAGAAAATTCAATTACGTTCGAAATGACGGGTGGCACGACCTCTACGGACTTACGGTTGATTTTATATGATTTTTCAAAGTTTTCAAAAATCAGTGTCGGACTGACCGCGGTTCCTTATTGATAAGGAACCACGAGGAATAGATAAAGAACCGTGTCCAGAGGACAAAAATGGGGTTTTTGGCCAAAATCATTTGGTAACTTTTTGGACGGACTTAGGACTCTAAAAAATCATTTTAGACACATAGAACTCGTATTTTAGAGATAATTATGACACAAAAGATTTGTATACTTCCAAACATGAAAAGATTTAATTCAAGCTATTATACAAAGTTTATTTAACATCAAAACTTGTACGAATGAAACAACAAAACACATTTCATAAGTAATCACTCTTCATGAACAATTTGATACAAGGATCGTCTATATTTTTAAAAACCGTTTTCATTTTAAAAACCATTTGTTTTGAAAAAGAGAGCAAAGATCGATCCAAGCTTTAAAGTACAATATACTTCAAAGATCTTGAGTAACCTCGCTCTGATACCAATTGTAGAAACTAGAAGGGGGGGTTGAATAGTTTCTAGTTCATTTTCAAAACATTTCGGCTCAATCTACTGCCTGCGGTTCCTTATCTCTGCCCGCGGTTCCTTATTGATAAGAAACCGCCAGTCCAATAATGAACCGCCGACAGTGGACATAGCAACATTGTTAATTTGAAACCTTAACAATCCTTTGTATCAAATTCCTTATCAATCTTGACTAGATGTGAGATGTGTTTGATTGAGAGATAAATACTACAAGTAAGAAAACACACAAGCACATCAAATCAAGAGTACATCAAGCAATAGTCTAAACACTAAGCACACACGTACTAAGCACAAGCTTTTCCGCAACTAGGATGTTTAGACTAAGTGATGTACACTTGACCATAATCTAAACATGAAGCACACACGTACTTAGCCATAGCTTTTCCGCAACTTAGATGTTTAGATTATGTGATGCACACAAAGACACACAACACAAGTAAGCAATTATAAATACATCTACAAAGGTAAAGACATAAATGTAACTGAAAGTACCGACACGATGATTTATAGTGGTTCGGTCACGAAGCTCCTCTTCGCCCTACTCCACTCCTCGAGTACACCTTACTCGAGAGTTACTTCACTAGTCAACAAACTCCTTAAGGTGGAGAAACCATACACAACGTCGCTTATCCAATTTCCGACTCTAAGCTAAAAGTCGAGTCCTAATCTTAGGTAGGACCAATCTACACAACTTCGCCCACTTCACCATTTAACGACACAAGGCTAGATGTCGAGTTCTAATCGAAAGCTAGAACCAATCTTCACGACTCTTCACTTTGAAGCTAAGTGAGAACTTCACACAACACAACTACTAATCACTTTAAAGCTAAGTGAGAACTCACAAGACACAACCACATCACTTTATAGTTTAGTGAGAACTACCTAGACACAACCACATCACTTTAGAGTTTAGTGAGAACTACCAAGACACAACCTAATCTACCCACTAGTTATGTTTTATGGCCCAACATAACAAACCTTGTGTTTTATGGCCTAAACACATAAACCATATAGATCTAAGCACACAACACTTAGATCTATAACTCTAACACTATATCCAAGTACTAACAAGACTTGGATCTACACAACTAACACCTAATCCAAGGATACCCATCACTTGGATATTCTACCCTTACAAACACATCCAAGTGTACCCAACACTTGGATATTCTACATATACATAGTAGGAAGACTAAAAACATAACTTAGATCTATAGAAGGAAAGATCTTCATCATGTAGTGAACCCAACACATCATGGTAATGATAGTGTTCTTCTCTTTGCACTTGTGAGGATGAGGAGATTGAAGATTGAATCACATCTTAAACAAGATTAATCAAGACTAACTAATCAAGGATCTAAGATGGTTTTTGAAAGAAACTGTGCAAAAAGGGTTGAAAGAAAACCTGGAAATGATCCACTATTTATAGGACAACATTACAACGGTCAAAAACACCCGCGGTTCCTTATCTCTACCCGCGGTACCTTATCAATAAGGAACCGCGGGTTCCTTTAAGGAACCTCCGTGTCGGAGTCCGTGCAAATTTATCCTTTAGTAGGGATATGCCATCTGGGGTAGTTTATACCCTCAAAGGATATTCCTTTGGCATATGGAATATGCCAAATTCAAATTTCCATTTTCTTTTTAATAAAACATTTTCTTAAAAATAAAGTTAATTAAAATCTTTTGTCACATTTGATTAAAATGTGAGTTTTAAGAATATATTAATCCTTGATCACTTAGTTAGGTTAATGACATGTTTGTACATACCTTGAGTGATTCATGCCGAATGCGGTCTTGGAGGCGTCGAGAAAAGTATACAAATGTATTCTTGAGTGATTACGAGTACCTTGACATTTTACATAATGTATTGCGAATTATACGTTTGTCATCAACAAAATACAAAGAGATTACATCGACAAATCATCGTAATGTTTGCACTAACACTTGCCTTGACATTTGTTTGTGGTATGTGATTCTATTATTATATCCTCTCAAACCTTCATTGCTTGGATACTTGACTCACTTTAGAGATGTAGAGTGAGTTAGTAGTAGCTTAAAGTATCAAGCATGATTTCCATGGTTTGCACCCATACGGTTAGTAGGCCCTATATCATGTGTAATATGTGCAATTGAGCTCATCTCTATGATAGTTGATTAATCCCTTGAGATATCAAACTACTCCATAAGTTGTAGTTAGGATATTACACATTTGGAATTGAAATATTCTAAGGATGTTGTTATTGTAAGCCCTAGCATTAATAATTGTCCGATCATGTGGGAGAGAAAGTGAATCTATACTTTGCTCATTGTTTTAAATAGAATTAAGACTAATCTTGAAAATGATCTTAATCTATTTTGTACAAAATTGCTTGGTATGATTCATTACCAAAGCCGTTTAGACTTTCGCCGGAAAGGCACGTCTTAAACCACTATAAATGACACAAGCTCTTCGTTTCTACTACTTGAAGATTGTCACTTGTCTCTTAAGCATTGTCCTTGGTCTTTATTCACTCACCTTGGGTCCTCTCTCTTTTTCTTCTTTGCTACGAGTAGTCGTTTCTCCGTTTCAATCTCTTTCGGTCTCGATTCAACTCGTAATCCTTCACTTAGGCATTATCACCTAGTATTGAAGTGGTCTAATGATTTCCAAATGGCTTAAGATATATTTTAATTATTTTAGAAAAACTTGGTTTTGAAAATTTCTTTGTTTTTCTTTGTTAAAAACATGCCACTGCTGGCGGTTCCTTAATTTTCACGGTGCTAACCCACGGTTCCTTATCAATAAGGCACCACGGCCCACCTGGTGACTAAATTAATCAGCTTTTAATAAATAACACTATTTCAAACAAACCCTCCCTTTCTTCTCCATAGAGGCGACGGGTTTCTTTATTTCCACCATTGTTGAATCTTTAAAAACTCCAATTTACTCAAGATTAATTGATTCTAAGTTGTGGGTTTCATTCATCCCTCTTCCAACATCAATTAATTGTAAGTACATTCATTCAATTTCAACTATTTTGTTCTAGGGTTCTTATATTCATAATTGGGGATATTTAGAATTAATATTGAATTAGAACCTTGCTGCAAATGTGGGTTGACATAGTTATATTACTATGATTCCTTAGGTTCGAATTCATTGATATTTCACTAAAACCAATTTATAGAACAATCCGAATTTTGACCAAATTATTTTTGGTTAAATGTTGGAATTGATATGAACCCATGAACAAAATTGGTAATTGCATTGTTAATGCTTACCTAAAAATGTTTTCCTAAAACCTTTGTTCGAGTGCATGATTGATTTTATATTGCTCATATGTACTAGTCAATGATGAATTGAGTTCACCGTGAACATGGAAATGTTAAGGATTAATCCTTCGTTTGACAATCATTTGTTCAAACACATTTCTCATGATTTTGGTTTTTGGTAATTATGTAACATAAGAGTAATTGGAAAAATATTTATTTCATGTTTAGGTGCTTGATCATGCATTTGGAAACTCATAAAGATCATGAGAAACTAGATAATACATGCCTAATCTTTCTTCTTCGTGTCGATCTCGTTCCCTCAAAAATACTTTTCGATCTCTAGAATCTCATAGTTTTCATGAAGGACGCATTGTTCCTTCTAACTTTCTTAGACTTGACTTCATTTGATTCATGTTCAAATCCATTGGCTTTGATTGCTTGCTTGATATTTATGAGCCAATCTTTCCTTACTTCCTTTTGGAATCCTTTAGCTCATACACGTTAATGTGCATCAATAATGGTTTATCGATAAGATTTTCCATCAAGGGGAAACCCTGTGTATATACTCTTGAAGAATTTGGTGAAATTCTCAGTGTTCCATACAAAGTTCAATGTAGGTTCACCGATGCTTAGAGTATAAACTCTTTAGAATCGGCCCCTATTGATGTGCATTACATAACCGAGCTACCCTCGCCTTTGGCCATTTCTTGTGCCATTGCTAAACCTCGTGAACATCATATTCTTGGTAATCTTGAAGGAGAAATTCGTGCTCTCACTCCTTGGGAATTACTCACTAGCGATCTTAATGATTTTATGATCCATTGGGCCGAAATCGTTAGGGAAAATGCAATGTGTCTTGGTGGTAATCGAAACCATGTGCCTGCTTGTCTTGCACATATGTTGCATTATGTTGCAACCTCCACCCTATATAACCTTGCATTTTTCATGGCTAGAAGAATTAAATTTGTTCTCGTTGGATCTCATTCTAGTCTTCCCTTTGCTATGATTCTCTCACGCCTTCTTAGAAAAACTCTCCTTGACTTTCCACCTTTAAATACTTCATAATTTTACTTTGTGGATCGTGTTATGCTTCCGCTGAAGGGAACCTCTCACTTGAACCCAAACATGATTCAAATGAAGATGGAAATGTCCTTCAAGAGAATTCTCATAACTCCAATAACACTTTATCATCTACCATCTCTCAATTGTCATCTCTATAAATTGATTCCGCCTATGAATTCTACTTTAAGCATCGCCTTCTAGAATATCTAAGGAATGGATCAAGACAATGGAGAAATGTTCGTGAATGAAAGTGTGTTGAAGCATTGTTCATGGTTGTTACCACGTGTGGTTCGTGGACTTATCTTTGTTTTTTATTCTTAGGATTCGATGTTTTCTACCTAATATTTTGTGTTTGGATTGCTACATATTTTTAATCCTAATTCGTTCATGCTATCGATCTTTCGATGTCCATGACTTTGTGCATTTATGTGTTAGTTAGCTTTCTAGATTTTGGTTAATAGTATACTTTGGCTTGGTAAATCATTGTAAAAACATATGGTCTTTTGAAAATTGCTAGAAAATCCTTTTTCTAAGGCCACTGTCCGCGGTTCCTTAAAGACTGGCGGTTCCTTAATGATAAAGAACCGCAGTCCTATTTAAGGAACCACAGGCTTTGGTTTTGACATAATCTTTACTTTACACCGTTTTCCCTAAATCTTTATAAACATGGATGAAATTTTTGCTATAATACCAGCTTTTTCCCAAATTAGCCTACCTACTTTCATTGTTCACCAAAATGATTTTTAACCCATTACTAGTTTGGATCACCCCCTTCCCTTCTTAAACTTCCCTTGGTTAATCTTCTTCTTTATCCTTCAAACCTTCCTCTAAACCTAGACACACAACCATGGTGTCCACAAGATCTTCAAATTCCTCCAAACAATCCTCATCCAAAAGAAGCCTCAAGATCATATTCAAGTTTCCTAAATTTGGTTCTCCATCTTCTCACAAACCCAAGAGTCAGATCTCTCCAATTCTCATCTCTTCATCACCCTCACCTCCTCTTGCATCATGCAAGACATGTTCAACTCATGGTACTAACCATTCACATGGCTCTACCTCCTCTTCATTCCAATCTAGGATGAATGAGTTTTCTTCACCTTTCACCCCAAAAAATTCACCCATCTCACCTTTGGACACTATGCCTCCTCCTCCTCTTCCTCCCTCAAACACTCCAATTTCGGGTGTTCCTACTTCCCGCTTCTTGGGTGATCCATACTTGTTTGACTTTTTCATGCACAATGGAACCAATTTTCCTTGTTGCTTAAACAACTTCTACATCATTGATATCCTTAGGTTGGAGATGATTGGGGCTCACATTAAGTTGCAAAGCTTCTTGTTTAACTTATTTGCTAATCCTCCACCTCCTAGGAGATGAATGATGATTTTCTAAAAATAAATGTTTTTAAAAGAAAATCAAGCCAAGGAAGACTCTCTATCAAGAACTAGTTTAACTAACTTTGTAATAGTTAGTTGTTATTTCTTTTCTTTTATTTCCTTTCCTTCATGAGTTTTTAGGAAGATGTGTTATGGATTTTGTATTTGTGTGTTTTAACTTATGTGCTCACACTAATCAACTTCAATTTTATTTAAAATTGAACCTAAATCTATCACAACCTCTTAAAACTTGACTAAAATTAGATCAAAATGTTATCTAAATATTTTGTCACCCTTTGTCAATACACTCTTTGTGAGTGTGTTGCCTTTTGTGTAACCAAAGCATAATCTAGTGTTAAAAGTGGTAAAAATCCAAGATTTGAATTTTTTTGAAAAAGTCTTATTTTTTCTCAAAACCTTGTAAAATTGCATTTTCATGTCCACTATATGCGGATCCTTAAAGATCGCACGGTCCCTTATATATAAGGAACCGCAGGTTCTTTTAAAGAACCACGGACAGCAAGCCAATTTTGGCTCGTTTTTTGTCTTTCCTCTTTAACCACAGTCTTTTTCAAAATTCCTTGTTTACCAATTTTGGCTAAACATTCCTTGAAAACTTTTGTATTCATTTCAAATCTTTGCCTTGTCTATTTTCTTTAAATTCTCTTCTTTTGGGAGTTCTTCTTCTCATCCCTCACAATGTATAACTCTCCTAATCTTAACCTTGACATCTCTTTGTCACAATCTTCTAAACCTAAAGCTTCTTCTTCTAAGATTTCCAAGAAACCGAAAATCTCGGTTCGACCTATTTGGGTCAAGAAGAACAAGGATCATCACGATTCCTCTTCTTCCAAACCTTGCAAGACTTCTTTCTCTCTCATTGCGTATTGGAATGAGACTTTCTCAATCGATCTGATTACCGGAGAAAGAGAAGTTCTTCCACCACCACCTAAACCTTGCAACATACCTCCTCTCAATGACCTATCTTCTTTCCCAAATCTCACTAGGCATTGTGAAAACCTTTCTTATCCATTATCTCCCTCTCCACCACCACATTCACATCTTGATGGTCCTCCCCCATCTAACGACTTTGTTTTGCATCATGGAAGCTCGTGTGCTTGTTGTCAATTTCAACAAATTGAACTTGCTCATGTGTATGACAAGCTTAATTTTCTTGAATTTCTTCTCACTCGACCTCCTTTCAAAGTATTTGTTCCCATGAACAAATCTTTGAATGATGCCTCGTCGTCTTATTTTTCCAATTAAATCACACTTTATGTTTTAGGTGTTTATTCGACTTAAGCAATCTTGGAGGATTTCCACTACTAAAGTAGTTTATGCTTATGTTGTTTATTTTCCTTATTTGTTGTGTTAAATATTCATATTATATGTATGAATATTTCCCTTGTTTGTTCTTTCATATTTTTGTAATATGAATGTTATGTGTGTTACTAATACTGGGCTTTTACACCTCGTATGAAAATTCGTTGTTTCGATCTCTTCGAATTGAAAACCGGTCTAAAGTGCGACTCAATCGTCTTTTGGTGAACAAGAGAATGGTTTTGTTTTGATTATCTATTTTAAACTATTAGCAAGTAAGAAAAATGTCGTTGAGTAAAGTAGAAGTATAAAGATTAAAAATAAAATGACTAGTTAAAATTAAATGCTTGAAAAACTAAAGGCAATATTAGAAAAATACTAGCACACTAAATAAAACTAACCCTTAAAAAAAACTTTATAAAAACAATAAAGTAAATAAACCCTAATCGGAATATAGCTCAAAACCCATGATCGAAATAATTGAAAATAACATCAATCGAAATAATCAACAAGGGGGTAATCGGAATGTATTCCGACCTTTGATCCGAATGTTGCAAAATTGGGGCAATCGGAATATTGGCAATTAGGTCCAGATCGGAACACTGAGTATATCATCCAATCGAAATGTTTAGGAATAACTCTAATCGGAATATAACAAAAATCACCAATCGGAATGTTACAAGATGGAGTCAGATCGGAATACTAAACCCTACTCCGATCACTTGATCGGAATAACAGAGGGGCTGATCGGAAAAACTCAAAACCCTTTTCCGATTGTTCAATCGGAAAGAGGGGTGTGTTGTCTGCTCGGAATATCACGATCGAAAAGGGGTTTAATCCCTTTCTGATTTATGTGGGATTCGGTTATAAGCTAGTAATAAGCTATGATTAATAAGCTCACACCAAACTTGAACGAATCAAAGCTAAACCGGATCAAATAAGCACTATTATCAACTTATCTAACTCGAAAATAAACAAACTTTTGGATCAAACAATAAAAACATGAACTTTTTAAGAAAACTTTTTATAAGTAAATAAGCTAATCATAAAAATAAGCCAATAAGCACAAAAGTCTCACAGCTTATTCGCATGAAAACTTAGGTAATGATCAAAAGATTAAATTTTTAAGCACGAAATCATTTAGAACAACACGGATCATATGAAATTCGCACCAAAATCAATCTAAAATCAAAGAAAGGTAGAATGAGATTAAAGATTAAAAGCTTAAATAGAACTTGATTAATGAAAAATAAGCAATACAAATGTTTACTTGAAAGATTAAGAGAAAAGATGAAACTTAGTGAGAGAAAGTTTAAGACTTTCTCTCTCTAAAACTAGAAAGAAAAGTGCAAAAATGAAAAACTAAAAATTAAAAGACTAACTAACACCGTCCTAATGACTATTAGGAGGTATTTATAGGGAGGGTGGAAGGAGTGCATGTGTTGCATCTTCTTTCTTGCTTTCTTCACGTCTTCTCGACTTGACTTTAATTCTTTGTCTTTTCTCGATGTCGTCTCGGGATTTGAACTTGTCTTTTAATTTTCTTCTTCTATTAGACTTAAGTTCTTCGACTTCGTTAAACTTCCGTCTTTAGACTTTTTCTTCGATAAATCTTCAGAATAGGTCTTGGACTTCCGTTATTTTTGCACTCTTGATCTTTTGACTTTCTCTTTTCCCGTTTTCTTCGATAAAAACCCGTGAAAACCCGTGTTTTCTTTTCTTTTTCATATTTCGGTCCTAAAACACAATAAAAACACAAACCACGCATAATTCCGACTTTTACGACATAAATCACACGTTTTGGTCTTGTTATTATTGGAAATAAGTGGTAAAAGGATAAGTTTTCACACTTATTAAATCCCCTACACTTGGCCATTGCAATGCCCTCATGCAATGCATTAATTTTAAAGCACGGTTTATATTTTCCATCATAAATAACCCACCTTGGCCTTTATTAAATACTAAACATAAAAAGATAGAACAAGTAAAGAAATCAAACACTTACATTGGTTTTGGCAGCCATGAACGTTTATCATCCTCAAGTTTCACGTTCCCCATACCAAGCTTAAAAATGAGATCATTGTTATTATAAGTTAGCAAACTATCACGAACTCATGTGGGCCAATTACTCACTTAGACTCCCTTATTCCTAGGTGTATCTCTTATATTTTATTTTTGTCTTGAATGATCACGAGGATGCATTGTTTGACTTATTTCGATAGTTATTTAGTCCGAAAATAAAGTGAACGGTTTAATCAATAGTTAGCTAAAGGACCAAATCTTTTAAGACTGCTCCTCGGGACCTCATAAAGTTCATATCTTGGCATAACTAGCTTCACGATTTGAGACCTTTCTCGGACCGATATTTGGCAGCGACTTCATACTTCGATTCTTGAGAGACGTTCATGAAATAATGGCCTTCTCTTCATAATAGGAATTTCTTCACTTGAAGTTTTGAGAGATTCTTCATCTTTGGACCACGACTTCTTCATTTTTCTCCAATCTTTATTTTGGACTTTGATATACAACAATCCGCCTCCTTTTAGGACTTGGATCTATTTATCCTCATACCTTGTTAGGGTCTTTTTGGATAGACTTCTCCATGTTCTTTTGAGGAGTATTTGCTTTTCGTCGTGTGTCTTGATCCTTCATATTGATTTTTGATAAATGATTCTTCACATCACTTTTTGATCTTTAGCAACAAAATGTAGCCCTCATGCCTTGTTAGGGCCTTTTCAGACTCGCCAACCTTCGCATCCCGCTTCAATAAGTTATGCCTTGGCTATGAACTCTAATCCGTACCGAGCAACTTTTAAACGATCTGGGGCTAGAAGCTAAGTAACCTTTTAAATCGTACAACCTTATTTATTGCAGATAAATTTATTAACAAGCGAAGGAAGAATAGGCTTATAATTAACTCACATAAATTCATGATAGAATACCGAACTTATAATTGACTCTATCATCTCTCGTTCTCCACAGTTTAAAATCTCAAGGAATGAGACTCGTGGATGCTTAGCCTATTAAATCAAAGTTTTGGGTTTTCGAGTCATCTATAGGATCTTGCAAGTTCTTAGACTTTTTCAAGTTTAGAAATCGCATTTTAAAGTTCCCTTGATAAACGACTCTCTAGGATCAATTATAGGAACTTGCGAAAAGTTCTTGTTCTTAACCCGTGAGAGTTAAGACTTTCGCGTTTTATAGCTCCCTATATAAAAGCCTAGCAAAACTTGACTTAAACACGTTAAGGATACTAGCTAGAGTAAACTTAGATAAGTAAACTCGGGTTGAGTCAAAATGTTCACGACTAAGAAAAATTTAAAACCACTTTATTGAAGAACTATTCTAGCAATGGAAAGAAGATAATAATAACAAAGGCAAATACAACTATACAACTAGGCCAAAATAGATTAAAAATTTTGAAAAATGTCGAAAAATCAAATTTTCCGGTTAAAATGAGGACAAATTCATGGAAAAGACCACTTACTTCGATAGAAGTCCCCCCTACAATTGAGATAAACATTGTCCTCAATGTTTAAGCATGTGGGAGTAAACTCCCCTACACTTATGACATTGTGCACTTTGTTTAAATCTTGCTAAGGAAAGGACAACTAAAGTGAATTCAATGTGAACATATATAAAATATGAAATATTGAATCACAAGAGTTTAGGATAGAACCGGGAAGATGGGAACACGGTATCACGGTGCGTCAAAAGTCATCAAGGTGGATCTTTGAAGCTTTAATCCCTGCACAGCACAAGAAACAAGACAACAAACACACACGGGCTCCCCCTACACTTATTATGAAAGCAGTAAAGGGTAGATCACGGGTTGCCTCCCGCAAAGCGCTTGTTTTTGTTCACCGAGTCACGAGCCTGACTCGACCCAATTTAGTTCATGGGGAACGTGGTGAGGGATGGAATCATCTCATGGGAGATGTCCTCACCAAAGTACAGCTTCAAACGCTGGCCATTCACCTTGAAATTGGGCCCATTCGGCTGAGAAAGCTCAATGGTCCCATAAGGAAAGACTTTGGCGACGGTGAATGGACCAGACCAGCGGCTCTTCAACTTGCCAGAGAAGATCTTCAACCGAGAGTTAAAAAGTAAGACTTGATCACCAACGTGGAACTCTCGGTTCTTGATTTTTGCGTCATGAATGATCTTCGTCTTCTCCTTATAGATCAGCGAGTTCTCATAAGCTTCATTCCTCAGTTCGTTGAGCTCTTTGAGTTGAATCTTGCGATGATCACCGGCTTTGTTGATGTCGAAGTTATCCCACTTCAAGGCCCAGTGCGCCTTATGTTCCAGCTCGATGGGAAGGTGGCATGCTTTTCCGTACACAAGACGATAAGGTGTACAACCGATCGGGGTCTTATAAGCAGTACGGAAAGCCCACAGAGCATCATCTAACTTATCGGCCCACGCGGCGCGATGCTCTCCCACAGTACGCTCCAAAATTCGCTTCAATCCACGGTTGGATATCTCGGCTTGCCCATTGGTTTGGGGATGATAAGCGGTGGAAAGACGGTGATTGACACCATACTTAGCCATGACTCGTGCAAATTGATCGTTGCAAAAATGAGTCCCGCGATCACTTATGATAGCACGAGGAACGCCGAATCGAGCGAAAAGATGCTTCAAAAAGTTCACAACCACCCTCGCATCGTTCGTAGGGAGAGCCTTGGCTTCAACCCATTTAGAAGCGTAGTCAACGGCGACGAGGATGTACTTGTTCCCTTTGGAGGATGGAAATGGCCCCATAAAGTCGATGCCCCATACGTCAAAGATTTCACATTCCTGTATGAAATTTTGAGGCATCTCATCTTTATGTGTGATCTTGCCTTGGCGTTGGCAAGCATCACAATGCTTAACCATTTCGTGAGCGTCACGATAATTGGTGGGCCAATAGAATCCAGAGTCAAACACTTTCTTAGCGGTGTAGTTGGGACCAAAGTGACCACCGGTGGGTCCTTTGTGGCAAGCCTGGAGAATGTCAAAAGCTGCCAGTCCATCAACACAATGACGAATGATCAGATCAGCACATTATTTGAATAGATAAGGGTCATCCCAAAAGTAAGTCTTAACATCATGCAAGAACTTCTTCTTTTGTTGGGATGTTAACCCTTTGATGAGAACACCACCCGCTAAGTAGTTTGCAATGTCCGCAAACCACGGGGTGTCATCAAGATTGAGATTTATTGACATTAAGGTCTCAAGGGGGAAAGAGTCATTGATCTCTTTGTTCGAATGATCCCCTTGATATGGATCCTCAAGTCGACTCAGATGATCCGCGACCAGGTTTTCGGCTCCCTTCTTGTCGTGGATTTCAATGTTGAATTCTTGAAGGAGTAAAACCCAGCGAAGAAGTCTTGGCTTAGAATCATGCTTAGTCATCAAGTACTTCAACGCGGAATGGTCCGTGTATACGATGGTGGGGGATAAAACAAGATAGGGGCGAAATTTTTCAAAAGCATAGACAACAGCTAAAAGCTCTTTTTCGGTTGTCGTATAATGCAATTGAGCCCCCGTCATTATTTTGCTAGCATAGTGGATTCGTTGGAAGTGTTTATTCACACGTTGGCCCAAAACCGCACCAATAGCAAAGTCGCTAGCATCGCACATCAATTCAAAAGACAGCTCCCAATTAGGGGTAACCAAGACCGGTGCCTTAGTTAGCTTATCCTTAAGAAGATTGAAGGCTTCGATACACTCTTTAGAAAAGATAAAAGGAGTATCTTTTTCCAAGAGGTGGGTCATCAGGCGAGCGATTTTAGAGAAATCCTGAATGAATCGACGATAGAAGCCCGCATGACCCAGAAAACTTCTTACACCCTTCACGGTTGAGGGTGAAGGTAATTTGGCTATGACATCTACTTTAGAACGGTCGACTTCAAGACCGGCTTTAGAGATTTTGTGTCCTAGCACAATGCCTTCTTTTACCATAAAATGACATTTTTCCCAATTCAGAACAAGGCGAGTGTCTTCGCACCGCTTAAGCATACGTTCTAAATTGGCAAGGCAAGAAGAGAAGGAATCCCCGAAGACCGAGAAATCATCCATGAAGACTTCCATGGTTTGCTCAACCATGTCATGGAAGATAGCCAACATGCACCTTTGGAAAGTCCCGGGGGCATTGCATAAGCCAAAAGGCATTCTTTTGTAAGCAAATGTGCCATAGGGATAAGTGAATGTTGTCTTCTCTTGATCTTGGGGATCGATGGGTATTTGGAAATAACCCGAGAAACCATCAAGAAAGCCGTAATATTCATTACCCGCTAAACATTCAAGCATTTGGTCCATAAAAGGTAGAGGTAAATGATCCTTTCTCGTGGCATCATTGAGTTTGCGGTAGTCTATACAAACTCTCCACCCAGTAACGAGACGGGTAGGAATCAACTCGTTGTTTGCATTGGGCACAACGGTGATGCCGCCTTTCTTAGGCACACAATGGACTGGACTAACCCATGGTGAATCCGAAATAGGGTAAATCATACCCGCATCAAGAAGTTTGATAACCTCTTTTTTGATGACTTCATGGATTTTAGGATTCACCCTTCGTTGGCTTTGAATTGTGGGCTTAAAGTCGTCCTCCATGAGAATTTTATGTGTGCAAAAGTGAGGATCAATTCCACGGATGTCGGAGATTTTCCAAGCGATAGCTCTTTTATGCTTCTTCAACACGACGATGAGTCGGGCTTTGTCTTCTTCTTGCAGGTCCTTCGCGATGATGACCGGTAACTTCTCGTCGTCTTCTAGGAAAACGTACTCAAGATGAGGAGGTAGGTCCTTAAGCTCAAGAGTGGGATGATCCTCAATAGATGGTGAAACTAACGATGGATCATCATTATTCACCTCTTTAGGGGAAGGAGGAGAAAACGGGTCTTCATTGAGAAGTCTCTCAATAGTACGGATGTCTTCATCCCAATCGGTGGACGAATTATCATACTTAATATCGAGAGGACCCAAGCTAGCTTCGAAATCATCCAAGTCACTTTCTCCAAAAGGAGTCAATGCCGGAGCAATTGAGGCAACGGTCTCAACATTGGGTAGAGAAGAGAGAGTACTTTTGCAAGCATCATGAAAATGTTCTTCACAAGCCTCATCGAGAACATCAATAGCATTAACACTCTCATATGAATAAGGTTGCTTAGAAATCTTACCCATGTTGAAGACAATTTTATCGTCACCAACTCTCATGATTATTTCACCCGCGGCTACATCAATGAGAGTGCGACCGGTCCTCAGGAATGGACGTCCAACGATTAATGGAACACGTGGGTCCATCTCGTAGTCAACGACAACAAAATCCGCCGGGAAGGTGAATTTGTCAATGCCAACAAAGACATCTTCGGCTATCCCCACTGGATAAGCAACCGTACGGTTGGCTAATTCCAAAGTCATTTTGGTGGGGACTAGCTCGGGGAGAGATAATTGCTTCCAAATACTTAAAGGCATTAAGTTTATACTGGCACATAGATCGGCTAGGGCCATGCAATTCTCTACTCCCGGGAAGTTGCAAGGAATCAAGAAACGACCCGGATCACCAAGTTTGGTGGGTAATTTCCTTAAGAGCATTGCGGAGCAGTTCTCATTAAGTTGGGTCTGAGCAATGTCAAGAAGCTTTTCCTTATCACTTAGAAGATCTTTAAACATGTTAGCGTATTTGGGCATGTGAGCGAGAGCCTCGGCAAAGGAGATGTTAAAATTCAATTGTTTAAACATTTTTAGAAAGTTTGAAACCTGAATATCATCCTTGCTCTTTTGCTTCTCTTTCCTCAACCTTGAAGGATAAGGTATATTGGATGAAGAAGAAGGCTTAAGGGGAGTAGGATCACTCACAACCACGGGTGGTGGGGAAATAGGGATAGAAGGTGAAGGAGGTGAGGAAAGTTTCTCTTTTTCCTTGTTCACAATCACGGGTGGAGGTGTAGGAAGCTCGGGTTCCGTATAACCTTTTCCACTACGAGTAGTAGTTGCTTTCATCTCCCCTCTTGGATTCGCAACGGTGTTACTCGGAAGAGTACCCGAAGAAGAGGGTTGATTACCTTGGATGAGCGAACCAATCATATCACGAAGGTTAACCGCTTGAGTATTGAAAGAGTCTCTCATGTTTGCATGAATTTCATTGTTGTGTTTTGCCATGTCATTCCTTAGCTCGGCTCGAATATCGTTCCCTTGTTTCGCCATTTCACCCTTCAAGTTGCGGACTTGACTCTGAAGATTCGTCACCATCTCCCGATTAGTCTTCATGAATGTCTCGACGTCTGGACTCACTGCCATCGGTTGATTGAGAGGTGGAGCTTGGTAAGCTTGAGAATTTCCTTGAGGTGGGTATTGGTTTCTTTGGGATTGATAGTGATTGTTTGCACGAGGTTGGGATTGGTTGTTTTGGTTGTAGCTTTGTTGTCGGTTTTGGTTATGAGGAGGGAAACCGGGTGGAGCAAGATAATTATTTGAACGATAACTTAGCAAGCTACGATCTCCTTGAGGACGAGCTTGATAGCCTCCCGTGGGATAAGTACCGTAAGCTGCGTTAACGTTTTCAGAATAATTGCCTTGAGTAGAAGGACAGTCATTATAAGAATGAGGACCACCACATGTGTCACAAGAAATAGCAACGGCTTTAGCTTGTTGAAAGTGGTTTGTGGCCATGGACATGAAATCCTTGTGCATACTCGCGATTTGTCGGGTAAGTTCGGATATCTCGGGATTAGAAGTAGTAGAAGAAATATTGACTCTATGATTAGATCTTGAGGATGCAGATGAATCCCAATTCTTGTGGTGAGTAGTCATGTTTTCAATCAACTCTCTACACTCCTCCGGTCTCCTTTTCATAAAAGTACCACCGGCGGCGGCATTGATCGTGTCACGATCACGAAAAGTGAGACCATTGTAGAAGGTATCAATGAGAGTGACGGGGAGCATATTGTGATTAGGACAACGGTCGATCAAATCATTGTATCATTCCCAAGCATCGAAGAGCGATTCATCATTGTCTTGCATGAATCCACTAATTTGGTTACGAAGGCTAGTGACCATGGATGGGGGAAAGTAGCGCGACAAAAAGCGTTGAGTCATGTCATTCCACGTATGAATAGAATTCTTAGAAAGACGGTCAAACCATTTTTCGGCATGGTGAGAAAGCGAGTGGGGAAAGAGTTGAAGGCGAAGGTCATCCATAGAAACACCGGGGCACTTCATGCTTTGGGTAATGGTAATGAATTTGTCGAGGTGTTTGTTGGCATCATCATCTGGAATTCCGCGAAATGGGTTAGTTTGCACCTGTTGGATCATGTGATGCTTCAACGAAAACTCCTGAGCCGTGACGTGCATTGGTGCAATCGGGCCTCCGCGTCCGTTCATGGTGGGTTGACACAATTCCTCCATTGTTCATAAATCAGGTAGGGGGACATTGTTGTTGTTGTTGTTATTGAGATTGGGTAGAGGTGGGTTATTATTGTTGTTATTAACACCAGCCATATCTAAATCTTCACGAGTCTCGGGCTCAGAATAGGTCGAAGATCTAGTACGCATACACCTGTAGAAGAAAAATATACACAGAGAGAATATCTATATAATCTTTTTGGTGCAAAACCTTTGGAAAAGAATTGCTTTTTATGATTTTTTTTAATGTTTTTGTATTTTTGAAGAATTTTATATTTTTTAGGATTTTTGAAAATTTTTTGAAGCGAGGAAAATAACTTTCAAAGAACGGATCCCGAAATTCAATGCGTCTCTCACTAGAAACCGTTAATCTTAACGAAAAGAGCCGGCAGCGGCGCCATTTAATACTGGGCTTTTACACCTCGTATGAAAATTCGTTGTTCCGATCTCTTCGAATTGAAAATCGGTCTAAAGTGCGACTCAATCGTCTTTTGGTGAACAAGAGAATGGTTTTGTTTTGATTATCTATTTTAAACTATTAGCAAGTAAGAAAAATGTCGTTGAGTAAAGTAGAAGTATAAAGATTAAAAATAAAATGACTAGTTAAAATTAAATGCTTGAAAAACTAAAGGCAATATTAGAAAAATACTAGCACACTAAATAAAACTAACCCTTAAAAAAACTTTATAAAAACAATAAAGTAAATAAACCCTAATCGGAATATAGCTCAAAACCCATGATCGAAATAATTGAAAATAACATCAATCGATATAATCAACAAGGGGGTAATCGGAATGTATTCCGACCTTTGATCGGAATGTTGCAAAATTGGGGCAATCGGAATATTGGCAATTAGGTCCAGATCGGAACACTGAGTATATCCTCCAATCGGAATGTTTAGGAATAACTCTAATCAGAATATAACAAAAATCACCAATCGGAATGTTACAAGATGGAGTCAGATCGGAATACTAAACCCTACTCCGATCACTTGATCGGAATAACAGAGGGGCTGATCGGAAAAACTCAAAACCCTTTTCCGATTGTTCAATCGGAAAGAGGGGTGTGTTGTCTGCTCGGAATATCACCATCGGAAAGGGGTTTAATCCCTTTCCGATTTATGTGGGATTCGGTTATAAGCTAGTAATAAGCTATGATTAATAAGCTCACACCAAACTTGAACGAATCAAAGCTAAACCGGATCAAATAAGCACTATTATCAACTTATCTAACTCGAAAATAAACAAACTTTTGGATCAAACAATAAAAACATGAAATTTTTAAGAAAACTTTTTATAAGTAAATAAGCTAATCATAAAAATAAGCCAATAAGCACAAAAGTCTCACAGCTTATTCGCATGAAAACTTAGGTAATGATCAAAAGATTAAATTTTTAAGCACGAAATCATTTAGAACAACACGGATCATATGAAATTCGCACCAAAATCAATCTAAAATCAAAGAAAGGTAGAATGAGATTAAAGATTAAAAGCTTAAATAGAACTTGATTAATGAAAAATAAGCAATACAAATGTTTAATCTTGAAAGATTAAGAGAAAAGATGAAACTTAGTGAGAGAAAGTTTAAGACTTTCTCTCTCTAAAACTAGAAAGAAAAGTGCAAAAATGAAAAACTAAAAATTAAAAGACTAACTAACACCCTCCTAATGACTATTAGGAGGGTATTTATAGGGAGGGTGGAAGGAGTGCATGTGTTGCATCTTCTTTCTTGCTTTCTTCACGTCTTCTCGACTCGACTTTAATTCTTTGTCTTTTCTCGATGTCGTCTCGGGATTTGAACTTGTCTTTTAATTTTCTTCTTCTATTAGACTTAAGTTCTTCGACTTCGTTAAACTTCCATCTTTAGACTTTTTCTTCGATAAATCTTCAGAATAGGTCTTGGACTTCCGTTCTTTTTGCACTCTTGATCTTTTGACTTCGTCTTTTCCCGTTTTCTTCGATAAAAACCCGTGAAAACCCGTGTTTTCTTTTCTTTTTCATATTTTGGTCCTAAAACACAATAAAAACACAAACCACGCATAATTCTGACTTTTACGACATAAATCACACGTTTTGGTCTTGTTATTATTGGAAATAAGTGGTAAAAGGATAAGTGTTTTCACACTTATTAGTTACTCCCTTTCCCATCAATTCGTTTTTCACACATTGTTTAGAGTAGATCATGGTTAAAACTTACAACTGATTTTGGGTGATTCCACCAATTCTAAGTTTCTAACCCTTTGACATATTATCACTTCAAATGGTTTGGATGTTTCTTTTCTACCTCTATTCCACCAATTGAACTTTGATTTTGTCAAAACACCCTCCTTAGACATTCTTAGCAAATACTTACTTCTAATTTGAGATTTCTTTTCTTTCTCCCTCCCAAGTTACTTAGTACGTAGTGACTATATATACATTAGTGTTTCTTTTCTCTCTACTAACCTTTGTGTAGCATGTCACCTTAGCTTATTCACTTGGTGACCCAAGCAAGGGGGAGTAAACACCAAGGGAGAGCTTCTAGCAAAGTCAATTCTTCTCTTCCTCAACGACTTGTGCTAACCTTTTTGTTTCGACAAAGGGGAGAAATGATAGTGATAAACTCGTTAATAATTCAAATAATTTTGGATTTTATATAAATGAGTTTATAGTTTGTCGTAATAAGAAGGGGGAGATTGTTAATGCAAAGTAATGCCTAAAAACATTATTACTGTTAACTAATCTTTCTTAGTTTTGATAACGAAAAATTAAAAATATATTTATCGTCAAATAAAATCATAAGAAGAATTATCTAACAAACACTATCATCAAGGTAATAAACGTTTAAGTATTGCACTAACATATCTTAATTATGATTAGTGATCATAAAAGTGATTAGTCCTAAACTTACATTTTGTCAAATGTGACAAAAGATTTTTTAATAAACTTTCTTTTTAAGAAAATATTTTATTAAAATAGAAAATTTGAATATAGCATATTCCAAATGCCATAGGAATATCCTTTGAAGATAAAAACTTACCTTAGATATTACTCCCCCACTAAAAGACAAAAAGGAGCGGAGTCTATGAACACGGATCCTTAAATTCCTATGCGGTTCCTTAGTGATAAGGAACCGTAGAACAATTAAGGAACCGCGCTCAGAGAGCTGTTGGCTTTTGTCTTCTATAAATAGTGGATCAAATCTGCATTTTCCACAACCCTTTTTGGACACTCTTTCTGCTATCCTTTTCCTTTCTAATTCCTCATCATTTGTAAATGATCACTTAATGTGTTAAGTATGTTTACTTATGATTATCCCCTTGATCTCCTTCTTTACCTTGTCCAAAGAGAAGATCACTCACACACTTGTGATGTGATTAAAGATG